>MPDP01000235.1:0-659492 GCA_030869315.1 Colletotrichum cuscutae
GAGCTATTAATAAAAGGGAGATAACGGTTAAGTTAGTTAATTACTATTTTAATTAGTAATTAGGTATAGAGCGCAATATACCCAGTTTTCTTTAATACGTAATACACAGTACGACCCCGGCGGATTAGAGAATGAAGGGCAAGGAACATGCAAACAAAGGCAGCAAAAAAAAAAAAAAAACGCCAAAGCAACCAAGGTTCCAGGAAGCAAAAGAATGGACGATCTGGGAATCGAACCCAGGACCTACCGCATGCTAAGCGGTCATTATACCACTAAACCAATCGCCCAAGATGATCTAGCCCGGACTTGAACCGGAGACCTTCAGTGTGCTCAGGTCGAGTTGCCTCGAGTCTGTTAGACTGACGTGATAACCAACTACACCACCAGACCATTTGAATTGTTGAAGGCTGAAGCGAAAATCAGGCAATAGGAATCATTGCAGTGAGGGGGTGAGGAAGTGTGGGATTTGAGTCGTGAAGCGAGGGAGAACAGCCCTGGTGGGGCCGTGTCTGCGGGGCGGAGTCTAGACCGGTGGTTGAGCCGGAGCTGAGGCCCCGAAGCAGACGGGCCTGGCCGAGAGGGCTGAGGTGAGACCGCCAGCGCCTCGAAAGCCCCTTACGTAAAGTTCTCCGCTGGCCTGGAATAACCCTCTTAAAACAACAGGTGAGCTGTCTCAGAAGCCTCCGAGACTCTCCTAGAAATCGTTGAGAAATATCATGATGATAGGCTGATAGATGATCAACCGGATTCTTGAGCTCGACCAACATTGAGAAAGGTTTGACCCACTTCCTGGAGAAATGAGCAAGTCAATTCATAGAAGTCGGTTGACTAGACGCAGTGTTACTCGACAACGTGGTTCATGGAAGAATCTGGACAAGGGCTCCGCGTGGCTTGGATTCCCGAACGCCTCCGAACCCAAAGAATGAAAGGACGATTGAGTCTGAAAGCGTTTCCGGACGAGACCCAGCTCCCTATACATGAATTTCACAGGCTGATTTAGCCTGGGCGTCGCGGCATTGCATATGCGCCCTGCATCGTGTGCATTTCGTGAGGGGTAATGATTCTCTAGCCCCTGGAGTAATATTCAAATGCTTGGGCTTCAGACATAGGACAGGAAGAGGGGATTATTGCTCTGGGCAATGCAAGAAGTGTATAAGCTGATTCTCTTACATGGCTGCTCTCTCCCTGCGACTGACACTCGGCACAAGGGACCTTGGATGATTGATGTTGTTCCCGATCGGGACCGCATAGAGTCTCTTTTTGACTTCCGGGAAGTCCATAAGCTAATTCCACGGGATGATGGACCCAACCAATATGAAGTATTTTTGTTGCATTGGGGCAAGGTTTACCCCATTTTCCGTAGATTAGGCTTTGCCACCAGCCAACTGCATTTCTTACCTGTCCCTGCAGCCTACCCTATTGCACCTGCAGATATCCTCTAATAACCCCCATCACACACCGTCACCTCAGGCAAAATGATCTCCATCTCGCTTGGTTTTCAGCGGTTGGAGTCAACCTTGGCTGCGTCCAACATCTCGTCTTTCCCAACAGGCAGATGCTCTGCATCATCCCGTGCCATTTCTGCTGCATCCCATCATGGCCCGGAGTCTCCATTTTCCACCACTGGCAGTGGAGCGCCATCGCTAGGCGGATCTTGGCATGGCCTTACCGTGGTTGCGTGGCTTGCCCAAGATGCTCGACCTGGTATCCTGGATGACTATCATTGGTGATGGCTTCTGCAATTTCTGCAAGGCATGCAGGGTTCTCCGCATGCTCGTAGGAAAATGTTCATGACGTTCATAGAATCGCGGAATAGCTGCAGATCCAGTAGCTTGGGACCTGGCTCGAGGCTCGGTTCGGGGTTTGAGGGATGCTGATTGACTAGCAGACTGTGAGCTCATGGATGCAATAGATGGTACATAAGTAGGACCAGGCACTGGCCTTCCAGTCAATGGGCCGTTCTTGTAGATCACGCAATCTGTTGTCAGTAGTGGTCATTCTCCCCTCTGTGTCTTCTTTTCCGGCCCCGGTTCCTTCTCAAGATAATTACCACTATGAGAGTCAGCGTCTCGGTAGTTTTCTGCGCCTTCCTAGGCTTGACCACTGCCAATCCCCTCGATTGGCTCGGCCTTGCCTCTTGGGAAGTTGAAGGCTTCGCGAAAGACAACCCACTTGGCAAGACTACCGGAGGCAAAGGCGGCCCGACCGTGACAGTCTCAAGTGTTCCTGAGCTTCAGACCGCGGTGGCAGGCAGTGATCCCAAGATTGTGGTCCTGAAGGGCGAATTCGTCTTGCCTGCACGCCTCAACGTCGGATCCAACAAGAGCTTAGTTGGCTACAAGAACACAGCACATATTACCGGCAAGGGTCTTAATGTCTACAACGCAACGAACGTCATCTTGCAGAATCTCAAGATCAGCCACATCCTGGACAATGACTGCATCACGATCCGTAACTCTACTAGGGTCTGGGTGGATCACAACGAATTCGCCTCAGATATTACCAAAGGCCCGGACTTCTATGTAAGTGGACTTCTTCCGCATGAGCTTCCTAATTGGAAATGTTGCTAACTCCAATCAAACAGGACGGTCAGGTTAATATTATCCGTGCCTCGGACTGGATCACTGTTTCCTGGAACTACTTCCACGACCACGGGAAGTCATCCCTCGTTGGGAACGATGCCACATTCCGCGATCTCGACTTTGGCCATCTTCACGTTACATACCACCACAATTATTGGAAGAACGAGGGCACTCGCGGGCCTGCAGGTCGCTTCGGACACCAGCACATCTATAGCAACCTCTACGAAGATTTCCTCTATCAGGCCATTCACTCTCGCTCCGATAACCAGGTTCTCGTCGAGGGCAATGTCTTTCGCGGAAACACCCGTGAGGCGCTCAGCACCCACGGCCTCGTTATCCCCGATGATTCTCCAAATACTTGTGTCTGTGGTGACGAGGAATTGGATGACTTTGCTAATCTTGGTGCACGTATGTATTTGCTTATCCCGTCACTTGTTCGTGACTATCTTAGGATATGCTAACATGGTAATAGCCAATGACTGGGGAAAAGCTGGTGTCAACATCACCCAGAAGGGTATCTTCTACAAGGCGCCCTACCAGTTCAAGCTCACTCCTCTGCATTTGGTAGCACCCATTGTCAAACTTGGCGCAGGAGTTGGCCGAGTTTGAAGTACCTTACTAGAGCCGATAGAGTGAGAGAGCCATATAAGTAGACAGAGTACTATCCAAGAAACTCAGATAAAATTGCGGGGCTTTTGCTAAGCTGGCGCGAGATCCTACGTGACAGATCGCATCAAATCGCTTCTTCGAGCTTAGGCGGACGTTTGTGTCATCGCAAGTCGGTATCAGACGACAACCGCATTGGCCACACTGACGCTGAGATGGTTATGGGGGTGGCCAGGGCGACTACATGTACCCTTCATGGAATAATAATCGGCATGTAGTCGTAGAGAATTGATTCAGTCAAGTATTAACTGATAAGAGCGGCGCCGCAGGTGCGCATAGCACAAATGCCAGTGATGTCGTTGCGAAAGGCCATGTCTTTCCAACCCCAAACTTCAGAAGACCAAAGAGTCCAGCTCTAGTCCCCAGACGAACCGCAAAGTCTCCCACAAATTTAGAAGCGTAATTTCTCTACATTATTCAGCAAGAAGTTGAAGCTGTCCTGTCGGAAATCATCGTCTATCAAATCCGCACTCTTGGCCATCATGTGCAGCATCTTATTCCCGTCTCTCCACTTAGGCCAATCGATCAACTTCACCTTTGCCTTCCCCGTGCCTCCAGAGGAGTCATTGGGGTCCAGATTGTAAGCGAAGTTAAAGTAGTACGCCCGCGTCGCCGAAGCAGCGTAGTTCGGCTTGATCCCGTGAAATACCTGGAGGAGATCAGATCCGTGGAATGTTCCGAGTACAGGAGTACCGTAGTCGTAACTGGCGAGGTAGCTCCAGGTGTTGACTTCTGGCTGGACTGTTTGAGAGATGTTGAACACAGCTCGACGGGTGAGAGTGAAAACCGTGTCACCTAAGATGGCAGCTAGTCTCTTGAACTGCGGCCGGACTTCGTTGAACCCTGCGGTTCTGAACGGCGATCCTTCAGAAGGGCGGGCAGCGTAAGTGCCTACTAAGTCCTTGATCTGCTGCGGGGAGGCATTGTTGAAGTAGAGTTCGCCGAGGTATTCTTCAACCTCTCGAGTCCTGGTGATGTTCGGTTGGAACAAAGCGAAAAGGGTGCCCTCGTCTTCTTGATCTCCTAAAATGAAGGGCACCTTGGGGAGCTTCCCAGAAGTAGCAAATACTTCTGGGCTTGACACTATGTTCTTCCCGTCAGGTCTCGGGAGGTAGGAAAGAGCTACTGAGCTGTAACTCA
The DNA here is from genome assembly GCA_030869315.1 of Colletotrichum cuscutae. Lineage (NCBI taxonomy): Eukaryota > Fungi > Ascomycota > Sordariomycetes > Glomerellales > Glomerellaceae > Colletotrichum > Colletotrichum cuscutae. The sequence continues at coordinate 4,389 of MPDP01000235.1, forward strand.
AAAGGCCTGGCACAGAGTTTGCAGCTTTGCGCATGTCCTAGCCGCATATGTCAGTCATAACAGTCAGAGATAGAGGTACACTAGATAGCCTTACATCGTAAGAGAGATCTCGCAGGCACTTCAATCGATCAGGCGCTCCATCACATCCGGCAGCAGACAGGACCTTGTCATAAACCTTTGTGGCTTTAGGAGAGTCCATTGGATCAGTCGGAACAGCAGATCCGGAATTCATTATGGCGCCGCGGAAGAGGGCCTTGCCATTGCGTGTGATGTTGCCGTTGTAGAGAGAGAGTTGACTGAAGATTGATATAGCGCCAGCCGACTCTCCCCATAGAGTGACCTTGTCCGGGTCGCCACTAGAAGACAAGCAATTAGCATCTTTGACCTTTTCATTTTGGTTCAGAGGGACCATGAGACCTACCCAAAGCTAGCAATGTTGTCCTGGACCCATTCTAGTCCCATTCGTTGGTCCAGAAGACCGGCGTTAGAGCTGCCTTTGTTGGATTGGAAGTCCAATTTCACCTCGGCTTACGGCAGCTAGCGCAGGGACCAACTACGGCCCCTATTTACGATATTCGTAGCCTGCTTAACCTATAGTTAGAACCTCCTTTTTCTATATACGTAGTATATTAGAATAGTTTAATTAACTTACTTCGTTAACTTATAGTTCGAACTAATTAACTAATATCCTTATAATAGGGATACTAATACTAATTAGTAATTAAATTTTATTATTATAAATTAGTAAAGTATTTTATTACGTAAAAAAAACGACCTCTTAATACCGTACGGGATAGGAGATTTATATTAATTAACTTTATAAAAGTAGATAAAAAAGGGGTAATATTTAAATACTATACGGAATTAAGTAATCGTAGCCTTTTATTACTTATAAGAGGTTAACGTTTATTATATTAAAATATACTAATTAATAGAACCGCTTATACGGTTACTATTTTACTACTATTTTAAGTAGCTTTTTTATTAATATAACTTTTATATAACCGGCCCGTGAGTTAAATTAGTAAAAAGAGATACTTATATAATAACTACTTACTTAATTAATTAGTACGATAAACGAGCTCGATAGTACGGTATAAAAGAGTATTACGTAATTAAGAAAAGGGATCCCTAAGTGCGGATATTTTTAATAAGCGTAGTAAGAACTTATATAGGAATTATAAAGCTAAGAGATTTATAGTATATAAAAGGGTTTATTATAACGAGAATTTTATAAATATAAAGAAGCTTATAATCTAGATAATCTCCTTATAGCCCTATTAACTACCTCTTAGGTATTACTTAGGAATATAGTATAAGGGACGGTTTAATAAAAGAGGAGGGGATTTAGAGGTTTTAATAGCCTCGAGCTATAAGTATTACGAGTATTAAAAGTTAGCCTAGAGAAAAAGGTAGCTATTTAAAAGAGGTAAAAAAAGTTACTAATTTAAAGAGGCTAAGTAACTTTTTACTAAAGTTAGGCTAAGGAAAAAGAAGAGAATTTTTTAGAGGGCTGTTGAAAAGCTCCCTTTTTATACTATTAGTTCCTAGTACGGGAGTATTAATTTTAAAAAATTAACTAAATAATAAAAGGGATTATTAGCGAGTAATAATTACTAAATTAGCGTAATTAAACTATAAAAAAGATTGCTTAAGAAACTATAAAAAAGGGTATTAAGAGGCTATAAAAAAAAAGATCTCTAAGGTATTTAACTTTACTAAGTACGAGTAATAGGTAGTATTTTTGATAAGTTTTTTTTAAAGTTTGCGATCTTAAAAAAAAGAGGGCTTAACTTTGCTAATTATACTTAATAACCTATTTAGCTCTTATACGGGCTACCCGGCGTTTATTTTTAATTATTATTATAGAATATTATTTTAAAAGAAGTAGGTTAAGAGAGGAAGTAATTTAGAAATTACGTAGAGCACGAGGTTTAAGAGATTAGGAGTATATAAAATAGTAAAAATCAGTAATTAATAAAGATCCTAAGACTAATTACTTTATTTCTTTATAGTAATATAAACGTTTATTATTACTATTAGAAAAGGGATTATTAAAATTTACTTTTTTATATTAAATAAAAAAGGTAGCCTTAGTAAGTACGATATTTAGCGATCTAGAGGGTTAGTAATAGTTATTAAAAATAGTAAAAACGAGAGTAGTAGTGAGATAGTAAGAGGAAGCGGGAATTACTTAGACTTTAATAAATTCGTTAGGTAATAAAAGTACTAATTTACTATAGCTAGCGTACGGGTTAAATATATCCTTATTAAGATTAAATACGCTAGCGATTATTAATATAAGTATAAGTTAGGGTACGACTTTTAGTAAGTTAGGGTAAGGAAAAAGAGGAAAAAACCCGATCCTAGATAAAATCCCGATCCCTTATAAGTAAGTAAATATTAACCCGGATTACTAGGGGACGTGAATATATAAAATTATAGATTAACTTAATAATAAGTAAATTAACGTAGTATTAATCTATTTAACTAAGGTTTATAAGAAAAAGGGGCTATAGGAGTAACCCTTATTTTATAAAATCGTAAATAACCTTAGCTATTAGCTAGATAAATAGTTCGCGAGCGTAAGCTTAGGAATTATAAAAATAATTAATAGATTCTTTTATAAGCGAGGGGTATTATTAACGTAATTATAATTACGAGAACTTTATAAAATCTTAGTAATAATAATTATAGAGGAGGAATTCGTATTATAGACCTAAGTATAAGTTAATAGGGTATATAATCGTTTTAATAAATTTAGAAAAAAGATAAACGACCCGGATTCTTTTTTATAATTACTAACGGTAGTTTATTATTATAAAAGGATATATAGAGGTAAAATATAGTACTAAACGTACGATAATTAATAATTCTATCTATTTCGATCTATAGCTCGTCGCCGTTACTAATATAAAATCCGGTACTAATAGGTTAGTAAAAAAGGAAATAAACTACTTAAAGTTATTAATAATACGTAGCGACATAGGGATTATATATAGATACTAAAAATTTAGTAATAAATACGAGGTAATTTATAGACTTTAAAAAGATCTTTTTTAAAGAGAAATTATACTTTAGAAAGAAGTACAAAGTCTTATAAAAAACCTTAATAATATTTTACGATTATTATAAAAAGGTCGGGATTAAGGAATATTAATACTATTCAGTAATTAATATCGTACTTATAAGCAAAGCCTCTAATTATTATTACGAAGCGGTACGTAATTTTAATTAGAACGACTTTTTTAGTATTATTAATATAATCTAAAGCTACTTCGAGACTTATAATAGGAATTTAGAGCTCCTATCTAAGCTACGGGCGATTTTTTCTATATTTATAACTAGGATAATAGAGAGTAAATTATAAATAAAAATTTTTAAAGAGCTTATTAATCGAATTAATAAGCTAGTAAAGACCTAGCTAAATAAGGGGACTAACGAGCGAAAAGTTAGATATTTATATATTATAGTTTAACGCGTACTAGAGGTAAAAATAACCTTGTACTAAATACCTAAAGATTATTAGACGCTCTACTTAAGACTAAGATCTAGTTTTAATATTAAAGCGAGAATACTATATTAAACTTATTTTTAAGTATATAATAGCCCTTATTAATAGTATTAAGTTAATTATATATATAATAAAAAAAGAAAAGAAGCTAGGTACGGTAACTATGAGTAAGGAGGCCTAGATTTATTAAATAAGTAAAGATTTAATTCGCGAGTAGGGTAATAAAAAAAGTAGTACTTTATTTATAAAAAGAATGAATATTAATTAAGTAACTACTTTAAAAAAGAGCGTACTAAATTATATAAAAAGTATAAAAAGTCGAGGGTAGTAGATAGTAAAACTAGCCCTTATTAATTTAACTAATTCTTTATTATATATAAGAGTAGATCTGGGGGTATAGAACTTAGTAAAAGTAACTAACTTAGCGGCCTAAAGTATCTATACTTTATAAGAGATTTAGAAAATAAGGAAGATCTTACTTCTTATATTAACGAATTAGATTATAATAAAATTAACGAGATTAACTACTCTTTTTTTACCCTATTAGCCTCGGTAAGATATACGAGGCTAAACGAATAAAAAGTAGTAAAAGCTCTTAATAAGTAGGTTTTTATTTATAAATAGTAAGGAAAGGTCCTTTAGATAACGGATACGGAAGTAGATAAAAAGACGAATTTAATAGCGTAGAATTCTATTTTTTTAATACTTAAAGAGAAGAAATATAGTACTAAGTAATTTTAGAGGTAGCTAGAGGGGTCTTTTTTATACTACTTAAATTACTCAAACGCTAAGCTCGTATAAGTATTTTATACGAGCGAAAAGTACGGCTTAGATAATTTCTATAGGATTATTCTAAATACTAGGGTATTATAATAGTTAATAAGAGGAAAAAAGTAATTTTAAGTACTATAAAAAATCGTACTAATAATACTTAATATGTTAATAGCGGGTATTGTAAGAATTAGCTTCGGCCTAGGTAAGGAAATCGTTACCCTAAGTATAGTAGAAGTTAAGACGTATTTTAGAATAATAACTTTTTATATTTTATTTATTAATACTCTATTTTTCTTATGTTTAAAAAATATAGACTAACTAAGTATTATATTTAATAATACGAGGGATAAAATCTTTAATAGTAAATATTTTAAAATAGTCGAACGATAATAGAGGTACGCGTTTATAAAGCTTATTAATAATACGAAGTTAATTAATTACTTAACGGAAAATAAGCTCTAATAATTATACTAGAGGTTTAGCTATTCGTTAGTTGCAAGGCTATATAACTTCTTAAAATAATTAAGTAATAATAATATTAAAATAGGGGCGCTAGAGTAGTTAACGAAAGTATATTATTAATACTAAATAAATACGCAGAGCCTATGTAAATTTAATTTTAAATTACGTAATAAGCTTAATTTTAATTAGGAAATCGTTATTAATATTTTTTATTTAAATAGTCGACTGGTCTTATATATAATTAACGAAGTGATATTATTTTAAGTAGGGTAATTTTTATAGGATTTATAAGTAAAGATAGTATAGGTAGCTTTATAAACAAGCTAGATCGATATATATTAAGGACCGCTAAATAGTATTAAGATCGACGTTAGTACTAATTTTAAGTTAGTAAAATTTAAGGAAAATGCGGTAGTTTATAGTATATAGCTAAAAATAGTACCTATTAAAGCGTATTATAGTATTAGAAAGGTAAAAAGGGTATATTAGTAGTTAAAAAAGGCGTTTAGAATTATCAAAAAAGAAAATCCCGATTTTGCTAATAACGAATACCTCTAAACAGTACTTAAATACTATAATAATACTATAGGGCCTAACGGGCTTATACTAACGCTTTTAGTATTTAGAGTATATTTAAGAATAACTTTAGCCTTACTACCGTCGCTAGACATAAGCTAACGAGCCTGAGTAGTTAAGAAAGTAATATAGGCGTTATATAAGGTAAGTATAAGAAGGTAGATTAATAAAGTAATTATTATATATAATAAGCCTAATATAGGGGCTAATTTAGATATATTACTAAATTTGGATATACGAGTATAGTGCGAAACTACTTAATAGTAGGCTAGGTTATATAAATTAATTTTTATTAATAAGCGTTTTTACGTAGTTACGAGAGATTACGATTAGTTACTCGAGGTATTAATTATAATAGTTAGACTATATTATATAGATCTTAACGAGGTAATTTCTAATTTATAAAAAAAAGAAGAGCTAAGGGAAATTATATAACTTATAATAAATATATAGGAAATTACTCTTAATAAAATTATTATAGTAGTACTAGAATGGGGTAGGGCAATTAGTCCTAGTATTTCTTTTTTCTAAAGCTAATTAAGTATAGGGACCTACGAGAGAGCTAATTAGAGGAAAATATAAAAAGAAGGGCCCCCGATTAGGGAGAGGAGCTTAGTAGCGCGGATTTTAATTTTAATTATATATATACTTTTTTAAAATCGAACTAAAGCCTTTTTAATAATTTATTTTTAAATACGATAATATAAAACGATTAAGAACTCTATTTTTCTAATTTAGTTAATACTACTAGAATGGGGTAGGGCAATTAGTCTTGGTATTTCTTTTCTCTAAAGCTAATTAAGTATAGGGACCTACGGGAGAGCTAATTAGAAAAAAATATAAGGAGAAGGGCCCCTGATTAGGGAGAGGAGCCTAGTAGCGCGGATTTTTATTTTAATTATATATATACTTTTTTTAAAATCAAACTAGAGCTTTTTTAATAATTTACTTTTAAATATAATAATATAAAATAATCGGGAACTTTACGCTTCCGATCTAGTTAATATTACCCTCTTTTCTTAGTTATAACTCCGTTAATTAAGGCTATATTAATCCGATTAAAGGAGGTATTTTATATTACTTTTATAAGTATTAATAGTTCTTTTTAAATACCGTATTATAAAAGTCCTTTATACCCTATACCTTTTTTAATAATCTCCCCTTTTAAAAATCCCTTCCCTTTTTAAATAAGAAAATAAGTAAAAGAAAGCCCGACTTAATCGGAGATAATTTAAATAAATAAGTAAAAAAAAGCGGTATAATAATTAAAATAAATACGAATAGTAGGACTTTAATTAAAAAAAAAACTAAATAATTAAAATACGAAAATAAAGACGTATAAAAAAGGGCTTTTTATTTAATAAGAAGGGAATACGATAAACCTTAATAAGTAAGCGAAATAGATAAGTAGAGAAATACGTAAATACTTAGGACTAGATCGGGCCTAAATACGAATATTATAATAGTATAATAAGATAAATAATAAGTTAGGATTAGAACTAATAAAATACCTTAATAAGTATAACTAGTTATTTAACTAAACTATTCTTTATTAATTAATATAGCCTAGAGATTTAATAATAAACTTATTTAAAAGTGCGGATATGTCGGACTAAGGGCGCTCGTAAAACTAGCTTTTAACTAAACTTATTAATAATTTCGATCGGTATTATTATAAGCTTAATACGAAGTCTAATTAAAACTCTAGTTATATACTTAGTAAGGGTTAAAAAGGACGGCTTAAATTATATTAATTAGAATAACGGCTACGCTCTAACTACTAAAACAGCTCCTCTCCTCTCTTTTTAAACTCTATTTAAAATAAATAGATTAATATAAAACTATTAAAATTATAAATAAAATCGACGAACTATATTTTTAATAACCTCGGACTATAAATATAAATAACTAATATATTATTTTTATTATTATTAGCGCCCCTTAGGACGTTTAATTATATAAACCTAACCCTTTTATTTTAAATAAACCGTTTACTAAACTAGCTTTTATAGTTTATTAAGACTTATAAACTGCGGAGTTATTTAATAATAAAAAGCCTACCCTTAGTAACGGATCTACTTATTAACCTAATTAAAAGAGGCTAGTTATAGCTTAGGTTAAAATAAATACTTCGATTAATACTTTTTTAAATATTATTATTACTTAGATCTAAATAACCGCGCTTTAAACTAAGGACCCTACGATTCTTTAGCCTAATTTAATAAAAAATATAGGGTTTTATAAAATACCGTTCCCTAGTTAAGAGGGGACTATAATTTTTAAAAATAATAATATTATAAACTTTTTAAAAAAGTTCGAGGACTAGTACGAGATTAGTAGGGTCCCGGACCGATTTAGGAATAAACTTATTACGTATATTATAAAAAGAGATTATTAAACTCTAGTTAAAAACGCGATTAGAGGACTACCCTAGGCCTAAGCTAAGGATTTTTTTTAAAAAAAGTATAAAAAATAGAATATTAATTAGTTTTTAAATAAAAAAGAGTAAATTAAAAAAGTTATTAAAGGACTACTTATTTTATTTTTTAACTTAAACTCTACTTAAGTACTATTTACTAAGATTAATAATATAATTACCCTTACTAAACGATAAAACCTTTATATTATAATTAATAAGAGCCTAATTAAGGCCGTATATAAGCGGTTTTATATTAATATTATAAAAGAAGTAATAGAGAAAGTCGAGGTTACTTTGGATAGTTTTATTAAATTAATAAAGTACGCGAGGTTTAAAATAGGATTTCTTAATATAATTATATATAAAAAGGAATATAGCCTACTCTTTATAAATAATTAGAATTAACCTAAAACCTTATTATAATCCTCTACTTTATAAGCGTATAAAAATACTTAGTACTAATATCTAAATTATTAGTAATATCGCTAGCTAACGATAGGGGCCTAGGTTACTTAGGTAGTTATTAATAATATTACTAATTCTAACCTAGTTAATAAAATAAATAAGCTAAAGATTTATTAAAATAGTATTTACTCTCGAGGTCTTACTTATATATTTAATATAAGCGCTACGCGTCCTAATTAGCCCCCGATTATAAGACCTAGAGACTACTACTAGTACTACTAGAGTTTATATTACTAAATTACTAAGGATTATAATTAGTATACTCTTAATAAGGATATTTATTTTATTATTTTAGCTTAGGGAGCTTAGTATTATAAAAAGCGTAATAGTTATAAGCTTATAAAAAATATCCCCTTTATTATAATTAAAAATAAAAAAAGCGTGCGATTACTAATTGCGTTACCCTTTTTTTTTACGTAGTAAATATATTAACTAAGGAAAATACTAAGCTTTTAGCTAAATAGATTCTAAACTATTAAATCGGACTACCTTAGTAAACTATACTTATACTTCCCTCGGCTAATTTTATAAGTATAATTAAATATATTTATATAGTATAACTTAACTTAGGTTACTATAGCTAAGCGGACGTTTATACTATTTATAAAAGAAGACTACTTAAAAAACCGTACCTTAGTAACTACGTTATACTCTAAGAAAATATATAGGATCGATACCGCGATTCTACCTCTTGATTATAATAATAATATAATAAACTCTAAGGATAAAAATACTTAACTAGTTACTAAATAAACCCGATCGTAAATAAGGGCCTCTCGAGAGGGCTAGATTACCCCTTACTACTACCGATCCTTAGTATAAGCTACGAGTTCTTTTTATTTATTAAATATTATTTTATAAAAATATTATTAAATCTTATTAATTCTTTAGTTATGTTTTTATTCAGATCTAAGATAAAAATATAAGGGGATAATAAGAGGAGAGGAATTATCTTTTAGTTATTATAATTAAAAACTTAATAACCTTATTTATTAACTATATAATTATATTAAAAAACCCTACCCCTCTTTTTAAATATCTAAGCCTAGTTCTCTATTTAATCGAGCCCGTTTAGTATCTAACTTAGCTTATATAACCTCTTATTTTACTTATTTTATTTTAATATATTAATAACCTTTACGAATTATAAATATATAGTTTTTAATAAGGTACGTAAGAGGGGCGTCTTTAAAAACGGAATTATATTTATCCTCCTTAGTCTTAGTAATATCGATTTAGTTAGAGACTATATAAACTAAAGTCTTAACTCTTTTAATATTAGTTAGGATTAGAGACGCTACCTTACTATTACTTATCGTACGATAATAATAATAGCCTTACTTAGAGTCGGCTCTAAACTAATTAATAACTTACTAATCGTTACTCTTTTTAAAATAGTATTTTTTACTTTTAGAATATATATAATTACTATATTAATTATTAAAATAATTTAGAAAAAAAACGCACTCGAAATAGGGGACTATCCTTCTAACTAACTCCTTAATATTAAAACTAATATATTTTTAAAAAAACTATATATAATAGTTATAAAGCATAGTATTCTGAACGCTATAAGCCTAGATAAGTAAAGAATTAATAATAGAGGTTCGTTTATTTAATTACTAAAATAAAGGGCCAAAGTAACTAGTATAATTATAATTAATAAAAACCTAATAGCTCTATAATAATAATCCGCTTATAATACCCAGATTATAAACGTACTTTTTAATAACGTTTTAATTCGTAATTAATTACTAAAACTTCTAAGCTATTTCTCTTTTAATATACTTATTAACCTAAGGATTTATAATATAAAATTTAGTATAAAGCTCTCTAGCTAATCTAAGAAAAGTTAACTAATTAGTAATTTTAAGGATTTAAAAAGGAGTAATATTAAATTAAGATAAGGATTAAAAAAATTAAATAGAGTAGTACTTATTATAATCTACTTTTTACTAACTTCTTAAAACTTATAACCCTAAGTTTTTTAAAAATAGACCTTCTTAAGGGTAGAGGAGGAATATTACTAAGGCCGGACGTTATAATAAATAGTTTTAGTAATTTAATACGTATTACTAATAACTAAAGTATTAGATATAATAAGTAAATAAATTATATTACTAAAAAAAAAAAAGACTAAGTAAAAAAGGATAATTACGATTAAGAAGCTATTATTTAAGAAAAAAAATAAAAAGTAATAAAGAAATCAAAAAAGGGCCTCTATATACCCCCCCTAGATCCGGAGTATTAAAAAGGAAAGTACTATAGGCCTCTTAACTAATTAGCGCTAAATTATAGCTATTATATAAAAAAAAAAGGAGTAAACTATAAAATTAGGGCTTTTTTATTATTTATAATATAGCGCCTTCCTTCTCGATCGATAGAAGCTACCCTTATAATTAATATAAAAGGGTAGCTTTTTATTTAGCTACTTAACTTTTCCTTCTTCCCTCCTTAACTACTTCCCTATAACTACTACTAATTAAACTTCTTCTAATTTTTACTTTCTAATCTACTATATAAATACTAACTTAGCGATTTATAATAACCTCTTTACCTCCTATCTCCCCTTTTAAACTAGATAATAAAAAAAATATAGTACGAATTTAGGGCCCGATTATAATAAAGAACCTTAAAAATAATACTAAATACTAACTAAAAAAGTAAAATTTAAATAGATATATTACTTTTAATAAGACTAACCCTAGGACTATAATAAATACTAAGGACTCTTAGTTTATTAATTTTAATACGAACTACTAATATAAAATATATACTAACTATTACCTAAACCTAGTACCTAAACGAACTAGTTTTTTTTAAATAATCCTAACCCCTCGTAAAATCGACTTTTTTAATAAGCTCAGTATAAAGGACGTACTTCCCTTTTTTAATTAGCGCCCCGAGGCTTTTAAAAATCTAAAAAACTAAAAAACTTAGATAGGTTAAACCTACCGTAAGGTAATAAAATTCCTAACTAATTACTATAACTTTTAAAAACACTTATTACGTAAAGATTAGATTTAAAAATACGAAATTAGATCCGTAATAAAAGTTATAATATAGAACCTCGCTCTAATATATAATATAATTATAATTAAGGAGGGATAAAAGAGTACTTTTAAACTAAATAAGACCCCTATTTTAATTCCTTAAACTTAAAGAACTATATAAAAAATTAGGACTTTAGTATACTTAGTAATCTTCCTTTTTTATATTAACGATCTAAGCTATTTTATAAAAATAATTATTAACTAGTAAGATAATATAGTTTATTAATACGATCCGAAGTAGGCTCTTAGGTATTTAGAGAGGATATTTATTAATAATATCTAAGTACTAAAAGCTTTTTATAACCGGATCGATATACTTTTTTATATTTAATAACTAATTAATATAAGCGCTTATATAGTCCTTATAATATAATAGCTAAGTAAATAGGAATATAGTCTATACGTACTTAAATAGTTTCGTAACGCGGTCTAATACGGCTAGCTTAACTTAATTTATAATGCGTATTAAATAACTTATAAATATTTTAAATCGTTTAATAATAAACTCTACGTAGCTTAAATTTAATAAATTAGTTATAAGTTTTAATACGATAGTTATTACTTTTTTAATATAATAAGACCTTCTTTAAAAAGGTTTTTTAATAAAATAATAAATAATTAGGATTCTAAAAATAGGCCCTATACTAACTTAGATAACTCTAACTATATTATAACTAACGCTCTTAAGGCGCCGACTTTTTAAAAATCTAGTACTTACTTACTTAGCCTTAGGTTTACTAACTAAGATTTAAAAATCTATAACCCCTATAATTATAGTTATTATACTCTTATTAATCTTATATACTTTAAAAAGATATATAAAATAGTTAAAAACCTTAAATAAGAACTTACTATTTTTAAAAAATTATTTTTATTATCTTAATTTTTAAAAATACTAAAAAGTATTTAAAAATTTATAATAAATAGCGACCCTAATCGGACTCCGTAAGTAATTAAATTAATAAAAGTTACTGATTAATATTTAAATACTATTATTAATAATTAACTTATATACTTAATTAATATTCTTAAGACCTATCGAGTTATAAAATCTTTATTAAATATATTATTACCTAAGTTACTACTACGTCTTAGCCTAGCTCTTAATAAAGCTAGTCTAAGTAACTAGGGAAATAATCTTTTAAATACTCTAGTTAGGGGCGGGGATAGTTCTATTATAAAAACTTTAATTAAAGTACTAAGGGTTTAGTTAAAATAAGAAGTTATTAAGCACACGTTTTTTAAATATAATTAGGCTATATAAGAAAATAGCGAACGTTAGTATTAAGAACTAACTAAGTTTTATTAAAATCTTTTATAATATTATAATATATATATAAATAAAGCTAATATTAATAAGAGTATAAGAGAATAATAAGTTAATTAGTATAATAACCTAATTATAAAAGCTATATATATAACTTTAATTTATACTTTTTAAATACTACTATTAATAAAGAAATTTAAAAAGAATTAAGCTAATAAAAGTTAAGATTAAGAGATTATTAAAAAGGATTAAGATAAGAACTAAGTAAAGTTAGTAAAGAAAATAGCGAAAATAGAGGAGGTAAAAAAGGTAATTATAAAAAAAAAGGGTAAGTAAAAAACTTAATATAATTAATTATATATAGTAACTAGGACTAATTTAAAATAATTTCTTTTTATAAAAGATCGGAGAAGAAGAAATTAAGGGACGATTAGAATAGAGTAAGGCGATTAGTTTTAGTATTTCTTTTTTTTAAAACTAATTAAGTATAAGGACTTATAAAAGAGCTAATTAAAAAAGGATATAAAGAGAAGGGCCCCCGATTAAGGAAAAGAGCTTAGTAATACGGATTTTTATTTTAATTATATATATACCTTTTTTAAAATTAAACCAAAGCCTTTTTAATAATTTACTTTTAAATATAATAATATAAGACGATCGGGAACTCTACTTTTCCAATCTAGTTAATACTACCCTCTTTTTTTAGTCATAATTCCGTTAATTAAGGCTATATTAACCCGATTAAAAGAGGTATTTTATGTTATTTTTATAAGTATTAGTAGTTCTTCTTAAGCACCGTACTGCGAAAGTCCTTTATACCCTATACCTTTTTACTACCCTCTTTTTTTAGTTATAACTTTATTAATTAAGGCTATATTAACCCGATTAAAAGAGGTATTTTATATTATTTTTATAAGTATTAATAGTTTTTTTTAAGTACTGCACTACGAAAGTCCTTTATACCCTATACTTTTTTAATAATCTCCCCTTTTAAAAATCCCTTCTCTTTTTAAATAAGAGAATAAGTAAAAGAAAGCCCGACTCGATCGGAAATAATTTAAATAAATAAGTAAAAGAAAGTAGTATAATAATTAAGATAAATACGAGCGGTAGGATTCTAATTAAAAAAAAAACTAAATAATTAAAATATAAAAATAAAGATATATAGGAAAGGGCTTTTTATTTAATAAGAGGGGGATATAATAAACCCCGATAAGTAAGTAAGATAGATAAGTAAAAAAATATATAGATACTTAGGACTAAATTAGGCCTAAATACGAACGTTATAATAATATAATAAAACGAATAACGAGTTAGGATTAGAACTAATAAAATACCTTAATAAGTATAACTAGTTATTTAACTAGACTATTCCTTATTAATTAATATAGCCCGGAGATTCGATAATAAACTTATTTAGAAGTGCGGATATATTAAACTAAGGGCGCTTATAAAACTAGCTTTTAACTGGACCTATTAGTAATTTCGATTAATATTACTATAAGTTTAATATAAAGTCTAATTAAAACTCTAGTTATACGCTTAATAAGGGCTAAAAAGGACGGCTTAAATTATATTAATTAGGATAATAGCTATGCTTTAATTATTAAAACAGCTCTTCTCCTCTCTTTTTAAACTCTATTTAAAATAAATAGATTAATATAAGACTATTAAGATTATAAATAAAATTAATAAACTATATTTTTAATAATCTCGGACTATAAATATAAATAATTAATATATTACTTTTATTATTATTAGCGCTTTTTAAAACGTTTAATTATATAAACCTAACCTTTTTACTTCGGATAGACTGTTTACTAAACTAACTTTTATAATTTATTAAGACTTATAGACCGTAGAGTTATTTAATAATAAAAAACCTACCCTTAGTAATAAATCTACTTATTAACTTAATTAAAAGAGGCTAGTTATAGCTTAGGTTAGGATAGATATTTTAATTAATACCCTTTTAGGTACTATTACTACTTAGATCTAAATAATTACGTTTTAAACTAAGGACCTTACGATTTTTTAACCTAATTTAATAAAGAATATAGGGTTTTATAAAATACTATTCTTTAGTTAAAAAGGGACTATAATTTTTAAAAGCGATAATATCGTAGACTTTTTAAAAAAGTTCGAGGACTAATACGAGATTAGTAAAGTCCCGGACCGATTTAAAAATAAACTTATTATATATATTATAAGAAGAGACTATTAAACTCTAGTTAAGGATACGATTAGAGGACTACCCTAGGCCTAAGCTAAGGATTTCTTTTTAAAAAAGTATAAAAAATAGGATATTAATTACTTTTTAAATAAGGAAAAGTAAATTAAAAGAGTTATTAAAGGACTACTTATCTCGTTTTTTAACTTAAACTCTACTTAGGTACTATTTATTAAGATTAATAATATAATTACCCTTATTAAATAATAAGACCTTTATATTATAACTAATAAGAGCTTAATTAAGGCCGTATATAAGTAATTTTACGTTAATATTATAAAAAAAGTAATAAAAGAAGTCGGGGTTATTTTAAACGGCTTTATTAGATTAATAAAGTATATAAGGTTTAAAATAAGACTTCTTAACGTAATTATATATAAAAAGGAATATAGCCTACTTTTTATAAATAATTAGAATTAACTCGAAACCTTATTACGATCCCTTATTTTATAAATATATAAAAATACTTAGTACTAGTATCCGAACCGTTAATAATATCGCTAGTTAATAATAGAGGCCTAAGTTACTTAGGTAGCTATTAATAATATTACTAATTCTAACTTAGCTAACGAAATAAGTAAGCTAAAGATTTATTAAAATAGTATTTATTCTCGAGGTCCTACTTATATATTTAATATAAACGTTGCGCATCCTAATTAGCCCCTAATTATAAGACCTAAAAACCGCTATTAATATTACTAAAGTCTATACTACCGGATTATTAAGGATTACGATTAGTATACTCTTAATAAGGACGCTTATTTTATTATTTTAGCTTAGGAAGCTTAGTATTATAAAAAGCGCGACGGTTATAAGCCTATAAGAAATATCCCTTTTATTATAATTAAAAATAAAAGAAAGTATACGATCGCTAATTATATTACTTTTTTTTCTTATATAATAAATATATTAACTAAGAAAAATACTAAGCTTTTAACTAAATAAATTTTAAATTATTAAATCGGACTACTTTAATAAACTATACTTATACTTTTCTTAGCTAATTTTATAAGTATAGTTAAATACGTTTATATAGTACGACCTAATTTAAGCTATTATAGCTAAGCGGATATTTATACCGTTCGTAGGGGAAGATTACTTAAGAACTATACCTTAGTAACTACGTTATATTTTAAAAAGATATATAAGATTAATAACCTAAGCTAGTCTTTATAACTTAGAAAAAAAACGGTTTTTTTTTCTAATTAAAAAAGAGAAATTATAAAAATTAACGATAATAACGAGGTTTTTAAAATAGTAAACAACGTAACTTTTATATTTATTTTTAAGCCTTAGCTTATTAAAGTCTTAATTAGTACTCCTAATACTAGTACTTAAAAAACCTAAGAGCCTCTTTTTTATAAAATTTAAAAAATAATAATTACTAATTAAACTTATAATTTTAACCTTAGGGCTAAAGTAAAGAAGCTAATAAAAAAGAGGCTCGAGGCCCCAATCTCGCTTTTTATAAACTTTTTATAAAAAATATATTAAAATATATTATAATAATAGTAACTTTAATATATAATTAAGGGTACTTTAATATTAATAAGATCTTATTAAAAGCTCTAAAATCCTTAGTAAATCTAGTAAAGAATAGGTAATAATAAAAAAGTATTAAGGATCTTTTTAATAAGTATAACTAGAACTTCTTTTTAAGGCTAGGTTATATAACTAAGATTAATAGAGTTAGAGGCGCTAGTCCGACTTCTAAGCTCCTAACTTTTATAATCTCGAACGCCTACTTCTAATTAAAAATCTAAATATCTAATATAAATTAAAATAATAAAGATTTAATAATCGTTATTATCCTAAATACTAGGGTATAAGTTAATATCCTTTTAAAATAATATATTAAAAAAGCTAATATTTCTTATATAATAATAAAGTTTTAAATATAAATATTTAAATATAATCCAACTAGTTAAATAACTTTTAACGGCTTTTATTTTACGAACGTATAGATTAATAAGTTTAAAATAACTACTTATTCTTTTATTAAAAACGAGCAAGAGACCTCTAATTTATTATTATTAAATCTTCTATTTATATAAAATACTAAGCTATTTTTTAAATATAATAAGTTAATAATTACTATTCTAATTTATATTAAAAACGCGAGGCTAAGGATCTTTATAAAAATAATTAAAACGAACGGTTTTTAGGATATAGAGGATATTTTATTTTAATTTAAGTAGTATATAAAGGAAGTTTTTAAATTAAAAGACTAGATATTAGTAATATAACCGGGGATATTATTAGTTTTAATAACCCTTATTTAAAATCTAAGCTAGAAGAAAACGAGCGTATTATAGCGGTCTTAGACTAAGGCTAAGCTAATTAGATTATAATTAAAGTTACGTTTTATATAATCTAGCCTTAAATTATATAAATTAAGAGAGTAATAGTATCCGCTTAGGGTAAGGCTAGAGATAAACCGAACGGATTAGCTAACTAAGACGATTTACGTTTTTTAATAAGAATACTTACTTTTTAATAAAAGGAGTTATATATTAAATAACGAATTATAAAACTAGAGTAAAAGGCGTTAAAATAGTATAAAATAACTAAAAAAGCCTTTTATAAGATTCTTTATATTATAAAAGCTAATATAATATATAAAAAAAAAGATTAAAAAGTCTAACTAGTTAATAACGCGCCCTTTAATAAATTAATACTTAATAGCGATCCTTATTAAAAGCTTAAAAAACTTAAAGAAGTTAGAAATAAGTTACGAAACTAATCGGGCCCCTATAAAAATATTATTAGACTTAAGTTCTTAAATATAGAACTAGGCTCTAGATTAATAGACGATTACTTTTAAACTATTTTTAAGGATTATAACTATCTCTTATTTTATAAATAAGATCTCTTTAAGTAAATACTCTTTAATTAAAAAAAAGTATTAATATAAGACTTCTCTAAATATAGCCGTTTTAACCCTATAGTTACGCTATTATAATTAATTAAAATTATATTTTATAAGGCTTAGTAAGTAAAGGGTATCCTAATCCCAAAGGCTCTATTATTAAAAACCTTCGAGGTAATTTAAGAACGTATTACTTAGAGTATTATTAAGGAAAGCTATACTACGTATTAGAACCCTTAGTTCTTAATAATAAAAAAGGACGGCGGTTTTTAGTTAATTAATTTAGTAACTAAGGTTAACGCTATTACTCTTTAAAATACTTAATAACTACTTAATATTAACGAGTTCTTAAAAGAATTTATTATAAATTAACTTATTTCCCTCTTAAATTTTTTTTTTTAATTATAATTAGATCTCTTTAAATAAAAAGAGCTACGATTTAATAACTTTTTTAATTCTATTTAGGTTATATAAATATTATACCCTCTTAATAAGAGCGATAAATTCGGTAGCCTAATTTTATTAGATTATAACCCGTATTTTCTATAACTTAATTCTAAAATACTATAGCGCTTTTATTAATAATATTCTAATTAAAGGCCCGCGATCCTACTATAATAATAAGTACTTAATTAACTATCCTAGGATCTAGTAATTTATTTATAAATACTTTTAGAATATTAATTAAGTCTTAGTTAACGTCGAGCTAGCTAGCTATATTATTTCTAAAATAAAGTCGTAATAGTACTAGCTATTTATAATTATTATAAGCTATTTTTATAGTACGGAAGGGAGACGGCCTAATTAAGCTAAAGTCCTTAAGATTTTTAAATAAATAAAATACTCGAATATTTTAAAAGTTAAATCGTTTTTTAGTATTATTACCTTTTATTATTACTAAATTAAGTAATTTCTTTTTAAAATAGCCCCGTTATACTCCTTATTTAATAAGAACTAATCTTTTAAATAGGGAGTATTATAAATTAAAGTTATAAAAATATTTAAAAAAGCGATTATTATAGCTCTTATTTTAGTTTTACTAAACTATAGTATTAAGGCCGGACGGATTATTTTTATAATAGACGCTAGTATTAAAAAATAGGGTAGTACGCTTAGTTAAATTATTAATAATAAGCGTATTATTACTTAATATAAGAGCGGGATATAGCGTAGGCTAGAGCTTAATTATAACTTTAAAAAGCTTAAAATACGAGGCGTTTTAATAAGTCTAAAGCGTCTTCGTAATTATTTATTTAAAATTAACTTTTTATTAAAAACCGACGTTTAAGTCTTAGGTATTTAGATTAATAATATAGCTAATAACTTACTATTAGTAATAATAATACGCTAGCTCTTTTAAATTAGACTTTTTAATTTTAAAATTAAGTATATTAATAAGAAGAAAAATATTATAATAGATAGCTTTTTAAAAAAAACCCTTAGCTAATTTAACTTAGTCGAAGTAGAGTTTAATAAGGATATTAAAGACTTTATTAACGTACGAGTCCTACGAACACGAGTTATAAAGAACTTTTTTATTATAATATATAGTCGTAGTAACGCTACTATTAATTAAATATAAGAAATAGATATTCTAGCTAATATACTAGTACTAAATAAATAATAATTAAACCTCTCGAAGTAAATTACCTATTTTTCTTTTATTTTAAAGAGGCTAGCTAGTATACTTTTTAATTAGTTTAGACGTTTTAAATAGATAGTAATATAATTTATTATATAAAATAAACTTCTATTTTAATAAGGGACGAAGACTTATCCCTAACTTATTTAAATAATTAATAATAAGCGTTACTAAGTAGACCTAATTAACGAAGTATATAATAAGTCCGAGTATAAAAGATAAGAGGCTATATATTTCTACTTTATAAAACGATATTATTAACTAAGAATATACGCTTAGACTCGGGAGCTAATTATAACCTATAAGGCTTATTAAAAAGCTAAATTACGACGCTTTAATAACCCCTATATATTTATAGTTCTAATTTATAAACTTTTTTTTAAGGTCTATTTAGATATTTAATATATAAATAAATAAAAGGTTATTAAAGCGCGTTATAAGTTTATAAAATATTTAAAAGCGCGGATTATAACGAACGCTATATTAAAAAATATTATAAAGTTTATTTAAAAAGATATTATTTATTATTATAAAATCTATAGTACTTTAATTATTAACGGGGAATAAGAAAATATAAGCGCTATAACGTAGCTTAATTAACGATATAATACTTAGTAAAAGGTTATATTAGCTTATAACCCTCGCACTAACGAGCTCTTTAAAAAGGGTTACTAACTTATTACGTATATACTTCGTATTTAGTTAGATTAAAAAAAAAATATTAGACTAATACTAGCTATAGCCCTTTTTATAAATAGGATAATTATTAGAATATTATTAAGTTATATACTATTCTATCTTATTTATAGTCGTTATATAATAACCTTAATTAAAAAAAAAATAGTAACTTAGAGAGTATTTAATTAAGAGAATATATATATAACGGATTAAGAAGTCTAAGCTTAATTACGAGCTTTTACTTTTTTAATAAACGACCGGGGAACTATAGTTAATAAAGTTACTTAATACCGAGCCTAAATCCGTAACTAGTTTAACTCCTTATATACCCTCTAATTAACGAAGTTATAAATTAATAATTTAGTTCTCGTTTTTAATATTTAATAAAAGAACGATATATTAACTTTTAAAAAACTCGATTATTATTAATAAGGACTTTTTTATATTTACTTAGCCGCTCCGAACGGATTATTATATTAACTAAAGACGTTAATTAATAAACTAATTATAGGGGCTACTTATATTAATAATTAACTTAAAAAGTTTTTAAAGTTTTTAAAAAGCCTTTATCTGTTACTTAATAAGTCTAATTTTTATAAAGACTTTATTTTTAACTTAACTAATCTTTTATTTTTATAAAATAATATAATTAACGCCGTAATTCTACTTCTTAATTATAATAATAATATAATAAACTCTAGGGACGAGGATACTTAACCGGCTACTAAATAAACCTAATTATAAATAAGGGCCTTTTAAAAGGGCTAGATTACCCTTTATTACTACTAATCCTTAATATAAGCTACGAGTTTTTTTTATTTATTAAATATTATTTTATAAAAATATTATTAAATCTTATTAATTTCTTAGTTATTTTTTTATTTAGATCTAAGATAAAAATATAAGGGGATAATAAGAGGAGAGGAATTATTTTTTAATTATTATAATTAAAAACCCGACGACCTTATTTACTAATTATATAATTATATTAAAAAACCTTACTCTTTTTTTTAAATATCTAAGCTTAGTTCCCTATTTAATCGAGCCTATTTAGTATTTAGTTTAGCTTATATAACCTCTTATTTTACTTATTTTATTTTAATATATTAATAACCCTTACGAATTACGAATATATAGTTTTTAATAAAGTATATAAGAGGGGCGTTTTTAAGAATAGAATCGTACTTATCCTCTTTAGTCTTAGTAATATCGATCTAGTTAGAGACTATCTAAATTAAAATTTTAACTCTCTTAATATTAATTAAGATTAAAAACGCTACTTTATTACTACTTATTATATAACGATAATAATAGCTTTATTTAGAGTTAGCTCCGGACTAATTAATAACTTACCGATCGTTACTCTTTTTAAAATAGTATTTTTTATTTTTAGAATATATATAATTATTATATTAATTATTAAAATAATCCGGAAGAGAAACGTATTTAAAATAGGGGACTATTTTTTTAACTAGCTCCTTAGTATTAGAACTAATATATTTTTAAAAAGACCGCGTATAATAGTTATAAAATATAGTATTCTAAACGCTATAAGCCTAGATAAGTAAAGAATTAATAATAAGGGTTCGTTTATTTAATTATTAAAATAGAGAGCTAAAGTAATTAATATAATCGTAACTAATAAAAACCTAACGGCTTTATAAAAATAATTTACTTACGATACCCGGATTATAAACGTGTTTTTTAATAACGTTCTAATTCGTAATTAATTATTAAAACTTTTAAGCTATTTCTCTTTTAGTATACTTATTAACCTAAGGATTTATAATATAAAATTTAATATAAAGCTCTCTAGTTAATTTAAAAAGAGTTAACTAACTAATAATCTTAAGGATTTAAAAAGGAGTAATATTAAATTAGGATAGGGATTAAAAAGATTAAATAAAGTAGCGCTTATTATAGTCTATTTTTTATTAACTTCTTAAAATTTATAACCCTAAGTTTTTTAAAAATAGACCTTTTTAAGAGTAAAAGAGGAATATTACTAAGGCCGGACGTTATAATAAGTAGTTTTAGTAATTTAATATATATTATTAGTAACTAAAGTATTAGATATAATAAGTAAGTAGATTATATTACTAAGAAAAAAAGAGACTAAGTAAAAAAGGATAATTATAATTAAGAAGCTATTATTTAGGAGAAGAAATAAAAAGTAATAGAGGAATTAAAAAAAGGCCTTTATATACCCCCTTTAGATCTGGGGTATTAAAGAGGAAAGTACTATAGGCCTCTTAGCTAATTAGTACTAAATTATAGCTATTATATAAAGAAAAGAAGGAGTAAATTATAAGATCGGGGCTTTCTTATTATTTATAATATAGTACCTTCTTTCGTAATTAGCAAAGGCTGCCCTCGTAATTAGTATAAAAGGGTAGCTTTTTACTTAACTACTTAACTTTTCCTTTTTCCCTCCTTAACTACTTCCCTATAACTATTACTAATTAAACTTTTTTTAATTTTTACTTTCTAATTTATTATATAAATACTAACTTAGCGATTTATAATAGCTTCTTTACTTCCTATCTCCCTTTCTAAACTAAATAATAAAAAGGATATAGTACGAACTTAGGGCCCGATTACGATAAAAAATCTTAAAAACGATACTAAATACTAATTAAAAAAGTAGAATCTAAATAAATATATTATTTTTAATAAGACTAACCCTAGGACTATAACGAATACTAAGGACTCTTAGTTCGTTAATTTTAATACGAACTACTAATATAAAACGTATACTAATTATTACCTAAACCTAGTACCTAAACGAACTAGTTTTTTTTAAATAATCCTAACCCCTTATAAAATCGACTTTTTTAATTAGCTTAGTATAGGGGATATACTTCTCTTTTTTAATTAGCGATCCGAGGCTTTTAAGGGTTTAAAAAACTAGAAAATTTAGATAGGTTAGACTTATTATAAGGTAATAAAAATCTTAACTAATTATTATAACTTTTAAAAACGCTTATTATATAAAAATTAGATTTAAAAATATAAAATTAGATCTATAATAGAGGTTATAATATAGGACCTTACTCTAGTATATAATATAGTTATAATTAAGGAGGGATAGGAGAGTACTTTAAAACTAAATAAGACCCCTATTTTAATCCCTTAAATTTAAAAGATTATATAAAAAATTAAGACTTTAGCATACTTAATAATCTTCCCTCTTTACGTTAATAATCCGGGCTATTTCGTAAGAATAATTATTAATTAGCGGGATAGTATAGTTTATTAATATAATCTAAAATAAGCTCTTAGGTATTTAAAAAGGATATTTATTCATAATATCTAAGTACTAAAAGCTTTTTATAACTAGATCGATACGCCTCTTTATATTTAATAACTAATTAATATAAGTATTTACGTAGTTTTTATAATATAATAGCTAAGTAAATAAGAATATAGTCTATATATACTTAAATAGTTTTATAACGCGGTCTAATATAACTAACTTAACTTAATTTATAACGTATATTAAATAACTTATAAATACTTTAAATTATTTAATAATAAACTCCGCGCAGCTTAGATTTAATAAATTAGCTATAAGTTCTAATATAATAATTATTACTTTTTTAATATAATAAGACCTCTTTTAAAAAGGTTTTTTAATAAAGTAATAAATAATTAAAATTTTAAAAATAGGCCCTATATTAACTTAAATAACTCTAACTACGCTATAACTAACGCCCCTAAGGCGCTAACTTTTTAAAAATCCGGTTCTTATTTACCTAGCTTTAGATTTATTAACTAGGATTTAAAAATCTATAACCCTTATAATTATAGCTATTATACTCTTATTAATCTTACGTATTTTAAAAAAACGTATAAAATAGTTAAAAACCTTAAGTAAGAACTTACTACTTTTAAAAAGTTATTCTTACTATTTCGATTTTTAAAA
Source organism: Colletotrichum cuscutae (assembly GCA_030869315.1). NCBI lineage: Eukaryota > Fungi > Ascomycota > Sordariomycetes > Glomerellales > Glomerellaceae > Colletotrichum > Colletotrichum cuscutae. Next base: position 28,263 of record MPDP01000235.1, read on the forward strand.
ATATTAAAAAGTACCTAAGGATTTATAATAAATAGCGACCCTAATTAAACTTTATAAACGATTAAACTAATAAAAGTTATTAATTAGCGTTTAAACGCTATTATTAATAATTAACTTATATACTTAATCGATATTTTTAATATTTATTAAGTTATAAAGTTTTTATTAAATATATTACTACCTAAGTTATTATTACGCTTTAGCCCAGCTCTTAGTAAAACTAGTCTAAGTAACTAAGGAGGTAATTTTTTAAATACTCTAATTAGGGGTAGGGATAGTTTTATTATAAAAACTCTAATTAAAATACTAAGGGTTTAGTTAAAATAAGAGGTTATTAAGTATATACTTTCTAAGTATAATTAGGCTATATAAAAGAATAATAAACACTAGTATTAAGAGCTAGCTAAGTTTTATTAAAATCTTTTATAATATTATAATATATATATAAATAAAGCTAATATTAATAAAAGTATAAGGAAATAATAAGTTAATTAGTATAATAACCCGATTATAAAAACTATATATATAATTCTAGCTTATACTCTTTAAATACTACTATTAATAAAAGAATTTAGAGAGAATTAGGCTAATAAAAGTTAGGATCGGGAGATTATTAAAAAAAATTAGAATAAGAACTAAATAAAGCTAGTAAAAAAAGTAGTAAAAATAAAAAAAGTAAAAAAAGTAATTATAAAAAGGAAAGGTAAGTAAAAAGCTTAATATAATTAACTATATATAGTAACTAGGACTAATTTAAAATAATTTTTTTTTATAAAGGATTAGAGAAAAAGAAATTAAGAAATAATTAGAATAGGGTGGGGTAATTAGTCCTAGTATTTTTTTTTTAAAGCTAATTAAGTATAGGGACTTATAAAAGAGCTAATTAAAAAAAATATAAAAAAAAGGGCCCCCGATTAGGGAGAGGAGCCTAGTAGTACGGATTTTAATTTTAATTATATATATACTTTTTTAGGATCGAACTAGAGCTTTTTTAATAATTTATTTTCGAATATAATAATATAAAATAATTAAGAACTCTACCCTTTTAATCTAGTTAATACTACCCTCTTTTTTTAGTTATAACTCCGTTAATTAAGGCTATATTAACCTAATCGAAGGAGGTATCTTATATTACTTTTATAAGTGTTAGTAGTTCTTCTTAAGTACCGCACTGCGAAAGTCCTTTATACCCTACACCTTTTCAGTACTAATAAATGATAAGGAAGAGGAGATTATTAAAAGGGTACTAATATTACTAATAAGACGCTACGGAAGATTATAATAGTAAGTTATAATACGGTAATTTATTACTAATAACGAGGTAATTAATACTTTTCATATAGTAAAAAAAAAAGCTAATTTCGAGCTAGTAGTTAAACTACGTAAAGAAGGCGTAATTATAACTATTAAAAAGCTATATAAGGAATTAGACTTTATTAAAGTAAATACTTTTTATAATCGAGGGGTCTATTAATTTATCCTTTACGACTTAAAAAAATATATAAATCTTTATATATTTAAATTGCGAATAGTTTATAAAATTAAAAGAAAGGAATACCCTAACTATATAAAAGATCTAGGTACGTAATTTAGGGGTATAGCGATATTAAAAAGGTAACGTTATTTACGTAATTACCTATAGTATAGTGCTATAGCTAATAATTAATAATAGTACTAATGCTATTATTATAGAAAAAGGGATACGAGATTTAGAGCTATAATATTACCTAGGCCTATACTTAATTAGCTATAGGGCTTATAAGGAAAATCCTAGCCTACTTACTAAAGGAAATAGTTACTAAGTACTTAGAAAGTACGATTATCGAAGTACTTAAGCTATTATATAGGCTCGTAAAATTAGGTATTTATTAGTAGGCTATATATTACGATTTCTATATTAATTAATTATTAATAATTATATTTATATACGATCCGTGCTTATTAGTCTCTGAGTACGTAGGCTATTAATTTAGTATTATTAAAATATAGACTAATAATATATTAGGCCTGTTTAATATTAACTTTATAAAAAAAGAGGATAAGGAGCTTTAAAAAGTAAGCTTTATAGTAAAGCTAAAAGAGGTCTTTATAATAAATAATTTATTAGCGTTTAATAGCGGGACTTTTATAATCGAAAGGGAAATTATTATTTTTTAGTAAAAGGAGTAAAGTAAGAAAATTAGCCTCGTAGATCCGAACGTAATTAATATTAAAAAGCGATATAAGGCTAAGCTTATGCGAGGGGTATATATTATAAATATATACTAGCCTGAGATAACTTTTAACTATACTAGAGTAATATAAGTTAAAAAACTAAATAAACGAGACGTTAAGGTACTTAATAAACGGCTTAAATAATAATAATTAAATCTTAATTAAGGTTTTATTTACTACCCGATCGACCTTATAATTAATAAGCTCTACGTTTTTATAAATAAGTTATTTATAAATAATAACGATCTTATTTTATAATTAGGGTATATTATTATCTTAGTTAACGAGAGTATAAGTAAGAGTAATTTTATAATATAAAATAATATAATCTATTATTTATTAACTAAAAATAAGAGGGTAATACGAAGTATACTTACGTTAAAAGTTTATAGTATAGTTAACGGCGTTAACTTTACTTATATAATTTTAATAATACTAAGGAAGATTACTAATTAACTTAACCTTTTACTAATCTTAACGGTTATTAATACTAATTCTTACTCGCTATATAAATACTTTATTAAATTAAGAACTATAAAAGAAAAGAGGTTTATAATTAATATTATAGCCCTTAGGTAATTATATAAAAAGCGCGAGATCCTCGAAATTCGTTAGATTAATAATAATAATAACCTTACTAACGCTTTTATAAAAATAGTACTTAATAAGGGGTTAGAGTAATTCGTAAGTAGTAGTTAAGTTAATATATAAATAGAGGGATAGGTTATATAAAAAGAGTAGAGAAAAGGAGGAAAGAGAGATAATTTAATAAATAGGCCTAAGGTTAAATTATACTTCTAACCGTAGTATTAGTTAAAATTAATAAAAAAAAAAGAAAGTTAGTATTAAATTAGAAGTTTAATTTAACCTCGGCTTACGGTAGCTAGCATAGGGATTAACTACGGCCCCTATTTACGATATTCGTAGCCTACTTAACCTATAGTTAGAACCTCCTTTTTCTATGTACGTAGTATATTAGAATAGTTTAATTGACCTACTTCGTTAACCTACGGTTCGAACTAATTGACTAATATCCCTGTGATAGGGATACCAACAGCCTTCTTGCATGAGGTCCTTGCCCGGCATGAATCCCCAAATACCCACACGGTAGTTGACTGCTACGAAAACGAATGGCTTGCCGGTACACATCCCTTCTGCGATAAGTCCAGCTCTATTGTACATGGAGGTGCTGCCTAGTTCAAACCCACCGCCAAAGATCTAATACATCACCGGTAGCTTATCTCCCTCTTTGGTACCCGCGGGGCGTTGCACATTAATAGTGAGACAGTCTTCTTGCCCAACGGCTAGGTTCTTGAGAATGGGTAGATTGAGGACCTTATCGAGAAGGTCTGGAGGAATAAGAGGCGAGCCAAAGTCTGGTTGTAGGATGAACTGTGGGGATGACTCTGGTTGTTCCATGGTGGCATCGACTTCGCCCATGGCTTCGGTAAGCCGTACAGGTGGCTTGAACCTCAAGTCTCCAATGGGAGGCTTGGCAAAGGGGATCCCATTAAATGATTCAACTTCACCAGCCTTGGCTCCAAGAAATCCTTTCGTTGTACCTTTCAGGTTTGCTTGAGGTGCCTTGATGGTGACTCGAGGGGTTCCACCGCCCCCTTGCTGTGGTGCAGCCCATGTCTGAGCACATACAGAGACGAAGACCAAGTTCGAAATAATCATAATGAGGTAGCAAAATATGCAAGAGCGGAGAAAGGCTCATTTGGCTTGTTCTCAACCTTCCACTAAGGCGAATCCATCGATCCAAATGGGGTTGTGGCGGCGGATTGGGATCGATATATGGCGCGATGGTCATTACGCCTGGAGCTTGTCTTCGGAATGAATGGAAAGGCAATGACTTCATTACGATCGATGAACCAAGATTCCATCGCGGCCGTCTTGGTTTGTCCAATGAGCTTAATTCCAGATGAACCAGGTAGCGCCGCGCGGGAGGTAGCGATGTGGCGGACACTGTAGGTTATTCTTCGCATCGCATGGCCTGAAACGGAAGTGTTTCTAAAATTTGACAGCATTCCAAGATAGGAGGTTGCTCGTTGAACCTCTCAAGAACTTCAACACGGGGCTCTCCCTACAACTCGATCCCATGGGTGGAAGCACGTTTCTCTCCACCCTCGGCAGCGATATCACATATGATGGGTCGGCAGGTGTCACGCGGTTATGCTATCAGATGGCTGCGACTTGGGATACGACCTTGGATGAATGAGTAGTGTAATGTAGACGAGGGGGGGACCACAAGAGCTGAAATCGGCCTGAATTGGCTGCATCGGCTACGTTGGAGATAGTGTTATTTAGGGCACCGGCGCCGAATCAGGCAAAAACTCATGTTCTGCGACGGTCTGTGTTGCGAGGATTTGAGGGAGATCAGACGAAGACCGCTTCAGCCAATCTAGAATCCAAATCATCATAGTTCCGAATTCGTGTTCGGCGCCGTAATTCAAGTTGTACTGGGAGACAGATATCGGGGGGCGCTGATAGCTCAAGCGAAGCTTCGTCAACGTCTTGGAAGCGTCAATCATTGCCAGATTCCAGGGAGATGCTGGCTAACTTGTGTACTCTTGATGCTACACAGAATCATTTGGAGGAGGCTAAAAGAAAGATCCGATTGGCTCTACCTTCATTACTATTCAAAGGTTATCTAGATCCTCCCCTGCGCGGCCGACGACTTAGGCATGTCCCGAAATGGCCTTGGGTTGGTACAGTTCTTCAAGGTACTTCTCCTCATCATCGGTTAGGACCTTGCCGTCAGCAGTGATTGCTTGGTCGATTCTCTCGACGCTACTGAAGCCGATAATGGGGCTCGTAATTCGTTTGTTGATCCATGCAAGAGCCACATGGGACATGGGCCAGTCCCGCTTCTCCGCAATATCCTGAACTCGCTTGATGATGGTCAGGTCCGGCTCCACCGTTCCATGGCTTCCGGGCTGACCCTCCTTCTCGGTCTTGCTGCGAGAAGTGGAGCCAAAGTCCTTTGGTGGTCGGGCTAGGTGACCACGGCCTAGTTGATGTCACCAATTAGCGTGAGCCGAACCTGGCTGTGAGGGCCATTGACTTACAGAGAGGAGCCCACGGAATGAGTCCGACTCCAGTATCGTTACAGAATCGGTTCATCTCCCTTTCTTCTTCGCGATACAATAGATTGTATTGATTTTGCATGCTCACGAACTTCGTCCAACCATTCTTCTCAGCGGTAAACTGCATCTGGGCAAATTGAGTACCCCACATGCTGCTGGCACCGATGTACCGAACCTTCCCCGTCTGCACCAAGTCGTGCAGCGCCTTCATCGTCTCTTCTACGGGTGTTCTGGGGTCAAATCTGTGGATCTGGAGAAGATCAATGTACGGAGTGTCCAGTCTCTTCAAGGACGCCTCCACCTGGTTGAAGATAGAAGCTCTAGACAAACCCCATTGGTTTTGGTAGTCCTTCGATTTGTTGATTTCCTCGCGGTAGTTGAAGTGACGAGTCTCTACAAAGTGAGAAATTCGTCAGCGATGCGACCATGCTTGTCACAGCATCAAGTACCGAGTCACATACCAGGCTCTTCACCGACAGCAAAGAAACACTTGGTCAAAATGACCACCTTCTCGCGGGGGATGTTGTATTTCTTCAGGGCCTTGGCAATCGTCCGCTCGGATGCGCCATTCGAGTATGCGTTGGCGGTATCCCAAGTATTCAATCCCCGATCGTAAGCCGCCTTCAGAAGCGGAAGTGCCTACATGTTATGTTTCTTAGCCACGCTGGTCGATGATCATCGCGTAAGCGTTCAGTATACCTCATCCTCATTCAGAGCCCAGTCGATGGACTGAGAGTCTCCAAAACTCATACAGCCAAAAATGGGAACTGAGACACGCAATCCGGACTTTCCGAGCTGGCGGTACTCGACCTTGGTGCTCTCGATACTTTCCCTCAGGCGTGCTGGGAGCTCCTTAGATGCCATTGCTGCGAGTTGTGCTGAACTTTTGATGAGTAAGTCGTTGTACGGGTGAATATGATCTGCTGAGACCGGCTGGTAGGCAATTGTTTAATCGAAAATTTGCAGAAGGTTGTGAAGGGCAGAGAGATGGTCTAAATAGCTACGTTGCCAGCACAAACGTCATCAAGCCCGAGCGCGACATACTTTGGAGCGGTCACAGCGCGGGTCGGTGATGGAACCGAGAAGCGAAGAGCTACCCCGCACTGCGCTGATCACTGGCCTACCTCTTTTAGCCCACCATCTGGTGCAGCTTGCTGACCATCAGAGCATTCGTGATTCGGAATTAGCTCTTAAACTAAGCTTGAGCTGTGGTCAATCATGCAAGGGCCTTGAATTCGATGACTGGTCCTGAATAGGCTCCTCTGCCCCTGATTAGGAGCCGGACTTAGGATATATAAACTCCGCCGTCCATCAGGAAGACTGGCAATACATTGTCACATCCGTCTCGCTTGGGGCTGTGGTTGTTGGCAAGGGCCATTATGTCAAACGATTGAAAGATGGCTTGTATTGAGGGAAGATGTTAGCATCTCTAACTGAAGCACTCCTAAAAGTTCCCACAAATGGTCCAGCGCCACTGGGGTCGTTGTTAGGTTCGCAAGCACCGCGAGTGCTGCAGGTTCCTCTACCATTGTTACAAGCAGCGCCAGCATTGACTTCAGCATCCTGGTTACCACCTCCCAAGATGAATTCGTCGACTTGAGATCGTCCGTTTCCGGTCTGACATTCCTTGAAGTTACCGACAAAGACAAATGGGCCAGCGCCGCTCGGGTCGTTATTAGGCTCGCATCGTCCGCCTTTGCAAAACCCCCGGCCGTTGTTACAACTTTCTAGAAGTTTCATTAGTTTTGGCTTAGTTCAACCCCCATCTACACAGTTCAATCATATCCCATCGGGCACGGGAGTCAATCCGAGCAAGTCGGTCACCAAGTGATAGCCGATTCCTTTGTTCCAGCGAATGAGGACACCAAAGTCGACCCTTACTACGGATAGGAGGCGAAGTACTTACGGGCCAATACCGAACTCGCTAGAAGCGTCAGGCAAGCTGTCAGAGTAATCAGCCGCATTTTGAGGCATGAAGAGACGTAGATGAGATGAGTGGTATTTAATAATATATGATTGAATAGATGCTAACGAGATAGATTGTACGAGATATGGCTCTGCGATTCTGTACCAGACAAGATGAGAATAATATGAATGAAGTCCAATCGAGGGATGAATGAGATATTTTCTTTGGATACGAGGGAAGTTATGGCCAAATTTATCTCCAGTGGCCGATCCAGGCTTGTTCTTTGGTGGGTTCTTGAGATTCTCTTACCATCCCAATGTTCCAGAATCTTTGCAAATCCGAGATTGACTCAGGGCATGATTCAGGAGATCTTAGTCTGTCATTCCATTTGTTCTCGGCGTGACCGCTGTCAACGGGATACATAGCCCTATTTTACGTATTCGATATCGTAAAAGGCTTCCTTTGACCTGTCTGACACGTTGTCCCGTCACATAGTCGCCTTGTGGGGTTCGGGGGATCTATGCAATGTTCTAGGTCAGTCTGATCGCCGTTAAGATGACATGCTATGATCCGCCTGACATGGAGTTTCCAGTAGTTTCGTAGGACCGTCCATATGAAACTCAAAGAAGCTCGTGAAGCTCGAATTAGCTTTGTGACTAGGGTCGAGGATACCTTGTTTCAGTGATTAGGAGCTGTTGCACATCGAAACCGCAGCATTCGGACTGCACCGTCAATGATCTCGCCTGCAATTAAATGACTATAGGGATAGCGTGCACAATCCCTCCCACAGTGAATATTATCTCGTTAATGGCATGCGTCAAAATATGTCTGCTACGAGGCGTTGCACCAGCTGCAATGAATACCGAGCCAGGCCTCGGCTTTCACGACCAAGATTTGCATCAATGCCACCAACTGAAACTCCGTTCAATACGAAGCGCGTGTACAGTTCACTTGTTCAAAAAGACAGAGGTTCTGCAACCTAAATGATGGTAGTTACACCCCACCTCACATTAAGGCAGTAGCGACTGTAAGATAATGAACTTGCCTTAGAACAATAAGGCAGAACGGATGTCATATCATTTCTCTCTGCCGCATTCTTCTCAATGCAGAGCTGCAGCAATAACTGAACGTGGCTTTTGTTAGATGGCCCTCAATCGCTGTCCTAGACTAGGTACAGCGCTTATACCCAAACAAACAAATCAAATATGAGGTTCATATTTGATTATTTGACTGATTTCTCGCGCCATATTTGATTATTTGACTTATTTAATAAATAATTGATTGATTTGACTGATTTCCTAATCGGGAATTAAATGAAGTTATTACGAAAGTCCTTATAGTACTGACTTATAGACTTTACCTCGATCAGCTCTTCTGATTGTAAAATTGACCTCCTACTTCCATAGCACCGCCGCGAAGCCAGTTCTTGAGACATTGGACCTCCTCCAGCGTAGAGGATCTTATTAATAATCGCTGTGAGGTCAAAGTCAACTTCGCGAGGCTAAATGTCCAGCGCACATACCCATTCAAATTAATCAAATAAATAAGTCAAACAAACAGTCAAATATAGGAATTTTAATAAGTCAAATAATTAAATATCATAAGGCCCTATATTTAATATATTTAATTAAATATAAGATTACTTAGAAAAAGGAAAATCCGGGGCCGGGCTAATTAAAAATTAATATTCCTAACTATACCCTATAAAAGTTTATAATTAGGAATATAAATACCTATAGCAGGATTCGAACCCTCGACTCCTTACTTATAACTATAAGTTCGGTATTATACTACTTAACTAAATAGATTATTAATAAGTATTATAAAAAAAAAAGCCTAAGTAGTACAGAGCGCTAGATTTAGTATCCTACTATATTTAGGAATCTAAAAAACCTATAGTACCCCCTTTTCTTAATATTAACAAAACTAATAAAGTTACGCACTACTACTTCTAACCCTTTACGACTACTATAATTATCATTAGAATTAATTAAATTATATATTAATCGATTCGCTATATCGTAATTAATTAATTAGTAATAAGTCGCACGATCTTTTCAAGTCTATAAGTTAGTACTATAAGGACTTTCGCAATAGCTTTATTTAATTCCCGATTAGGAAATTAGTTAAATCAATTAATTATTTATTAAATAAGTCAAACAATCAAATATAGCACAAGAAATCAGTTAAATAATCAAATATAAACCTCATATTTAATTTATTTATTTAGGTATAAGCGCTGTAAATGTCCTCTCGCAGTCTGTTGCTATCGCAGGGATCGCAAAGATATTAAGCGCAAGCTTACTTAACGTTAGATAGGTTAGCTAATAGTTAATCTACTATTAGATTAGGTTAAGGACCGGCTAAGGGATAATCTATAAGTAATATTAATTAAGCTTAGGCGCGTAGTTAATTATTACCTCTATTATTTAAAATATTAACTATTATTAATACTACGAGTCTTCTATAATACTCTCTAAAATCGTAAGGGTAATAAAAATAGCTTATAACTATCGTAACAAAGGAGGAGGACTTAAATAACAAGGAGGAGGAGGACTTATTATCTCGTCTATATACTATTTTTATTAATAATTATAGAGTCCCTTTTTTGTATTAAATAGCTAATAGCTCTACTCGGGCATATCCTACCTCTTTTCTAGCTATCTTAATCCTTACCTAGGGTAAAGAATAATTACTACGGTATAAAGTAGAGAGTTACCTAACTTAGTATAATACTTATTAAGGACCTACTAAGTATTAATAACTAATAGTTAAAAGTATCCTTATAAGTTAAAATTATTACTAAGAAATAGCTCTGCCCGCTCCCTAAGCATATACTTAAACTAAATATAATAAGGGATACTACTTAAGGTTAGAAATTAAAAAAGAGGTTAAGATATAAATTAATAATAAGCTAATTACTAACGAGGTAGTATTATTTACGTTAATTACGATTATAATATTACGATTTAAAAAGCTATAAGATCTATCTCTTTTTTAAAAAGTTTATTATATAACTTTTTTTACTCTTTAAAACGGTTAATAAAGTACTTAAGACCTACTATTACTTCTTATAAATAGCTATAACCGTCTCCTTTACCCTAGCCCTAATATCTTATTATCTAGAGGTAAAGTAGCTTAAATACCGCCTTTAGCTCGGCTAATAACTACTAGTTATTATTATTAAGAACGTCCTTAATAGGGATCCGTTACTTTAGATCCTTATAAGCTTAATTAGTTATTAAGAAGGTATAAATCTGCTTTTTTCTTTATAAAGAGCGCTATATTATAAGGTATATCGAATTTTATTTTATATTATTATTAAGTATTAGTATAAGCTCTTATAACGACTCTTTAAAAAGAGTAAATATATTATTCTTATTAGTCTTATTATTAACCTCGAGGAAGGCCTTATATTATTAAAGTGACGAGCGAATAAATTTAATAACGTTTTAAAGCTTACTAACAGGGCCCCTTGTGCGCTAGAGGTTAAGATCTTCTTAAAGTTACTTAGTATTAATTAATATATTTAATTCTTACTTAAATACCTTTTTATTATTACTAAATAAAAAGGCCTTACTAACGAGGTTAAGAATATAACTATAATACTTAATCCTCTAGTTAAGAACATTTTTTTAAGTATAAGTATAAGATAATATAAGATATAAGTAACCGAGGTAAGTATCGTTATTTAAAGTATTATTATAAATAACTACTCTAACTTAGTTACTTAATTCCTAGTCGTTTATTACCGATTTTATAGTCTAGGTAATATTAGCCCTATTATAAGTACTATACTATTATTATAGAGTAATAAGGTATTATATCTATTACTTAGTATAGTTTAGAAAGTAAGTAAAGACGGCGATAATAGTATTCTGCGTTAGCGAGGTCTATAAATCGAATAATAGGTAGACTTTTGTTATTAACCTCCGGATCTCTACCTTAATTATATTTTTTTTTTTAATAAAGATCCTGCTTAGCTCCTTTCTTATATTTTTATATAATAATAAGAGTTTATTAGTAATACTATAATTTAATTAATAAAAGAGGGCCCGGAGGTAAGGATCTTAAAAAGTTATAAATAGGCTATTATTATTAATAATATACTTAATTACTAATTCTTTAATTCTTATTACTTAGCCCTTTATAATAGTAATAAAGATAAGTTTCTATTTCTTTAGTATAGAGTTATACTCTAAAGATTTTAATAAATATAGCGACTCGTTAGAGCTTAGATCTATTACTTAGTATTTTAACCTTAAGTAAGTCGTTACTAAGCTCGTAGTTACTATTTTAAAATAAGTAATAATACTTATTTTATTATAATAACAATAAAACTAAAAGACTTCGCCTTGACTATTTCTATCGTAAATCTCTCGAGTAAAGACTCCTTCTAAGCGGATCTACGACTTCCTTAGCTTTATACCCTTTTATAATATTAAATTATTATTAATAAAAGTCCTCCTTTTTTAAATTACTTTTAAAAGGGCGAGGAGGCTATTACGATTATTGAGGTTAGTTAATAATATAAGACTAGCGTCGGTTAGGGTCTATAGTTACGAGGTAATCCGAAGTAGTTACTACGTACTAAAGATCGTACGACTTATTACTAATTAATTAATTACGATATAATAAATCGATTAATATATAATTTAATTAATTCTAATAATAATTATAATAATCGTAAAGGGTTAGAAATAGTAGTACGTAACTTTATTAGTTTTATTAATATTAAGAAAAGGGGGTACTATAGGTTTTTTAGATTCCTAAATATAGTAGGATACTAAATCTAGCACTCTGTACTACTTAGGCTTTTTTTTTATAATAATTATTAGTAATTTATTTAGTTAAGTAGTATAATACTAAACTTATAGTCGTAAGTAAGGAGTCGAGGGTTCGAATCCCGCCGTGGGTATTTATATTCTTAATTATAAACTTTTATAAAGTATAGTTAAGAACATTAATTTTTAATTAGCCCGGCCCCGGATTTTCCTTTTTCTAAGTAATCTTATATTTAATTAAATATATTAAATATAGGGCCTCACGATATTTAATTATTTAACTCACTAAAATTCCTATATTTAACTGTTTGTTTGACTTATTTATTTGATTGATTTGAATGGGTATGTGCGCTGACTAGGTAGACAACAATGCTGCTTGTTCTATCGTTATGCCAGCGAGCCAGCTTCCTCCACTTTTTGCGAACCTGTCGGATTAGAAGTCTAATTCGACCGCGGCATATAGTCGACTACGCAGGGGCTAATTAGGGGCCCTATTTAGGATTATCGTAGCTAGCTTAACCTGCGGTTAGAACCTCCTTTTTATACCTATATAAAAGTTTATATAATTTAATTAATCTCTTTATTAACCTATAGTTCGAACTAGTTACCTTATAATAAAGAAACTAATACTAATTAGTAATTAAATTCTATTATTATAAATTAATAAGGTATCTTGTTACGTAAAAAAAACGACCTCTTAATACCGTACAGGATAAGAGATTCGTACTAATTAACCTTATAGAAGTAGATAAAAAAAGAGACGATTCTTAAATACCGCACGGAATTAAATAATCGTAGCCCTTTATTATTTATAAAAGGTCGACGTTTATTATATTAAACTATATTAATTAATAAAACCGCTTAAGTAACTAGCCTTTTATTATTATTTTAAATAGATTTTTTATTAAATAACTTTTTAATAGCCGGCCCGTAATTAAAAATTAACTAAGTAATAGAAGGGATTATTAGAAAAGTAATAATTACTTAACTATAATTAGGCTATAAAAAAAGACTACTTAAAAAGATATAAAATAGGGTATTAAGGAGCTATAAGAGGAAAATCTCTAAAGTATCTAACCTTACTAAGTACGAGTAATAAGTAATATTTTTAATAAGTCCTTAAGGCCCACGACTTTATAAAAAAGGGGGGGGCTTAACTTTGCTAACCGTACTTAATAACCTATATAGCTTTTCTATAAGCTACTTAATATTTATATTTAACTATTTTTATAAAATATTACCCTAAAAGAAATAGGTTAAAAAAAGAAGCTATTTAGAAGTTATAAAGAGTACGAGGCTTAAGAAGCTAGAAATATATAGAATAATAGAAATTAATAATTAATAAAAATTATAAGACTAATTATTATATTTTCTTATAGTAATATAAACGTCTATTATTATTATTAAAAAAAGGGGGCTATTAAAACCTACCCTTTTATCCTAAATAAAAAGGAGGTCTTAGTAAGTATAATAGCTAGCGATCTAAAAAAGTAGTAGTAGTTACTAAAGATAGTAAAAACGAGAGTAGTAGCGAAATAGTAAAAAGAAGCGGGAATCTCTTAAACCTTAATAAATTCGTTAAGTAATAAAAGTATAGGTTTATTATAACTAATATATAAATTAAATATATTCTTATTAAGATTAAATACGCTAGTAACTACTAATACGAGTATAAGCTAGAGTACGACCCCTAGTAAGTTAGGGTAAAAAAAAAAAAAAAACCCCGATCCTAAATAAAATCCCGATCCCTTATAAATAAGTAAATATTAACCCGGATTATTAAAAGATATAGATATATAGGATCGTAAATTAGCTTAATAATAAGTAAATTAATATAGTATTAATCTATTTAACTAAGGTTTATAAAAAAAAAGGGCTATAAGGGTAACCCCTATTTTATAAGATCGTAAACGACCTTAGTTACTAACTAAACGAATAGTTTATAAGCATAAGCCTAAGAATTGTAAAAGTAGTTAATAAATTCCTCTATAGGCGAGGGGTATTACTAACGTAATTATAATTATAAGAACTATATAAAATCTTAGTAACGATAATTATAAAAAAGGAATTTATACTATAGAACTAGGTATAAGTTAATAGGGTATATAATCGTTTTAATAAATTTAAAAAAAGGGTAAATAATATAGATTTCCTCCTTATAATTACTAATAGTAATCTATTATCGCAAAAGGATATATAAAAATAAAATATAGTACTAAAAGTTTAATAATCGATAATTCCGCTTATTTCGATCCATAGCTCGTCGCCGTTACTAATACGAAATTTAGTACTAATTAGCTAATAAGAAAGGAGGTAAACGACCCGAAGTTATTAATAATACGTAGTAACGTAGGGATCGTATATAGATATTAAAAATCTAGTAGTAAATACGAGGTAATTTATAAACTTTAAAAAGATCTTTTTAAAAAAGAAATTATACTCTAAGAAGAAGTATAAAGTCTTATAAAAAACCTTAATAATATTTTATAATTATTATAAAAAGGTCGGGATTAGAGAATACTAGTACTATTTAGTAATTAATATCGTACTTATAAATAAAGCTTTTAATTATTATTACGAAGTAGTACGTAACCTCGATTAAAACGACTTTTTTAGTATTATTAACGCACTTTAAAGCTACTTTAAGACCTACGATAGGAATTTAGAGCTCCTATCTAAGCTATAAGTAATTTTTTTTATATTTATAGCTAAGATAATAAAAAGTAAATTATGAGTAGAGATCCTCGAAGAGCTTATTAATCGAATTAATAAGCTAGTAAAAACCTAGCTAAATAAGAGAACTAACGAATAAAAAGTTAGATATTTCTATACCGTAGTCTAACGCGTACTAAAAATAAAAATAACCCTATACTAAGTACCTAAAGACTATAAGACGCTCTACTCAAAGCTAAAATTTAGTTTTAATATTAAAATAAAAATATTACGCTAAACCTATTTCTGGGTGTATAATAGCTCTTATTAATAGTATTAGGTCGATCGAACGTATAATAAAAAAGAGAAAAAAGCTAAGTACGGTAATTATTAATAAAGAGGCCTAGATTCGTTAAATAAGTAGAGATTTAACTTATAAATAAGGTAATATAAGAAGTAGTACTTTATTTATAAAAAAAAATAGATATTAATTAAGTAATAACTTAGAAAAAGAGCGTACTAAATTATATAAATAATATAAAAAGTTAAGGGTAGTAGATAATAAAACTAGCCCTTATCGATTTAACTAATTCTTTATTATATATAAGAGCAGATCCGGGGGCACAAAACCTAGTAAAAGTAGCTAGTTTAGCGTTTTAAAATATCCGTACTCTATAAGAGATTTAGAAAATAAAAAAGATCTTACCTTCCATACTAATAAATCAAATTATAATAAAGTCGATAATATTAACTACTCTTTCTTTATACCGTTAGCCTTAGGAAGATATATAAGGCTAAATAAATAAAAAGTAGTAAAAGCTCTTAATAAGTAGGCTTTTATTTATAAATAGTAAGGAAAGGTCCCTTAAATAATAAATACGGAAGTAGCTAAAAAAGTAAATCTAATAGGACCGAAGTCTACTCTTTTAATACCTAAGGAGAAAATACTACCTTTCTTAATACTTAAAAAAAAAATAAGATACTAAGTAAATCTAAAGGTAGCTAGAGGGGTCCTTTTTATACTACCTAGATTACTTAAATACTAAGCTCGTATAAGTATTTTACGTAAATAAAAAGTACGGCCTAGATAATTTCTAAGGGATTATTTTAGATACTAGGGTATCGTAATAGTTAACTAGAGGAAAAGGGTAATTCTAGGTACTATAGAAAATCGCGCTAATAATGCTTAATATATTAATAATAGGTATTATAAAAATTAGCTTCGGCCTAGGTAAGGAAATCGTTATACTAAGTACGGTAGAAATAGAAACGTATTTCAGAACGATAACCTTTTATATTTTACTTATTAATACCCTATTTTTATTATATCTAAAAAATATAAATTAACTAGGTATTATTTTTAATAATATGAGGAATAGAATCTCTAGTAATAAGTACTTCGAAATAGTTAAATAATAATAGGGGCACGCGTTTATAAGGCTTACTAACGACACAAAGTTAATTAATTACTTAACGAAAAGTGAGCTTAAATAATTATACTAAAGATTTAGCTACCCGTTAGTCACGAGGCTATATAACTTCTTAAAGTAATTAAGTAACGATAATATTAAAATAGGGGCGCTAGAGTAGTTAATAAAAATATATTACTAATACTAAATAAATACGTAGAGCCTACGTAGGTTTAAATTTAAATTACGTAATAAGCTCAACTTTAATTAGGAAATTATCGTTAATATTTTCTATTTAAATAATTAGCTAGTCTTATACGTAATTAACGTAGCTATATCTTTTTAAATAGGGTAATTCCTCTAGGATTTATAAATAAAAATAGTATAGGTAGTCCTATAAAAAAGCTAGATTAATATATACTAAAGACCGCTAGATAGTATTAAAACCGATACTAGTACTAGTTTTAAGTTAGTAAAATTTAAAGAGAATACGACGGCCTACGGTATATAGCTAAAAATCGTACTTATTAAAGCGTACTATAATATTAGAAAAATAGAAAGGGTATACTAGTAATTAAAAAGAGTATTTAGAATTATTAAAAAAGAAAATCTAGATTCTACCGATAATAAATACCTCTAGATAGTACTTAAATACTATAATAATACTATAGGGCCTAACGGGCTTATACCGACGCTTCTTATATTTAGAATATATTTAAGAACGACCTTAGCCTCGTTACTATCGCTAGATATAAACTAACGAGCCCGAGTAATTAAAAAAGTAATACGGGTACTACGTAAAGTAAGTATAAAAAAGTAAATTAACGAGGTAATTACTATATATAATAAGCCTAATATAGGGGGTAATTTAGATATATTATTAAATTTAGATATACGAGTATAGTACGAAATTACTTAATAATAGGCTAGGCTATATAAATTAATCTCTATTAACGAGCAATTTTATATAGTCATAAGGGATCGTAATTAACCCCTCGAAATATCGATTATAATAATAAGACTATATTATATAGATCCTAGCGAGGTAATTTCTAACTTATAAAAAGAAAAAGAGCTAGGGGAAACTATATAACCCGCAATAAAAGCATAGGAAATTATCCTTAATAAAATTATTATAGTAATACTAATAAATAACGAGGAAAAGGAAATTACTAAAAGGGTACTAATACTACTAATAAGACGTTATAGAAGAATACGATAATAAGTACTAACATAGTAATTTATTACTAGTAATAAGGTAATTAATACCTTTTATATAGTAAAAGAAAAAGCCGATTTTAAGCTAGTAGTTAAACTACGTAAGGAAAGCGTAATTATAATTATTGAAAAAGCTATATAAGGAATTAGATCTTATTAAAATAAATACTCTTCGTAATTAAGGGGTTTATTAATTTATCTTTTATAACTTAAAAAAGTATATAAACCTCTATATATTTAAATCGTAAATAGTTCGTAAAATTAAAAAGAAAAAAATACCCTAACCGTACGAAAAGTTTAAATACGTAATTTAAAAGTATAGTAACGTTAAGAAGGCGACGCTACTTATATAATTACCTACTATATAGCGCTATAGCTAATAATTAATAATAGTATTAATAGTATTACTATAAAAAAAGGGGTACGAGATTTAGAGCCGTAATATTACTTAGGTATATACCTAATCGGCTATAGGGCTTATAAAGAGAATCCTAGCCTATTTACTAAAAGAAATAGCTAGTAAGTACTTAGAAAGCACGATTATTAAAGTACTTAAGCTACTATATAGGCTCGTAGAATCGGGTACTTATTAATAAGCTACTTACTACGACTTTTATATTAATTAATTATTAATAGTTATATCTATATACGACCCGTACTTATTAATTTCTAAATATAAAAGCGACTAATTTAGGATTATTAAAATATAGACCGACGATATATTAGGCCTATCCGATATTAACTTTATAAAAAAAAAAAATAAAGAGCTCTAAAAAGCGGGCTTCGTAACGAAACTAAAAAAGGTCCTTATAATTAATACCCCCCTAGTATTTAACAGCGGAATTCTTATAATTAAGAAAAAAACCGTCGTTTTTTAATAAAAGGGGTAAGGTAAAAAAATTAGCTTTGTCAATCCGAACGTAATTAATATTAAAAAGTAATATAAAGCTAAGCTTGTGCGAGGGGTATATATTATAAATATATACTAACCTAAGGCGACTTTTAATTATACTAAAGTAGTATAGGCTATAAAACTAAATAAATAAGATGTTAAGGTACTTAATAAGCGGCTTAAATAGTAGTACTTAAATCTTAATCGAGGTCTCGTTTACTACCTAATCGACCTTATTACTAATAAGCTTTATATATTTATAAATAGCTTATTTATAAATAATAAGGACCTTATTTTATAATTAGGGTATATTATTATTCTTATTAACGAGAGTATAAGCGAGAGCGAATTTATAATATATAATAATATAATTTACTACTCGTTAACTAAAAATAAATAAGTAATAAGAAGTATATTAATATTAAAAATCTATAGTATAGTTAACGGCGTTAACCTTGCCTACGCGATTTTAATAATACTAAAGAGAATTACTAATCGACTTAGCCTTTTACTAATCTTAACGGTCGTTTATATAGATTCCTACTTACTATATAAATATCTTATTAAATTAGGAACTATAAAAAAAAAGAGGTTTATAATTAATATTATAGCCCTTAGGTAATCGTACGAAAGGCACGAGATTTTTAAGATTTATTAAATTAATAGTAATAATAACCTTATTAACGCTTTTATAAAAGTAATACTTAATAAAGGGTTAAAGTAATTCGTAAGTAATAGAAAAGTTAATATACGAATAAAAAAATAAGTTATATAAAAAGAATAAAAAAAAGGAGAGAAAAGAGACGACTTAATAAACGGGCCCGAGATCGAATTATACCTCTAACTATAGTAATTAAATCGATAAAAAAAAAAAGTTAGTATCGGATTAAAAGTCTAATTCGACCGTAGTATATAGTCGACTATATAGGGGCTAATTAGGGGCCCTATTTAGGATTATCGTAGCTAGCCTAACCTGCGGTTAGAACCTCTTTTTTATACCTACGCAGAAGTTTATATAGTTTAATTAATCTCTTTGTTAACCTACGGTTCGAACTAGTTACCCTGTAATAGGGAAACTAACAGAACCTTAATAACTCGATGTCAATAGGTATACGACACAGGGAAGAAGCTCACAAAGGCCAACTGCTGTTAGGTCTAAAAGATGAATTACTAAATCTGCCCCTCCCTCGAAGTGTACTCTCGGCGCTCTATATATACCTGAGCTGCTCCTTTAATGCTTGGTGCTCCTCCTATTGCCCCTTATGCTATCCTCTATCCGGCGGAGCCTGACACTCGACCCCCCCCCCCCCCCCCCCCCCCCCCCCCCCCCCCTCCCCCTTCCCCCCCCCCCCTCCCTCCTCTTCCTCCTCTGCAACCCCGTCCCCTCGCTCCTCTCTTTGGCCTTCCCTGTCCGCCTTTCCATCTTCAGCACCTCCGTACCGACACCTTCGCCCACGCCCCCCCCCCCTTCTTCTCTAACCTTTTCTGCTTTCCCATCCTCTTCCTGGCCGGGATGATCTCTTTGGCCCTCCATACTTACTGCTTGAGATGCCTTCAATTCGGACAGCAAAGTCTTCCGCAGCGAAGAAGTCTGGCTCTCTTGCAGCCTTCTTCGTAAAGATAGACAGAAACAAAGCTCTAGCCCGCGCTATCAAAGTCCAGCCAAAGGCACCAAAGACGCCAGAACACCTCAACATGTAGAACCCCCGCCAATGTCACAATCGACCACAGCGCCAGCCTCTTCAATGACAACAACATCGACGGACTCTTCGAGTCCACCTGAGGAAGGAGACGACGTCATCGACTTGATGACGACGGACAAAGTGGGCTTGCCCGACCCGGTGCCTCAGACAGTCACTGTTCCTTCTGAGCCCCAGCCGTCAAAATCAAGAGCATCATCAATCCAGCAATTGAAACACGTCAGGCGCCCAGACACTCAGAAGAGCACTAATGGTATCCTTTTCCAGGGCAATCGGAGTTGGGAAACGGAACATCTAAACAGACTGGGATCTTCGACAAGACAAATTATTCTCAGGACCGAAACGCAATTGACACGGTAAGTTAATATCTAATGACGCATATCCCATTCACCCTCGCCCAGTTCGATTATAGAAGGAATCAGATTTGCTTTTCTGCTCATGGCACCGCTTAACTCAGTAGCGTTGTATCTGCTTACCATTGTCCCCAGCGAAATCATCGACGACCTCATCTCTTTTCCCAAAGTTTGCCGTAACCTGTGGCACATTGAATTCCTACACTTGGACGACGGCTATCATCCCGATAACCACGCCAGAGACTTGACGGACGACACTATCGTGAGGCTGGCGGCGGCGTGCCCTAATCTTCGTTCTGTCAAACTGCGGGCTACCACCCAATTGGGACACAGATCTTTGATCGCATTCTGTCAACATGGTCCAGGACTGGAGCACTTGCAGATAACTGGCGAAGCTGCCAATAGAACTCTCTTCGTGCACGAAGAATTCTTTGATGAGCTAGCGAGATAGCCCAGCTGGGCTCCCGAGCTCAGGAGGGTTGTGCTCTACGCTTATGGTGGTCGGCTTTGCGGGCCTTACCTGGAGCACGTGCTTGCATTATCGAGGACGAGGCCAAGGATGTCCATAGAACTTCAAAATATTCAACTGAACAGGAAGCCGAGATGGCCGGATCCAAGGTCTTACTTTAACTCTTTCGACAGGACTGGATACGCAAATGGGAAAAAGAGATATGAGAAACATGGTGAATATCGTCCCGACGTGTGATTTCCTCAGCACGCCGTTGGTCGTATCATCTATTGCAGAAAGTCTTCTCTCAACTTATTTCAAACCTAAAGGTGATTACATGTAGGCTCAATGTAGTCTTGAGATAATTGACTTGACAGCGGCGATGTACTCAACACCCTCGACCATTGGTCCGGCTTTGGCTTTGCTACATGTACTCACGTAGTCTAGTGTGGGAAGCCAGCAAATGTTCCAACATTCTTATGGCGGTTCGCAAAAGATTGTGATACAAGCTAGCCAGTGAATGCGGCCAATTAGTCAAAGTAGTTGGCTAGGCAAAAACTCTTTTCTTTTGCTATCATGTTTGTCTAAACGCCTCATTTCTTGATACCTGCTGTGAGTACACGAACGTTTGATTTTGTTAGAGACACTTGAGCCCTTGAACGGTAGTTGGGTGTTCCTCTAGCAAAACGACTAACTAATCTCATCAATCAAGTAGTATCCATATGCTACCACAATACCAACGCGATTCGAATCATTGGGCCCGGACAGGTGGGGTGGGTGGCAAATCTCAACAGCTCATGAGCAGATTTTGAAGAGCGGCTTCGTAACTCAACGTCATGTAGCAAACTTTACAGTGATATGACGTTTTACAATACGTCTGAGCTCAAAGCATCTGATTTGAGAGTCCTATTGGAGGAGGACTTCTTCATCTTGGCTCAAATTACCGATGGCGAGCAAAGGTGAATAGACCCCTCTGTATGTTAACATTGTAAAGCCGCTTGTCACTCCAAGGATAATTCTCTGAGGCTCAATAGAAGCATTGAAAGACTCTTCGGCAGAAATGTGACGGCCTTCAAGTGAGTCACTCGAGAATGGCAAAGAAGGATAAGCGTGTTTTTTTCGCAGCGAGTTATCCATAGGCAAATGATGCATATTGAGGCAAGCGTTGTATCAAGGCATAACAGCCAAAAGAGCATGCTCTATTCCGTCAGGAGATGTGTTAGTCCGTGACCTAGGTACCTTGTCGTATCTTCGACACGCGAAATGAGTCCTCGATTTAAGACATGAGTCACCCGTTAGTTCTTGTATGAATATCTTGTTTGCATGTTCCTACAGCACCCGTATGAACAATCGCATGCAATCAATGTAGACTACCGTAGAAACTCGTCCAACTCGTATTTACGCTAGGCCGTGCTCCCGCTATCTCAGATAGCTTTCGACCAATACTTACCTCGATTCAGACTATAAATCTCAATCAGTGGCGGATATCAGCAAGTTCTTGATACTGAGAGAGGCTTAAATCATCAAGTACACGGGCTAGCGCAAATAGGAGTTGGACGAGTATCCACGGTAGGTATCAAAGTAAAGTGGCGAACCGAAGTCGAGTCCCGTCGATAGCCATGATTGGTTCTCCCAACCGATCTTTACAGGCGATGAGCTGGGTTGACTTTGAGCTTGGACTCCAACAATTAGAAATGAGACAGGCCACGCCACTCCTGGTACGGACGACCGCATGAAAACAAGAGGCCGCCGCCAAAGTCCCTAGCAAGTCAACAAGTCTGCCTAAGCATCTAGCAACAAAACGTATGGGACAAGGTAAGCCCTGAGAATAACAAGGCATACTTTGAATAAACCTATGGGCTAAGCAATATGCGGATCGGTCCAGGCCGCATTTCGACTATGAGAGCAAGGCAGTGCCTGATACCAAGCTAAGGCTATTTGTAGTTCAAAAAGACAAAACTGACGACGGTTGGATGGCGAGTGTGGCAGAATATGACATGTTGTAGCTTAATCAATCTTGAATAGTCTGTCCTCTCTGATCCATGGAGCAGTTTCACCGTATTGACAGCTCACACACTTATCACATCTCTCCGCTGGTGATGAGTCCACCACGTAACCACACTTCGGAGAAACAGCTGAGCCACACATGGCGAAACACAAGCGGACGCAATGACCTCTGGCGCCCTCGCCCTTTCACCGGCGCTTCATGTCCGCTTTAACCACACAGCTCCAGCCACATCAGCCCTATCGCGACGAACGCGGGATCCGCGTGCCATGCCGACCGTGCTTAATAAAGTGGTTTAAACTGGGACTAAGCAGGGAGGAATCGGGCTTTGATAATAATCCACCGGGAGTAAGCCGGTAAAAAGAACAACAAAATTTTGGAGGCCATGCAGAGAGCGCCACAATGACGTCGAAATGCAACAAATATACACACGCAACGAATGGAAAACAGCGGGACAGAGGAGCCAATGGACAAGGGCAAATAAGAGAGAGGCGCAGAATGCGATGCAACAGCGGACGTTGTTGCGATGCGGTAGAGTCTAGACAAGGACAGGACCTTTACAGTCACACACGCCGCACCGCAGGACAAATTCTTTATCGAACTATCAGGTGGCATCGGAGGTGACTCAGCGCGTAAGCCAGGAGTCAAGTCCGTCCGCTGTGTCCGCTGCCCGCGGGTTTTCCTTTGCCTCTCCCTCTATTTTGATGTGCTCGGAGCTTTCCAAGGCGCTGCTTTTTCCGGCCCCTTGTGTTATTAGCTGATGATGGGCTGGCTGCTAGCCCCAGCGCTGGAGCTCCCGTCCTCTTTAAGTGGTCTGGTGATGGTTGGACCCAGTCGGAATCTTCGGACATACCTCCGTCCATCCCGAGCAGCGTCACGAGAGATTAGAAAGCAATCCGGTTTGCGGCTCCGTCAGATCTTTCTCCGTTCTTTGACTGGTTGGTTTGCCATTCGGTCATTGATGATTGATCGAATGCCAAACAGACGAGTAAAGAAATGAGAGTACTATGTATAAAGGACTTTGGGCCGCCCATCACCTGTCCCCTTTCGCCTCTCCATCATTTCTTGGATGCACACTGTGATACCCAGCTTCCTTGCCTTCCTGCCTCTCTTGATTTTCTCTCTTCTGTTGGTCGTCTTACCTCTCACCTGCGGACAGAATCACAAGCCCCCTGAATTCCCTACAGCCGCACGTCATCTGCCATTCCACTAGCAGTCATGTCAGCAGCGGCAGCGATTGCGCAACCGCCATCGGCGTCAACAATACATCACATCGGTGATACGAGTCCCCGTCCCAGCGAGACCTCAGATGACGTCTCAACATTGAAGCCCGCCGGTCAGGCATCATGGAAGAAGAAGCATGGCCTGCACCTTGGCCGCAGCAATAGCGACCACAGCAACAACGGCGCAAAACATGAAATCAACCGCACAGCATCGCCTAAGCGGTCCAAGACGTTCTGGAAGTCATTCAAGTACCTCCTCGACTTGACGCCAAAACAAGTTGACGATTTTATGGCATCTTATGTCATTTACAGCCTTGACTGGGCAGATGAGGAGCAGATGGTTAAGACGCTCGGCCCGGATTACAAGACCAAAGTCGGTGACTGTTTGCAAGCTTACTATGGAGTCCTGAATCACCTCTGCGCGCTGGGCGACGTGGAGAAGATGTACATCCCTCCCTTGATGGACAAGAAGGCGTCCGTTCTCGATAATCAGATGCTGTACGAGGAGTCGATCGCCCAGGATATTGGTCTGAAACCGGGAGACAGGGTCCTGGACCTTGGATGCGGCCGCGGAAGAGTCGCGGCCCACATGGCGGCTGTCACCGGCGCCGTGGTCACCGGTCTAAACATTGACCCGAACCAGATCGCCCAGGCCAGGGACTTCACCGAGCAGATGGGTCTGGAAAACAGCTTCACGATTCAGGACATGAACGAACTGCCGCTGCCCTTCAAGGACAACTCTTTTGACGCATTCTACCAGATCCAGGCACTTAGCCTGTGCAAAGACCTCCCGAAACTATTCAGCGAGCTGCGCCGCGTCCTGAAGCCCGGCGCCAAGATTTCGTTGCTGGATTGGGTTAGTCTCCCGGCGTACGATGCGACGAACCCGGAGCACGCGGAGTTGATGCGGCGGACAAAGCCACTGATCGGAGCTGTGGGGACGCCGACGCCCGAAACTTTCGAAAAAGCCTTGAAAGATGCTGGTTTCGCCATTTTGAAGTCGGACAATGCCAGCATAGATGGACTACAGGCGCCACTCATCGACAAAGCCGACGTGTACTTTCGCAGTTTGCGACAGGTTATTCTTGGTCTGGTCAAGGTGCACTTGCTGCCGCCCCACTTCAAGACGCTCATCAACCGGCTTTGTCTGGATGGGCAGGCCTTTGTCAAGATGGACACCATGCGGTTGGTGACGACGAGCTACAGAATCATTGCGCAGAAACAGTGTGTCGGATTGGAAGTCTAATTCGACCTCGGCATCCGGCCGAGGCTGCGCAGGGGCTAATTAAGGGCCCTATTTATAATTACTATAGACTACCTAACCTATAATTAGAACCTCCTTTTTATACCTTACGTAGTATATTAGAATAGTTTAATTAACCTACTTTATTAACTTATAGTTCGAACTAATTAACTACTATTCTTATAATAATAATATTAATACTAATTAGTAATTAATTTTTATTATTATAAATTAGTAAGGTATTAAGTATAAAATAAACGACTTTTTTAAATAGAATATAATAAGAGAATCGTATTACCTAACTTTATAAAAAGTAAATAATAAGACGCAGAACCTTTATAATAAAATAAAAAGAACGTCGTAGCCCTTAACTATTTATAAAAGGCCGACGTCTATTATATTAAAATAATCCCCGATAATTAATAAAAATATCGAGGCGACCGAGCTACTATTATTAACTTTATATAATTCTTTTTTATTAAACTAACTTACCTACGGCCGGCCTGCGATTAATTAACTAATTTTAATTAATTAGTTAATTAATTAATTAATTAATTAGTAAAAAGAACTACTTACATAACGACTACCCGCCTAATTAATTAGCGTAATAAATAAGCTTAAGAAGTATAGTATAAAAAGGTACTATATAATTAAGAAAAAGGGTTTTTAAGCATAGCGTTCTTAGTAAGTATAGTAAGAAGTATAAGAACTATAAGGCTAAGAGATTTATAGCGTATAGAAAAATCTATTACGAGAAAAATCTTATAGATATAACTTCGAGGCCTATAATATAAATGATCTCCTTCCCATCCCGAATTAAATAGCGGTTTTCGTATCGAAATCACTATATTGCGTTGAGCGCGTGCTTAGGATACATTGCGCGTATTATATAGTTAAAAAGTGTACTATATCGTGTGATTTCCCTTGAAAGCGTGATCCCGTCAAGGTCGATCTTTTGTGCCTGTAAAGCCGGAAAAAAAAACCACTACATAAATAATCTCCTTATATCTCTCTTAGTTACCCCTCGCGTATTACTTAAGAATATAACGTAGAGGATAGTATAGTAAAAAAAAGGAAATTTAGAAATTATAATAGCTACGATCCGTAAGTTATAAGTATTGTGAGTACTAAAAGTTAACTTAATAAAAAAGATTATTATTCTTAAAAAGATCCTCTTACGGCCTCTTATTAAAATTATAATTATTATAATAAAAAAAGAACTCTTTAAAGGACTATTAAAAAGCTCCTTTATATATTACTAACTCCTAATATAAATTACTATTTTTAAAAAGGTAAGAAGTAGAATACTAACTAGCAGTAATCCGTTTAATAAACGTATATATCTCTAGGGTTTTAATTTAAAGAAAACCGCTATATAATCGAGACGTTATTAAGCGACTTACGAATTTACTTTTAAATATTAATTAATTAGGATAAAAAAAGATTATTAAAAAAAATAGTAGCTAATTAAAAAGACTAAGAGTAAATAGTAATAAGGCTTAGTACGAGGAAACGAGAGGAAGTAAGAAGCTCTTAGACTTTAATAAATTTAATAAGTAATAATAGTATATTACTAACGAGGTTAATAAGTAGTACTAAAATAACCTTATTAAAGTTAAATATACTAGTTATTATAAATAGAAATACGAGTTAAAGAATAATAAGGAGCGAGTTAGTATATAGTTAGAAGAGAGGAATTTTTATACTATATAACTAAATAAAAATTAAATTAGAATACTAAGGAAAATAGGTATATAAAGACTTTAATAACCCTAATAAAGAGTAGATCGATATAGTATTAGTATATTTTATAAAAATATACGCTTAAAAAGGGCTCGAGGGGTAATCCCTATTTTATAAAATCGCTAACGACCTTAGTAATTAAAAAAAAATAGTTTATTAATACTAATCTAAACGTAATAAAGAGGGTTATTAAATTCCTTTATTATCGAGGGGTTTTATTAGCCTAAGTAATAGGATAAAGAGCTTACGAAACGCTCGTTATAATAGTTATTACTAACGAATTTACGCCTTAAAATTAGAATTAGATTAACTAAGTAGTATTTAAATACGACGACTTTAATAAAAGGGTAACCTAACTAGAGTTTTTATTAAAAATTACAAATAGTAATATATTAATACTTATTATAATAAGGGTTATAGAGATTATATAAAAAGGGTAACGACTAGTAATTTTATTAATCTCGGTAACTAGTTTAATAACGTTACTAATCTATAACTTACCCTCTTTTAACTAGAGAAGTATATAATTAACTATATAAAGTTAATATAATTATTTTAATATACGAGAGATACGTAAAAAGACCGACTTAACGGTCGTTATTATAAAGTAATTTACTAACTTTATAAAAATCTTCCCTAAGGAGAAATTATATTTAAAAAAGAAATACGAGGTTCTATAAAAAACCCTTATAATATTCTATAACTATTATAAAAAAATAAAAATCCGAAAATAGTAATATTACTTAGTAATTAACGTTATACTAATTAGTAAGGTTATAGATTATTATTACTAAGTAGTACGTATTAATAATCGAACCGACTTCTTAAGTATAATTAACGTAATTCGAAGTTACTTCGAGACTTAAAATAAGAATTTAGAGCTCTTTTTTAAGCTAAGGGTACTATTATTGGGGTCTATAGCTAAGATAATAAAAAGGAAGTCGAGGCTAGAAATCTTTAAAGAACTTATTAGTTATATTAATAAGCTAGTAAAGACGTAGCTAAATAAGAGTACGAATTAGTAAAAAGTTAGATATTTTTATATTATTATATAGAGAGTCCTAGAGGCAAGGGTAACTTTAGTACGTATAGCTATAATAAGGTAATACGAGATATTTTTATAAAAGAATATAAAAAGTAAATATTTATATAAAAGTAAGAATATATAAATATAGGGGTAATAAGCGTATATAAAAGAGGTTTTTATAGTAAATAGAGTAATATAGTTAAATTACCCCTTTGGGGTCCGGTCCGCCTCATTAGGGGCCATCTTCGCCTTTACAAGCAAGCTAGTCTATTAGGGTTAATATCGAGTGTTTTTATTATATACTTTAATAAAACTTTATAATTAACTATAACTAGCCGTAGCCGTTACTAAGTAGTTATTAATACTAACTAAACTTAAGATACTAATAACCCCGCCGCTATAGTATATTAATTACCTTCTTAATAGCCGAATACTACCCCTTACTTTTTCCCTTTATCTTATTTAATAATAAACTCTCTTTAATATTCTTATTTAATACGCTCGTCTACGCTCTTTCTAAGCTCTTAATTATATTATTAAGTCTAGGCTTATTTATATTTTATTATATTAGAAGGGCGCTAATAAGGGCAATGCTTATTATAATATATCTATCCGTCTTTTATAAGTTAATATTGCGGATATAGTAATTATTAAGGCGGTCTTTTTATAGCTCGGGGTCCTTTAGTATAATACTTATAGGATCGAACTTCTAGCTATTAAAGAAGCCCTAGGGGTCGATAATAACTAGGCGTCTTAGTATTTTAATAGTATATATTTAAGAATAAGTAGATAATTTAATAGTAATAAATAGTAAGGGAAATAGCGTTTTTCGATTTTAATAAAGAAAACGAGGTAACGAATATATATATATATATGTGCGAGTTGAAGTTTAAAGTATAGTAGATATTAATAAGGTCGGTATTATTTTTAATAATAGCGACGAGGGTATCTCTAACACTATACTATTATAAGCTACTATTACTTAGAGGGCGGTAAACTTAGCTAAGTAGGCGGCTTATAAAGTAGTAGCGTCGGGCGCTAAATATTATTATTAATAATCCGTAGTTATAAACTTTATAAGAGAGAAAGTTAAAAAGTTAGAAAATTGAAAAAAAGTATTCTAGCGAGATAGTGTGAGTATTTATTAATACTGTGTATTAATACTATATAAATAATACCGAGAACCGCCCGAGTAGCTAGTAAAAGTAGCATATATAAATAAATAGTTAAATTACTATATAAGAAGTTACTTACTTAACAAAAGGTTTAAGTAGGTAAATACACGCCTATATATAGGTATAAAACCTCTTATTAGTATATTCTAGGGCTTATTAATTATAATATAATTAATAAGCGTATATGTAAGTGAATGCGTAATCGTAGTACGTAAGTAAGTACGTAATCGTAGTACGGAATTCCGTCTCGAGAGGATTCCGGCTTATTTCGTTACTTTACAATACTTTCCGCTACTTACGTAAGCTTACATAAGCAGTATTGCTTACATAATCAATATCTATAATAATTTTTAAAAAACGTAGATTATTATAGAATATAGTTTGCTTACGTAACATTAATAATAAGGCGAATAATAAAGTAAACAAATTTACTTTTATAGTAGTAACCCTATATTAACTACTTAAATATTACGAGACTTTTTACTCGAGGCTAAGGTTTAGTTTTAATATCGAGGCTAGGATACCTTACTAAACATACTTATAATCTTATAATAGCCCTTATTAATAATACTAAGTCGACCGTATATATAGAAATAAGGGGAGAGATACTAAGTACGGCGGCTACTAAGTTAGAAAAATAGACTTTTTAAATAGTTACTAATCTAATTCGGAATAGAGGTAATAAAAGAGGAGGTATTTTATATATAAAAAGGACGGCTATTAGTTAAGTAATTACTCTAAAAAAGAACGTATTAAATTATATAAGTAATATAAAAAATCGAGAATAGTAAATAGTAAAACTAGCCCTTATTAATTTAATTAATTCCTCGTTATATATAAAAGTAGATCTAGAGGTATAAAACTTAGTAAAAGTATAATTAGCGGCCTAGGGGATCTATATATAATAAGAAATTTAGAAAATAAAAAAGATCTTATTTCCTATACTAACGAATTAGACTATAATAAAATCGATAATATTCACTACTCCTTTTTTACCCCGTTAACTTTGAGAGGATATACGAGATTAAATAAATAAGAAGTAATAGAAGTTTTTAATAAATAAGCTTTTATTTACGGATAATAAGAGAAGGTCCCTTAGACGTTAGATATAGAAGAGGGTAAAAGAACGAATTTAATAGTACTAAATTCTATTTTCTTAATATTTAATAAAAAATTAGTACCTCTCTTAATATTTAAAAAGAAATATAGTACTAAGTAATTCTAAGAGTATTTAAAAGGGCCCTTTTTATACTACCTAAAGAGTTTTGCTATTGGGGCAGTACTATTTGGCTATTGGGGCAGTAATCCACTTTATTAGCCAATCAGAGCCTGCCTTCCGAACTCTAAATTTTTTAGCCCCGCTGCACCTGCCCACGGGCTACCCGGTATAATTGCCCACGGTCGTAATTACTTACGGTCGTAATTACGTAAGGTAGCTATAGGTACGTACGGTTATAATTACCTATAGTTATAAGTTCTTATAACTATAATTACCTATTTAATTACCTATTTAATTATCTTTTTTAATAAGTAATTACGACCGTACGTATCCGTAGTTACCTTATATAATTACGACCGTAGGTAATTATACCGAGTGGCCCGTGGGTAGGTGCTGCGGGTATAGGTGTGGGGTTGTGGTCCGAGCTCTAAAGCTGTGATCCCTCATTGGTTCAAAAAGTGGATTATTGCCCTAATAGCCAAATGGTACTGCCCCAATAGCAAAACTCTACCTAAATTACTTAAACGCTAAGCTTATATAAGTATTTTATACTAGCGAACGATACGGCCTAGATATTTTCTAAGGAATTATTCTAAATATAAGAGTATTATAATAATAAACTAAAAGTAAGGGATAATTCTACGTACTCTAAAAAATATCTTTAGTTATATTAAATATATTAATAATAAGTATTACGAGGATTAGCTTTAGTTTAAGTAGAAAAATATACGCTCTAAGTATAATAAAAGTTAATATATACTTAGGCACGATAATCTTTTATATTTTACTTATTAATATACTATTTTTATTATATTTAAAAAATATAGACTAGTTAAGTATTATATTTAATAATATAAAAAATAGGCTATTTAATAGTAAATAGTTTATACTCATTAAATAGTAATAAGAGTATGCGTTTATAAAGCTCGGATTAAACGTTAAATTTATTAACTACTTTATAGAGAGCAAGCTTAAGTAATTATATTAACGTTTTAAATACTTATTAATTACGAAGTTATATAGCCTCCTTAAGTAATTAAGAAACGAGGTAAAAATAGGGGCTTTAGAGTACTTAATAAAAATATATTACTAATACTAAATAAACGCCCAGAGCCCGCATAAATTTAAGTTTAAATTATATAACGAGCTTAATTTTAATTAGAAAATCCTTATTAATATTTTCTATTTAAATAATTACTTAGTACTATATATTATTAATAAGACTATATTATTTTAAAGAGGGTAATTCCCTAAGGATCTACTTATTAAGACTATTTAGCTAATACTTAAGAGAGCGTAAATTAATATATACTAAGAGCTACTAAATAGGATTAGGACTAATATAAGTACTAGTTTTAAGTTAGTAAAGTTTTAAAATAATATTATTACGTATAGTATATAGCTAAAGATTATACTTATTAAAGTATATTATAGTATTAGTAAGATAAAAAGAGCTTTTTAATAACTAAAAAAAGCGTTTAGGATTATTTATAACGAGTACCCCGATACTACGGATAAAGAGTATTTTTAAATAGTATTTAAGTACTATAATAATACTATAGGCCCAAAGGGGCTAGTTCTAACGCTTTATATATTTAGAATATACCTGAGGACGATAATAGCCTCGTTACTATTACTAAATATAGCTTAGTAAGCTTAGGTAATTAATAAAGTAATAAAAGTACTTTAGGAAACGAATATAAAATACTAAGTTAATAAGGCTATTACTACTTATAATAAGCTAAATATAAGCCCTAACCTCGATATATTATTAAATTTGGACGTTAAAATCTAGAGAGATATTACTAAATAATAGTTAGGCCTATATAAATTAATCTCTATTAACGAACGTTTATATATTATTACTAAAAATTAAGACTAATTATTTAAAGTATTAATTATAATGATATAACTATATAATACTAATCCTAATAAGGAGATTTCGATTTAATAAAAAGAAAAGAGCTAGGGGAACTACTATAGTAACCTAAGGATAAGTAAGAAATTATCCTCGATAAGATCGTCGTAGTAGTACTAATAAATAACGAGAAAAAAGCAATTACTAAAAGGATACTAATACTATTAATAAGACGTTATAAAAGACTACGATAATAAGTACTAACGCGGTAATTTATTACTAATAATAAAGTAATTAATATATTTTATATAATAAAAAAGAAAGCTAATTTCGCACTCGTAACCTAACTATAAAAGGATAGTATAATTACGATAATTAGGAGACTTTTTAAGGGATCGGACCTAGCAAAAGTAAAAATACTCCGCGATCGAGGGGTTTATTAATTTATCCTCTATAATCTAGTTAAATACGTAAATATATATATTTTTAAATTACGTATAGTTTAAGAAATTAAAAAAAAGGTATATTATAATTATATAAAAAATCGAAGTACGTTATATAAAAGTATAATAACGTTAAAAAAGCGACGCTACTTACTTAGTTACTTACGGTTTAATAATATAGTTAGTACTTAATAATAATATTAATAATATTACCATAATAAAAGGGGTACTAGATTTAGAGTTATAATATTATATAAGTATATACTTAATTAGTAACTAAGCTTGTAAAGAAGATCCTCGCTTACTTCTTAAAAGAGATAACTAGTAAGTACTTAGAAAATATAATTATTAAAGTACTTAAGCTGTTATACGGCCTTACTAAGTTTAGTACTTATTAATAAGTAATATACTACGATTTTTATATTAATTAATTATTAATAGTTATATTAATATACGATCCTTATTTTTTAATTCTTATATACGTAAATAACCCCTTTAGTATTATAAAAATATAAATAAATAATACCCTAGGTTTATTAAATATTAAGTTTATAAAAAAAGAGGCTAAGGAGCTCTATAAAGCTAAATTTATAGCTAAACTAAAGGAGATCTTTATACTAAAGTCCCTATTAGCGTTTAATAAAGGGATTTTAATAATTAAAAGGGATAGTATAATTTTTTAATAAAAAGGGTAAGGCGAGAAAATTACTCTTATTAACCTAAAATCCCCTAATTATAAAAAGTAATATAGGGCTAAACTTGCTTAAGGGGCTTATATTATGAGTATTTATTAACCTAAGGCTACTTTTAACTATATTAGAGTAGTTTAAGCTATAGAGCCTACGGAGTGCGATTTTAATGCCCTTAACTAATAATTATAATAATAATAAGAGAACTAAAACCGAGGTCTCGTTTACTAACTTATTAAGATTATTTTAATAAGGCTTTATATATTTATTAATAAGTTATTCGTAAATAATAACGACCCAGCTTTATAATTAAAATATATTATTATCCTCGCTAATAAGAACCTTAGTAAGGACGAATTTATAATTTAAAATAATATAATTTACTATTCGTTAATAAAAAATAAGCGAGTTATATAAAGCGTACTCATATTTAAAGTTTATAGTATAGTTAATAGCGTTAACTTTATCTACGTAATTTTAACTATACTTAAAAGAATTATAAATTAACTTAACCTTTTTATAATCCCTATAATTATTTATACCGATTCGTACTTATTATATAAGTACCTTATTAAGCTAAGTATTATAAAAAAAAGAGGCTTATAATAAATATTATAGCTCTTAAATAGTTATATAAATAATAAAATATCCTCGAGATTTATTAAATTAATAATAATAACAATCTCGCTAACGCGTTTATAAAAGTAGCCCTTAATAAAAAGTTAAAGTAATTTATTATTAAAAAAAGAGTAATAGTACGGATAAAAGGGCAGGTTATATAAAAAAAATAAAAAAAAAGAATAAAAAGAGACGACTTAGTAAACAGGCCTAAGGTTAAATTAAACTTCTAATTATAATAATAATAATAGTAGTTAAATTAATAAAAAAAGAGAAAGTTAATATCGGATTAAAAGTTCTATTTAATTTTAATATCCGGCCGAGGCTACGTAAGGGCTAATTAAGGGCCTTATTTATAATTATTATAAACTACTTAATTTATAATTAAAACCTCTTTTTTATATCTTATATAGGATATTAAAATAGTTTAATTAACCTACTTCGTTAACTTATGGTTCGAACTAATTGACTACTATCCCTGTAATAGTAATACTAACACAGTGATTCTTTCTGAGGCGCTTAGGGAGTGTGGATATTTGTTTAAATGGCATGGTATCGATTTTAAAGCTATTTGATGTTACTTTGACAGCGTGGCGAAGGGCTGGTCCACGCTCTCGATGGTCGTCTCGAGCACGTAGCATACGTGCTTTTTAAACTTAATTGCTGGATTCATAATAGACCATAGATCATGAGGAATCGTAACGATACTATGAAAATCCAATACATCTCACCATGCATTGACTGAGACTCCAACATCTAACGATCATGAAGTATAAGTTGTATTGGAACGAGAACTTCATCTTTGCAGTATTCTTGAGTGACTATGCAACAACGCAAACTTAGTAGACGATTTGGCAAAATAGAAAGTTTCGGCAAAATGTAAACATGGCTGCGTCACCACTCAGTGCGGTGTGAAGGAACTTGAGAACAGCTAGCCCAAGGGGAAGGAAGTCACGACCATGACTCCTGGCCTGGCTGGCCACTACATCGCGTAACACAAGTCCCCAAAGGTGGAAGCCAGTCGAAGTCAACCCTGACCGTCATAGCTTTCAAGTTGATGATGTCTGACCACGTTTGACGCTGTCTGGGTACCACTGGACTCATAGGTCTCGGGTTCAACTTCATGATTGCCGTAATTCGACTCAGTATCGGACGCTCCAGAACTAGCACCGTACTTATAATTCGATGATAGCCTAGTGACCTTGCCTTTTATGTTATCGATCGTGATGTTAATGTAGCAGGCTCTTTTACAGTATAGCCTAGGTATCGGATTAGAAGTCCAATTCGACCTCGGTATACGGCCGAGGCTACGCAGGGGCCAATAAGGGGCCCTATTTACGATTACTATAAACTACCTAACCTATAGTTAGAACCTCCTTTTTATACCTTACGTAATATATTAAAATAGTTTAATTAACCTATTTCGTTAACTTATAATTCGAATTAATTAACTACTATCCCTATAATAGTAATACTAATACTAATTAGTAATTAATTTTTATTATTATAGATTAATAAGGTATTTAATATAAAAAAAACGACCTCTTTAAGTAGAACGTAATAAGAAAATCGTACTACTTAATCTTATAAAAAGTAAGTAATAAGATATAAAATCTTTATAATAAAATAAAATAAAGGAATTATCGCCCTTAACTACTTACAAAAGGCCGACGTTTATTATATTAAAATAACCCCTAATAATTAACGAAAATATTAAGGCGACCGAGCTACTATTATCGACCTTATATAATCCTTCCCTATTAATTAACTTACCTACGGCTAGCTTATAATTAAAAAATTAAATTAATTAATTAATTAATTAATAAAAGGAATTACTTACGTAATCACTTAGTACTCTAAACGGGCTTAAGAAAGTACGGTATAAAAGAGTACTACACGATCGAGGAAAAGGATCCTTAAGTATAGTATACTTAGTAAGTATAATAAGAAGTATAAGAACTATAAGGCTAAGAGATTTATAGTATATAAAAGAACCCTCAGTCTATCGAGACGGTGGGAGTATCCATTGATACTGTGTATTAATACCGTGTAAATGATACCGAGAACCGCCCGAGCAGCCAGCAAAGGCAGAATAAAAAAAAAACAAATAAAAGAACCCTCCCCCCCGAGGGTCTTATAAATATAACCTCAAAAACCTATATAACCTCCTCATAACCCTCTTAACTACTCCCTAGATATTATTTAAGAATATAGTAAAAAGGACGGTACGATAAAAAAAGAGGAGATTTAAAAATTATAATAGTAAGGATTTACGAGTTATAAGTATCGTAAGTACTAAAAGTTAATCAAAAAGTTATTACTCTTAAAAAGATCCTCTCGCGGCTTTTTATTAAAATAATAATTATTATAATAAAAAAAAACTTTTTAAAAAACTATTAAAAAGCTTTTTGATATATTACTAACTTTTAATATAAATTACTACTTTTAAAAAAGTAAAAAATAGATTACTATTTAATAGTAATTCGTTTAATAAACGTATACGCCTCTCGGGTTTTAACTTAAAAAGAAATATTATATAATTAAGACGTTATTAGGCTATTTATAAATCTATTTTTAACGTTAATTAATTAGGTTATTAGAAAAAAACCGCTAAAATAGTATTTAATTAAAAAAACTAGGAGTAAATAGTAACGAGGCTCGGTATAAGGAGATAAGAGGAAATAGGAAGGTTTTAAACTTTAATAAATCTAATGATTAATAATAATACGTTATTACCAAGGCTAGTAAGTAGTTTTAAAATAACCTTATTAAGATTAAATATATTAGTTATTATAAATCGAAGTACGAGTTAGGGGATAATAAGAAGTAAGTTAGTATATAGCTAGAGAAGAGGAGTTTTTATATTATATAAATAAATAAAAATTAAACCGGAATACTAAGAAAAGTAAGTATATAAAAATTCTAATAATCCTAATAATAAGTAAATTAATATAGTATTAGTTTATTTTATAAAAATCTATATTTAAAAAGGGCTTAAGGAGTAACTCCTATTTTATAAAATCGCTAATAACCTAGGTAATTAAAATAATAAGTAGTTCGCTAGCGCTAATCCGAACGTTATAAAAAGGGTTATTAAATTCTTTTATTATTAAAGTATTTTATTATCCTAAGTAATAAATAAAGAGCTTATAAGACGCTCGTTACGATAGTTATTACTAACGAATTTACGCTATAGATTTAGAATTAAGTTAACTAAGTAGTATTAAAATATAACGAATTTAGTAAAAGAGTAAATTAACTAGACTTTTTATTAAAAATTACTAATAGTAAAATATTAGCGCCTATTATAATAAGGGCTAGGGAGAGTATATAAGAGGAGCGGATACTAGCGATTCTACTAATCTTAGTAACTAGCTTAATAATATTATTAATACGTAGCTTATTATATATTAACTAAAAAGATATACGATTAACTATATAAAGTCGATATAATTACTTTAATATATAAGGGATATATAAAGAGGCCGACCTAATAGTCGTTATTATAAAGTAATTTACTAACCTTATAAAGATCTTTTTTAAAAAGAAATTATACTTAGGAAGGAAATACGAGGTTCTATAAAAAACCCTTATAATATTTTATAATTATTATAAAAAAGTTAGAATCCGAGAGTAATAATACTACTTAGTAATTAACGTTGTACTAATTAATAAGGCTACGGATTACTATTACTAAGTAGTATATATTATTAATTAAATCAACTTTTTAAGTATAGTTAACGTAATTCAAAGTTATTTTGAAACCTAAAATAATAGTCTAAAGCTCTTATCTAAGCTAAGGGTATTATTATTTAGATTTATAATTAGAACGATAAAAAGAAAAATAAAGCTAGAGATTCTTAAAGAACTTATTAATCGTATTAATAAGCTAATAAAAACGTAGCTAAATAAGAGGATAAATAAATAAAAGGTCGGATACTTTTATATTATTATTTAGAGAGTTTTAAAAGCGAGAGTAACTCTATATTAATTACTTAAATATTATAAAACCCTCTACTCGAGGCTAAGATTTAGTTTTAATATTGAGGCTAGGATACCCCGCTAAACGTACTTATAATTTTATAATAGTCCTTATTAATAGTATTAAGTTAACTATATATATAAAAATAAGGGGAGAAACGCTAAGTATAGTAGTTATTAAACTAAAAAAATAAACTCCTTAATTAGCTATTAGTTAGATTTAAAATTAAAATAATAAAAAGAAAAGTGTTTTATATATAAAAAAAATAGCTATTAGTTAAGTAACTACTCTAAAAAAAACGTACTAATTTATATAAGTAATATAAAAAGTCGAGAGTAGTAAATAGTAAAACTAGCCCTTAGTAATTTAACTAATTCCTTATTATATATAAGGGTAAATTTAGAGATATAAAACCTAATAAAAGTATAATTAACGGCCTAGAGGATCTATATATAATAAGAAATTCGGAAAATAAGAAAGATCTTACTCCTTATACTAACGAATTAGATTTTGATAAAATTAACAAGATTAACTACTCCTTTTTTGCCCCGTTAGCTTTTAAAAGATATACGAAGCTAAATAAATAAAAAGTAGTAAAAGCTCTTAATAAGTAGGCTTTTATATACGGATAGTAACGGAAGATCCCTTAAATAATAATATAAATAAATAAATAAATTTAATAGCGCCGAATTCTATTTTATTAATATTTTAAAAAAAATTAGTACTTTTTTAATAATTAAAAAGAAATATAGTACTAAGTAATTCTAAGGGTATTTAGAGGGGCCTTTTTTATACCCCCCTAGTTATTCGAACGCTAAGCTCGTATAAGTATTTTATATTAGTAAATAATACGGCCTAGATATTCTTTAAGAGATTATCCTAAATATAGGGGTATTATAATAATTAACTAAAGAGAAGGAGCAATTCTACGTACTCTAAAAAATATCCCTAGTTACGTTAAATACGTTAATAATAAGTATTATAAGGATTAGCTTTAGCCTAAGTAAAGAAATATACGCCCTAAGTATAGTAAAAGTTAATATATACTTAGGTATAATAGTTTTCTATATTTTATTTATTAATATATTATTTATATTATACTTAAAGAATATAGACTAGTTAGCTATTATATTTAATAATATAAGAAATAAATTATTAAATAGTAAGTAGTTTATACTTATTAAAAAGTAATAGGGGTATGCGTTTATAAGGCTCGAATTATATATTAAATTTATTAACTATTTTACGGAGGGCGAGCTTAAGTAATTATATAAGCGCTTTAGCTACTTATTAATTACAAAGCTATATAACTTTTTTAAGTAATTAGGGAATAATATAAAAATAAGAGTTTTAAAATACTTAATAAAGATATATTATTAATACTAAATAAATACCTAAAGCCCGTATAAATTCAAGTTCAAACTATATAACGAGCTTAATTTTAATTAAGAAATCGTTATTAATATTTCTTATTTAAATAATTACTTAGTATTATATATTATTAATAAGTTTATATTATTTTAAAGAGGCTAATTTCTTAGGGACCTATTTACTAAGATTATTTAGTTAATTTCTTAGAGAGCGTAAATCGATATATACTAGGGGCTACTAAATAGGATTAAAACTAATCTAAGTATAAGTTTTAAATTAGTAAAGTTTAAAAATAATATTACTATATATAATATCTAACTAAAAATCGTACTTGTTAAGGTATATTATAGTATAAGTAAGGTAAAAAGAGCTTACTAATAATTAAAAAGAGCGTTTAAAATTATTTATACTAAGTACCCCGATATTATAAATAAAGAGTGTTTTTAAATAGTATTTAAATATTATAACGATACTATAAGCCTAAAGGGGCTAGTTTTAATACTTTTTATATTTAGAATATATTTAAGAACGATAATAACCTCGCTACTATTACTAAATATAGCTTAGCGAGCTGAAGTAATTAATTAAATAATAAAAGTACTATAAGAAACGAATATAAAGTACTAAATTAATAAGGCTATTACTACCCGTAATAGGCTAAATATAAGCCCTGACCTTAATATACTATTAAATTCGAACGTTAAGGTTTAAAAAAAAACTACTAAATATAATTAGGCTTATATAAATTAATCTTAGTTAACAAACGTTTATATATTATTGCTAAAAATCGAGACTAACTGCTCGAAATATTAATTATAATAATATAACCGTACTATACTAATCTTAATAAGGAGATATTAACTTAATAAAAAAAAAGAGCTAAGGGAATCCTCTTAGTAACTTAAAAAAGAATAAGAAATTATCCTTAACGAAATTATTATAATAAAATAAATAGATAATAATAATAAAAAAGAGATAACCCTTATATTACTAAGATATATAAAAAAACCTAAGTAGAGAGTACTATTATAGTACTTTATTACTAATAACGAAGTAAGTAATATATTCTATATAATAAAAAAAAAGGCTAATTACGTACTCATAACTTAATTATAAAAAGAGAGTATAATTATAACGGCTAAGAGACCTTTTAAGGAATTAGACTTAATAAAAGTAGAGATACTTTACGATCGAGGGGTTTATCGATTTATCCTCTATAACTTAGTTAAATACGTAAATTTATATATTTTTAAATTACGTATAGTTTAAGAAATAAAAAAGAAGGGCACCCTATAGCTATATAAAAAATCGAGGTACGTTATATAAAAGTACGGTAATATTAAAAAAATAATACTACTTACTTAGTTACTCACGGTTAAACGCTATAACTAGCGCTTTATAATAGTATTAATAGTATTATTATAATAAAAAGAGTACTAAATCTAGAGTCGTAATATTATATAAGCGTATACCTAATTAGTAACTAGGCTTATAAAAAAGATCCTTACCTATTTCTTAAAAAAGATAATTAATAAGTACTTAAAAAATACGATTATCGAAGTACTTAAGCCGTTATATAGCCTCGTAAAATCGGGTACTTATTAATAAGTAATATACTACGACTTTTATATTAACTAATTATTAATAGTTATATTAATATATAATCCTTACTTCTTAATTTTTATATACGTAAACGACCCCTTTAGTATTATAAAAATATAAATAAATAATACCCTAAGTTTATTAAATACTAAGTTTATAAAAAAAGAGAATAAAGGGCTTTATAAAACTAAATTTATAACTAAACTAAAAAAAGATCCTTATATTAGAGTCCTTATTAGTATTTAATAGAGGGATTTTAATAATTAAAGGGGATAATATAGTATTTTAATAAAAAAATAAAGTAAGAAAATTACCCTTATTAACTTAAAATTTACTAATTATAAAAAGTAATATAGGGCTAAGCTCGCCCGAGGGGCTTATATTACGAGTATTTATTAACTCGAGACTACTTTTAACTATATTAAAGCTACGTAAGTTATAGAGCTTATAAAAAGTAATTTAATACCCTTAATTAACAATTATAGTAATAATAAGAGAACTAAAACCGAGGTCTTATTTATTAACTTATTAAACTTATATTAACGAGGCTTTATATATTTATTAACGGGTTATTTATAAATAATAATAACCTAATTTTATAATTAAAGTATATTATTATCTTTATTAATAAGAACCTTAATAAGAACGAATTTATAATCTGGGGTAATATTATTTACTATTTATTAATAAAGAGTAAGCGAGTTATACGTAGCGTACTCGTATTTAAAGTCTATAGTATAATTAATAATATTAACCTCGCTTACGTATTTTAATTATACTTAAGAAGATTATAAATTAACTTAACTTTTTTATAATCTTTATAATTATTTATACTAATTTATACTTACTATATGAGTACCTTATTAAGCTAAGTATTACGAAAAGAAAAAGGCTTATAATAAATATTATAGCCCTTAAGTAGTCGTATAAATAACGAGAGATCCTCGAGATCTATTAAATTAATAATAATAATAACCTTATTAATACTTTTATAAAAATAGTACTTAATAAAAGGTTAAATTAATTCGTTAGTAAAAGAAAAGTAATAGTATAAATAAAAGGATAGGTTATATAAAAAGAGTAAAAAAAAAGGATAAAAAGAGACGACTTAGTAAAAGGGCCCGAGGTCGAATTAAACCTCTAATTATAATAGTAGTAATAGTTAGATTAATAAAAAAAAAAAGTTAGTATTAAATTAGAAGTCTAATTTAACCTTAGTATACGGCCGAGGCTACGTAGGGGTTAATAAAGGGCCTTATTTATAATTATTATAAACTACTTAACCTATAGTTAAAACCTCTTTTTTATACCTTATGTAGTATATTAAAATAGTTTAATTAACCTACTTCGTTAACCTACGGTTCGAACTAATCGACTACTATCCCTGTGATAGTGATACTAACACTAGGATCTATTCGACAAGCTATTACCGAGCTAATTAACATCTGCATCAAATTGCCCATATCGCTCACCGGTTAACCTGGCACCTGATCTCAATGTTTTCATTCCATCTGCACTTGGTAGAACGCAAACGTACTTCCAGGCTTTCCTTTGCAACTGTCGCATGGGGGTTTGAATATCTAGGTAATCTCTACAGCCTCACCTTTGAAGTTTGACATCAACGAGAGCTCAGAGATAATAAAGCCAAGTGGTACTATGTAGAATCGCTTTACCGGTAGAAAATGCTTGGTGTTACCCGGCGGAGAAAAGCCCGGGGATTTCAATGTTCAGAGTGTGGCGGTGACGAAATAGATTCCTGCGGGTATCCGGGACGAGGACAGTCGCCTCGGACACAACAGACCACACATCTTAGATCGGAAACCGTGGGGAGGTTTCCGCGGTGCCTTTTGCCAGATACACAGATGCGGCTAAGTGCTTTAGTGCTCTTCGTCGAGGTCACATGTCACCTAAGAAGTTGTGGTGAATGCCACGATAGTTGCTCAAAGTCTGCTGTTCCCTTTTACGGGCGCCTAAAAATAGTCATTCTTGAGCCAAAGAAGTCAGCGATAAAAGGCATTGGACCACTTCCGACTCGTCCTCTTGAGGTTCTCAGGATATCGTGGCGTGAGACAAACGTGCGATCGTGGGAAATGGTTGCCTGATATCACGATGGCTATGCCGCTTTGGCATAATGTCTGCAACACTGCCATTACGATGTCGAACTACAACTTAGCGTGTCTCATTCTCGGTAGTTTCGGAGGCATTCATTGTACAATGTATGACGACTTCGTCGGAATGTTTCTTTTTCACGCTTCGTGCAATCTTTAGGCAATAGCATAATTTTGGTGGAATCTCATCCCAAGGTGTATGGCCTTGAGCTCATCTGATGTCATAGTAAACTACGTGCGAGCTGAAAATACCATAAGTCTGGAACTAGAGAAAGAACTCTGGAGCTGGAACTGTATCTGTATAGTCATCCAGTCGGGGTCCAGGCATGAGCTGTGACGGCCCGGCTCGAGAACCCGAGCGCCCTTCAGTTCCGAGCCGGGCACTGACTCGGTGATCTGGATAATTTAGGTCACGGGAGATGGCTTCCCAAATATTGGGTGGCAATCATGGATTCATGGTATACAGTGCCATGCCGTGCCTCCTGATGTGGCTGTGTGTTGGCCATCCTAGGCCAGATGAATACCATTTGTTTGCCTTGATGTAGCCTGAATATCATCAAATTTCGTGTCATCGGAGTTGTGACTGCGATCTCAAGTTTGACCGGGAGATGAGATGTCTTGAGCTCTAGACGAGGGCCTTGTTTGCGGTCACACTGCAACGGCACGGAACGAAAGGCGTGCATCCCTATTGGATTCTCTTTCGATGGTGGGACGAGCTTTAGAGAGGCAAAAGATAACATCGTGTTTGAAAATTTTCGCTCTTACCACCTCGAGGAACTTCGTTATCGTGTGCAGCGTTCTTGTAGTGACACAGATCATCAGGGACTATATCTCCTGAGTAAGCAATGATTAACGATGATTGGCGATATTGAAGCGTTGCTGGTGTTTTCGAGACGATACGGCCGACGATAAAAGGGGCAATGACAAGACCAACTTTCTCATGACCTCTTCTCTTCAGCTATTCAATCATTCGAATTCATCGCAGTCGCCAGATAATCATCATCAAGTACTTGATCATCCAAAGGTTTCCGCTCTCGCTTTGAAGCATCGCACTTCTCATTGCGCCCATCTCTCGTTACACAGGATCTTGATCTCATCCATAATGCTGGCCATCTTAAGCCTACCCTGGGTGCTCGCCGCTGTGCTCGGCATCGCCCAGGCTTCTCCAACCAACGTTGTCGATGTCGATCTCCCCGAAGCCGCAAAGCCCGCAGCTCCGACGAAGACTTTCATCCTCACTCAAGAGGACGTCGACGCCTACTACGAAGAGAACAGCATTACTGGCGTAGTGGGAATGAATGGAATGGACGATATCTCGCTCTCAGACTTGAATGACGCTCCCGTCTACAACATCACCTGCCCCGACAAATGGCAAGTCTATTATTATAATTGGTGGCCGTAAGATACCCTGTCCCCTGATCATAATGCTCATTGAGCATACTGAAGCAGACTCATCGCAGTTTACTCAACACGATGTGCCGCACAATAACCAAGATGGGAGGAGCTTGGACCGACGGGCCATGGACTGGCGTCTTCGGTGGCAATCAAGCCAAAATAGACAGAGCTAGAAAAGTCACCTTCGACTGGGTACAGACGGGTGAGGATTGCCAAGGAAGCTGCGTGCAAGTCTTCAGCACTTTGCGCAACGCGGGTTCGTGTAAGTGAATCTGCCCCATCAGCTTACTTTACGTGCTACTACGGCCTCATGCCATCGCCTAGATGAGCAATACTGACGGTATCTCGATAGGCCGCGGCGATGAGTTCTGGATGCATGAAAAGATTAACATGAACTACGAGGGCTGCGGAATCGCAAAGTTCGAGTATCAATACCAGCAACAAGGGGTACTGGAAAACGGAAGAGGAGAATGCTGGAACACCAAGGATTACCGGCCGACATACCTGCCCGTGAAAGCAATTGTCAAGGATTTCTGTGAACAGTCCATCAAGACGATCCGACAGCGAGGAGCCGATCAGTTCGTCAAGGACGTTTCACGTGG
This sequence comes from Colletotrichum cuscutae, assembly GCA_030869315.1. Lineage (NCBI taxonomy): Eukaryota > Fungi > Ascomycota > Sordariomycetes > Glomerellales > Glomerellaceae > Colletotrichum > Colletotrichum cuscutae. The sequence continues at coordinate 73,231 of MPDP01000235.1, forward strand.
AAAGGACGGACACTATTTCACGAGCTATAACCGCCAGGTCAACGATGCGTTGAACAATACCAAGCTGTACGATGTCGGCATGATTCACTTCTGGATCAAGCCGAGGAACAATACTATTGCTTGTCCTGCGGGCAAGACCGTTCAAGACATCATCGAGGATAAAGTAGACGGGCTCAACGAGGCGATGTGCCAGCAGCGCATCTTGTCTATCGAGAATATGGACTGTAAGTACCCTTTGCGTCCAGGATAGCGAAGACGGCACATTGGCTGATTCTGAGATGAACCATAGGTGGAGCTCCCCTGGGCAAAAGCGATGGCGGACGCTTGTTTGCAGACTGTTTCGAGTGGGGAGTCGAAGCATCTGGTTACAATGGCATCGACATTCTTGATTAAGCTGTCGGGACAGGGCCGTACTCGCTTCTCTCGTACGGACTCACCACATTCATTGGCAATGTAAAGGCTGGCTGGGCTAGCCGTTGTGATGTTTTGGGGAGGATATCTCCGCGATTTCGCAGCCACAGCAATCTTTGACTGAGAATGCTGGCCAAACGCGAGGTCTTTTTCCTGATTTTGACGAAATTGAATCATATTGTAAGCTGAAATTGATCTTGTCGAGATAACAACTGCGGGTTTCGCTGGAATCTGTGTTGTAATGAGTAAAGATCGCGCTCGGCCGAATGAAGTCGCAACATCGCAGATACGGCCAGGGAGGCCTAAGACCGACTTGGCGGTCTCACAAAAGGAGTGGAGAGGTGGGCTGGCGGGGATTTCTCCGGAAAGGATGGGCAGGCGCGGCTCATTAAGATGTGAGATAGCCGACGTTGACCGAAAACGCCCGTATGAGAACTACGATTGCTGATGAGATGAAGCCTCAAATCAACACATGAGGCTACATATGAGCACTCATTGAGAGGTCAACGTGAGTTGAGAAACCAAACATGAGAATGAGCGATGAATTGAGACACGTGACGTCGTGGGATACTGTAAATCCAGATCCGAGGCTCAACCGCGAAGAAGAGGGGACAGAGACGCTAAGACCGAAAAAGGTAGGGTGCCCCACGTTTGGTTCCTTCCCTTCCCGAGTGACAGAACTGCTGCACTGGCTGAACATTGAAGCAGGCGCGGGCACGGCGCAGTCTCTCTTTCCCGCGGATGTCGCCCTCCATTCTTCCGACCGCCCGGAAAAGAATACAGCGGGTCTGATGGTCAGTTCCAGCCATTCAGATAACTGGAAGCGGCAGAGAATTGGAGACCAGCCACTTACGGAATCCCCATGGTGCCCCACCTGCGCAGGCGTTGGAGAGAAAGAACGGAAAGCACGACGGCCAGCCGAGAAAGAGCAGGAGCAGAAAAAAAAAGCCTGCCTCAGTCAGTATCTGCCACCTTCGGTCTGTATTTTGACCGTGTACCGTTCCCAGTTACCGTCCCCGTCTGTCGCCGTGGTACCTTGCTCTTGCGGCATTTGACAGCCAGCAACTCTGCCTTTCTCGAATTCCACTCTTTTTCTGATTCTTCCACTCCCCAACTCCTCCGATCCCGAACAACATCTATTGCTCCGCGAATACCCTCACGAGGCACCCACGACCGTCACGATGCTTTCCCGAGGATCCGCCCGCACTGCGCAGGTACGTCGCCTCTTTGCCAACTCTCAATTGAGTCCCTTTCCTGCTGTGCCAGCCGCGACGTGGTTTTTTTTTCTTGGTGTGTGTCTGTGCATCGTGATCGCAGAGGCAAGGCTGCGATGTAAGAGGGGGAGAAACAACCACAACGAGCACCACATTGCGACCTGGTAGATAACGCAGAGAACATGACGACATCGGCCAGGATGAAAGATTTTGAAAGGAAGACACGAGAAGCAGACATATTCACAAGCACACAAAGCACACGGCCACCAGAAAATGGCCACACATGCAGCCAGATATGCCACGATAACCCACGGACAAATGGCTAACAATCCTCCCTCACGCAGATTCTGCGCACCGCGCAGCCCGCGCGCGCCTACGCCACGGTCGGCTCTGACATCTTCAAACCCACCAAGTTTGGCGGCAAGTACACGGTCACGTTGATCCCTGGTGACGGTATCGGTGCCGAGGTCGCCGAGAGCGTCAAGACCATCTTCAAGGCCGACAACGTCCCCATTGAGTGGGAGCAGGTCGAGGTCTCTGGTCTCAACACCACCACCCCCGAGAAGACTGAGGACCTCTTCCGCGAGTCCGTCGCCTCCCTTCGCCGCAACAAGCTCGGCCTCAAGGGTATCCTCCACACTCCCATTGAGCGCTCCGGCCACCAGTCCTTCAACGTCGCCATGCGCCAGGAGCTCGACATCTACGCCTCCATCTCCCTCATCAAGAACATTCCCGGCTACCAGACCCGCCATGAGGGTGTCGACCTCGCCATCATCCGTGAGAACACCGAGGGTGAGTACTCTGGCCTTGAGCACCAGTCCGTCCCCGGTGTCGTCGAGTCCCTCAAGATCATCACCCGCGCCAAGTCTGAGCGCATCGCCAAGTTCGCCTTCAACTTCGCTCTGGCCAACAACCGCAAGAAGGTCACCTGCATTCACAAGGCCAACATCATGAAGTTGGCTGACGGTCTCTTCCGCTCCACCTTCCACCGTGTCGCCAACGACTACCCCACCCTCGAGGTCAACGACATGATTGTCGACAACGCCTCCATGCAGGCTGTTAGCAAGCCCCAGCAGTTCGATGTCATGGTCATGCCTAACCTGTACGGTGGCATTCTGTCCAATATCGGCGCTGCACTTGTCGGTGGTGCTGGTATCGTCCCCGGTTGCAACATGGGCCGTGATGTCGCTGTCTTCGAGCCCGGTTGCCGTCACGTCGGTCTCGACATCAAGGGCAAGGACCAGGCCAACCCCACTGCTCTGATTCTGTCCGGTGCCATGCTTCTCCGTCACCTTGGTCTCGATGACCACGCCAACCGCATCTCCCAGGCCATCTACGGCGTCATTGCCGAGGGGTAAGTTTTTTCGTCTCTCCTGGGATTGCAATGAGAATAGCTGCTAACAACCCAACAGCCAGGTCCGCACCCGTGACATGGGCGGTGAGGCCACCACCCACCAGTTCACCAAGGCCATCCTCGACAAGATGGATACCTTGTAAATACAGCTACAGACACAAACCGCCATCCCTGTAGCTATACGATAAACCAACCACAGCGGGCGGCTTCCCACCTTCCTCAAAACGACCCCCTATTTACCTACCTTTTCCCCCGACAACGCGATTAGACTCGAAATGAGGCGAGACTGGGACGGAGATAGATACCACCGACGCGGTCGAATTGCATAAACAAGCGGAGGAATAGATTTCTGTTTTGGACACTGGGACGAAGGCTCGGTCTTGCTGGGAGATTGTAGTTGTACCAGTTGTACGTAGCATAGGAGTCACGCAAAGCATATGAGTTCCTTTTTCGTTGTTTGAACAAGACCTGACCAAGCTCCACTGGCCCCATGTGCTCTCTTTTATATGTTCAAGGTGACAATCGCCCCAGATTCTAAACTTAGTCCATTATCTATTGATGACGAATGCCCGCGCTGCTATTCGACGACTCGTGTTCCCTCGAACCAGTTTCGCATTGTCATCAGGTATCTACTATCACCGACGTTGCTCGGAGTACATATAGCCTTGCGCCGAACGAAACGGCATCATTCTCATGAAGTTCTCAGCCTCGCCTCAAGCGTGGGGCATCTGCGGACTTGACAAACCAATTAGCGGTCGCGGTGGCTACATGGCCTCGGACGTGAGTTTGGCTTCGGCTCGGAGAGCTGGCGGCGTGCTGACTCGGATAACATCGGCAATCCGAGATGGTGCTCGGGCGCCGATGTCTCGGCCGTTTGCTTGGTCGGCCTTTTGGTTTTGCCGAGGTTAAGCCTTTTGGGAGCGACATGCTTTCTTCAGTCTTGAAGATGAGTGAAGAATGTGGGTCGGTTGTGGATAAGAGACAACTTCGTTGCTTTTGTCACAGCGACGAGGAGTCTTTGGGAACAGTTTGGTCGGTGTATTTTCCAGTCTGGCGTTGTAAATGTGACAGTTTTGTAGTGTCAGTTTGTGTTGAAGTTTAGGTGCAATCGCGTAGCTGGACTGTTTGCTATCAAAAACTGAGAGTCAGTGTCTAGTTGAGTTGAGTGGTAATAATTGTTAACTCAAGAGATCCTCTTGAGTTGTTTGAGTCCTGAATAACTGCAGCAACGCAGACACCAACGCCGACAACAGCAACTAAAGTAAGTTTTCCGGTATCTGCAACCCGAAGATTGCTGTCCAGAAGTTTCTTTTGCTCTCGACAGATTTCGAGATTCACGTTGCTTCAATCAGATTTTGAATATCTCTTACAAGCATCGCTGGTCCCCTAAGTCTCTTAATGCAGTCATTACCTATGATCAGCGATGCCACCACGCAAGCAATCATGGCAAGCAATGCTGGCAACTTGTGCGACGAGGTAATAGATTAGCCTCAGAATTTGAGGAGTGATGCGGGAGAATGCTCTTAAATTCAGGGCACAAAAATATCATGCAACTGACAAGAGAGCCATACTTCACCATATGTTCTTGGCAAGCGAGCTGAAGATTGACAAACCTCCAGAGAAAAATACGGTCCTTGTCAACGCCTGAGCTAAGAGAGCTTCACACTTGCGTACTTGGCAAGTATTTCAGCTCCTCCCGACCACTCTCGCCAGACAGAATCTCTGTACACATTCAAAGCCTCCTAGTGCCAGTACGTATAACTTCCCTATTTGAGTCAACGAGGACAGGATCGATAGTCCGTTCATCTCATGTCTAACAAGCTTAACTAGCAAACCCAAAAATAACAGCTCACGTCTGACGATCAGCCATCTAGAGACAGTTACTCGCACACGACCGATCTAGCAGCCAGGCTCCTGGGTAGACCTAGATTACGCTCAGAGTGTCTTGTGTCACATCACCGAGGGGTTCAGTAATCTCTGATGAAAATCTGCATCCACTCCGGGGCTACCTAGCTGGGGCGTAAAAGGGGGGTTGGAGGTGCACGCAAGCGCGTGACAAGATTGCTTGCCGCTCTATAGGTACACTCCCTGGCTCTTTTCCTATCGTTTCTATTTTATTGTCACTGTTCTTTTGTTCTCTATTTCTATGAACCCTATTTCTATGAACTCGATTCCTTTCCTGTTTTTGAAGAGCATTCTTTAATGGATACGTAGAAAGAAAAGTGATAGCAGAAAGAGTCAAAAAAGGAAAGAACAAAATCAGGTAAGAGGGCGTTAAAATCTTGTTGACTAGCATTCTATTCTGTCACCCGATTGGCAGGAAGAGAGACATCTGAGATCTTAAGAGTATTTGAAGCTGAGACAGCCTGTAATCTCTGACGAGCTTCCCCCTTTTTTGTGCGACTTGCGATTTTCTCTATGGCTTGAGAGGGTAACTGACCACCTCTCACAACTCACTGAGATAGTCATACAGTCCTGTTCGAGATTCTTGAGTCTTGACTCCTTTTCCATCATTGTATGTGGTTTACTGTGCTCCCATCACAAACCTACTATACCATATCACCGGACATCAGAGAATCCCCGACCCGACATCTTCAGAAGACCCAGTCGCCAAAGAAGCAATACAATCGCAAATCGCCTCCATCTTGCCTCAATTTTACTCATGAGAAACAGCAAAACAGCCCACACTGACCTCGAAGCGCCGTGTCAGTGTGCTATCGTACAGGGCTCGCGGAAGTCAACTACATAAGTCCCCATTGGCCGAGTTTCAGCCACCCAATTTGTGTAAGCGATTCTCGGGAATCGAAGACGGCCGGAATTATGGGTCCTCTGGTAGATAGATCTCTGTACGATCGATCGCAGATGCTCCGCCGGATCAGAAACAGAAACAGGTTCATGGGAACCGACACACAGTCACCCAGCATGAGCGAGCGATATATCGGTATCCAAACCCAGATCTGGCAGACTATCCTTGCCAGGCAGGGCAGTTCCAGCGGAAGCACTGTCTGCAACACGGAATCACACATGCCCCCTTGAAATGTCGCCGTAACATGGAGGCATCTGTCCATGTTGGCTTTGTCACACAGGAAAGTCAGCGGAGAGCGCATATATATCCACCAATCGCGAGCCGAAATAATCAATTCAGCCTTGGAACATCTCAAAGTATGCATGAGATTTGCTTCATCTCGAGCAGAGCATGCACTGCGGGTGCATCTCAAAAATGACGATGCAGCAATAACCCGTCTTGCAGGGCAGGCCTCGAGGAGCAAGAACCCGAGTTCGCGCTGGGAGGTTAGGGGATGGAACGGGACAGGCGTCTACCCAACAGCCAACCGCTCAAGAGGCCAAGAAAACAGCCAACTCGCAAGGACTTCCCAATTTGTTACGCCGACATCAATAGTTTCCCCTTTTTTTTTCTCTCTCACTGTCCCTACCCCAGAATGATTGGATGGTCGGGAACTTTCAAAAGTTGGCATACGGCGAATCGGCACGTCTTGATTCCAGGTGTCTCTGCAGGCAGACGCAATCTCTGTTGTCTTATTCGACCTGGAGAACGAGTTGCCGAGAGAAGGGGGTGCCTTGTTCCAAAGATCCGGGACCCGTGTAACCTCGCGGCAGCATCCGCTGTGGCCGGCGCACATTGTATGCCATATGGCCTTTACCCTGTTACAAAAGCTATGCTTTCCAGCGGGCGTTGGCAGCTCTTTTCACCTACCCCGCTTCAACGGCACAATCCTATTGAGTTCAATGGTCAGCAGGATAATCTCTGTCAAGGCAGTCGTGGAAGAAGAGTTTGTTTGCCCTCTTGGCGCATATGCCTCCTTTAAACCCCCCTTGCACTAGACACTGCTTACATTCTCGTGGGAGTTTTGCGGATCGGCTCTCCTAGCGTGGGCGTCAGCCATGCGGGAGCAAGGATCAGTCTCACGCTTGAAAATCCTGAGATTCTCTCTTACACCCGCTCCCCCACCCCTCATTAACGTCAGGCCCTCGTCGACAGGGATGCAAACAGCGAAAGAAGCGCTCATGTCTTTCCGGACATGCAGATCCAGTGGCTTGATTTCTGTGTTACAACAAGACTTGAATTATCGTTGTCTTGTGATCAAAGAAGTGCAGATGCCGGGCCATGGTCATCATGTCAAACATTGTTGGGAGTTGCAGTTGGTGGCGTTTTGACTTGGGTGGAAATTGTTTGCCTGTCTTGTCTTCGATACCGTTGGTCCGGGCATGGCTTGGAACACCCCTGGCGAAGGATTGTGATGGCTTTATGGGGGGTAAGCATCGAAGTTGCAGATTCGGTCTAGGAAGAAATCCCTTTGGGTGACATGTTTGGTGGGTCAAAGGCCCGGTAGAAAATGGAATCAAAGGTGAAAGGTGGAATATCGACAATGGCTTGCTTTTTTCTCCTCTGGGTTTTGGTATTCCTTCCTTAAAGATGGACATTCGCTCCTTCTCAAGGAATGTCGTCCGATCTTTTGGGAACTCTAGACGTTTACAAAAGAGCACAATTCGACCTCCAATCTACAAGCTTCACCTTTCCCGCCTTTCCACCCACTTCGCCTTTTCACCCTCGCCTCCCTTTCTACCCAACCCATCCAGTTTTCGCTGAGAAATCTGGTATCAACTCTTCTTAACCTTGATCCTAGTTCATCATTAATCTCTTCACTATTATCTCTCCTTCCGACCAGGACGTTACGCCATCCTTGTTCTTGCCCCTTGCCCTCGAACCATGGCTTTGAAGCTCTGCACAGGCATATCGCTTCTACTTGCAACTATTGGCATCAGATTCTTGTACCTGGATCTTCCTACTGCATTCAAGATCTTCTTGACTTCATTCACCTTGCAATGTACTGTTCTCTTAGGATATAATGCTTTCCTCTATCCTTTCTTCCTCTCACCGCTGCGGCACCTTCCAGGACCAAAGGTAAGGAGTGCCAACTTTGCTCACATACACAACGGAAGGATCGACACGACCACTTGAAAGATATGAGATATTGCAGAAGCGCTAACTCACGAAGCTTATAGGGCGGTCATTTCCTGATTGGTCAGATGCTCAATCAGATCAGAACCCCAGGGCCAGCCGATATCTTCATATCTTGGACAAAGCGATGGCCCGACGCGCCTTTTGTGCGCTACCTCTCTATGTTCAATGCTGAGACTCTCATGGTCAACAGTCTGGCGGCTTTCAAAGAGGTTCAACAGACGAAGGCATTCTCATTCCGAAAGTCACAGTTGGCAGCACGCATGTTCTCCCCCATCACCGGACATGGACTCATGTTCTCAGAGGGCGAGGAGAGAAAGAAGCAGCGAACCCAGTTGAACCGTGAGTTCCTTCATTTCAAGTTGCCCCTTGCTTTATTCACGTTATTTTTACTAACATTGCTACATAGGGGCGTTCTCAAACCAAAATACGCGCACGATGCTGCCAGTCTTCCAGCTCAAAGCCAATCAGATGTGTGAAGCGATCTTCCGAAACATGGGCGGAGAGGACGTCAAGCTTGTTGATGGTATGCTAAAGTACTGTCTTTTCCTGACTATGATCTAATGCTGACTTCTGTCTCAAGTCGAACCCTACATCCGAAAAGCAACTCTCGACGTCTTCGTCATTGGCTCGATCGGTTGCGATCTCGACGGCATCTCCATCCCTGAAGCCCACTTCTACGACGTGTACGAGCGCATTATCCGCCAGCCTCCTTCCGGCCACGTTCTCACCTTCATCGATGGCCATATCCCTGTCCGCTCTTGGCTCCCTCTTCCTAGCAACAAGAGATGGCTGAAGGATGTTGCCCTGATTCGGACAATGCTCCTCACCTGCGTTGAGAACCGCCGTGCTGAGATGATTGCTGAGAAGAAGCTTGGTCTCAGTGAGAAGATAACTGAGCATCGCGATATCTTGACCTTCATCTTGGAAGATTGCCAGTTTGACAATACCCAGACCAATTGGACTGACCTGGAGCTTCTGGAATACGTACGGAGACCTGTGATCCCGATGCTTTGATGTGTGCTGACATTTTATGAACAGATGCTAAACTTCATCGCCGGAGGTATGACGAGACACAATGTGAACAGCCAAAGATGTACGCTAACCCTACGTTATAGGCCACGAAACTACTGGATCTATCACCATGTGGATTGCCCATATCCTTGCCACGGAGTCCAAGGTGCAGGAGCGCCTCAAGCAAGAAGTCCTTGGTCTCTGCGCCGGCAAGCCTCGAGACTGGAACCCGACCTACGAGGAAACCGAACATTTGGTCTACGTCAACAACTTTCTCAAGGAGATGCTGCGCTTTTACTCTCCTGGTAAGCCTTATCGAACCTACATACTTCGGGTTCAATTTGCTGACCAGATTCATGAATAGGAATCTTCCTCCCTCGTGAGGCAGCAGAAGACGTCACAGTCTGCGGAATCTTCGTTCCCAAGGGAACACAAGTAACTCTCTGCCCGGCTGTGGCACACTTCAACCCCCTTGTATGGGGTGAGACCGCCGACATCTTCGACCCCGATCGCTGGTCCGACGGCCGCGCATCCAAGGACTCGTACGCCATGGAGTCGTTCCTGCAGGGCCCGGCAGGCTGCATCGCTAAGAACATGGCTTTGCTGAACGTTAAGAGCGTAATCTTTGCTCTCGTACGGAACTTCAAGTTCTCGCCACGTCCCGGATATACTGGCGTGGTAGAGCTTGCCAATCCGAACTTTACCCTGCGGCCCAAGGGTAGTATGGCTGTTAAGATGGAGAGAGAGAACGAGATAGACGGCGCTTATAGAATGCTGCGCTAGAGTCTACAGGGCGCCGAAGCATGTGTATGCTGGCACCGCGTACGATGGGGTCCTTATGAAAGGACCGATTAACTATACATAATTTGGACAAGGGGCGAGGTAGACTAGAATTCGCTCGTAATTACATTGAATACTAATGAAACTGGCGCTTTCTTCTATTCTCCTCATGATGCGTGAGATGAGCTTTATACTTCAGGGATAGTGATCGAAGCCTCAGGAAGCACTGTAATGTCTTGATAATATTGTCTGTTGATAGAAGTCTGAGGATTTACCTGAGTCTCTCTTCATCTTGACCGCCGTCTTGTCCCTCAAAACTACCTTATTCCCTACACCTGGTTTCTCAGATTAATTTCTAAACGAATTCCCAAAGGAGTCTTTGGCACATCCCAACTCAGGAAACTGACTCATTTTAATTGAGGATTCAGATACCTAGGTAGATGAAATAGCCGTTATACTTTTTCTTCTCGTTGAAAAAGAAGGAGGCTTAGACACATTGACCTGGTTGCTCCTGCCTTCCTGAATGATTTTGAAACCCCAATTACATCTGGAAGGCACGTCAAACAACTTCGCTCTCAAACGCCCCTTCCCGTACTCGCCTTGGACCTGCACCCATTTGAAAGCCCATATCGCCGCCTGCTTGGGCACCCTATCTTTTCCCTTCACCACACCTTTCCACCACTTTACGCACTCCCTTCTCTGTGATACCCAACCCAAACACCAGAATATTCTTCAAAGGTACCTACTTAACACTTCTGGCATCGCGTGAGAAGAGCTCTTTTGGCTTTCTTCTGTAGTACTAATTTCACGTGTCGTCATCACATGCAACATTGCATCTTTTATCAATACTAGCATCGACCCAAAAGACAAGGCCCAGGTCTGATCAGCGATTCATATCATCGTCATCACAGTAAGACCTCCTTTCATTCCTTCATCTCCTGCTTCCCAAAGTAATCTGAAACGTTCAGCAAATCTCATTATTCACCCCCAAACTCTTGCCACGATGGCGGCTCCATCCAAGGTGATGCTCGAGTCTGGCTCCGACATGGATCACAGTGTCATCAAGCCTTCCAAGCCTTTTGACCCTCTGCAAGGCACACTTCATGAGAATCACGCTGCCTTCCAGACCATGCTCACACTCAAGCCTGATGATATACCAATCTACAAGGTCGACATGGGCAAGCCTGCTGAAGAGCGCTACATTGAGCTCGCCAAGGATCTTGCTCCCAAGATAAGAGAAGTGAGCCCTCTCTTTGACGAGGTGATTGAGGCGACCGTACCTCGGGGCATGTCTGGATTTGCCAAGTTCACTTCCCGGTTCACCCTCCGTAAGGTCTTTGACCCTGAGCAGACCAAGGAGATCAAGTCCATCGCTGAGGTTGCTGGCATCCCCGTTCACCAGCTCATGGCCCTCAACACCTTTCTTGACCTGATGCTTGGATGTACATCTGGAGCTGCCTTGGTCAAAAATGAGTCCAAGCGCAAGATTGGCGGCGGTAATCCTGACCATCTGATGCACTTTCGCACTCTTGAGGTATGGCTATATCCCTTTCTAAACAAAAAATATCTAGCACTAACGACTCATCGCAGTGGGGCATGGATATCCTGCGTGATATCCTTGTCATCATTGAGTATGTCAACACGAACGATGGCTCGAATGAGGTGATTGCCAGATCAGTCACCTATGCTGGCTTTGTCGGCATGCTGACTGGTGTCCGGTAAGGCGCACTTGGATTTCCATTGAGGACTGACATAGGCTAATAATTATCTTAGCAAAGGTCTATCCGTCTCTCTCAACTTCCGCCCAAACCATTAGTGTGGTTCGGGCAGCCTTCTTAGGCACCAAATTAAGGTCCTATTCGGCTTGCGCGAGTCCGTTCCCTCAATGCTCCGCCGCATCATCCTCAACGAGGATATTTCCTTCAAGAATACCAAGGCCTATGATACCAAGGACCCAGACCCCCGTGAGGACAGCAGAAATCTCACTCCCATCACATCCATCGGCAAGAAGCTTGCCTCTTCCGACGCGTCGCCCTGCTACCTGACCCTCTGCGATGGAAGAGAGGTAGTGAACATCCTCAAGGACCTTTATGACGGCAAGATCAAGACGAGCAGTGTCTTCCAGATTCAGTGCAACCACGACCCTGACCATCGACGCTGCTGTGGCCGCATGACTGTACGCCACGGCGCCGACCCTGTCCAGGCAAAGCTCATGGAATCTGAGGACTGGATAGAGGTGTCTGCGGATCGTCAGAATGCCTTCCACGACAAGTGGATTGAACATGTCCGTGCTATCACCAATGGAAATGACATCACCTGGGCCAAGCAGAATAGTTGCTGCACGGATCTTGAGCTTGATGCTGAAGCCAGCAAATCTGGCGAGATGACTGGCGTTGATGAGGCCAAACTTCGCGAATGGATCGCTAGCTATCCTACCACCAATGAGTCGACTCACTTCATGTGCATCATGGATCCTCTGACTGGTGAGATCCGCTGGATCTCTCGTGGTCCTGACCCTCTCGCAATGTTTGAGTTTGGCGACGAAGCTTAGTCGTTGGCCCTTATGCAATCAAGAGAGGAAGCAGCTGGACTTTGCACAGCAATGTTTCTCGTCTGACAGTGCTAGGAGGATACCAAGGAAAGGAGTTCTCGAGGCACTACATCGACACCAGGCTTTTGCATTTACACATGAGCACAACAAAAAGTCGGCAGTGCAAGAGAGTGGCATTAGATGGCCTCAGGGTATGGGTAACATGGGAATAACGTCATGTGACGATAACAAAAGTCGTGAGAATAGAGCATGCCGCCAAAAAGGCCACTCAAGGCTGTAACGATCAGGTGGTGATTGTGAGTGGTGCCTTTAGAGAGACCTTGGTGTAAGTGAAATGCGCTGGGGCTCAGCTTGCACGCTGTAGGGTAGGGAACACCTGCAGCGTAGCTTCTTCAGCGCTTTCCAAGAGCGACCCAGCACCATATCACCCTCAAAGAGAAGGCCAGAGGAAGGAAGTGCTGTCCAACACCACAATCCAAATTTCATGATTGAAATCTTGAAACTTCCACACTCCAACGACCACAAACTACCTCGTCGCGATTTCTTTCCATCACAGCTCCTATCAAAGCCGAATCAAAAGACCGCCGAAATGCCAGCATCAGCACCAGCTCTTGCTCTGAACCAGGGTCCAATGACCAACGAAGTCCTGAGGGACATCTTCGCGTCCGACCAAGACATGTACCCCGCGCCGTTGACCTGGGACCGCCTCCGGAGCTGGACGACTGCAGTGCCCGAGCTGGCCACTTGCTTCTACCTCTCTGCCGACGCCGTGGAGAACGACGACACCCAGACACTCGTCGGAGCCGTCATTGCACTCCCGATACTGGCACCTGCGTGGCGGGATTTGCTGGCGGGCGAGGTCAAGGAAGTGGATGTGGATGCTGGGACTATGTTTCCTCGCGATGGTGCTGAGCATCCAGAGGTCGGGCTGCACGTCTTTCACGTCGAGAGGTTCGATGTGCCTGAGGCGCGGGGTAAGGTGCGAGGATTCGCCGAGACCTCGATGCAGGCTGTCGTAGCTGCTGCAGAGAGGAAGGGATGGTCGATCATCGGCTATTCAGGTAAGTGATTCGTGGTGGCTGGCCAATGCTGGCGTTGCAGGCTTTCGATTGATGTCCATTGTGGGAGGGAGATATCGATGTGATCTGACATTTTGGCAGCACTCACAGCAACGCCAGAAGGACGAAGATGCTTTGAGAAAATGGGCTTCGAAGTGACGGGCTACGAGGAGTTCTGGGTTGACGACGGTCGCGAAGGTGTCAAACTGGTTACAATCACAGCGGATACCGCGCCCGAGAAACGCGAAGTGCGAGAAGCGGCGACAGTTCGAGGCCAGGCGAGGATGCTAGTGAAGCACTTGCATCCAGTCACCGATGCTTAGCTGCACTTGAGGGTCATCGGAGATTTCGAGACTTCGAGAACAATAAATCAATGATCGACGATGCGGAGGGAGGGGCCTCCCGTGTGAGTACGGAGTACAACGCAAGGAGTGGAATTCCAGCGGAAATTTGGCTTTGAAATCAGAAATCCCATCACGAAGTGAAAGCTGGGTCGAAGCTCCTTGACGCTGGGGCAATCATTCAACCGAACATAGCAACAAGCCAACAATTGCCCCGGACCCCGTTTTTCTCGCCAGAATCCCGTTGCTATCCATCAACAAAGTGCGAAACGAACCTCGGCTCCTGTCACCCAGCAGACGTGGTCCAGACTCGTTGCGGATACCCATGATGCTACGAATTACCCAGTTGGCAGCTCCGTACGGTACACCAAACCTCGGCCTCCCGCCCCGCGGACCTGGCAACCGGCACGGCTCAGGCGACTACCGATGTTTTCTGCGATGTTCTTACTTTATCGGGGCCCTCCTCCACCGAAAGGGGCAGCCAGCTCCGGGTGGTTGAGCGCCAGAACAATAACGGCATTGAGCTTGTGCTTTGTCATCATTGCTTCATTGGTACGGGGTAGAGATTTTCTTATGGCACGTTTTGGAGAACGGAGAGGCGACTTCGAGCAAGATTGGGTCAGGACTAGTCAGTGATGGGCCTCACCCTGACTCGAGTTTCCTGAGGCCGAGGCCATCCCGTTGAATCATCAATTCCTCGAAGCAAGAAGAACGATACAGCAAGACGGGCCCACCAAACAACAATGGCGGGAGCTGTGCAAGTCAAAGTCTACTTACGACCACGTCGATTGACGAAGCGATCTTGACCGCAGATCAGAGAGTCTGGGAGACCCTGGCCTCTAATGGCCTTTATGGTGACATCGATGAGCTTGATTGGGCCTCTCAGACACACCCTACCCAAGCGATATCTGGTATGTGTTTCCGCATCTCAAAGAGGGATGTGCCCCGCCATGAACCGCGGCATATTTCACCAAGAAAAGATGGAGGGGCAAATGGAAAGGAAGAAAAAATCTAGCGCCCATGTTTAAGTGCTGCTGCTGACAGATCAAAAGAAAGGGTCCGTGGGAAAAACAGCGGCCAAGTCCCGTTTGACAATTCCGCTATCCTTTTTCCAGGAACCACCTCACAAAACACGGTCTATTGGGCATGGCCAATGCCGGCGACCCCCGGGCTGTCGAAGAAACTCCACCGGTCGAACAAGCAAAGTGGATGCCCCTCCTGGCAGTTCTTCCATCATGACGTTGCCGTTTCCAATGCCTTCCGTCGCCCCGTGTTCACCAGGAAGCTTGAGGGGAGCTGAACATTGAACCGTTCCAAGCGGACCCGGCGCGGGCCCGATGGACCCTTTGACGGGATTCGTCATGATATGGAGCAGATGGTTTCTACGATATATTTAACACCAAGATCATCCCATAGTTTCCGGTCGAAGTTTGAAAGAATCACTTACATCTCTTCCCTATATATCCAATCCACTACATATTCCCTTTCTTGATATCCTGCCACTTAGACACTCACTATTGAAACACTTTTACAATGGCTCCTACTCCCAACAAGTCTTTCATCTTCAAGCAGGTCCCCAAGGGCCTGCCTGTCGCCGGCCAGGACCTCGTCACCGAGGATCGCCCCATCGACCTCGAGCAGGACCTCAACGGCGGCATCCTCATCAAGGTCCTCTACTCTTCCTTCGACCCCTACATGCGCGGCCGCATGCGCCCCGCCGAGGCCGGCAAGTCCTACATTCCTCCCTTTGAGCAGGGCGCCGTCATCGTCTCCTCCATCGTCGCCCGCGTCGAGCGCTCCGATGCTCCCCAGTTCGCCGCCGGCGACCTCGTCACCTCCTTCATGGGCCCCAACGCCGAGTACGCCGCGATCCCCGCCAAGTTCCTCCCCGGCTTCTTCAAGGTCCCCAACACCCACAACGTCGACCTTCCCCTCTTCGTCGGCGCTCTCGGCATGCCCGGTATGACCGCCTACGAGGGTTTCTACGACATCGGTAAGCCTAAGAAGGGTGAGACCATCTTCGTCTCCTCCGCTGCCGGTGCCGTCGGCCAGATTGTCGGCCAGCTCGCCAAGGCTGAGGGCGTCAAGGTCATTGGCTCTGTCGGCAGCGACGAGAAGCTCGACTTCATCATCAACGAGCTCGGCTTCGACGCCGGCTTCAACTACAAGACCGAGTCCCCTCACGACGCCCTCAAGCGCCTCGCGCCCCAGGGTATCGACATGTACTTTGAGAACGTTGGCGGCGACCACCTCGAGGCCGCCCTCGAGTCCTTCAATCAGCAGGGCCGCATCATCGGCTGCGGCATGATCTCCGACTACAACACCCCGCGCGAGCAGCAGAAGGGCGTCCGCGGCCTCTTCCACCTCGTCGCCAAGAAGCTCTCCTTCCAGGGCTTCCTCGTTAACCTCTCGCCCGAGAAGTACAGGCCTTTCCAGGAGAAGGTTCAGCCCATGATTGCCAACGGCGAGCTCAAGGTCAAGATCCACCAGACGGAAAGCATTGACCAGGCTGCTGAGGGCTTCATTGGTATGCTTACCGGCCAGAACTTTGGTAAGGCTGTCTTGAAGATTGCCCAGGAGTAAGAGTCTCGAAGCATGGACGGATGGAAATATTGCATTGAATAAAGGTTTGGGAAAAGCATGTTAGATGTATACTATAATGACAATTGATGACCAATGAACCAACGATCAAAGTCCACTGTGATTGTAACCGCCATTGTCTGTTCGATATGTCGTAATGGCAGTATTTGACATCATCAGGGATAATGACTGACTAAACAGCTAAGCCCCGATCAACCAGAGCACCCTTCCTGGGCATATGATGTGCCATGCCGGCCTTAAGGGGTTAACTCCTGCTCGATATGTCAGGGTAATACGACTTTCGTCCTGTCTCGAACTTACCAGAAAGGCCTCGAGGTTGCCTCCTTCTCTTGAGTGATGTTGGACAAAGAATACGAAAAAAAAAAAAAAAAGGTGTGCATGCTGGCTACATGACATCGTTTCAATCGCAGTGCCGTAAGGCTGACAGTGACGTCGAGTCTTTCCTATCACTCCAGATTGCCTTTGTTCAAGGGCTCATTAATCACGTTTGCAAAGGTACGTGTTCGATTGAAGTTGTGTATAATTCTACAGAGATGGTATCAAGTACTATCTAAATCCAAGCCATTGCACCTGGCAAGTTCCCATCCCATGTCCCTCTGTACTAGAGACCACTATCTACCCAGAATGGGAAATCGGATCATTACCAAACGCCAACAGATCGTATCGCTAAATTTAGAATCCCATGCTCAAAGTGAAGCCTGTCTCTCGGTCCACTCTTCCGTTTTAACCTCTACCAAACAGCTTCTTGGCAGTCACACGCCTCGTAGACGAGGGCGCGTGCTCATTGGCGTCATAGTACCCTCCGTAGCCATTAGCGTGCTGCTGCTCCGAAATCGAAGACTGCGAGCGGTGGCTATACGCATCCGACGCCGCATCCTCGGGCCTTAGCTTCTGGGGACGAGGAGGCGGGGGAGGTGCCTGGGCCGGCGCGGAGGCCTGTTGGGAGGAAGGGGCTCTATAGTACTCTTCATCTTCCCACTGAGATGTGCTGGTGTTTGTCCTAGCGGGCTCGGCGCGCTCCGGTCTCGAGGTCGGGACGGGAAGAGCCTGGGCCGGCGCTTGGTGGCCGCCATAGGAGTAGCCGTTCGTCACCGACTCAGTGGGTTGTGTTCTCGCTGAGGGACGCTCCTCGCGCTCGTCGCGGGAGCGTGTTGAGCGGTGAGTTGTTTCGCGGCTCGGGCTGGCATTGTTACTGACAGGCTTGCGCGTAGTTGTCTGCTTTGGCTTGTCTTCGTCTGAATCGGAGCTGTTGTCCTCTAGATCGCGGTCTTCATCGGCATACTGTGAGTTAGTTGTTAGCATTGTCGATTGTGATGAGGGAAAACAGATGTGGCTTACCATTCTCAGCTCCTTGCGCATGGCTAAGCTGGCGCAAATGTCGCGGGCCTCCTCAATCGCAGTCTTCTGCGTCTTGAGCGTCATTCTGCGGTCGCGCGTCTCCTTATTCTCGGCGGCGATAGCTTCGACCGTCTCGGCAGGCATGCCGAGAATCTCAACAGAGTTGAAGATGCTGTACATGCCCTGCAGCAAATGTCTCTCGACGACCTGCGTAATGGTGTTGCGGATGAAGGTCTTGGCCGCAAGCTCGTAGAAAATCAACATCTTCTCGCAGACTTCCTGCGCCTCGGTGTAGGTGGCACCATCCTTGGTGGTCTCGATCTGCCACTTGCGAAGACGCTCCTCGTATTCGGGGTCGTACGGCTGGATTTCGAGGTTCATGTCTTGCGTTAGGTGCTCAAGCTCGACCTGTGCGTCGGCCAGCAGCTTCTTCATCTGAACATCGAGGAATTGATAGCGCAGGGGCTCGCGCATACGCTGAGGCCACGCGAAGTCAATGACCTCACTGAGAAACTCGTTGCACACGACGCCGAGATTGTCCTTATGCTCCTGAGCGAGCTTTGGCCAGTTCTCTGAGTAGCTCTGGAAGAGCATGTAGACAGCGCGAGGCTTGGGATCCATTGGAAATTCGGAACCACGAATCTGTCGCAGAAGCATCTCGACTTCTCTACCGACAAACTCTCTCTTGCTGCTATCGCTGATGGTAACACCATCTGCGATACCGGGTGCAGTGGATGACGAGAAGCCAAACTTGCGACCGTTCTGGCGGATACGGTGCGAGAACTTTTCGTTCTCCTCAATGGCGCGGGCACGCAAGTTCTGAGCGGGAGTGCCGCGGGGGTCGGCTGTGGCGCGGAAGAAGTTCTTGCGGGGAGGATTCTTGTAGAAACCGTAGACGGCGGGGATAACCAGTTCCTTGGAACTGGAGAAGAGCTCAACGAGCTCGATGCGCATCTCCTCGACAGTGTCCTTTCCAGTGCCCATGGACTTGAGCTCTGAGTCGCAGTCGTCGAGCGCCTTCTGGATCTGCTTGCGAAGTGTCTTAACGTGACGACCAATGTGACGTTGCAGCTGAACACTCAGCTTTTGCTTGAGCGCATTGGCACCACACATGGAGCTGGGAAGAGCACGCCATTTTCCGCGGCCAAAGAATTCTTCCTCACGTTGACGACGTTCACGGGCTGAAGGCCATGGCTGGCCTTGGTCGCGGGGTCCAGGGTTCAGCAGAACGTACCAGCCGAGCTTGAAGTAGTTTTGCTTATCTCTGTTCTGGACGAGCTCGATGAACTTGTCTTCCAGACCGATCGACTCGCAAAGATCGGGTTTTGTCAGGACACCAATGGTACGGCTGCCAGAGGGGTCGAAGTGGCGTGCCTTTGTGAGAATGGGTGCCTGGACGTAATCGGTGTTGCCGCCAACGACAGCAAGGATAATGGTTCGGGAACTCTTCATATATCGGTCGCAAAGGGTCTCAATCGTCTTGATGTCGTCCATCGACTGGTCGTTGTTGGCGTTTTTGACGAGACCTGGAAGATCGACGAGGGTGAGCAGGGGCATGTCGGGACCTCTCTTCTCAACCACCAGAATGTCGCGAGCGGCGAATCTGCCCGGAATGTTCTTGGGGGCAATCATTTCCACCGCAGATCTCATGAGAGACTCAAAGGACATGTCTGTGTCGACAGCTCCGCCAAATTGTTTCAATCGCTCCTGGTCTCTGAAAGGCTTGTTCTTGTCGGGGATGATGGAGACGTTGAGACTCGCTTCGGCCGACCTGCGCAGGCGGATCTCGGTTGCGAATCGTGTGCAGGCGCCGGCATCACGAGGAAACGGGGTGCCAGTGATGGCCTCGAGGACAGAACTCTTTCCCGCCGACTGGTCGCCGACGACGACGATCTGTGGCAGCTTGACATTGTCGAGCTGGGCAAACTGCAGCTTGTCGATGAGCTCGAGAAGGCCGCGCTGCTCATTCGCCATGTCCGCCGTCCCCAACGCCGAGTCGATATTCGGAGCCATGTCGCGTTCGGGTCTGATAGAGACGTTAGTTGGGCGGTGACGACTGGTTTCTGGAACCTCGTACAATGATCCCATCACAGTCTGGTCTCGATGTATGTGTGATGTGGGTGATTGCGCAAGGAAAAGTCTTGGACCTCGAAAACAGGGTGCGAATACAACACGGGGAAGGGAGAGCCTTTTAAAGAGGAGACTACTGTTCGCCCAGCCCAAAGACCAAAGAACAAGCTTATGTGGGATTACGCAGTTACGCAGCGCAAGCCTGCATTACGGCGCGAGACGTGTCTCGACCGAACATCACATGCCCCCCAGGTGTGAGTGTGCCCAATAGCCTTGAAAGGGTGCCTGGATCTGGGCTCCAAGTCGTCGCAAAGCCGCGTCGTCAGCCCCCAGTGACGACCTTGGGCCTGGGGAAAAGGGTAAAGCTTCGCCTACTTCTGCGTCGCCACCGGGGAATACGGCGGTACGGCGACATTAGAGTTGGCATTCCATGGATGTTGCTTGGCTTGAGGCAGCCCAGCAAAGAGGCATCCGTTTGGGCCCTATTTTGGCCCGCCCACGGCAATACGGATACTGCAATTTCGTCTGTCACTCGGCGTCGGATACCAAAGCCGAGACCAGTCAAGGAGACTGGCAGATTGGATACTGTGGGCTAGAGCCTTTAGGACCACTCGGTCTCCGTTATGCAGGGCGAAAAAGACTTTGAACAACAGCGAGAAAGGTGAAAGCAGTCCCATGTGCGCAAAGCCACCGAACTTTGGGACGGGGACCAACGCGTTTGTGTCGAGTTTGGACGAATGACGTCGGTAGTTCGGCAGTGGCACAGCCTCATTTTCCCTGTCTGGCACATCCAGGAAGCCCGCCGTAAGGAGGACGGCTATTCCGCACCCACATGAAGGCTATCCCGCACCCATACTAGGCCTACTCAAGCAAATAGTGGGCTGCACGTGACTGCACAGCCGTAGCAGCTACATGTTAGGCTATGGGCGCGCGCCTTCCTATTATTTCTGTTTTAACACGTCTTTTTTATCTAATATCTCCTTTTTTAGTTACTTTTAAAATAGGATAAGTACTTTTTTGAGTACTAAAATATAGGCTCTAGAAAAGTATTTCCCCTGAGTAAAGACTAGTTTTTAAAGTTATGGTTTTGATTTTAAAAAGCGCGCTATAGAAGAGGGTAAAGTAGAAGGTGTAATAGAGGAGGTTGCGCTTTCCTAAGAAACTGCCGGAATAATAGAGATTCCGGGTTAATTGTGGCTACTGCGGCGGTGCAGTCACGTGCAGGTGCGGGATAGCCTTCATGTGGGTGCGGAATAGCCGTCCTCCGCCGTAAGAGGTGGAGGGCCATGGAGGCACACTTTTTCCTGTCAAGCTTATTGAATCGGCCGCCGCAAAGTCGCACTTCGTCTCGCTTCTTCGCCTGGTTTCGCCCTACGCATGACGAGCGTACGCGTCGGGAGGCACTCGAAGCCCCAATCAGAGGCGGGTATGTCCGTCTAGGCCGGTGTGAGGAGGATTTCGAGCCAGCCAACGTGGTGCTAGAGACGACGACGTTCAACGCCAAGATGTTGCTGATGGTTGTTTTTTCGCCACTCGTTGGACTGCAAGGATCAGCCGGTGAAACAGTTGGAGTCCAGTGGCTGTGTGAAGGGAACTGTGGCTAAGCAAGCACAAGTGAGGAAGTGTTGAATGATTAGGTAAGTGAGGATGCACCTCCATGTGGCTATGCTACGGGCTTTCTCGAACTGTGGCGAGTGCTCCGGAGATGTGGCCGAAGCTACCCTCCCATCCTCCATCTCCAGGGTCAGCCGAGACCCTCGAACATCCCGTCCTCGATCGCTCTCAATCCTACTTACCTGTGTAGCTATCTGACTCAGGTCCAGTATTGAATCTATTCAAGCATCTTTGCTCATATCTAATGCTCACTTCAGCAACCCCAAACCCCCCAAGGCATCAAGCATAACGGCGTTCGGATCTTTAAGGAATAACAGAGGTCAAGGAAGTATGGGCGAGCGAAGGCGGGGGACGAAGTCGTGAGAAAAAAGTCAAAAGTTCAGGACTCGAACTTGTGAGATTCGAATACCTATGAATCTCGGTTGTTGTGCCACGTCGTGATTCTACCGGTTGTATGCCGCTCGGCTACTGAGGGTGATGGCTTTGAGATGAAAGTTGAATTATACACAGCTGTATTTAACCAGAGGGAGAACGGAATCCATATAGTCCATCTCAGTATCTAAACTCCTGCCCAACAAGCTTCTCGCTCAGAGCCCACAGCATCTCCGCATCGACTTTGCTCCTAGCCCAAGGATATACCTCCTCCTTCCACGGGTCGGCAACACGACAATCAGTAAGAAACTCCCCATTCTTGTCCTTTAGCTCCGGATCAAACGCCGCAAACACGTGCGTCGCGGCACCCTGGTCCATATCCTTGGGCTCGATATCCCCCATTCCCCACATATACTTGCTCCCCACCACAACATCAGCCTTACGCAGGGCTTCGAGGAACCCGGGGAAGTCATGCGCCTCGTGCGCGGCAAGGTTCGTGGGGACGTACCCCGGGCACAGACTAAACGCCATCACACCCTTTGATGGGCCCAGCCTCTCGGCAAGGGCGATGGAGAAGAGGCTGTTGGCCGTCTTGGACTGCCCGTAGGCCATCCACTTGTCGTAGTGCTTTCCTTCGTTGAAGTTGTAGTCCGTCCAGCGCACGTGGCCGAGCCTGTGGGCGTTGCTGCTGACGTTGACGATGCGCGGGGGGGAAGGGGATGCGAGGATCTTGAACATGATGAGGTTTGTGAAGAGGAAGTGGCCTAGATGGTTTGTCTGGAACTGGCTTTCGAAGCCGTCTTCTGTGAGGCTGTAGGCTGAGGCCATGATGCCGGCGTTGTTGACGAGGATGTCGATGTGGGGGACGTCTGGCCATGAGGTCACTGTCTCTGCTGCTTTTCGGACGCTGGCGAGGGAGGTGAGGTCTAGAGTCAAGGGCTTGACCTTGATCTCGGGGTGTGTGATTCCGAGTCCGTCGATGAGGGGTTGGAACTTTGAGGGTGAGCGGCCGGCTAGGATGAATTTGGCTGGCCTAGCTACGGCGACTTGTTTGACGAAGCTGTCGCCGATGCTGCCTGGGGAGACGCCCGTGATGAGTATCGTCCTGCCGGCGATGTGGGGGGCGTAGACGGGCACCAGCTCGCTCGCTTTGGTTTGGTTGTTGAAAGAAGGAGACATGGCTTTGGTGTTCTGTGTCGTACTGAACAGTTTAATAGTGCTTAGTTTGGGAAGAGAGAGTAAGGTATTGCTTGTAACTGCCCCTCGGACAAGATGATGAGAACGCAGGAACGGCCTCTATATACCCACCAGTCTCAATCGATACCTAAAATAAACACTAATAAAGCATGTAAGACGCGAGGCAGCCCGCACTCACTGGAAGCATGCTTGGAACGGACAGCCTTGAAATTGGTTCACCCGAAGATCACGACGCGTAAGATAAATGGGCTGCTCATGTTGCTTCGGGGCCATAGTTACCCGGTCTGCTACATGAACCCATCAGAAACCCCTTACAAAGGATTCGGTGCCGGAGATAGGTATACTTCATTGGGTGTTGACAGTCTTGCTTTTCATATATGGGAGACCTCAAGCACGGACTTAACGGTCCTAAGAGATCATACCACCGTCATTGAATATTGTCAACGGGCTATGTTGGCACTGTCGGAGAAGTACCTGCGGCACAGATCATCTATAGTCATCTTGGAACGCGCAGAGAAGACATGTGGTAATATTGCCTTTCGTGAAAGATTGCAGTCACATCCCCTTTAAAGCCCAACCTGGAAGTACACCATTCCGTTTCGCTAGTCTTCACGCATGCACAATTGTGTCCCTATTTTATCCCAACGCCCAGTTATCCGTCCCAGATTCCGTCCCTTGAAACACCCGAAAAAAACCATCGACTATTGTTGTCGATGAACGCCTGCTGCTGTGCGGCGTTCGACGAGGCCTGACTCTGCGCTCAGTTCTGACGGCCGTGCCCGCTACCCCACGTCGCGCCGTTGCTACTCGGAGCGGGTGCGGGGCCCCGCATGTTCGCGCCGCCGGCGGAAGCCGAGGCCGACAATCGGTAGGCGGCAATGTTGTGGAACGGCGCCGCCGAAGCAGGGGCAGTCAGCCAGGTGTTGAGACTGTCGGATCCATTGGGTTGATTGTAGGTGAAGACGTTTGAGAATTGTGCTTGCCTGGGCCGGGGAATGGCGGTGTATTGAGAGGGGGAACGAGCTCGGTTGGAAGACATCTTGGCGGCTGTGAGAGCAGAACTTGGGTGCTTGTTCGTCTTGGCTGCGACTGAGATGATATGTGTTGTGTGAATTGCAATGAGAGATCGAGCGGCCCAGGGCAGGGGAAAAATCGCTCGACGGACCAGCTTTTGTATTCATGATGAATGCTCCTCATGATCCTCGCTCCTCACCATCATGAGGAGTGAAGCGGGAAGGTCCTCCTCCTCTTCCTCTTCTTCCTCCTCGCCCTCCTCCTCACCGACAAAAACATCAGGGGCTTTTCAGCGAGGTCTTTTTGCGGCTGACTCCAAGGTATCGAAGAGAATAATAGAAGTCTAAAAGTCGTTGCCCATGATGATGATGAGGTCTGGGAGCCGGTGATGATTGCCTCCTATCACCGCCGCCAGACGAGAGACTGGGTCGCCGCTCAAAAGAACCCTGCAATTCAAACCAGGCAAAAGTACGCAGGTACTTTTGACTCCCGAAGACTAGTGCAAGGCACGGCCGCTCGTCCTTGGTCCCTGATTGTCCATTGGATCAGGAGGAGTGCGAACGGATGTGAGATAGCGGTGCAAAAAGACCATGACAGAATGCGAGCGGAATGGAAAGTTCGATGTTCGACCGCTAAAGGTCTGGCACTTTGTCACCGAGTTTTTTGCTTAATCCTTCTGGCGTGGACTTTTGCCGCTTGGCCGCCGTACGGGTCAAGTTCCAGTCAACAAGAATATGGCTAGCATGGGTCATGCAGGGTACTTCTGCATTGAGTTGGGCTTGATTGGCCGCCTCACCGAGGCCGCAGTCCGAGAACACTATATTTCGGAGATGGTCGCTTGCGTGGCAGGTCATGACTAGCAGGTTGGTACACGCATTAACATGTGAGCCTGGTGGCTCTCTTCATGGTTATGTGTTGGAAAATCCATCCGCAACTCGTCTGTAAGTTCAGACAAAGTCGGCTGACCTTTAGTGCAAAAGAGCCGCACAAGCAGCACAACGCCAAGAGGAGCCTTTTGGCTGGAGAAAATCCCCAGGTATCTATTCTCTCGCTCCTTTTTAGGTTTGATAATACCGTAGTTACCGTAGACTACCGACATATTGTACACACCACATGCTCGGCATGTGACATCCGTCTATTTTTCGCTGACGCTATGAGAAGATCAACTCCGCTCCCATCCGACTGTTCTGAAGACTTCCGCGAGCGCACCAAGAACTGTATCTACGATAGACTTGACGAAACCTTGGCGCTTGCTCTTGCCAGAGGAGTCCCGCAAGGGGTCTTCGCTTCCCATCGTAGGTAGGACGTTGTCGCTAGCGGACAAGCTCACGAAGAGAGCAAAGGGAATGAGCCAAACGCAGAGCCCAAAGTATGAGGCGATCTCGGTGAAGCTCGGGACGTCGGGTTGATCGTAGTAAGAGTGCATGTTCGAGTACGATCTTTGCTGCGCGGCAGAGAAGTGGCGGAACCAAATGTAGTGGTTGACGAGGACCAGAACTAGACAAGCAAAGGTTAGTTCCGAACGTGGATGTATAGCAGCACAGAAACATACCACAAGAGGCCAGGAACAGAGGGTCAGTCAGCCTAACGAAAGGGAATCGGCGCATGTTGCCGAGGTAGACGACATGGGAGACAACTCCCATGAGGGTCAACTTGAAAGGAAATCGGTCGACGATGCATAGCAAGAGCTGCAAAACAATAACCGAGTAAATCAACTTTGTAAGAAGGCGCTTCGCAAAAACGGTATGCTCCTCGACAAGCTCCGATAAGTAATACAGACCGGAAGCTGGACACAGGGGTGTTAGTAAGGAAGCATCCTCAACCTGAGTGCCAAGGGAGAATCCGGGGGATCAGGACGAACCGATGGCGAGGGTCAGAAAGCAGAAGCCCACGATGGAGCCAAGGTAGCCGACCAAAGGTAGAATCCACATGGTGACGGACGTTATGTTTAGAATGTCGTCGTAGTATGTCGCATGAAGTGAAGTGAGAAATGAAGTGAGAGAGTGTGTGAAGTTGTTGAATTATTGGTCTGCCGGGGGAGGAGGGTTGTGCACAGAAGCTCCCTACATTGTCTCTTGAAGCTATGACGGAGCTGGCCAGGGCGCGTCGTGAAATCCACTTTGCGAAAGCGTGGCCTCTGCGCGTCGGGTAGGTACCGTAGTGGACGGGCACTCGGGAGATTCCATCATCCGCGGTGAATGAGATAAGCGATCGTTTGATTGGACGCATCCTCCGGCCTTCGACCTCACTAATCTGAGTACCTAGGTAGTGTAACCCCCGGCTGTCGCCGGGGACCTTATCCTTATCGATAATGATTGATGGTGAGGTGGTGGTCGGGTTTCTTATCGATAACTATCCGTGACCCCCCAGTTGTGAATTTTTGAGGATTTCTCACGACACACAATTTACCGCCCAATTCTCCGATGCGCCGGCTTGACGACAGACTGCCTTGAAGCGAATATTGACGGGAGGCTCCATTCAAGATCGGCCGAGTTCAATCTTCCAACAGAAACTGCCCAATATGTCGCGCCCTGAGGATACCCTGTAGGCTACAGGCCTCCCCTCCAACCCCGCCCTGTGCCTCCAGCTGACCAAATCTCTCTGCTCTCAGTGCGGCCGACATCCACTACAATGACTCCGAAGCCCGCAAGTACACGACGAGTTCTCGTATCCAGAATATCCAGGCGTCCATGACCCGCCGTGCTCTTGAGCTCCTCGACCTCAAACAGCCTTCCTTCATTCTCGACGTTGGCTGCGGCAGCGGTCTCTCCGGCGAAATCCTTACCGCCGAGGGCCCTGAAGATGGTGGACCACACACCTGGGTCGGCATGGACGTCTCACCATCAATGCTCGATATTGCTCTCCAAAGAGACGTAGAGGGCGATCTCCTCCTCGCAGATATCGGACAGGGCGTACCATTCCGCGCCGGTTCCTTCGACGCTGCTATCAGCATTTCCGCAATTCAATGGCTTTGCAACGCCGAGAGCAGTGATACCTCGCCCGAGGGCCGCCTCACCAGATTCTTCAACGGCCTCTACGCGTCATTACGCAGAGGAGGTCGCGCCGTGTGCCAGTTTTACCCCAAGAACGACACCCAGCGCAACATGATTACTCAGGCCGCAGTCAAGGCCGGCTTCGGCGCCGGTCTGCTCGAGGATGACCCCGAGACAAAGAACGTCAAGCTCTATCTTGTGCTGACTGTCGGCGGTACCGCAGAGGGCGGTCGCGGAGGAGACATCACAAATGTCGTTGATGGTATGGACAACGTCGATGTCGAGGACGCGAGGAGGAAGGCCAGTCAGCAGAGTGGCAAGGGTGACATCAAGAAGGGAAGTAAGGCGTGGATCGTCAAGAAGAAGGAGCAGATGGAGAGGAAGGGAAAGGTCGTCAAGTCTACCTCCAAATACACTGGGCGCAAGCGCAGAACCGCTTTCTAGGCGGACGGTGCTTGGGCGGGGTTTCGGGGATGTCGCATGGCATGGCGTTCAGGGGTACAACGGAAAACTTGTTTTAAGAGATCAAAAATTGAATCAGATACCCTCATTTACCTCTCAGAGTCTCTCTTCTCCATCCGAATCTGTCCTCGTCACGAATCCTGGACTTGGGGAGACCAATGATCCCGGGTTTGCAATACGGAGGAAAAAAGGCATCTGACGACACCATGAATTGAACAACTGATGCAGTAATACCTCGGGAGACTTCATCGAGGTAGACAACAACTCAAGCATCCAACTCATGATGTGACAGATGACAGATGAGGCCACTTTGCATCCTATGACCCCTTTCCCCTTCATCTAAAGACCGAATCCACCAAGGTATGTAGCCTGATACGGTATGATCCTTTACCACTTGCCTGTGCCATAGAGCGCTTTTCGAATGCCAGACGTCTTTAGAATTCCACCTTTCCAGCTAAGCCATGGATTTGATAAGATACGATTCTTTCCTCTTCATCAACAAGATGAGATAAACAGCATCTAGTAAGCGTAGATAACAGATCCACAGGAATATTTGTGCAGCTCATTTACGATACCACATTCTCGACGTTCTTCCCTGTCGCATCTTCCGTTGTAGTTGCATCATTCCATAAAGCAGCGCCTCGCTCGTGGGCGGGCATCCAGGAACATAGATATCCACCGGCACCAAGCGATCACAACCACGGACTACAGAATAACTGTAGTGGTAATACCCTCCGCCGTTGGCCCAGCTCCCCATACTAATGACCCAACGCGGTTCCGGCATCTGATCGTAGACTTGGCGGAAAGCGGGCGCCATCTTATTCGTGACAGTACCGGCGACTATCATGACGTCTGACTGTCGCGGGGATGCTCGGAACATGAAGCCGAATCGGTCTTGATCGTATCGTGGCCCGGCGATTTGCATCATCTCTACGGCGCAGCATGCGAGGCCGAATGTCATTGGGTACATCGATGACTGACGACCCCAGTTGGCGAGCTTGTCGAGGGTGGTTCTGGCGAAAGAGTGATTAGTAGCAACCCAAGGGTGGTGCGCCTGGAACTGGGTACATACACAGCATATTCCACAAGGGACTTAGGCTGTGATTGTGTAGGAAGAGCAACCTCGCGACGATTGGGGCGTGGAGAGACAGATTTCTGGTAGCTAGGGGAAGTTGCTATGCATCGAACGCTGGCCGGTGCTGGAATTGATCTCGTCGCGAGTCCCACGGCGCGGGGCGCCTGGCTTGCAAGAGACTTTGACATAGTGTACAGGAGAAAGGGCTTTTCCTTCCAGAAGTAGGAGCGATGAGGATTGGAATAGACGGAGGAACGGAAGGGGTAGCGGGGCTTCTTAAAGCCCGTGAAGTACGCATGGGTCCTAGGCTCTAATACTCAGGGCTAGTGGTAAGGCAGAGAGGAAGACTAGAACCGGGGGATAGGATCTCAGGGATTTTCCAACTTGGTTTCAACTAGAAATTGAAGAGAGCAGCCAATTCGACTTGCAGCGTCGGGAACACGAAGCTTTCATGAGGCTTCAGCTGATGTTTGTCATGGCCCAAGTCTAATCATCTTGCGAAGCCAGGCCTCAGATAAGTTTACCAGAACCAGAGCAAATAATCCAGAATAAAAGAGAGCCCAAATACAATGGTATTCTCATGTACAATAACGAGATCCCTCATCAAGTTGTTCAATGATCCCGAGCTTGTAGGCCTTTCGCGCATTTCGTTGATCATAATTGGCCCTCCGTCTAAGTCGAAGCGCAGCCCCACTTCGTTCTCGTCGCGAGTCCGAAGTGGGGCCAAGTGATCCGA
Source organism: Colletotrichum cuscutae (assembly GCA_030869315.1). Lineage (NCBI taxonomy): Eukaryota > Fungi > Ascomycota > Sordariomycetes > Glomerellales > Glomerellaceae > Colletotrichum > Colletotrichum cuscutae. Next base: position 102,407 of record MPDP01000235.1, read on the forward strand.
ACCCGCCTGCGCGGGCCCCGTAAATCCGTCGTCAGTAACTCAACCGCGAAGGTAACCCGTCCGCTTCATTCCTTTGACGGAACAACAATCTGATCAAGACAACCCGTTATGCGTTCTACCAGCTCCAAGAGTTGCCGGTGTCGATGGAGCTAGATCCCTGGAGCAGTAACCCCTGACCTCGGCTGCAACCCACTGACGCTTGCCGCTGGACCCCTAACTACTTGATACTTAGTGCCCGCCGGAGCTGTTAACGCCAGACATTGACATGGAAAACCTTCCTTCCTTGAGAAATGGGCCTAAGAGAGCTCATAAGAAGGTTCGAACGGGATGTGTTGCGTGTAAGACGAGGCACGTAAAAGTAAGGCAGGCGGCCATCCAAGGCCAAGTTGAGCCCATATCTAACTTCTATTCGGGACAGTGCGATGAGAGAAGACCACAATGCAGCCAATGCACCAGGCAAGCTATTGCCTGCAGTTACCCTTCACCAAAACCATACCCTCCCACGGAGACTACGACATCAACTCTGTCTCATAGTCTTTCCTTCAGGGACGGAGCACTTGATCTCAATATGCTTGATCTCGAACTCATACATCACTGGACACTCTATACATACGATAGCTTGACAGTCAGCCCTGTGATTCGGACTTTCTGGCTGAGGAATGCGGCGCAAATCGGGTTCCGCTGTGACTTTGTCATGCGGAGCTTACTGGCCCTGTCCGCCGTTCACCTAGCAACTCTGAACCCAGCGCGAGAAGAAGCCCTCTTTCGACATGCACTGAAGCACCACAACACATCGACAGCGGCAACTATTGCATCAATACATCACATAGACCAAGTGGAAGATATCGCAATGCGAGAAAACCTTTTCCTATATTCAATGTTCATCATGTTTTATAGTACGCATAGTCCACTTCCCTACTCGACCAACATGTGGCGCTAACATCCCCGGTACTCTCGTAGTCATCTCACAGACGGAACACCCCCAAGATGCCTTGTTTGGCCGTCCGAGTCGAAAAGAAATATCATCACCGGACTGGATGGTGTTCTTCCACGGATCAAGATCAATCGCGCTGGCGTCAATGGCACTACACACCACGACCAGTCTAACTCACCCAGTCATTGGCTACACGATAGGAATGCTCGCAGACCGTGAGAGGACGTCAAAGAAGCAATACCTCAGCACCTTACTTGCTCGCATAAGACAAACCGAGCTGAACGAACATTACGAAACGTACCTGCACGCCGCGGAAGAGCTTGAAGCGACTTTTGCGGTCCTGGCCGAGTTTCCTGAGAGCAGAGACATCTTTCACGGGTTCCTCTGGATGAGCAACGTATCGGACCATAGGGGAGATTTGATAGCTTTGATTCAGGGCCATAATGCCTCCCAGGAAGCACTGGTCGTGTACACGTACTTTTGCAAAATAATCCAAAGGCTTCCGACAAGATGGTGGTCTGAAAAATGGGTCCGGGGACTCAAAGATGGTGCGTTTGCCTCCCTTGATGAGGAACATCGAACCTGGGTCGTTGAACTGCCAAGTTGGACTTGATTCGTCCTCAAGCGCATGGCTTTATTCAGTCGTCTCGGACATCAGGAGTCACCCGCAGACGTGCCGGTATGATCTCCATATTCCCCGACATTGACTCGTCTTTTACGAGCATCCATGTTCCCCCGAACGGTCCACGGACAGCTCTGACAGCTAACCGATGACAACCTCATCGTACCTTATGCACATGGCATAAACTAGAAAGCAACGCTGATCCTAGTGCCGAGACGTCGGAAAGCAAACGTCAGACGCTAGGACCAATGCAATACCTTGGCTTTCATTGGCTGGACGCTAGGGTGGACATTGTGCGATAGGCGAGGAGCCGTTAAGACAAGGTCCGCCGTTCGGGAAACGGCCCCCGGCTTGGAAATTGAGACCCGAGCTCCTGGGAGATCGGCGGGCCGGGCGGGCTGCGTTGCGCAACCGAGCCGGAGCCAGGGGACGGACTGATAGGACAGAGTTGTACTTTTAAGCCGTTGCTCGGCGGACGACTCAAGTTGGTCTTGCGAGCGTACACGGAATAGAAATACTATCACGTAATCCGCATCTCACGAAGTGCCCGTCACGTGCTAAATCACGTGTCTATTTTAAATACCGTGTATATAGACCTTTTCCTTTTATCTATTTCTACTTAAATAGTTAAGCTACTTTTATTATATTCTATATACTTATTACTACGTACTATAACTCGTAATAATTATAAACTTAGTTTTTAATTAAGACCTTATATTATAATAACGTACTTATTAATACAATTTTTATAATCTATTTAAAATAATAAATATACTCGTACTTACTTTAGCTTAAGCTAAGTTAATTAGTTATAATAGTTAAATTAAATAGTTTAACGCTTTTTATATTATAAGCAAGGGTATAGGGGTTTAGAAATACGTTAATTTAAATATTTTAGATTCTAACGTACTCTTTAACCTTTTTATAATACTTATTTTACTTTTTGAATTTAAATAATTAGTCTTAACTTATAATAAAAAAGAGCTATAGGCTTATTAAGTATGTTATAAAGTATTTAAATATAACTAAAAAAACTAAAAAATCCTTTATTAAGAGCTTTTAGATTTAACTCTTAGTATAACCCTTTTAAGTTCTTTAAATATAAATAACTTATAGGACTAATCCAGGTTTCTTTTTATAAAACTAGCTTTATTACTTACTTTACGTAAGTAAATCTATCCTTATACTATATTTATAAAAAGGATTTATATATAGTAGTTTTTTTCCGGCTTTATAGACGTAAAAGATCGACCTTAATAAGATTACGCTTTTAAGGGAAATTATATAATACGGTATACTTTTTAATTATATAATACGCGCAATATACCCTAAGCACGCGCTTAACGTAATATAGTAATTTCGATACGAAAACCGCTATATAATTCGGGATAAGTAAGCTGCCCTTTACTAATAATAAGCTAAGCGATATACTTACGCAGCGGCGCTAGCTAGAAAGGTCGATAGTAGAGGTTAGTTATAAAGGTCAGAAGTAGCCCTTAACCGCAGAGGTTCTAAACTTTAATAGCGACGTAAAAGTTTCTAGAGAAAGGGCTAAAAGGGCTAATATTTAGCTACTCTTTATACTAGAGCTTATAAAAATTCTTTTTATTTTTATTATTTTTAATATTACCCAAAGCTACTCTCTATTTAAACTAAATAAATCTACTAAATAAACTTATTAAATAAACTTATTAAATGAACCTATTAAATAAACCTATTAATATATAAACTACTACTTCGTTAAGAACCTAAAAATACCCCTCGATAGATCCCCCCCTCTAGGGCTCGACAGATTAGGCCCCCTCGACGCCCTAGCTATCGTAACTAACGTAAGTACGCCTAAGGAGTAATATAGTACTTTTTAATAATATAGAATCTAACTAAGTAATAATACAAACGCTATAAATAACTAGGCTAATACGGATATTAAGATTTAGTATATTAATACTAGTTTAAAAATTATATTTTATAAAACTAAAAATCTTTTTAATACGGGCTATATTATAAACGTAAGGGAATATATAAAGGGTCCCTTAATTTTTAATAAAAAGGAGTATATAATATAAGATTTAGCTATTTATATAGGCTAGTACTAAGAGGTTTTATATATATTAGAGTGGGTATAGCTCGTTCTCTAGATAGCTAGAAGCAGTAAAAGGTCGGGAGTTTTAATTAGTAGTTAGGTATAGAGCGCAATATACCTAGTTTTTTTTAATACGTAATACACGGTACGGCCCCGGCGGATTGCTCCGTCGGGGGGAAAAAGGATTTATATACTCGAGAGTATTTAAAAATAGTAAGAGCTTAATACTAAATACGAATAAGGCTTAGGAACATAATATAGTTAATACGTATATTAAACTTTTCGCTTAGTAATTAGTAAAATTAGTTAACACTACTCTTTATAAATACGCATTTTAAAAAGCTACTAAGGGCGGCTCTAAGTTTAGTATATAATAACTTATTAAATAACTAAAATAAGAAGTTTAGCCTTCTAAAGTAGTAGTTAAGAATACGGTTTAAAAAAAATACTACTAAACCCTTAATAAAATAAAGACCGGAGTTAATTTATAATACTAGTATAAGGAGTAGTAGTTTACTTATTTCTAAGCTAAATTATATAATATTTTAAAAATTAATAAAAAGATCGCCGTACTTAATTTCTTAGTTATAGTTAAGTCTAGGCTTAACTTTATATAGAGCTAATATATATACGAGACTTTTAATAAATTAATAACTTTTAAAACGAATACTAAGACCCTTAAAAAGATTATATATATATTTAGCTTAGTAACCTAGGACGTATATACTAAGCGACTTTTAAAATAAAGAGGGGCTTACTCTATTTTTATAAGACGTTTTAATATAACTAACGACGTAAATAATAAGAATAATATTATATACCCTTATAATTATATATACTTATAGAAGTTAATAGCTTATTAAAAGTTAGAATAGGTACTTATAAACTAAAACGTTGATAAATTATTAATATAAATACTAAAAGGATAAGTAGAAAAGGTCCTCGCTATTATTAAATTAAATAAGTAGAAATTACTTTATAATAAGCTTAAAAAAGTTAAATAGTTAAAGAATAATAGAATCTTTAAAAAACTTAGGTTTTTAAAAAGATCCTCTAACTAATTTAAAGCGAGCTTATTAATAAATACTAACGAGGGCTATGTAATTATTATATTTATAAAAGGTTAGGACTTAGAAATAAATATAATTTTTAATACCCCTATAAGTAGTACTTCCCCCCGACAGAGCAATCCGCCGGGGCCGTACTGTGTATTACGTATTAGGGAAAACTAGGTATATTACGCTCTATACTTAATTACTAATCAAAACTCCCGACCTTCTATTACCTATCTAGAGAACAAGCTATACCCACTCTAACGTATATAAAACCTCTTAGTACTAGCCTATATAAGTAGCTAGATCTTATATTATATATTCCTTTTTATTAAAAGTTAAGGGACCCCTTATATATTTTTTTATATTTATAATATAGCCCGTATTAAAGGGATTTTTAGCTCTATAAAATATAATTTTTAAGCTAGTATTAATATACTAAATCTTAATATTTATATTAGCTTAGTTATTTATAGCGTTCGTATTATTATTTAGCTAGATTTTATATTATTAAAAAGTACTACACTACTCCTTAAGTATATTTATATTAGCTATAATAGCTAGGGCGTCGAGGGGGCCTAATTTATCGAGCCCCAGAGGGGGGGACCTATCAAGGGGTATCTTTAGTCCTAGCCCGCTAGTTACTAACTATATACTAGTTCTTAATAAGTAGTAATTTATATATTAATAAGTACGTTTAATAGGTTTATTTAATAAGCTTATTTAATAAATTTATTTAGTTTAAATAGAGCTTTAGGCGATATTAAAAGCGATAAAGATAAAAAAAATCTTTACGAGCTCTAAAGAGTAGCTAGATATTAGCCCTTTTAGCCCTTTTTTTAAAAACCTCTATGTTATTATTAAAGTTTAGAACCTCTATAGTTAAGGGCCGCCTCTAACTATTATAGCTAACTATTATAGCTAATTATTATAGCTAACCTCTATAATTAACCATTTTAGCTAGCGCTACTACGTAAAAAATAGCTTACTTATTTTAAATTAAATAGCGGTTTTTATATTAAAATTATTATATTACGTTAAGCGCGTACTTAGGATATATTACGCGTATTATATAGTTAAAAAGTGTACTATATTATATAATTTCCTTTAAAAGCGTGATCCCATTAAGGTCGATCTTTTGTACTTATAAAGCTAAAGAAAAACTACTATATAAGTAGTACTTATCCTCTGTTTTAAAATATAATAATAAATAGCTATAGAATAATATATTTAGTTAATAATAAGAGCCTTTTTAAACTCAAGAGTTACGTACTCTTTAGTAATAATAACTACGTTAAATTAGGAACTACTATACTACTTATTATTATATATAGTACTTGTATTATAAAGGGCGTTCTAAATAGCCCTAAGGGGAAAGGAACTTATAACTTAAAGCTTTAGAATATTACTTATATTAAGGGATTTTATATTAATATAATCTTAAAAACTTTATTAAATAAAAACATACTCTAATACTATAGTCTAGATTATACTTTATAATAAGGAACGTTTTAAAAAAGTACTATTAAAAAGTAGTTTATTTAAAAAAATAACCTAGTCTTTTTTAAATATAAGCCTTTTTAATCCTATTTTTCTTTATAATTCTTAAGTATATTCTATAAAGCTTAATTAGTATAATATTATTAATTAACTAAGGAAAATTCTAATACTCGTATTAACGTACTTATAAGAGGTTTAATAGTACGCTCTTATAATACTTTAAAATAAGTTATCTCGGACTTAATACTCTTTATTAATTATTATATAAGACTCGTAGTATATATATTAAACCTTTATTATAAATTAAGTATAAAGTATATATATTATCCGAGGCTAAGTTAGTAATTTTAAAAGGACTACCCTTAAAAAGAGCCTCATAGTTATAGTACTATATATACTAAGATTTATTTTATTTTAAGCTATTTTTTAGTAAATAATAGTATATACTTATAACTTTTAATAAATATACTAAGTAGCTTAGGGAGTTCTTTTTAAGGACTAAAATAGAAAAGGAAGTACTTTTTATATTATAAAGCTTCGAAGTAGTAATTTATTATTAAAAAAGGACTCTAATTTACTTTTTTAAAAGTAATAATAAGACTACCCTCTTAATTACTAATATTAAATACGTATATAAAATATAGTATAGCGAGCTAGAGATTAAAATAGAGCTATTACTTCTATATATAAAAAAACCTATAAGTAATATAAAAAAAGTAAGTTAATTAGTAATTACTAAAGCTTATAAGATATACTTTATTATAAACCTCTTTATAAATCTATAGGACGAAATAGTATTAATAATAATTTTTATTTATAATATTACCCTACGGGAGGCTAATAACAGAGACTTGCTTATTATAATAAAAATTAATTAGTAAAAGCGGTATTAACGCTAGTAATAAATAAGTTACCGAGTACGTAATTTTAAATTAGTAACCCCGTATCTTGGTAGTTTTTACGTATATAGCTACTATATATACCTTTTTTATAAAGATTATAAGAGGGGTATATATTAAAAAGAGTTTAAAGTACTTCCCTGTGGGTATATAAGATACTTAGTTAAATATATACTAAAAATATATAACTTATATAAGATCTAAGTACCCGCGCTCGAGTAAGTATTTATTTTAAAAAATATTAAGTTTAATAAAAAAGTTTTTTATAATTCCGTATATAAGGAATAAGCTATCGTAAGTAAATAAGTAAATTTAATAGTTTAAGAGCTATAAGAACTTTTTAATATTAATAATAAGTTAATTTAAGTACTTAGAAAAGTAGATTTAGACTTTAAAAATACTAATACTTAAAATAACTTTATAGTTAAGGATAGTATTATTATTAGATTTTTAACTATTTAGGACGCTAAGTAATTAATAAGCGTACTATAGGGTACGGTTAATAAGACTAAAAAGGCTATTATAGTTTTATTATTATTACTAATCCTTAAAATAACCCCTTTACGTAAGCTCGGGAGTAGGAGTAAAAAAGAGAGTATAATAACTAAGTTATAAATAGCTCTATATAATTTATATTCTTTTTTACGAGCGCTTATATATATTATAAAAGTTTTTAAGATTTTAATTCTTAATAGCTCTTAGTAAAATACTAAAGTATATAGTAAACGAGGTACTAATTATAAAAAAGCGATTTTTAATACTAAAATCGACGTTAATAAGGAAGCTTTATAATAAACCTTTAATATTATATAAGAGTAGAGCTTATAAAAACCGCCTTATTAAGTACTAAATAAAACTCTACTAGGTCCTAAATATTTAAACTAGACCTATAGACCTCTACGACGCTTTAATAATAGTATTTTTATAACGCTCTTATATTTAAATATAAAAAATAGCGATTATTATAACCGCTACTAAGACTATTTGTTTTTTATTTTTATATTTAATTAGTAAAAAGCTATAAAAAAAGTAATACGGGATATATAATATTCTATTAAGTAGTAAAAAGAGCAGTTTATAGGACCTACTTAGAGCGCTCTAGAGGAGTTTAAAAACCCTAACTTACTAAAGTTAACTTTTAGAACTTACTAAAAAAGTTTAGTAATATTAAATATTTTTTATAATAATTATAAAAGCTACTTAGGGATATTATAAATATAAAAATAAAAAGGTTATAAAATATTAGTATATAAAAAGAAGTTAACTATAATCCTAAATAAGGGAGCTTATTTTTACTAAAATAAGTATATATTTATAAGCATAATACTAATAACGAGGTTAGCGAGGTAAAAGTACGTATATATATAAGGGGGTATATATAACTACTTAACCCCTTATAAAATACGTACGTTTTAATACTTATTATAAAGGCCTTTAGGCTTATAATAATAATAACTACTTAATTCGACCTTAAGGCTAACTAATATAATATTATTAATATATTCCTTAATATACTTATTAAGAGCGAGAAATTAGTAATAATTAAACTCCTAGAGGGATATAAAGTTATTAATAAAGTAAGTAAACTTTAATACGCTCTATACGGCCTCTAAGACTTATTAATTTTATAGTTCTAAACTTTTATTTTTATACTTCGTAATATAAATATAATATATAACTACGAAGAGATCTATATTTACTAAACCGTAAATAAAAAGGTAATATTAGTATTTTATATTAACGACTTTATTATTTTTTATTATTAAAACGACTAAAAAGTAGCTTAGAAAATTATTAATAATATAAAAAAATATATTAACTTTAAAAAGAACGGACCGATTAATTACTCTTTTAAAGTGCGGATTTTATAAGACCGTCCTATTTATAAGATTTACTTTATTTATAACATATATATTAAGCGAGTTACTAAGCGTTTTAACTTTATAAATTCGCTATATTTAGCTACCCCTCTTTTTTAAAAAGGGTTTAGACTAAACGAGGGATAAGTAATAAAGATAGAAATAAAAAGTTACTAAAAAAAAGTTAAAAGTATACTTTATATAGCTATTATAATTAAACTAAACGTCGCTTTTACTTATTTATAATTATTATATTTTCTAACTAACCCGAGCGTAACTTATATTAAAATAATTAACTAGTATATTTAATATCTCTATATAATAAAATATCTTACGCTCTATTATAATAGCGTACTAAGTACGTAATTATTATTACTAACTAAAAATACTAGCTTTATAAATAATAAGGTAATACGACGTTTATCTTAGGGATATATAATATTCCTTTTTAGTAGCCTTATTTAATAGAAATTAGTATACTAAATAATAGTTATAACGTTAATTACTAAAGCTAAGCTTCTTTATTTTAAAAAAACCGTAAAAGAGACTATAGTTCTAAAGCGTCTTTTTAAAAATATTATCCTTAATTTAAAAAAAGTATAATTAGTTAATTACGATAATTAGTAAACGATTTAGCTTATTATAAAAAAAGGGGAAAGAATAGCTATTTAACTTTACTATATTAATATATAGAATATATAGCTAAAATAAGAGTATACTAAAAGTAGCTTCGAGGTTACTTATATAGTAATAGAAGATATACTAATAAATAGGCTTATTAAAAACCTTTTACGAGCTAAGTTCGAATATTTTCGTATACTTCTTAACTTTTATAATATAAAAAAAGTTATTATAAATAGCTAAAGTAGTTAAAAATAATTAACTTAAGCTATATTTAAAAAAAACTTAATATTTAAAAGTAGATAATGAATAGAACCTAGAGTATAGCTTAGAGGTTTAAAAAATAAATAAAATAGAACTTTTTTTAGTTTAAAAGCCTAAACTCTTAAAATAACTTTATTTTATAAAGTATATATATATAAAAATAAGATTAGGGCTTATATTTATTATTAAAAATCTTAGTTTAAAAAGTACGAGATTATTAGAATTATAATATTAATAATAAAGAGATTAGTTATATTTATTAAAAACTACGCTTTATACGTTTTAAAGTCCTCGAAGTTATAAATAGGGGGGGCGAGAGGTAGAGCGATTATTAAGTTAATAACTTAGGGTATAAGAGCGGGTAGCGTAATAAGAGGTTAGTTATAAATAATTATAATAAATATAATTAATAATATAAATATATTTAAAAAAGGGGCCTGGGGGCGTATAGGGAGGAAGATCTTAGTATAAAAGCTAATATAATTCTTATATATCTTAATATTATTATTTATTTAGTAAATAATACTACGGAGCTTAATAATATTTTATTAAAACTATAGTTAAGAGTATACTTTTTAATAATAAAAAAAATAATATATTTATAAAAAAGGGAGCGCTATTTATAATAGCCTTAGTAAGGGCCTAGGTTATTAATTATGAAATGATTAATATATTAATATACTACGCAGCTAAATAGTTATTAAAGTAGTATATATACTAGCTACTATTTCTTATAAAATAATAACTACTATCCTTAGGGTCGATATACTAGAGAGCTACCCGAAAATAGGGTATATACTAAATATTTAGTTTTTTAAGAGCCTCTTTTTTAAGCTTTTTAAGGATTAAATATATATTAAATAAGCTTAAAATAGTAAAAAGAACTATACTTATTACGGGGAGTACTTTTACTTCTTAGCGTTCTTTTTTACTTTTTATTACCTTTTTAAAAAGAGCTAGTGAAAAGGTATAGGGTATAAAGGACTTTCGCGGTACGGTACTTAGGAAGAACTACTAATACCTATAAAAGTAATATAAGATACCTTTTTTAATTAGGTTAATACGGCTTTAATTAATAGAGTTATAACTAAAGAAAGAGGGTAGTATTAACTAGATTAGAAGGGTAGAGTTCTTAATTATCTTATATTATCGTATTTAAAAATAAATTATTAAAAAAGCTCTAGTTTAATCTTAAAAAAGTATATATATAATTAAAGTTAAAATCCGTACTATTAGGCTCCTTTCTCTAATTAAGGGCCCTTTTTTTTATATTTTCCTCTAATTAGCTCTCTTATAGGTCCCTATACTTAATTAGCTTTAGAAAAAAAGAAATACTAAGACTAATCGCCCTACCTTATTTTAATTATTCCCTAATTTTTTTTTCTCTAATTTTTATAAAAAAGAATTATCTTAAATTAGTCTTAGTTACTATATATAATTAATTATATTAAGCTTTCTATTTATTCTTCCTCTTTATAATCGCCTTTTTTACCTCCTTTATTTTTATTACTTTTTTTACTAATTTTATTTAGTTCTTATTCTAATCCTTTTTAATAATCTCCTAATCTTAACCTTTACTAGCTTAATTCTTTTTAAATTTTTTTATTAATAATAGTATTTAAGGAGTATAAATTAGAGTTATATATATAGCTTTTATAATTAAGTTATTATACTAATTAACTTATTATTCCTTCGTACTCTTATTAATATTAGCTTTATTTATATATATATTATAATATTATAAAAGATCTTAATAAAACTTAGCTAGCTCTTAACGCTAGCGTTTATTATTTTTTTATATAGCCTAATTATACTTAAAGAGCGTACGCTTAATAACCTCTTACTTTAACTAAACCCTTAGTATTTTAATTAGAGTTTTTATAATAAAACTATTCCCGCTCCTAACTAAAGTATTTAAAAAATTACTTCCTTAGTTACTCAGGCTAGTTTTACTAAGAGCTAGGCTAAAGTATAGTAATAACGTAAGTAATAATATATTTAATAAAGACTTTATAACTTAATAAGTTTTAAGAATATCGATTGAGTATATAAATTAATTATTAATAATAGTATTTAGATACTAGTTAGTAGCCTTTATTAGTTTAATTACTTATAAAATCTAATTAAGGTTACTATTTATTATAGATCCTTAAGTACTCTTTAGTATTTTTAAAAATTAAGATAATAAAAATAACTTTTTAAGAGCAGTAAGTTCTTATTTAAAGCTTTTAACTATTTTATATATTTTTTTAAAATATATAAGATTAATAAAAATATAATAGCTATAATTATAAGGGTTATAAATTTTTAGATCCTAGTTAGTAAACCTAAGGCTAAGTAAGTAAGACCCGGATTTTTAAAGAGTTAGCGCCTTAGGAACGTTATTTATAGTATAATTAGAGTTATTTAAGTTAGTATAAAGCTTATTTTTAAAATCCTAATTATTTATTATTTTATTAAAGGACCTTTTTAGGGGAGGTCTTATTATATTAAAAAAGTAATAACTATTATATTAAAACTTATAACTAATTTATTAAATCTAAGCTATATAGAGTTTATTATTAAATAATCTAAGGTATTTATAAGTTATTTAATACGTATTATAAATTAGGTTAAACTAGCTATATCGGACCGTATTATAAAACTATTTAAATACGTATAAACTATATTCCTATTTACTTAGTTATTATATTATAAGAACTATATAAATGCTTATATTAATTAATTATTAAATATAAAGAGGTATATTAATCCGGCTATAAAAGGCCTTTAGTACTTAAATATTATTAATAAATATCCTTTTTAAATACTTAAGAGCTTATTTTAAATTATATTAATAAACTATACTATCCCGCTAGTTAATAATTATTTTTATAAAATAGCCCGGATCGTTAATATAAAAAAAGAAGATTACTAAGTATACTAAAGTCCTAATTTTTTATATAGTTTTTTAAATTTAAGGGATTAGGGTAGGGGTTTTATTTAGTTTAAAAATACTCTCCTATCCCTCCTTAATTATAATTATATTATATATTAAAACGAGGTCCTATATTATAACCTCTATTACAAATCCGATCTTATATTTTTAAATCTAATTTTTATATAATAAGCGTTTTTAAAAATTATAGTAATTAATTAGGATCTTTATTACTTTAGGGTAGGTCTAACTTATCTAAGTTTTCTAATTTTTTAAACCCTTAAAAGCCTCGGGGTACTAATTAAAAAAGGGAAGTACGTCCCCTACGCCGAGCTAATTAAAAAAATCGATTTTATAAGGGGTTAGGATTATTTAAAAGAAACTAGTTCGTTTAGGTACTAAGTTTAGGTAATAGTTAGTATACGCTTTATATTAGTAATTTATATTAAAATTAACGAACTAAGAGTCCTTAGTATTCGTTATAATCCTAGGGTTAGTTTTATTAAAAATAATATATCTATTTAAATTCTATTTTCCTAGTTAGTATTTAGTATTATTTTTAAAGTTTTTTATTATAATTAGGCCCTAAATTCGCGCTATATCCTTTTTATTATCTAGTTTAAAAAGGGAGATAGAAAATAAAGAGACTATTATAAATCGCTAGGTTAGTATTTATATAGTAAATTAAAAAATAAAAATTAAAAAAAGTTTAATTAGTAATAGTTATAAAGAAGTAATTAAGGAGGGAAAAAGGAAAAGTTAAGTAGCTAAGTAAAAAGCTACTTTTTTATATTAATCGCGAGGGCGGCCTTTATTAATTAAAAAGGAAAGCGCTATATTATAAATAATAAAAAAGCCCCGATCTTATAATTTACTTTTTTTTTTTTATATATAGTAGCTATAATTTAGTACTAATTAGCTAAGAGGCTTATAGTACTTTCTTTTTTAATACCCCGGATCTAGGGGGGGGTATATAGAGGCCCTTTTTTAATTCTTTTATCGCTTTTTATTTCTTTTTTTAAATAATAGCTTTTTAATTATAATTATCCTTTTTTACTCGGTCTCTTTTTTTCTTAGTAATATAATCTACTTACTTATTATATCTAATACTTCGGTTATTAATAACGCGTATTAAATTACTAAAATTACTCATTACGACGTCCGGCCTTAGTAATATTCCTCCTCCGCTCTTAAAAAGGTCTATTTTTAAAAGACTTAGGGCTATAAGTTTTAAAAAGTTAGCGAAAAGTAAACTATATAAGCGCTACCTTATTCGATCTTTTTAATCCTTATCCTAATCTAATATTACTCCTTTTTAAATTTTTAAAATTATTAATTAGTTAACTCTTTTTAAATTAACTAGAGAGCTTTATACCGAATTCTATATTATAAATCCTTAAGTTAATAAGTATATTAAAAAAGAAATAGTTTAGAAGTTTTAGTAATTAACTATAAATTAGAACGTTATTAAGAAGTATATTTATAATCTGGGTATTATAGGCGGATTATTTTCGTAAAGCCGTTAGGTTTTTATTAGTTATAATTATACTAGTTATTTTAGCCCTTTATTTTAGTAATTAAGTAAACGAACCCCTATTATTAATTCTTTACTTATTTAAGTTTATAGCGTTTAGAATACTATACTTTATAATTATTATATATAGTTTTTTTTAAAAATATATTAGTTTTAATACTAAAAAGCTAGTTAAAAAGATAGTCCTCTACTTTAAGTACGTTTTTTTTCTAGATTATTTTAATAATTAATATAGTAATTATATATATTCCGAAAATAAAAAATACTACTTTAAAAAGAGTAACGATTAGTAAGTTATTAGTTAGTCCGGAGCTAACTCTAAGTAAGGTTATTATTATTATTATATAATAAGTAATAATAGAGTAGCGTCTCTAATCCTAACTAATATTAAGAGAGTTAAGATTTTAGTTTATATAGTTTCTAATTAAATTAATATTACTAAGACCGAAGAGGATAAGTACGATTCTGTTTTTAAAAACGCCCCTCTTACGTACCTTATTAAAAACTATATATTTATAATTTATAAAGGTTATTAATATATTAAAATAAAATAAATAAAATAAGAGGTTATATAGGCTAAACTAGATATTAAATAAGCTTAATTAAATAGGGAACTAAGCTTAAATATTTTAAAAGAGGAGTAAGGTTTTTTAATATAATTATATAATTAGTAAGTAAGGTTATCGGGTTTTTAATTATAATAATTAAAAAATAATTCCTCTCCTCTTATCGTCCCCTTATATTTCTATCTTAGATCTAAATAAAAAAAATAATTAAAAAATTAATAAGATTTAATAATATCTTTATAAAATAATATTTAATAAATAAAAAGAACTCGTAGTTTATACTAAGGATTAGTAATAATAAGGGGTAATCTAGCCCTCTCGAGAGGCCCTCGCTTACGATTAGGTTTATTTAGTAATTAGTTAAGTATCTTCGTCCCTAAAGTCTATTATATTATTATTATAATTAAGAAGTAAAATTGTAACGTTAATCTTATATATCTTTTTAAAGTATACCGTAGTTACCGAGGTACGGTTTCTTAAATAATCTTTTCTTATAAATAATATAAACGTCTACTTAGCTATAGTAGCTTAAGTTAAGTCGTACTATATAAACGTATTTAACTATACTTATAAGATTAGCTAAGGGAAGTATAAGTATAGTTTACTAAGGTAGTCCGATTTAATAATTTAAAATCTACTTAGTTAAAAGCTTAGTATTTTTTTTAGTTAATATATTCGCTACGTAAGAAAAAAAAGTAATATAATTAGTAATCGTACGCTTTTTTCTATTTTTAATTATAATAAAAGGGATATTTTTTATAAGCTTATAACCGTTACGCTTTTCGTAATACTAAGCTCCCTAAGCTAAAATAATAAAATAAGCGTCCTTATTAAGAGTATACTAATTATAATCCTTAATAATTTAGTAGTATAAACTCTAGTAGTACTAGTAACGGTCTCTAGGTCCTATAATCGGGGGCTAATTAAGATATATAACGCTTATATTAAATATACGGGTAAGACCTCGAGAGTAAATACTATTTTAATAGATCTTTAGTTTACTTATTTTATTAACTAAGTTAGAATTAGTAGTATTATTAATAGCTACCTAGGTAACCTAGGCCCCTATTATTAACTAGTAATATTATTAATAGTTTAAATACTAGTACTAAGTATTTCTATATACTTACGAAGTAAGGGATTATAGCGAGGTTTTAAATTAACTCTAATTATTTATAAAAAGTAAGCTATATTCTTTTTTATATATAATTACGTTAAAAAGTCCTACTTTAAACTTTACGTACTTTATTAATCTAACGAAGCTATTTAAAATAACCCCAACTTCCTCTACTACTTCTTTTATAATATTAATATAAAACTACTTATATACGGCCTTAATTAAGCTCTTATTAATTATAATATAAAGGTCTTATTATTTAATAAGGGTAATTATATTATTAATCTTAGTAAATAGTACCTAAATAGAGTTTAAATTAAAAAATAAAATAAGTAGTCCTTTAGTAACTCTTTTAATCTACTTTTCCTTATTTAAAAAGCGGTTAATATCCTATTTTTTATATTCTTTTAAAAAGAAATCCTTAGCTTAGGCCTAGGATAGTCCTCTAATTACGTTTTTAATTAGAATCTAATAATTTCTTTTTATAATATATATAATAAGTTTACTCTTAAATCGGTCCGGGACCTTACTAATCTCGTACTAGTCCTCGAACTTTTTTAAAAAGTTTATAATATTATTATTTTTAAAAACTATAGTCCCCTCTTAATTAGAGAATAGTATTTTATAAAACCTTATATTTTTTATTAAATTAAGCTAAGGAATTATAAAATCCTTAGTCTAAAGTATAGTTATTTAGATCTAGGTAATAATAGTACTTAAGAAAGTATTAATTAAAATATTTATCTCGACCTAAGCTATAACTAACCTTTTTTAATTAGATTAATAAGTAAATTCGTTACTAAGAGTAGGCTTTTTATTATTAAATAACTCTACGGTCTATAGGTCTTAATAAACTATAAAAACTAGTTTAATAAACGGTTTATTTAAAATAAAAGGGTTAAGTTCGTATAATTAAACGTCCTAAAAGGCGCTAATACTAATAAAAATAATATATTAATTATCTATATTTATAATCCGAGGTTATTAAAAATATAGTTCGTTAATTTTATTTATAATTTTAATAATTTTATATTAGTTTATTTATTTTAAATAGAGTTTAAAAAGAGAGGAGAGGAGCCGTCTTAGTAACTAGAGCGTAGCCGTTATCCTAATTAATATAATTTAAGCCGTCCTTCTTAGCCCTTATTAAGTATATAACTAGAGTTTTAATTAAACTTCGTATTAAGCCTATAGTAATATTAATCGAAATTATTAATAGGTTTAGTTAAAAGCTAGTTTTACGAGCGCCCTTAGTCTGACGTATTTATATTTCTAAATAGGTTTATTATCGAATCTCCGGGTTATATTAATTAATAAGGAATAGTCTAGTTAAATAACTAGTTATATTTATTAAAGTATTTTATTAGTTCTAATCCTAACTTATTATTTATTTTATTATATTATTATAGCGTTTATATTTAGGCCCGATTTAGTCCTAAGTATTTACGTATTTTTCTACTTATCTATTTTATTTACTTATTAAGGTTTATCGTATCCCCCTTTTATTAAATAAAAAGCCCTTCTTTATACGTTTTTATCTTTATATTTTAATTATCTAGTTTTTTTTTTAATTAGAGTCCTATTACTCGTATTTATTTTAATCGTTATGCCGTTTTTTTTTACTTATTTATTTAAATTATCTTTAATCGAGTCGGGCTTTTTTTTACTTATTCTTTTATTTAAAAAGGGAAAGGATTTTTAAAAAGGGAGATTATTAAAAAAGTATAGGGTATAAAGGACTTTCGTAGTACGGTACTTAAGAAAAACTACTAATATTTATAAAAATAATATAAAATACCTCCTTTAATTAGGTTAATATAGCTTTAATTAACGGAGTTATAACTAAGAAAAGAGGGTAGTATTAACCGGATTAAAAAAGTAGAGTTTTTAATTATTTTATATTATTATATTTAAAAATAAATTATTAAAAAGGCTTTAGTTCGATCTTAAAAAGGTATATATATAATTAAAATTAAAATCTGTACTACTAAGCTCTTCTCCTTAATCGGGGGCCCTTCTCTTTATATTTTCCTCTAATTAGCTCTCCCGCAGGTCCTTATACTTAATTAGCTTTAAAAAAAAAAACACTAGGACTGATCGCCCCACCCTATTCCACTAGCCTTATATTTTTTAAAGTTTAGAATAATATTAAATACGAACTCTTAAAATAATAATATATAATATACTTTTTTTAAAAAGCTCGATTTTTAAATTAAACTTACCTTTATTCTTAAGCTCTAAAGGGGGGATAAATAAAAGCTTATTAGAGCTTTTATTATTATTATTTACTTTATTATTACTCTTATTAATATTATTAACGAGAGTTTTAAATTTAATAAAGTCCTCGGTATTTTAATTAGTAACCTTAATATCCTCTTAGCTAAGTAAAAAAAGCTTAGTAACTAGGCCTTAGTAAGCGGGTTAGAGAGCGTAAAGAGGGATAACGACGTTAAGGGGCTCGTTAGTATTATTACTTATTTAAACTCTTAGTAAACCGTATATTTTATATATAAAACGTATTATAAAAATTGCGTAAAACTTATTATTATTTCTAAATATATTAAATATTTATATTTAAAATAAAATTAGTAAATAATTTAATAGCGTAGGCGCGTGCGTAGTAAATAGGGGTATTTATAATAATTATAAAAGGTTAAAAAGAAAAAGAAAAATAATAGCTAAGTAACGCTATAAGAATTTAGATATACGTAAAGTAGCTAAGTAGCCTCGACCTTAGTAATTTATATATTAAAAATAATAAAATATATACTATTCTAAGTTAAGATTTTATTAACTTTAAATAAAGGGATATATTTATAATAAACGTAGTTTAAAAAACGCGTATTCTTTACGCTTATTTTTCTTTTATTTATATTTAACTAAATCGGGCCTTTATAAAAGTATTTAGAGATCCTATTTTAGGTATAATAGCTCCTTAATAATAATAATTAGGGGGTGTATTACGTAATCCGCATCTTACGAAGTGCCCGTTACGTATTAAATCACGTGTTTATTTTAGATACCGTGTATATAAACCTTTTTTTTTTTTTTATCTATTTCTATTTAGATAGTTAAGCCACTTTTATTATACTCCGTATGCCCATTGCTGCGTGCTATAACTCGTGATAAATACCCTAAATGAACCCCTCGGCATCTGTTTACGTGGTTTTTGGAGCAAGAATTATCAAACCAAGCTACAATCTCTGTTATAAGATCTTAGTTGATACTCGTCTTCTCACTATTTCTTAGCAGTCACTGTAGCTAAGTCTGTTATTACATTCGCGATGCCTTTAGCCGCGTTGTCGCTCCTTGTTTCAGCGGCCGCGGTATGTTAGCCGGAAACAAAAAAGCCTTACCCAAGCTAATTACTTTCTCAGCTAAGCATCTACGGAGTGGCAACGGTCATCTACAACCTCTTCTTCTACCCCTTACGCCGCTACCCGGGACCCAAGCTATGGGCAGCTACGCCTGTACCTGCAGCCGTCAACATCCTCCGAGGCACTCCCCACCTGACCATTCTGGAACTGCACAAGCGCTACGGCGACGTCGTGCGCGTTGGACCCAACGAGCTGGCACTTGCACACGCTGACGCATGGAAGGATGTCTGCGGACATCTCAAGCGCGGACAAGACGAGAACGGAAAAGATCCAAAGTACGGCAACGAAGAGATGGACAAGAGTCTTATTTCGGCATCACGCGAGAGGCACGGGCCCGCACGACGACTTCTGTCTCACGCGTTCTCTGCTCGAGCAATGGCGGAGCAACAGCCCCTGATGGACCGATTGATCAGCCTCTTTATTCAGAGAGTACATGAACACAGCAAACGTGGAACGGTGGCTATGGATGCTTCCAAGTGGTTTGAGTGGACGACGTTCGACATTATTGGGGATCTGGCCTTTGGCGAGCCCTTTGGATGTCTGCAGAACTCGGCCTCGCACCCTTGGGTGGACAGCTTCTTCGCGTCCATGAAGATCATCCCGTGGATTCAAGCCTTTAGCGACTTCCCTCTCTTCTCTGTGTTAAAACTTCTCTACTTCATTCTTTTTGTTCCCAAGGATGTGCTGAAACAGCGGCATCTAAGCCAGGTGATGGCCGAGGAGAATCTGAAGAAGCGGCTGGCTATTGGGGGTGATCAGCCAGACTTTGTTCAAGCCTTGTTGAAGAGCGGCGAGAAACACGTGAGTACCAACTATCGAACCCACAGCCCAAATCTCCTACGTTTTCATCTCACAGATATGGTGTGTAGGAAATGTCTCCGATGGAGATGAGGGATAACATGGTCCTTCTCACCACCGCCGGCTCTGAGACAACTGCTACGACTCTCGCGGCAACGACATACTTTCTGGGCAACCACCCCGAAGTCCTCGCAAAGCTGAACGCCGAAGTTCGCTCAGCATTCAAGAGCGAGCAGGAGATTGATGTCAACAGCGTCCAGAGTCTTCCTTACATGCTTGCTGTTCTCAGAGAGTCAATGCGAGTTTATCCTGCTGTTGCAATTGCCTTGTTGCGTCAGACGCCTCCGAGCGGTGCGCAGATCCCCGGGGACTGGGTCACTGGAGGAGTGAGTTTACCTACCTGCATGATGACGCGGCTTGTTTGAGTTTCATGCTAACATCAAATACCATGCAGACGACTCTTGGTATCTGGCAGTATGCTGCGTATCACGATCCCACTAAGTTTCTTTATCCGGACGCGTTTATCCCGGAGCGTTGGTTGGATGATGAGCGTTTCGATGGCGACCAGAAAAACTTGCATCGGCCGTTTTCTTATGGCCCTCGCAATTGCTTAGGCATGAAGTATGTTTTCTAGTACTTGAACGTGCTCTTCCTCGACCTTGAGGTCTTGATCGAGATGGTTGCTAACATCATGCGTGTCTAGCCTTGCTTTTGCTGAGATGAGGTTAATTCTTGCCCGCATAATTTGGAACTTCGAATTGGAGCTGGCGCCGGAGAGTAAATCTTGGGCAGCTGGTCAAAAAGTTTTGTTCTTCTGGGACAAGCCTCCCTTGTGGGTGTACTTCAAGCCCCGACAAGAGCGATGAAGCAGTTGGTACCCGGTATGTGCAGATGAGGTGATTTCAAGATAGG
The DNA here is from genome assembly GCA_030869315.1 of Colletotrichum cuscutae. Taxonomy (NCBI): domain Eukaryota; kingdom Fungi; phylum Ascomycota; class Sordariomycetes; order Glomerellales; family Glomerellaceae; genus Colletotrichum; species Colletotrichum cuscutae. The sequence goes on from MPDP01000235.1 coordinate 123,462, forward strand.
TACGTTGGTATCAAAGTCTGAATGGCAACATCTTGCTTTGCATACGGTACCTTAGTCTGCTCTCACTTGACGGCTCTATCTCAATGAGTGGAATGCGCCGCCTTAGCCTCGGATTGCGGCCTTCATGTTCAGTGAGAAGTTCTTACATGAAACTACCAAGTTAGTTGTCGCTCAATTGAAGGTATGCAGATCCGCTCTTGTAACCTTGACAATTGCAAAAAGAGATCGAGTATATATATGGTAGCATTATAGACAGGGAGGGAACAATTATGCATGCAGGCTAGAGACCAGCCAGAAGGATCTTAATATTTGCAGTTCTTATTTGCCGTCTTAGGCATGGAAAGCAATCGGAAAGAAAATTCTCGTGAAAGCTTGGAATTTGGTTTCTCTTTTGTATGACCCTAAGAAGTAATCACGTAGGAGTATCAACATCATGGTATCACGATTGCAGTCACTTGAGTACTGGAGACACCAAGCGCGGACACATTCTTTTTCGCATCCTATACTTTGCTGAAGACAGAGTTAGCCAATAAGATACAAATAGGACGCTCTTGAAGCAACTTACTTGAATGCTACGCCCGCGTCACTTGAACTGATCCCAGTTTGGATAAAGGTATCAGACCACACCTTGTTATACCTGAGGTGCCAAATGTTAGGTTTTCGCTGATAGTTTGAAATCTGACGCTCGAACGGGAAGGACGAACCTATTGCAGATATAATAAGGGTTGTAGGCACCGCGGTTGAATTGAAGAACCCTGTAAAGGAAGACAGAGGCGCATTGATCTTTGTGAAGAGAGTGTTAGACGTGAAAGACGGCTCGTGGATGGAGTAGACTGACCTGTGCACTTAGAGAGACACCACTGCTCTATTCCGCTCGTCACTCCCTCACTTGCGCTATCAGAAGTGGCATCGTAGTCGGCACTAGCTACTCCATCACGCTCCAAAACCTTAGTAAAGCCTTGGGGAGCATCACTCCATGTCGGTTTTGGTGGTGGAGAAGGCTGTGCAGATGCCGATGACGAAGGCGCAGCAGAGGTTGGAGCTGGAACAGAGGTCGAGGTCGGCGCCTCTGGAACAGAGGTGCTGGTGGGAGCTGCAGAGGCAACGGAAGTTGCCTGACAGGAACCAGCGCCTCCCGAAGGCGCTGCTTGGCGACGTCTACCCGCAGAAGATCCAGGGGCAGAACATGCCAAACCACGAGGGTCAATACCGTTCCAGATGACGGCGGGCTCGCCCTCGACTCTTGAGTATGCGAGAGATTTGACCATCTCCTTGACGTTTGTGGCGACTGAGCCCGGGACCTGAAGACGCGCCTTGTGCTCGTCTTGAGATAGCCAGACTGCAATCACGCCAGCGACTGCGGGAGCGGCTTAAGATTGAGTGTTAGTCATGTGTGCTTTTCAGACTGTAGTCTTTGTCAAAACATGTCAAATACTTACCGAACGAAGTCCCATAAAGCTCCTGCGAACCGGCAGATCTACCAGAGGCACAATCGACGAAACCGGGGGCAGAAACAGTTAGTTGATCTCCAGTGCCTTGGGAGAAAAATGCACGGTAGCCGTCATTCTCAGTCGCTCCAACGACGATGATATCCGTGGTAGGCCCGAAGAGAGCAGGGTACTCTGTCACATCATCCACGCCATATTGCTGAACAATGAAACGTGATTAGCAAGATGGAAGGCCAAAAATAGAAGGCGCAATTTTGGAACACTCACAGCATCATTTCCAGACGCCGTGACGATGACGATATCTTCCGCCATAAGGGCTACAAGCAGTAGCTTGTACGCGGTGGTGGTAGAAGACAATTTGTCGGGGATACCTGCCATAGGTGGATGGTTAACATGTTCTGAAAAGTGCAGCACAACCAGCCGATAGAGAACGAGGCTTGTCGTGAAACTTACGAGATCCTAGGGACATGTTGATGACAGCTTTGCCTTCAAGCTTCTTCTGGAAGACATCGTTGCTAATCTCAATCAAAGCTGTGAAGATAGCGGAGAGCGAGAGAGTGCCTGGAAGCTTCACAGCAATCAAATCAGCTCCCTTGGCGGTGCCGTATGCTGGTCCGGCTGCTTTCGAAGCTACACAGGAGCCATGGTTCAAGAAGTCAGTCTCGTCCTTTGTCGCGCCAGGGGCGTACATAAAGCCCTTCGTTCCCGTCATGCCCGTCCATTCCTGCCATGAGTTAGCAATTGGTCTTGGACGAGGGCATGCTTTTTGAGGATTTCATACGGAGTTCTCAGCATTAGCGCCCGTGTCAATGACATAAATCGTGACTCCCTTTCCTGCTTCAGAAGCATATCCGAATCCAGGCAAGTCCGCAATGCGTGCTCCAGCTGGCTGCGAAATTGCCTTGAGTTCATCAACTGCATCCGATTGTAGCGCAATGTCAGACGGGTTAGGAACACTTGTCTTTGGCGAACCAGAAGGGCCAGTCGCTGTTGGCTGGCGCGATGCAGATGAAGGCGGTGCAGAAGATGACGGCGGTTGCTCTTCTTCCAGCCTCTCATCAGGAGTGACCCCGGCAACCTATGTGTTCTTTTAGTATTGTGAGCACTTACGTACTTAAAGAAACTTAGACTTACACCAGGACGCTTGGACATAGCGTTTGCCTGCTCAGGAGTGATGTTCGCCTTGAACATGGCCACCAAGCCGGTGCGGTCACTAATGACCTCCTCCAGTGACCCTGGTGCAGCATCTCTTGAGAGTGTGCTGTTGAGGTCTTGAATCTCTTGTTTTGTGGAGTTTTGCGAAGTGAGAATGATGTAGGGCGTTGGTACAGCTGTGGATGACGGTGTGGAAGACGATGTTGCAGATGTTGAAGTAGGTGCTGCGGAGGTAGAGCTGGGAACAGACGGAGCAGAAGAAGGAGGCTTGGATTCTGCCGGATCCGAGGTTTGCGGATTTTGCGATGGGGCCGGATTCGAGATGTTTTCAATCTCAGGAGTATCACCGTTCGCTCCGGTACCGATGATTGACACAACAGCTCCGGGAGCTAGTGCGTGGGTGACACCGGCAACCACGAGAGATCCGCCGCCAGCACCAGCTACGTAGGTTGCTCCGATAACTGCTACGACGACCTTTCCACCAGAGATTGTCTGAGTTGTCGGTGCTGAGCTAGACGTCCCGATGGTTGTCCATATGGATGATACGCGTGTGGATGTTCTAGGGTCGGGAGTGATTAGGGGTTGTGTGGAGGAGGCCCTGGTGCTAGCTGGTCTTGTCGTGTTTGAGACGGGAGCTTGCCTCGCCATCAGATGGCGTCTGCTGTGCATCAGATCGTTCCGGCTATCCTGGTGCGGGAGAGAGACGACCCCGCTGCTGAGTAACAGCAGGGCGAGCCCGCGGAGTAGGCTGTTGAGATGCATATGAACGAAGGGGTGGGTAAAGAATGACTGTGCTCAAAGAGCGAAGGTAAAGATTGAAGGAGTGTCAAAGGATTGTGAGCGATGGACAGATGCAATCGACGTGGAAAGAATCATATTTTGGTGCTAGAATATATAGAATTCTTACCGTCTAAGACGGGTCACCAAGGCTTCTGCTAGCGGCCGATGAACTGAGGCCATAGCTGCCATCTCAACTTTCCCGTCTTGGCGTAAAGTTTAGTCGATCAATTTACTGTCAGGAGAACTTTGCGCCATGTTAACGAGCATGATCGCGAGAAAGCTCCCGTACGTGCCTGGGCTGACTGCGAGCTGCTGGTACGGTTATTCTTAGCGATGATGCAAGTCGCTTACACGATGCCGATAATTTAAGCCATACGAAGGTAAACTTTAATAATGTTTGGACTGACAGCTCTAGAGGGTGGCAACCCTACGAGTTCATGACTCGTGGACGAAGAGTCCAGGCTTCGTCGCCTCTCCTTCAGGAACTCGCGGCTTTATGTGAAGCATGGATATTGGCTGCGTTGTAATAAGAGGCTGTGTACCGCGCGCATCTTGACCAATACATGCCCATTTAGCCGTTCAGGTCATGTTCCGGAATCCGCAGTGCCTTGGCTTGCGGATAAACTCGGAAATTCGTGGCCGAGCCCGAATCGGCTGGGGGTTGACCTAATGAAAAGACGCCAGATCATGAGGTGGTGTGAACACAGGTAAGCTGACCTGTGGGGGGGGGGGGGGGGGGGGGGGGGGGGGGGGCGCGTGGGAGGTGGGGCGGGGGGGGAGGGGGGACTAAACGGGAGGGGGGGGGGGGGGGTGGGGGGTGGCGGGGGGGGGGGGGGGGGGGGGGGGGGGGGGGGGGGGGGGGGTGTTAGCTGACCCACCCCACATTTTCACGTGAGTATGGCCCGTGCCACTCCGTAGGTGATCTAGAAGTAGTCCGGAATCGATTCGGAATTAATTCTAAATTAATTAAGTATTTATATTAAATTTAAAGTTAAGTATTATATATATATATTTAAAGATTTAAAAAATATATTTTATACATTATAAAGTAAAAAATTAAGTATTCTTAAATGAAATAATCTAAACTAGTTTAGAATCGATTCTAAATTAGTTTTGAATTAACTAAATATTAATTAAAAAAAACTAATATAATATAGGTAGTTTTTACTCCCCGACGGAGCAATCCGCCGGGGCCGTACTATATATTACGTATTAGGGAAAACTAAGTATATTACGCTCTATACTTAATTACTAATTAAAATAGCTCCCGATCTTCCGCTATTTCTAGCTGTCTAGAGGGCGAGCTATACCTACTCTAACGTATATAAGACCTCTTAGTACTAGCCTATATAAGTAGCTAAATCCTATATTATATACTCTTTTTTATTAAGAGTTAGGGGACCCCTTATATATTCCTTTATATTTATAATATAACTTATATTAAAGGGATTTCTAGCTCTATAAAATATAATTTCTAAACTAATATTAATATACTAAATCTTAACGTCCGTATTAGCCCGGCTATTTATAACGTTCGTACTATTACTTAGCTAAATTCCGTATTATTAAAAAGTACTACGCTACTCCTTAGGTATATTTACGTTAGCTATAATAACTAGGGCGTCGAGGGGGCCTAAGAATCTATTGAGCCCTAGAGGGGGGGACCTATTAAGGGGTATCTTTAGAATAGTAGTTTATATATTAATAAGTTTATTTAATAAGTTTATTTAATAAGTTTATTTAATAAGTTTATTTAATAGGTTTATTTAGTAGATTTATTTAGTTTTAATAAAAAGTAGCTTTAGGTAATATTAAAAATAATAAAAATAAAAAGAATCTTTACGAGCTCTAGTACGAGTAACTAGATATTAGCCCTTTTAGCCCTTTTTCTAAAAACCTCTATGTTATTATTAAAGTTTAGAACCTCTGTAGTTAAGGGCCGCCTCCGACCTTTATAGCTAACTCTTATTATTAACTTTTCTAACTAGTACTACTACATAAGTAAAGAGGGTAGTTTACTTATCCCGAATTATATAGCGGTTTTTATATTAAAATTACTATATTACGTTAAGCGCGTACTTAGGGTATATTATGCGTATTATATAGTTAAAAAGTGTACCGTATTATATAATTTCTTTTAAAAGCGTAATCTTATTAAGGTCGATCTTTTGCGCCTATAAAGCCGGAAAAAAAACCACTACATAGGTAGTTTTTAATATTAATATATTGTTTTTTAATTAAACTACTCTTATATATATGTTTTTAATATTTTAATTAAAAGTAATATTATAAAAAATAATATTTAAAATAAAACCTATTATTAATTTTTAAAATTAATCAAGAATTCGTTTAGAATCGATTCTAAACTAGTTCTAAATTAATTTTAAATTAATTTTAAAATTATTTTTTATTATAAACTTAATAAATTAAAAACTTAAATTCTTTTATTTAAACTAATTATTAAGTATATTAATTATTATAATATGTTTATAAAAACATATTTCTATAAAAATAGGTATATTTTATTAAATTTAAATTATAATATAGAATTAGTTCTTAATTAGTTCTAAATCAGTTTTAAAATAATTTTGAATTACTTTAGGATTATGTTAGAACTAAGTTAGTTAGACCCACTTTTTCTTTACGGGCCAATCAGAAGAGCGCTCAGGTCACGTCCTTTTTCCGTAGTTAGGTTAGGTAACCGGGGGGGCCACAGGTCAGTTTACCTATGTTCACTGAGGTAGTCGATGAAGTTATGAACAAGGTACAGGGCCCATCTAGCAACTCCTCGTTATCGCTATAGAGGACAAGAATAGCCCTAGTAACAACCTAGTAGTAGCTATTCTGGACATAAAGGTAAGTACTGCACTGTTTAACTCCATCGTTTTGCATTACTAGAGGATTGCCGCAGTATATATAAACGCTACCCTGCCCTCGAATTCCGCACTATTTAACCTCAACCCTTTTCTTACTTATCTTTTCCTCCTTTCTTCTATTTTACCCTCTCCCTTATTAAGGGATCGCTAGAATCGTAATTTTAATAACTTATTAATAAGCTAGTATTATTATCTAAAAATAAGTAACTTACTCTTATATATAAGCGTTAAGAGTCTTATTATTATAGAAATAATAATAAATATATTAGAGTACTTAAAAAAGCTTTTTAATAAACTTCTAATACTATTTAAAGCGATAATCCTCGAGCTATAAGAAAAAACTAAGGCGCTATATTAATATAGCCCTATTTATTTCGTTAATATTAATAATAATTTTCTTAGTAAGAGATATATTACTAATACTTTATAGCCGCGTTATTATACTTTATAAATCGTACTTAATAATAATAAGGATTTAAGTATTATCTCTTAGTTCGTTTCTTAGTTCGTTTATTAAAACTATTATTATAAGGTTAGTTTAGTTATTAATATCTTAGTAAGTATTTTAACTTAATATACTTAGAGGCTCTTATAGCTCTTAAGGAGAGGCTTTTAAAAGACTTATAATTAGACTTTTTATTTATTATAAATAAAGCTATTATAATTAATACTATAGTACTACTTACGGACCTTAATAATAAGTAGTTAGTAATATAATTATCTTTTTCTTATAATAAGCTTAAAAAAGCATCTTAATTTAAGTACTAAATAGGTACTATACTATTTTATTAAAACTATATTCTTATACTTATGACTTAGAAAGAATTAACTTTTTTTGATAACAAGGTACTTAGAAAGTAAGTACTAACGCGCGTGTAGTGCGTCTGCGGCCTCGGAGGACTCGGAGTGAATCTGAGACGCTCTCCGTGCCTTATGATTGATTACAAATAAGGGGCCGATGATGAGACCTACTCGATATCTACGTCAAGCTAGAACTGAATATCCCATCAACAGCCAGATGGCGTGAACGCATGTGGACGGGTTTTCCTGTAAGGTAATAACGAATTATAGTTACAGTCATCTTACTTCCATTGTTTTCGTCTCTGAAAGGTTTAGAAATAAGCGAAAGCTGGAGAAAGACTAGTGACGGATATACTGACGGCTTCTAGTAGTTGAGGGGATAACACGGCATTTTCTTAGCAACTCCTTAACGTGTATCCGCCAACAGTGAGTACCTGAGTGAGTCTTGAAGATCACACAATGGGATCGCCCGCTCTTGGCATGTTTTGATGGTTTCAAGGTGGTACTGCGTGTCCGTGAGTTTCTCATCATTACATTGTTGATCTCGATGCCACCTCGACTTATTACTACTGCTCTGTGACCGCGATTCCCATCTCGTGGTGCTCATGTTCTTCTTTTGACCCGAGTCCACGGATTTCCATACACAACCACAGAAAACAAATAAGATACCATCTGCAACGCACATCTGCTTGCGTGGAGTAGATAGGAAAACAATATGCAGAACAAATAGCATTGCGAAGGTCTCTTGTTGACTTCCAACGGGTTTCGTCGAAGCATTTGGAGTCTTTACCATCTCCCAGGCTCTGGATGGGCGGCTAAGAGAGCACGATCCAGGGTTACGGAACACCACAGTCGGAACTCTTCGGACTTATGTCAATTATTTTCCGCGAAGTCTTATCTAAGGACAGCAAGACAACAGGATCTTTGATTCATGCATGACGCAATGAGAAACTATTTCACTCGGAATGCCGACTTGGCTATGCGAGTACCAAATATGATTTGATGTCCAAACTAGGAGAAAAGAAACTGCGAGATAGGGAGCGGAATATATAAATGCTCGTTGGAATGTCGAGACGTTCGACATCGTATTTAGGGACCAAAGTCACATTCTGGAACTCAGGAGGTCCTGTCGTCAACTTAAGGCCATCCGAGTTCCTTCTCATATCCACGTCGCCAATAAAGGCTGTACTGATCTGATTACAATTGATTTGTGAGCTGATCGTTTAGGTGGCACCAAGGACTAATGAGCCTAGCGACACTGATCATTTAACTCCAGCGAGCCAATTGGGAAGAGACGCTAAGTCCTGAGCAGTAACCGACACCGCTTTCCCCTCCCTTACTTTTCTCTCTTCAACATCGCACAGCAACCAAGCGAGACAGGTCTACAGCGCTTTATGCATCGGAAGTGACCGTCGCGTTGCTGTCATTTTGCATGTACTCGACGCCAAATTTTCTAGTTTAGTGTCCTCGTCTGCCGACAGCAGTAGCCTAGCGATGGCTCTCTTCTCGACGTTGAAGGATGCTGAACCTGAAAGGTCCGAACCACAAGAGTTCGCCTACGCTCTCCGATGCGTTCAATTGCTCGCAGGCTATGGATCTCAGCCGATCAGTTGCAAATTGAAGCCATCTGTATTGGGACAGATCCAGCACAAGTATGAGGCGTTGTCATACGCATGGGGCGACACAACGAAGAAAGTCGAGATTCTTCTGGAAGGACAACCATTCAAGATCACCAAAAACCTCGAAACGGCTTTACGTCGCCTGCGGTTGGCAAAAGAAGATCACTCGTTGTGGATAGATGCAGTATGCATCAATCAACATGATCGCCCCGAAGTCAATCTGCAGGTCAAGAGGATGTGGTCAGTGTACAGATACGCTTCGAAGGTCATTATTTTCTTAGGCGAGGGTACGACTGATACTCATCACGCCGTCGACCTGATACAGGCTTTGGCGAGAGAGGGTAACCGGCTTGGCCATCGGCGCGTCACGTCTTTTATTTTCACCAAAGATGCTCAGCCCACGAAAAAGGCTCTACAAAGGTTAATGAGCAGTCCATGGTGGAGCAGATCCTGGGTCATCCAAGAGTTTGCAGTTGCGACCGAGGTTGCTTTTGTCTGTGGTGACCTGGAGTGGTCCGGTGAATCCTTTTGCGAAGCACTGCGGACCCTGGTAGATGTCAGATTCAATGCAGCTCTACCGCGCGGACAGGAATACTTTATGAGGGAGATCGCATCGACACCGATAAGTCATCTGATGACGGCGCGCAAAGACTACCAAGATAGCCATTCGGAGGCGTCAAGGTCCAAAGGCGCCCCCGAACGAGACCCGCTCAGCCTTCTCTACAGGTTTCGGAGTTTCAAAGCTTCCGACCCTAGAGACAAGGTATATAGCTTTGTCGGATTGGAAGTCCAATTCGACCTCGGCATACGGCCGAGGCTGCGCAGGGGCTAACGAGGGGCCCTATTTACGATTACCACAGACTACTTAACCTATAGTTAGAACCTCCTTTTTATACCTTACGTAGTATATTAAAATAGTTTAATTAACCTACTTCGTTAACCTATAGTTCGAACTAATTAACTAATATCCCTGTGATAGGGATATTAATAAGCTTATTCTATCTAATCAGAGAGGTCTCGATGCTATAACCGGACTATAACCGCGCTTGTCGGATTAGAAGTTGTTACGAGTTATGGCACGTAGCAATGGGCATACAGAGTGTAGTAAAAGTGGCTTAACTATTAAAATAGAAATAGATAAAAGGAAAAGGTCTATATATACGATATCTAAGATAGATACGTATTTTAGTATATAACGGGCACTTCGTAAAATACGGATTACGTAATATACCCCCTAATTACTACCGCTAGGGAGCTATTATACTTAAAATAGAATCTCTAAATACCCTTATAAAGGCCCGATTTAGTTAAATATAAATAAAAAAAAATAAGTATAAGGGATATACGTTTTTTAAACCGCGTTTATTATAAATATATCCCTTTATTTAAAATAAATAAAATCCTAATCTAAAATAGTATGCATTTTATTACTTTTAGTATATAAATTACTAAGGGTAAGGCTACTTAGCTACCTCGTATATATCTAAATTCTCGTAGCGTTACTTAGCTATTATTTTTTTTTTAACTTTTTATAATTACTATAAGTACCCCCGTTTATTACGTACGTACTTATACTATTAAATTATTTATTAATTTTATTTTAAATATAAATATTTAATATATTTAGAAATAATAATAAGTTTTACGTAATTTTTATAATACGTTTTATATATAAAATATATAGTTTATTAAGAATTTAAATAAGTAATAATATTAATAAGCCCCTTAAGGTCGTTACCCCTTTTTATACTCTCTAACCCGCTTATTAAGGTTTAGTTACTAAGCTCTCTTTCCTTAACTAAGAAAATATTAAAATTACTAGTTAAGATACTAAGGACTTTATTAAGTTCGAGGTTCTTATTAATAATATTAATAAAAGTAATAATAAAGTAAATAATAGTAATAAAGGCTTTAACGAGCTTTTACTTATCCTCCCCTTAGAGCTTAAAAATAAAAATAAGTTTAGTTTAGAAATTAAGCTTTTTAAAAAGGGTATATTATAAACTATTATCCTAAGAGTTTATATTTATTATTATTTCAAATTTTAAAAAATATAAGGCTAGTTCTTTTTAAAAAAGTAATAAGAAGTAAAAGAGAACGTTAAGAAATAATAGTACCCCCCGTAATAAGTATAATTTTTTTACTATTCTAAGCTTATTTAATATATACTTAGTCCCTAAGAAGCTTAAGGGAGAGGCTTTTGAAGAACGGGAGATTTAATATATACCCTATTTTTAAATAGCCCTCTAATATACCGACCCTAAGAATAGTAGTTATTATTTTATAAAAAATAATAGCTAGTATATACGCTACTTTAATAACCGTTCGGCCGCGTAGTATATTAATATACTAATTATTTTATAACTAATAGCCTAGGCCCTTACCGAGGCTATTATAAATAGCGCTCCCTTTTTTATAAATATATTATCTTTTTTTATTATTAAAAAGTATACTCTTAACTATAGTTTTAATAAAATATTATTAAGCTCCGTAGTATTATTTACTAAATAAATAATAATATTAAAATATATAAGAATTATATTAGCTTTTATACTAAGATCTTCCTCCCTATACGCCCCCGGGCCCCTTTTTTAAGTATACTTATATTATTAATTATATTTATTATAATTATTTATAACTAACTTTTTATTATACTACCCGCTCCCGTACTCTAAGTTATTAATTTAATAATCGCTTTACCTCCTCCCTCCCCTACTTATAGCTTCGAGGATTTTGAGGTATATAAAATACGGTTCTTAATAAGTATAACTAGTCTCCTTATTATTAATACTATAGTTTTAATAATCTCGTACTTCTTAAACCGGGATTTTAAATAATAAGTATAAGCTCTAGTTTTATTTTTATATATATATACCCTATAAGGTAAGGTTATTTTAAGAGTTTAGGTTTTTAAGCTAAGAAAAGTTCTATTTTATTTATTTTTAAGCCTCTAGGCCGCACTCCGGGCTCTATTTATTATTTACTTTTAAGTATTAAGTTTTTTTAAGCGTGGCTTAAATTAATTATTTCTAACTACTTTAGCTATTTATAATAACTTTTTACGTATTATAAAGGTTAAGAAGTATATAAAAATGTTCGAACTTAGTTTATAAAAGGTTTTTAATAAGCCTATTTATTAGTATATTTTTTATTACTATATAAGTAACCTCGAAGCCACTTTTAGTATACTCTTATCTTAGCTATATATTCTATATATTAATATAGCGAAGTTAAGTAGCTATTCTTTTCCCTTTTTTTATAACGAGCCGAATTATTTATTAATTATTATAGTTAACTAATTATATTTCTCCTAGGTTAAGGGTAATATTTTTAAAAAGGCGCTTTAGAACTATAGTTTTTTTTACGGTTTTTTTAAAATAAAGAAGCTTAGCTTTAGTAATTAACGTCGTAACTATTACTTAACGTGCTAATTTTTATTAAATAGGGCCGCTAAAAAAATATCATATAACCTTAAAATAATTATTATTATTAGTATCCTTATTATAGGGATATTAGTTAATAAGTTCGAACCGTAGGTTAATAAAATAGGTTAATGAAACTATTTTAATATACTACGTGAGGTATAAAAAGGAGTGTTTAACTATAGGTTAAGTAGTTTATAATAATTATAAATAGGGCCCCTCGTTAGCCCCTGTATAACCTCGGCCGTATACTAAAGTTAAATTAGACTTCTAATTTAATACTAACTTTCTTTTCTTTTATTAATCTAATTATTACTTTTGCTACTATCGCTATTACTACGATTAGAGGTTTAATTTAACCTCGGGCCCGTTTATTAAGTTATCTCTTTTTACCCCTTTTTTTTACTTTTTTTATATAACCTATCCTTTTATTCGTACTATTACCTTTCCCTCGCTAACGAATTACTCTAATCCCTTATTAAGTACTACTTTTATAAAAATATTAGCGAGGTTATTATTATTATTAATTTAATAAATCTTAAGGATCTCTTATTATTTATATAACTACCTAAGGGCTATAATATTTATTATAAACCTCTTTTTTTTTATAATACTTAGCTTAATAAGGTACTTATATAACGAGTACGAATTAGTATAAATAATCGTAAGGATTATAAAAAGGTTAAGTCGATTTATAATCCTCTTAAGTATAGTTAAAATTGCGTAAGTAAGGTTAATATTATTAATTATATTATAAACTTTAGATATAAGTACGCTATATATTACTCGCTTACTCTTTATTAATAAATAGTAAATAATATTACCTTAGATTATAAATTCGTCCTTATTAAGCTTCTCGTTAATAAGGATAATAATATATCCTAACTATAAAGTTAGGTTATTATTATTTATAAATAATTTATTAATAAATACGTAGAGCCTTATTAAGGTAAGCTTAATAAGCTAATAAACGAGACCTCGGTTATCGTTTTCTTATTATTATTATAGTTATTAATTAAAAGTATTAAAGTTACTTTTTATAAGCTTTATAACTTACGTAGCTCTAGCGTACTTAAAAGTAGCCTCGGGCTAATAAATACTTATAATATATACCCCTTAAGTAAGCTTAGCTCTATATTACTTTTTATAATTAAGGGATTTTTAGTTAACGAGGGTAATTTTCTCGTTTTACTCCTTTTATTAAAATATTATATTATCTTTTTTAATTATTAAAATCCTTTTATTAAACGCTAATAAGAATTTTAATATTAGGATCTTTTTTAATTTAGTTATAAATTTAGCTTTATAAAGCTCCTTATTCTCTTTTTTTATAAACTTAATATTTAATAAACCTAAGGTATTATTTATTTATATCCCGACAATACTAAAGGGGTCGTTTATATATATAGAGATTAGGAAGTATGGATCGTATATTAACGTAATTATAAATAATTAGTTAATATAGAAGTCGTAGTACGTTACTTATTAATAAGTACCCGATTTAATAAGGCTATATAACGGCTTAAGTACTTTAATAATCGTACTTTTTAAATACTTACTAATTATCTCTTTTAAAAAATAGGCGAGGATCTTCTTTATAAGCCTAATTACTAATTAAATATACGCTTATATAATATTATAACTCTAGATCTAGTATCTTTTTTATTATAATAATATTATTAATATTATTATAAGGCGCTAGTTATAGTATTAAACTATAAGTAATTAGGTAAGTAGTATCGCTTTTTTAACGTCGCCGTACTTTTATATAACGTACCTCGATTTTTTATATAGCTATAGGGTACCCTTTTTTTTATTTTTCGAACTATACGTAATTTAAAAATACGTAGATTTATATATTTAATTAGATTATAGAGGATAAATTAATAAACCCCTCGATTGCGTAATATTTTTATTTTTACTAGGTCTAATCCTTTAAAAGGTCTCTTAGCTATTATAATTATACTATTTTTTTATAATTAGGTTATAAGTACGAAATCGGCCTTCTCTTTTGCTATATAGAATATACTAATTATAGCATCGTTAATAATAAATTATTAAAATAGTACCCTTTATTTAGGTTTTTTTTATATATCTTAGCGGTATAAGTATTACTTCTTCCTCGCTATTATTATCTATTTATTTTATTATAATAATTTTATTAAAGATGATTTCTTACTCCTCTTTACGCTACTAAGGGGATTCCCCTAGCTCTTTTTCTTTTTATTAAGCTAATATTTCCCCGCTACGAGTAGTATAGTACGGTCGTACTACTATAATTAATACTTTAAATAGTTAGTCTCGATTTTTAGTAACGATATATAAACGTTTATTAATTAAGATTAATTTATATAGGCTTAACTATTATTTAATAATTTCTTTTTATACCCTAACGTCCGAATTTAGTAATATATTAAGATTAGGACTTATATCTAGCTTATTATAAGTAGTAATAGCTTTATTAATTTAGCGCTTCGTATTCGTTTCCTAGAGTACCTTTATTACTTTATTAATTACCTAAGCTTACTAAGTTATATTTAGTAATAGTAGCGAGGTTATCGTTATTCTTAGGTATACTCCGAATACGAAAAGTATTAGAACTAGTCCTTTTAGGCTTATAGTATTATTATAGTACTTAAATACTATTTAAAAATACTCTTTATTTATAATATCGGGGTACTCGTTATAAATAATCTTAAATACTTTTTTTAATTACTAGTGGGCTCTTTTTACTTTATTAATACTATATAGTAGTTTTTTTTTAGCTTTATAAGTATAAAAGATCGACCTTAACGGGATCACGCTTTGGAAGGAAATTATATAATATAATATACTTTTTAACTATATAATACGCATAATATATCCTAAGTACGCGCTTAACGTAATATAGTAATTTCAATACAAAAACCGCTATTTAATTTAGGATAAATAAGTTACCCTCTTTAGTAGCGGCGCTACTTAAAAAGGTTAATAATAAAAGTTAGCCGTAATAATTAGCTATAATAGTAAGCTATAATAGTTAAAAGCGGCCCTTAACTATAGAGGTTCTGAACTTTAATAATAATACAAAGGTTTTTAGAAAAAGGGCTAAAAGGGCTAATATTTAACTACTTTTTAGAGCTTATAAAGATTCTTTTTATTTTTATTATTTTTAATATTACCTAAAGCTACTCTCTATTTAAACTAAATAAATTTACTAAATAAGCTTATTAAATAAACTTATTAAACGTACTTATTAATATATAAACTACTACTTTACTAAAAATGCCCCTCGATAGGTCCCCCCCTCTAGGGCTCGATAGATTCTTAGGCCCCCTTAACGCCCTAGCTATTATAGCTAACGTAAGTATACTTAAAGAGTAGCGTAGTACTTTTTAATAATACGGAATCTAGCTAAGTAATAGTACGAACGCTATAAATAGCTAAGTTAATATAAATATTAAAATCTAGTATATTAATACTAGTTTAAGAATTATATTTTATAAAACTAAAAACCTTTTTAATATAGGCTATATTATAAATATAAAGGAATATATAAGAGGTCCTTTAATTTTTAATAAGAAGGAGTATATAATATAGGATCTAGCTACTTATACGGGCTAGTACTAAGAGGTTTTATATACGTTAGAGTAGGTATAGCTTGCTCTCTAAATAGCTAAAATTACGTAGTAAATAGTCGGAAGCTATTTTAATTAGTAATTAGGTATAGAGCGCAATATACCTAATTTTCCTTAATACGTAATATATAGTACGGCCCCGGTAGAATGCTCTATTAGAGGGCTTTATTAATATTATAATATACCTTAATAAATACGATTTTCAGCTATTAACTATACGTAGTAATATTATTTCTAAACTTTACTAATTTAAAGCTCGTATTTATATTAGTCCTAATCTTATTTAGTGGCCCTTAATATATATCGATCTACGCTCTTTTTAATATTAACTAAATAGTTTTAGTAAATAGGTCCTTAAGGAATTAACCTTTTTAAAACAATATAGCCTCGTTAATAATATATAGTATTAGGCAATTATTTAAATAAAAAATATTAAGAACGATTTCTTAGTTAAAGTTAAGCTCGTTATATAATTTAAACTTAAATTTATGCGGGCTCTAGGCGTTTATTTAGTACTAGTAATATATTTTTATTAAGTATTTTATAGCTCCTATTTTTATATTATTCCCCGATTATTTAAAGAGGTTATATAGCCTTATAACTAATAAATAGCCGAAGTACTTATATAATTATTAAGCTCTCTTTTTATAAAATAGTTAATAGATTTAATATCTAATTCGAACTTTATAAACGCATACCCCTATCGCTTTTTAGTAAGTATAAACTACTTACTATTTAATAATTTATCTCACGTATTATTTAATACGATACTTAACTAGTTTATATTTTTTAAGTTTAATAAAAATAGTATATTAATTAGTAGGATATAAAAAACTATTATACCTAAGTATATATTAACTTTTACTATACTTAGGGCGTATATTTCTTTACCTAGGCCAAAGCTAATTTTTATAATACTTATTATTAACGTATTCAACGTAACTAAGGATATTCTTTAGAGTATATAGAATTACCCCTTACCCCTAGTTAATTATTATAATACTCCTATATTTAGAATAATCTCTTAAAAAATATCTAAGTTATATCGTTTGTTAGTGTAAAATACTTATACGAGCTTAGTATTTAAGTAATTTAGGGGGTATAAAAAAGACCCCTTTAGGTACCCCTAGAATTATTTAGTACCCTATTTTCTTTAAATATTAAAAGAGGTACTAATTTCTTTTTAAATATTAATAAAATAGGGTTTAGTATTATTAAATTTATTCATTTGTTTATATTTATTATCTAAGAGATCTTCCCTTAGTATTTATAAATAAAAGCCTATTTATTAAGAGCTTTTACTATTTTTTATTTATTTAGCCTCGTATATCCTCTAGAGGTTAATAGAGTAAAAAAAGAGTAGTTAATCTCGTTAACTTTATTAAAATTTACTTTGTTAGTATACGGGGTAAAATCTTCCTTATTTTCTAAATTTCTTATTATATACGGATCCTCTAGGCCGCTAATTATACCTTTAGATGTACCCTTATATATAATAAAGAATTAATTAAATTAATAAGGGCTAGTTTTACCGTTTATTACCCTTAACTTCTTATATTACTCGTACGAGTTAGTACGCTCTTTTTTAAAGTACTTATTTAATTAATAACCGTCTTTTTTATATATAAAATACTTTCCTTTTTATTACCCCTATTTTAAATTTAACTAGTAGCTAACTAAGGAGTCTATTTTTTTAACCTAGCGGTTATTATACTTAGTATCTCTCCCCTTATTTTTATATATATAGTTAATTTAGTACTATTAATAAGGGCTATTATATAATTATAAATACGTTTATCGGGGTATCTTTATTTTAATATTAAAGCTAAATATTAGCCTTAAGTAAAGGGTTATATAATACTTAAGTAGTTAATATAAAATTACCCTCGTTTCTAAGACTCTCTATATAATAATATAAAAATACCTAACCTTTTACTTATTTATCCCCTTATTTAGCTACGTCTTTATTAACTTATTAATATAATTAATAAGTTTTTTAAAAATCTCTAGCCTCGATTTTCTTTTTATCGTTCTAGTTATAAACTAGAATAATAATACCCTTAGCTCGGATAGGAGCTCTAAACTCCTATTTTAAGTCTCAAAGCAACTTCGAATTACGTTAACTATATTTAAAAAGTCGGTTTAGTTAATAATACGTACTATTTTATAATAGTAATCTATAGCCTTATTAATTAGTACGATATTAATTACTAAGTAGTATTATTATTCTTAAATTCTAACTTTTTCATAGTACTTATAGAATATTATAAAGGTTTTTTACAAAACCTCGTATTTCTTTTTTAAGTATAATTTCTTTTTAGGGAAGATCTTCATAAGGTTAACAGATTACTTTATAATAGCGACCGTTAGATTAGTTTTTTTATATATCCTTTACGTATTAGTATAATTATATTAACTTTACGTAGTTAATTATATACGTTTCTAATTAATAAGTAGTAAGCTACGGATTAATAGCGTTACTAAGCTAGTTACTAAGATTAATAAAATTATTAATAACTACTCTTTTTATATAATCTCTATAGCCCTTAATATAGCGGGCGCTAATATACTACTATTAGTGATTTTTAATAAAAATTCTAGTTAGTTTACTTTTTTATTAAAGTCGTCGTATTTTACTACTACTTAGTTAACTTAATTCTAATTTTATAATATAAATTCGTTAGTAATAACTATAATAACGAGCGTTTTATAAGCTCTTTATCCTAATACTTAGGTTAATAAAACACCTTAATAATAAAGGAATTTAATAACCCTCTTTACTATATTTAGATTAGCGCTTATAAACTACTCGTCTTTTTAATTACCTAGGTCGTTAGTAATTTTATAAAATAAGAGTTACTCTTTAAGCCCCTTCTAAGCATAGATTTTTATAAAATAAACTAATATTACGTCGATTTACTTACTATTAAAGTTATTAAAATCTCTATATACTTATTTTCTTTAGTATTTTAGTTAAATCTCTACTTATTTATATAATATAAAAATTCCTCTTCTTTAGCTATAGACTAACTCGTTCCTCGTCGTTCTTTAACTTATACTTCGATTTATAATACCTAGCGTATTTAATTTTAATAAAGTCGTTGTAGAGCTACTTATTAACCTTAGTAATAGCGTACTATCGTTAGTTATTAGATTTATTAAGGTCTAGGACTTTTTTACTTCCTTTTATCTCTTTATACTAAGCCTTGTTATTATTTACTTTTAATCCTCCTAGTTAAATACTATTTTAGTAGTCTTTTTTTAGTTACTTAATTAATTAATATTAGAAATAGATTTGCGAATAGCTTAATAACGTTTTAATTATGAAGCGTTTTTTTTAAATTAAAACCCGAGAGCTATATACGTTTATTAAACGAATTATTACTAGTTAATAATTTACTTTTCATTTTTTTAAAATTAGTAATTTTTATATTAAGAGCTTGTAGTATAAAAAGGGAGCTTTTTAGTAACCCTTTAAAGTATTCTTTTTTTATTATAATAATTATAATTCTAATAAGAAGTTACGAGAGGATCTTTTTAGGGGTAGTAACCTCCTTACTAAGCTAACCTCTAATACTTATAATATTCGTAATTTATAAATTACGGCTATTATAATCTCTAAATCTCCTCTTTCCTCGTTATATTACTTTTTATACTATATTCCTAAGTAATATCTAGGGAGATAGTTAAGAGGGTTATAAGGAGATTATTTAGGTTTTTAAGATTATATTTATAAGCCCCTCGGGGGTAGTCCTTTTATATACCGTAGATCTCTTAGTCTTATAATACTTATACTTCTTAGTACGCCCTATGCTTAAGGATCTTTTTTCTTTAATTATATAGTACTCTTTTATATCGTATTTTTTAGGCTCGTTCGTCGTACTAATTAATTAAGTAGGTAGTTATATCAGTAGTTCCTTTTACTAATTAATTAATTAATTTAATTTATTTTTTATTACGGGCCGGCTATAAGTAAGTTAATTAATAAGGAAGGATTATATAAGGTTAATAATAATAGCTCGGTCGCCTCGATATTTCTATGAATTATTAAGGGTTATTTTAATATAATAGACGTCGGCCCTTTATAAGTAGTTAAGGGCTACGATTTTTTTATTTTATTCTATTATAGAGATTCTACATCTTATTACTTACTTTTTATAAAATTAGGTAGTACGATTTTTTTATTATGTTTTGTTCGAAGAGGTCGTTTTTGTTATACTAAATACCTTATTAATTTATAATAGTAGAAATTAATTACTAATTAGTATTAGTATCCTAATTATAGGGATATTAATTAATTAGTTCGAACCGTAGGTTAACGAAGTAGGTTAATTAAACTATTTTAATATACTACGTGAGGTATAAAAAGGAGTATCTAACCGTAAGTTAGGTAGTTTATAATAATTATAAATAGGGCCCCTCGTTAGCCCCTACGCAGCCTCGGCCGTATACCGAGGTCGAATTAGACTTCTAATCTAATAGTTATATTACCTTCTTATTTATAAAGCTAGTATCTCTAGCTAAGAGTAATAATTACGTACTTAGTATATTACCGTAGTAAAGCGCAAGATATCTTATTATATAAAAATACTAAATATATTAGTTAATTACTTTAATATAAGTTACGCTCGGATTAGTTAAGAAACGTAATAATTATAAATAAGCAAAAGCGATATCTAGTTCAATTATAATAGCTATATAAAATATACTTTTAACTTTTTCTTAGTAGCTTTTTATTTCCTCTTTTATTACTTACTTATTATTTAGTCTAAACTTCTCTTAAAAAAGAGGGGTAGCTAGATATAGTAAATTTATAAGGTCGAAGCGTTTAGTAACTTGCTTAATATATACGTTATAAATAAGGTTAATTTTATAAATAGGACGGTTTTATAAAATCCGTACTCTAAAAACGTAATTAATTAGTCCGTTCTCCTTAAGGCTAATATATTTTTTTATACTATTAACGATTTTTTAAACCGCCTTTTAGTTATTTTAATAATAAAAAATAATAAAATCGTTAATATAAAATACTAATATTACTTTTCTATTTCTAGTTTAGTAAATATAGATCTCTTCGTAACTATATATTATATTTATATTACGAAGTATAAAAATAAAAGTTTAGAACTATAAAATTAGAGAGTCTTAGAGGCTATATAAAACGCGTTAGAGTTTATTTATTTTATTAATAACTTTATATCCCTCTAAGAGTTTAATAATTATTAGTTTCTTATCCTTAATAAGTGCGTTAAGAAATGCGTTAATAGTATTATAGTAGTTAGTTTTAAGGTCGAATTAGGTAACTATTATTATTATAAGCCTAAAGGCTTTTATAGCGAGTATTAAAGCGTACGTATTTTATAAGAGGTTAAGTAGTTATATATTCCCCCTTATATATATATATATATATATATATTTACCTCGCTAACCTCGGTATTAGCATTATGCTTATAAGTATATACCTACTTTAATAAAAGTAAGCTCCCTTATTTAAGATTATAATCGATTTTTTCTTATATACTAATATCTCATAGCTTTTTTATTTTTATATTTATAGTATCCCTAAGTAGTTTTTATAGTTATTATAAGAGATATTTGAACATCGCCGTTAATGATCCGTGGTTGTGAACTTTATAGGAGGAAAAGTTAAAAAGATAGAAAATCTAAAAAAATAGTCTATTGAGACAGTGGGAGTATCCATGACTACTGTGTATTAATACTGTGTAAATGATACCGAGAACCGCCCGAGCAGCTAGCAAAGGCAGAATAAAAAAATAAATAAGAGATATTTAATATTACTAAACTTTTTAATAAGCTCTAGGAATTAATTTTAATAAGTCGGGGTTTTTAAACTCTTTTAGAGCGCTCTAAGTAGGTCTTATAAACTGCTCTTTTTATTATTTAATAAAGTATTATATATCCCGTACTACTTTTCTCTATAGCTTTTTATAAATTAAGTATAAAAATAAAAAAAAGTAATCTTAGCGATAGTTATAATAATTACTATTTTTTATATTTCAATATAAGAATATTATAAAAATACTATTATTAAAGCGTTATAGAGGTTTATAAATCCAGTTTAAATATTTAGGACCTAGTAGAGCTTTATTTAATACTTAATAAAGCGGTTTTTATAAGCTCTATTCTTATATAGTATTAGAAGTTTATTATAAGGCTTTTTTACTAATATTGACTTTAGTATTAAGAATTACTTCTTTATAATTAATACTTCGTTTATTATATACTTTAGTATTTTACTAAAAGTTATTAAGAATTAAAGGCTAAAGAACCTTTATAATATATATAAGTATTTATAGGGAGGAACGTAAATTACGTAGAGCTATTTATAACTTAGTTATTATACCCCCTTTTTTACTCCTACCCCCGAGCTTATATAAAGAGGTTATTTTAAAAATTAATAATAGTAATAAAACTATAGTAGCCTCTTTAATCTTATTAACTATACCTTATAATACGCTTATTAGTTACTTAGCGTCCTAAATAGTTAAAAATCTAATAATAATACTATCCTTAACTATAGAGTTATCTTAAGTACTAGTATTTCCGAAGTCTAAATCTACTTTTCTAAGTACTTAAATTAATTTATTATTAATATTAAAGAGTTCTTATAGCTCTTAGACTACTAGATTTGCTTATTTACTTATAATAGCTTACTCCTCGTATATAAAATTATAAAAAACTTTTTTATTAAACTTAATATTTTTTATAATAAATACTTACTCGAGTATAAGTACTTAGATCCTATATAGGTTATGTATTTTTAGTACGTATTTAACTAAGTATCTTATATACCTATAGGAAAGTACTTTAAACTCTTTTTAATATATACCCCTCTTACGATCTTTATAAAAAGGCTATATATAATAGCTATATATAAAGACTACCGAAATACGAGGTTACTAGTTTAGAATTACGTACTTAGTAACTTATTTATTACTAGCGTTAATACCGCTTTTACTAGTTAAGTTCTATTATAATAGGCAAGTTTTTATTATTAGCCTCCCGTAGAGTAATATTATAAATAAAGATTATTACTAATACTATTTTATTTTATAAATTTATAAAAAGGTTTATAAATAAGCGTACTTTATAAGCTTTAATAATTATTAATTAACTTATTCTTTTTATATTACTTATAGGTTCTTTTATATATAGAGGTAGAAGCTCTATTCCGATTCTTAGCTCGCTATATTATATTTTATATATATATTTAATATTAGTAATTAGGAGGGTAGTCTTTTTATTATTTTTAAAGAAATAGATTAAAGTCCCTTTTTAATAATAAATCGCTATTTTAAAGCTCTATAATACGAAAAGCACTTCCTTTTCTATTTTAGTCCTTAAAAAGAACCCCCTAAGCTACTTAATATACTTATTAAAAGCTATGAGTATATACTATTATTTACTAAGAAATAGCTCAAAGTAAAATAGATCTTAATATATATAGTACTATAGCCGTAAGGCTTTTTTTAAAAATAGTCCTCTTTAAATTACTAACTTAGCCTCGGATAATATATATATTTATACTTAATTTATAATAGAGGTTTAATATATATACTACGAGTCTTATATAGGAATTAATAAAGAGTATTAGGTCTAAGATAACCTGTTCTAAAGTACTATAAGAGCGTATTATTAAACCTCTTATAGGTATATTAATACGAGTAACGGAATTTTCCTTAGTTAACTAATAATATTATACTAGCTAGGCTCTATAAAATATACTTAATAATTATAAAAAAAAGGTAAAATTAATAAAGCTTATATTTAAAAAGACTAGGTTATTTTTTTAAATAAGTTACTTTTTAATAATGCTCTTTTAAAGCGTTTCTTATTATGAAGTATAATTTAGACTATAATATTAGAGTACGCTTTTATTTAGTAAAGTTTCTAAGATTATATTAATATAAAATCCCTTAATATAAGTAATATTCTAAAGCTTTAAGTTATAAGTACCCTTCTCCTTAGGGCCGTTTAGAACGCCCTTTATAATACGAGTACTATGTATAATAATAAGTAATATAATAGTTCTTAATTTAATATAGTTATTATTACTAAATAGTACGTAACTCTTAAGTTTAAAGAGGCTCTTATTATTAACTAGATATATTACTCTATAAATATTTATTATTATATTTTAAAATAGAAAATAAGCGCTACTTATAGGGATATTAAAAATTACGTTTATTTTTAAGTCCTAACCCTTTATAAATATAGCGACTATATAGCCCTCGTTATAGTTTATTAATAAGCTTATTTTAAATTAGTTAGAGGATCTTTTTAAAAACCTAGGTTTTTTAGGGGTTTTATTATTTTTTAGTTATTTAACTTTTTTAAGCTTACTATAGAGTAATTTCTACTTATTTAATTTAATAGTAATAAGGACTTTCTTTACTTAGCTCTTTAGTATTTATATTAATAACTTACTAACATTTTAGTTTATAAGTACTTATTTTAACTTTTAGTACGCTATTAGCTTTTATAAGTATGCGTAATTATAGGAGTATATAATATTATCCTTATTATTTACGTTATTAACTATATTAGAACGTCTTACGAAAGTAGAGTAAGCCCCTCTTTATTTTAAAAGCCGCTTAGTATATACGTCCTAAGTAACTAAACTAAATATATACGTAATCTCCTCGAGGGCCCTAGTATTTATTTTAAAAATTATTAATTTATTAAAAGTCTCGTATATACGTTAGCCTTATATAGGATTAAGTCTAGACTTAACTATAATTAAAAAATTAAGTATAGCGATCTCTTTATTAATTTTTAAAATATTATACAATTTAGTTTAAAAATAAGCAGACTATTACTCCTTATATTAGCGTTATAAGTTAACTCTAGTTTTTATTTTATTAAGAGTTTAGTAATATTCTTCTCGAACCGTATTTTTAATTACTACTTTAAAAAGCTAAAGTTCTTATTTTAATTATTTAATAAGTCGTTATATACTAAACTTAGAGCCGCCCTTGATAGTTTTTTAAAATACGTATTTATAAAAAATAACGTTAACTAATTTTACTAATTACTAAGCGAGGAGTTTAATATACGTATTAACTATATTACGTTCCTAAGCTTTAAGTTATTTATATTTAGTATTAAGCTCTTACTATTTCTAAATACTCTTAAGTATATAAATCCTCTTTATAAGTATAATATAAGGATAGATTTACCTATATAAAGTAAGTAATAAAGCTAGTTTTATATAAAGAAACCCGGATTAGTTCTATAAGTTATTTATATTTAAAGAGGTCGAGGGGGTTATACTAGGAGTTAGGTTTAAAAGCTCTTAATAAAGATATTTCTAGTTTTTTTAATCATACTCGAACGCTTTATAACGTACTTAATAAACTCGTAACTCTTCTTTTTTATGATTATAAGTTAAGACTAATTATTCGAATTTAAAAAGTAAAATAAGCGCCATAAAAAGGTTAAAAAGTATATTAAAATTTAAAGCGTTTAGGTTAACGTACTTCTAAACTCCTACGCCCTTGCTTATAGTATAAAAAGCGTTAAACTATTTAATCTAACTATCGTAGCTAGTTAACTTAGCTTAGGCTAAAGTAAGTACGAGTATATTAGTTATTTTAAAAAGATTATAAAAATCGTATTTATAAGTGTATTATTATAATATAGGGTCTTAACTAAGAGCTAAGTTTATAACTATTACGAGTTATAGTACGTAGTAATAGGTATAAAGAGTATAGTAAAAGTAGCTTAATTATTAAAATAGAAATAAATAAAAAAAAGGTCTATATATACGATATCTAAAATAAACACGTATTTTAGTACGTAACGGGCACTTTATAAGATGCGGATTACGTAATAGAAGTCTAATTCGACCTCGGCATCCGGCCGAGGCTACGTAGGGGCCAATAAGGGGCCCTATTTATAATTACTATAAACTACCTAACCTATGATGAGAACCTCCTTTTTATGCCTCACGTAATAATATAGATTTATAGTTAATTAACCTACTTCGTTAACCTATAGTTCGAACTAATTAACTAATATCCCAATAATAAAAAAATTAATACTAATTAGTAATTAATTTTTATTATTATAAATTAGTAAAGTATTTTATATAAAAGAGACGACCTCCTAAAATAGAATATAATAAAAAAATCGTACTACTTAACTTTATAAAAAGTAGGTAATAAAACGCAGAACCTTTATAATAGAATAAAATAGAGAAATCGTAGCCCTTAACTATTTATAAAAGGCCGACGTTTACTATATTAAACTACGATAAATAACGGAAATATCGAGGTAACTAAGTTATTATTATTAACCTTATTTAATCTTTTTTTATTAATCTACTTACTTATAGCCGGCCCACGATTAGATAATTAATTAATTAATTAGTAAAAAGAACTACTTATATAACGACTACTTACCTAATTAATTAGTGCGATAAACGAGCTCGAGGAGTATAATATAAAAGAGTACTACGTAATTAAAAAAAAAGATCTTTAAATATAGCGTTTTTAATAAATATAATAAAAAATATCCCTTTGGGGTCCGGTCCGCCTCATTAGGGGCCATCTTCGCCTTTATAAGTAAGCTAGTCTATTAGGGTTAATATTAAGTATTTTTATTATATACTTTAATAAAACTTTATAACTACCTATAGCCGGCTATAGCCGTTACTAAATACTAACGATCCTACTATAATATATTAATTACCCTCTAAATAGCTAAAAACCACCCTCTACTTTCTATCTTTTCTAATAGTACTAGATTTTCTTTTTAATCTTTCTTAATTTATTTTTATATAGCGATTCTAAAGTATTAATAATACTTAAGAATTAGTTAAGTATTTCGAGGCTATTATATTATATAAGCTAAGCGCTTATTAAGGTAATAGCTATATTAATATATATCTTTTTAATTTTTAAATTAATAATATCTAATCCGTATTTTTTAAGACGATCGTACTATAGTTCGGGGTCCTCTAGTATAATACTTATAAGATCGAACTTCTAGCCCTTAAGGTATCCCTATAAATTAATAAGTTAGCGTCTCGGTATTTTAATAGTATATATTTAAAGTAGATAATTCGATAGTAATAGCGACAGGGTAATAGTAATAAACGGTAAGGGAAGTAACGTTTTTTAACTTTAATAAAAGAAACGAAGTAATAAATATATATATATATATAAGTTAAAGTTAAAAGTATAGTAGATATCGTACTTACAGAGGTCAGTATTATTCTTAGTAACGGTAACGAGGGTATCTCTAATACCACACTATTATGAGCTACTATTACCTAAAAGGGTAACTAACTTAGCTTAGTACGTAGTAAGCTTATAAAGTAGTAGCGTCGAGCGCCCAATATCGCCGTTAATAATCCGTAGTTATAAACTTTATAAGAGGGAAAGTTAAAAAAGTAAAAAAATCTAAAACAAATAGTCTATCGAGATAGTAAGAGTATTTATTAATACTATATAAATCATACTAAGAACCGCCCGAGTAGCTAGCAAAGGTAGAATAAAAGAAACAAATAATAAAAAATATAAAAACTATAAAACTAAGAGATCTATAGTATATAAAACAAAAACCCCTATGAGGGTTTTATAAATACGACCTCGAGGACCTAAATAATCTCTTCGTAGCCCTCTTAACTCCCCCCCCTAAATATTACTTAGGAATATAGCGTAAAGGATAGTCCGACAAAAAAGGAAGAGATTTAAAAATTATAATAACTACGATCCGTAAATTATAAATATTATAAATACTAAAGATTAACTTACTAAGGAAACTACTATTTTTAAAAAAGTCCTTTCGCGGCCTCTTATTAAAATTATAATTATTATAATAAAAAAAGAACCTTTTAGAGGACCGCTAAGGAGCTCTTTTTATATTACTAGCTCCTAGCGCGAGATTATTATTTTTGAAAAAAGGGGGAAGTAAATTACTAACTAGTAATTATCTATTTAATAAATATATATACCTCTTAGGTTTTAATTTAAAAGAAAACGCTACGTAATCGAGACGTTATTAAGCTATTTATAAATTTAGTTTTAACGTTAGTTAATTAAGTAATTAAAAAAAAACTATTAAAATAGTATTTAATTAAGAAGACTAGGAGTAAATAGTAACGAGGCTCGGTATAAAGAAATAAGAAAGAGTACAAAGGTCCTAGACCTTAATAAATTTAATAACTAATAATAATACGCTATTACTAAGGCTAGTAAGTAGCTCTAAAATAACCCCCTTAAGATTAAATACGCTAATTATTATAAATCGAAGTATAAGTTAGGGAATAACGAGGAGTAAGTTAATATATAGTTAAAAAAAAGGGATTTTTATATTATATAATTAAATAGAGATTAAGCTAGAATACTAAGGGAAATAGGTATATAAAAACTTTAATAACCTTAATAGTAAGTAAATTAATATAATATTAGTATATTTTATAAAAATATATACGTAAAAGGGGCTCGAGAAGTAACCCCTATTTTATAAAATCGCTAATAACTTTAGTAACTAAAAAGACGAGTAGCTTACTAGCGCTAATCTGAACGTTATAAAGAGGGTTATTAAATTTCTCTATTATTAAAGTATTTTATTAGCCTAGATAGTAGGGTAAAGAACTTATAAATTACTCGCTATAATAATTATTACTAACGAATTTATACTATAGGATTAAGATTAGGTTAACTAAGAAATATTAAAATATAATAAATTTAGTAAAAAAGTAAACTAACTAGAGTTTTTATTAAAATTTTTTAATAATAATATATTAATACTCGTTATAATAAGGACTATAGAGATTACTTATAAGGGGCGACTACTAACGATCTTACTAATCTTAATTACTAACTTAGTAACGCTATTAGTAGGTAGCTTACCTCCGATTAGTTAAAAAGGTAAGAGATTTACTACGTAAGGTTAATATACTTATTTTAACTTACGAGAAGTACGTAAAGAGACCGACCTAACGGTCGTTATTATGAAATAATTTACTAACCTTATAAAAATCTTTTTTAAAAAGAAATTATACTTAAGAAAAAAATACGAGGTTTTATAGAGAGCCCTTATAATATTCTATAACTATTATAAAAACGTTAGAATTTAAAAATAATAATACTACTTAGTAATTAACGTCGTACTAACTAATAAAGCTACGGATTATTATTATTAAGTAATACGTACTATCGATCGAACCGACTTCCTAAGTATAGTTAATATAATTCGAAGTCGCTTTGAAACTTAAAATAAGAATCTAAAGGTCTTATTTAAACTAAGAGTACTATTATTCGGGTCTATAGCTAGAATAATAAAAGAAAAGACGAGGCTATGAATTCTTAAAGAGCTTATTAATTAAATTAATAAACTAGTAAAGATATAGCTAAATAAGGGTACGAATAAGTAAAAAGTTAGATATTTTTATATTACTATATAGAGAATCCTAAAAGTAATAGTAACTTTATATTAATTATTTAAATATTATAAGACCCTCTACTCGAGGCTAAGGTCTAGCTTTAATATTAAAACTAAAATACCCCGCTAAGCGCATTTCTAATTTTATAATAGCCCTTATTAGTAGTACTAAGTTAACTATATATATAAAAATAAACCTTTTAGGGTCCGGTCCGCCTCATTGGGGGCCATCTTCGCCTTTATAAGTAAGCTAGTCTATTAGGGTTAATATTAAGTATTTTTATTATATACTTTAATAAAACTTTATAACTACTTATAGCCGGCCATAACCGTTACTAAATACTAACGATCCCGCTCTAACATATTAATCGCCCTCTAAATAGCTTAAAACTACCCTCTATTTTTTATTTTTTTTTAATAATACTAAATTTCTTTTTTTAATCTTTTTTAATTTACTCTTATATAGCGATTCTAAAGTATTAATAATACTCGGGAGTTAGTTAGGTATTTTAAAACTATTATATTATATAATCTAAGTATTTATTAAAATAATAGCTATATTAATATATATTTTTTTAATTTTTAAGTTAATAATATCTAATTTATATTCTTTAAAACGATCGTACTATAGTTCGGGGTCCTCTAGTATAATACTTATAAGATCGAACTTCTAGCCCTTAAGGTATCCCTATAAATTAATAAGTTAGTATCTCGGTATTTTAATAGTATATATTTAAAATAAATAATTCGATAGTAATAGCAATAGGGTAATAGTAATAGACGGTAAAGGAAATTGCGTTTTTTAATTTTAATAAAGGAAACGAGGTAACGAATGTGTATATGTGTACGAGTTAAAGTTAAAAGTATTAAAAAGGTATAGGGTATAAGGGACTCTCGCGGTACGGTACTTTAGAAAAACTACTAATACTTATAAAAATAATATAAAATACCTCTTTCGATCGGGTTAATACGGCCTTAATTAACGAAGTTATAACTAAGGAAAAAGGGTAGTATTAGCTAAATTAGAAGGGTAAAGTTCCTAATTATCTTATATTATTGTATTTAAAAATAAATTATTAAAAAAGCTCTAGTTCGATTTTAAAAAGGTATATATATTTTTAAAATAAACATCCGCGCTACTAAGCCCCTCTTTCTTATTAGGGCCCTTTTTTTTATATTTTTTTTAATTAGCTTTTTTATAGATCCCTATACTTAATTTATTTTAAAAAAGAACTACTAGGACTAATCGCCCTACCCTATTCTAATTATTTCCTAATTTCTTTTTTCCTAATCTTTTATAAAAAGAGATTATTTTAAATTAATCCTAATTATTATATATAGTTAATTATATTAAACCCTCTACTTACCCTTCTTCTTTATAATCGCTTTTTTTACTTTTTTTATTTTTATTACTTTTTTTACTAGTTTTACTTAGTTCTTATCCTATTCCTTCTTAATAATCTCCTGATCCTAACTTTTATTAGCCTAATTCTCCCTAGCTTTTTTTATTAATAATAATACTTAAAGAGCATAGGTTAGAGTTATATATATAGTTTTTATAATTAGATTATTATACTAATTAACTTATTATTTCCTCGTATTCTTATTAATATTAGCTTTACTCTTATATATATTATAATGTTATAAAAGATTTTAATTAAACTTAGTTAGTTTTTAATACTAATATTTATTATTTTTTTATATAGCCCGATTATACTTAGAGAGCGTACGCTTAATAACTTTTTATTTTAACTAAACCCTTAGTACTTTAATTAAAGTTTTTATAATAAAACTATCCCCGCCCTTAACTAGAGTATTTAAAAAACTACCTCTCTAGTTACTTAAACTAGTTTTACTAAGAGCTAGGCTAAGGCGTAGTAGCGACTTAAGTAGTAATATATTTAATAAAAGCTTCGTAACTCGATAAGTTTTAGGGGTATTAATTAAGTAAACGAACTTATATTATTAATCTTTTACTTATTTAAGCTTATAGTATTTAAAATACTATACTTTATAATTATTATGCGCGGTCCTTTTAAAAGTATATTAGTTCTAATACTAAGGAGCTAGTTAAAAGGATAGTCCCCTATTTTAAATACGTTTCTTTTTTAAATTATTTTAATAATTAATATAATAATTATATATATTCTAAAAGTAAGAAATACTACTTTAAAAAGAGTAACGACTAGTAGGCTATTAATTAGCCTAGAGCTAATTCTAAATAAGGCTATTATTATCGTCGTATAATAAGTAATAATAAAGTAGTATCTCTAATCCTAACTAATATTAAAAGAGTTAAAACTTTAGTTTATATAGTTTTTAACTAGATCGATATTACTAAGACTAAGGAGAATAAGTACGATTCCGTTCTTAAAAACGCCCTTTTAACGTACCTTATTAAAAACTATATATTCATAATTTATAAAGGTTATTAATATATTAAAATAAAATAAGTAAAATAAAAGGTTATATAAGCTAAGCTAAATACTAAACGGGCTCGATTAAATAGGGAACTAGGCTTAGATATTTAAAAGGAGGGGTAGGGTTTTTTAATATAATTATATAATTAATAAATAAGGTCGTCGGGTTTTTAATTATAATAGTTAAAAAGTAATTCTTCTCCTCTTATTATCCCCTTATATTTTTATTCTTAATCGAGGTAAAGAGATAACTAAAAAATTAATAAGATTTAGTAATGTTTTTATAAAATAATATTTAATAAACAAAAACTCGTAGCCTATACTAAGGATTAGTAGTAGTAAGGGGTAATTTACCCTTCTTAAAAAGCTTTTATTTATAATTAGGTTTACTTAGTAAGTAGTTAAGTATCCTCGTCCCTAGAGTTTATTATATTATTATTATAATTAAGAGGTAAAATTATAATATTAATTATATTATTTTATAAAAATAGAAAGTTAGCTAAGTTAAAAATAAAGTTATTATAAGAATTAGACTCGTTAAGTAATAAGTAAAAGCTTTTTAAAAACTTTAAGAACTTCTTAAGTTAATTACTAATATAAATAGCCCCTATAATTAGTTTATTAATAAGCGTTTTTAGTTAATACGACGATCTGTTCGGAGTAGCTAAGTAAATATAAAAAAGTCCTTATTAATAATGATTAAGTTTTTTAAAAATTAATATATTAATTTTTTATTAAATATTAAAAATAAGAATTAGATCGTTAGTTTATAATTTTATTAATTAGAGGGAGTATAAGGAGTTAAACTAGTTATGGGTTTAGGTTTAGTATTAAGTAACTTTATTAACTATAACTTTTTAGTTATTTACTAAGGAAATAAAAGCTCATAATTAGGCTTAAACTTCTTAATCCGTTATATATATATTCTCTTAATTAAGTATTTTTTAAATTACCGTTCTTTTTTTAATTAGGGTCGTTATATAATAACTATAAATAAAATAGAACGGTATATAACTTAATAATACTTTAATAATTATCCTATTTATAAAAAAGGCTATAGTAAGTATAGGTTTAATATCTTTTTTTTTAATCTAATTAAATATAAAGTATATACGTAATAAGTTAATAACTTTTTTTAAAGAGCTTATTAGCGTAAGGGTTATAAGTTAATATAACCTTTTACTAAGTACTATATTATTAAGTAAGCTATATTATAGCGCCTATATTCTCTTATTCCTTATTAATAATTAGAGTACCGTAGATCCTATAGTAATAAATAATATCTTCTTAAATAAACTTTATAATATTTTTTAATATAGCGTTCGTTATAATCTGCGTTTCTAAATATCTTATAAACTTATAACGTACTTTAACGACTTTTTATTTACTTATATACTAAATATTTAAATAGACCTTAGAAAAAGGTTCGTAAATCGGAATTATAAATATATAGGGGTTATTAAAGCGTTATAATCTAGCTTTTTAATAAGCTTCGTAAGTCGTAATTAGTTCCTAGGTCTAAGCGTATATTTTTAGTTAGTAATATCGTTTTATAAAGTAGAAATATATAATCTATCGTCCCCTATACCCGGACTTATTATATATTTTATTAATTAGGTCTACTTAGTAGCGCTTATTATTAATTACTTAAGTAAGTTAGGGATAAGTCTTTATCCCCTATTAAAATAAAAGTTTATTTTATATAATAAATCGTATTACTATTTATTTAAAACGTCTAAACTAATTAAAGGGTATACTAGCTAGCCTTTTTAAAATAAAAAGGAAATAGGTAATTTATTTTAAGAGATCTAACTATTATTCGTTCGGTACTAGTATATTAGTTAGAATATTTATTTCTTATATCTAATTAACGGTAGTGTTATTATAACTATATATTATAATAAAAAAGTTCTTTATAACTCGTATTTATAAAACTCGTACGTTAATAAAGTCCTTAATATCTTTATTAAGCTCTACTTTAATTAAGTTAGATTAGCTAAGGGTTTTTTTTAAAAAGCTATTTATTATAGTATTCTTTTTCTTATTAATATACTTAATCTTAAAATTAAAAAGTCTAATTTAAGAGAGCTAGCGTATTATTATTATTAATAATAAGTTATTCGCTATATTATTAATCTAAGTAACTAGGACTTAGGCGTCGGTTTTTAATAAAAAGTTAATCCTAAATAAATAATTACGAAAATACTTTAGGTTTATTAAAACGCCTCGTATTTCGAGCTTTTTAAAGTTATAATTAAGCTCTAGCCCGCGCTATATCCCGCTCTTATATTAAGTAATAGTACGCTTATTATTAATAATTAAACTAAGTATATTACCCTATTTTTTAATATTAGTATTTATTATAAAAATAATCTATCTAGCCTTAGTACTATAGTTTAATAAAACTAAAATAGGGGCTATAATAATCGCCTCTTTAAACGTTTTTATAGCCTCGATTTATAGCGCTCTCTATTTAAAAAATTAGTTCTTACTAAGTAAGGAGTATAACGGGGCTATTATAAAAAAAAAGTACTTAATTTAGTAATAATAAAAAGTAATAATACTAAAAAACGATTTAATTTTTAAAATGTTTAAGTATTTTATTTATTTAAGGATCTTAAGGACTTTAGCTTAATTAGGCTATCTCTTCTTTATATTATAAAAGTAGTTTATAATAATTGTAAATAGCTAGTACTATTACGACTTCGCTCTAAAAATAATATAGCTAGCTAGCTTAATATTAACTAAGACTTAATTAATATTTTAAAAATATTCGTAAATAAATTACTAAATCCTAGGATAATTAGTTAAGTATTTATTATTATAGCGGGATCGCGGGCTTTTAATTACGATATTATTAATAAAAGCGCTATAGTATTTTAGAATTAAGTTATAAAAAATGCGGATTATAATCCGATAGAATTAGGCTATTAAATTTATTACTCTTATCGAGAGGGTATAGTATTTATATAGCCTAAGTAAAGTTAAAAAGGTCGTTAAATCGCGGCTCTTTTTATTTAAAAAGATCTAATTGTAATTAAAAAAAAAATCTAAGAGGGAAATAAGCTAATTTATAATAAATTCTTTTAAAAACTCGTTAGCATTAAGTAGTTACTAAGCGTTTTAAAGGGTAATAGTATTGATTTTAGTTACTAAGTTAATTAGTTAAAGACCGCCGTCTTTTATTATTATTAAGAACTAGGGGTTTTAATACGTAGTATAGCTTTTTTTAATAATACCCCGGGCAATATATTCTTAAATTATTTTAAAAACTTTTAGTAATAAAGCCTTTAGGATCGGAATACCCTTTACTTATTAAGCTTTATAGGGTATAATCTTAATTAATTATAATAATACGACTATAGGGTTAAAATAGCCGTATTTAGAGAAGTCCTACGCTAGCGCTTTTTTTTAATTAAGGAGTATTTATTTAAAAAGATCTTATTTATAAAATAGGAAATAGTTATAATCCTTAAGAATAACTTAGATTTAGTTATTTATTAATTTAGAGCTTAGTTCTATATTTAAAAACTTAAGTATAGTAATATTTTTATAAGGGCCTAATTAGTTTTATAGCTTATTTTTAATTTTTTTAAGTTTTTTAAACTTTTAATAAGGATCGTTATTAAGTATTAATTTATTAGAGAGCGCGTCGTTAACTAACTAAACTTTTTAATCTTTTTTTTTATATATTATATTAGCTTTAGTAATATAAAGAATTTTATAAAAAGCTTTTTTAGCTATCTCGTACTATTTTAATATTTTTTATCTTAGCTTCGTAATTCGTTATTTAATATATAACTCTTCTTATTAAGAAGTAAGTATTCTTATTAAGAAATATAAATCGTTTTAGTTAACTAACTTATTTAGTCTATCTCTAGCCTTATCCCGAGCGGTCGCTATTACTTTTTTAATTTATATAATTTAAGGCTAGATTATATAAAACGTAACTATAGTTATAATTTAGTTAACTTAGTTTTAGTTTAAAACTATTATAATACGCTCGTTTTTTTTTAATTTAAATTCTAAATAGGGGTTATTAAAACTAATAGTATTCCTAGTTATATTATTAATATCTAGTTTTTTAATTTAAAAACTTCTTTTATATATTACTTAAGTTAGGGTAAAATATTTTTTATATCTTAAAAACCGTTCGTCCTAATTATCCTTATAAGGATCCTTAGCCTCGCGTTCTTAATATAAATTAGAGTAGTAATTATTAACTTATTATATTTAAAAAATAGCTTAGTATTTTATATAAATAAAAAACCTAGTAGTAATAAATTAGAGGTCTCTTACTTATTTTTAATAAAAAAATAAATAGTTATTTGAAACTTATTAATCTATACGTCTATAAAAAAGAAGCTATTAAAAGTTATCTAGCTAATTAGATTATATTTAAATATTTATATCTAAAGCTTTGTTATTATATAAAAAATACTAGCTTTTTTAACGTATTATTTTAAGAAAATATTAACTTTTATTTTAGTATTTAAAATAGTAACGATTATTAAACTCTTATTATCCTAATTTATATTAAATATTTAAACTTCTAATTATAAATAGGTATTTAAAATTATAAAAGTTAAGAGCTTAGAAGTCGGCTTAGTACCTCTAACTTTACTAATCTTAGTTATATAGCTCAGCTTTAAAAAAAGGTTCTCGTTATATTTATTAAAAAGATCTTTAATATCTTTTTATTATTACCCGTTCTTTACTAAGTTAGCTAAGGACTTTAGAGCTTTTAATAGAATTTTATTAGTATTAAAGTACCCTTAATTACGTATTAAAGTTACTATTATTATAGTATATTTTAATATAATTTTTTATAAAAAGTTTATAAAAATAAAATTGGGGCCTTGAGCCTCTTTTTTATTAGCTTTTTAACCTCGACTTTAAAATTAAAGTCGTAGGTTTAATTTATAGTTATTGTTTTTTAAATTCTATAAAAAAGAGGCTCTTAAGTTCCTTAAGTACTAGTATTAAAAATACTAATTAGGACTTTAATAAGCTAGGGCCTAGAGGTAGATATAAAAGTTACGTTCTTTACTATCTCGAAAACCTCGGTTTTATGGTCGATTTTTATAATTCTTTTTTTAATTAAAAAAAAACTGTTTTTTTTTTAAGTTATAAAAGCTAGTTTAGGCTATTAATCTTATACGTTTTTTTTTAAAATATAACTTAGTTATTAAAGTACGGTTCTTAAGTAGTCTTTTTTTATAAATAGTATAAATATTTATTTAGTTATAATAACTTAAATTAAGTCGTACTATATAGATATATCTAACTATATTTATAAGATTAACTAAGAGAAGTATAAGTATAGTTTATTAGGGTAGTCCGATTTATTAATTTAAAATCTACTTAGTTAAAAGCTTAGTATCTTCCTTACTTAATATATTTATTATATAAAAAAGAAGGGTAATACAATTAATAATCGTATACTTTTTTTTATTTTTAATTATAGTAAAGGGGATATTATTTATAAGTTTATAACTATTACGCTTTTCGTAGTACTAAGCTCCCTAAGCTAAAATAATAAAATAGGCGTCCTTATTAAGAGTATACTAATCGTAATCTTTAATAATTTAGTAATATTAACTTTAGTAATACTAGTAGCGATTTTTAAATCTTATAATTAGGGGCTAATTAAAATACGTAGTACTTATATTAAATATACGAGTAAGACCTTAAGAATAAATACTATTTTAATAAATCTTTAGCTTATTTATTTCGTTAGTTAGGTTAGAATTAGTAGTATTATTAGTAACTACTTAGATAACCTAGGCCTTTATTATTAATTAGTAATATTATTAATAGTTTAGATATTAATACTAAGTATTATTATATACTTAAAGAGTAAGGGGTCGTAGTAAGGTTTTAAGTTAATTTTAATTATTTATAAAGAGTAGGCTATATTCCTTTTTATATATAATCGTATTAAGAAGTCCTATTTTAAACTTTATATATTTTATTAATTTAATAAAGCTATTTAAAGTAACTCCGACTTCTTTTATTATTTCTTTTATAATATTAGCGTAAAACTACTTATATACGGCCTTAATTAAGCTCTTATTAATTATAATATAGAGGTCTTATTATTTAGTAAGGGTAATTATATTATTAATCTTAATAAATAGTACTTAAGTAAAGTTTAAATTAGAAAACGAGATAGGTAGTTTTTTAATAACTCTTTTAATTTACTCTTTTTTATTTAAAAAGCGGTTAGTATTTTATTTTTTATACTTTTTTAAAAAGAAATCCTTAGTTTAGGCCTAGAATAGTCCTCTAATTATATCCTTAACTAGAGTTTAATAATTCTTTTTTATAATATACGTAATAAGTTTATTTTTAAATTAGTCCGGGACCTTACTAATCTCGTACTAGTCCTCGAACTTTTTTAAAAAGTCTACGATATTATTATTTTTAATAACTATAGTCCCCTTTTAATTAGGGAACGGTATTTTATAAAAACCTATACTTTTTATTAAATTAGGCTAAGGAATCGTAAGGCCCTTAGTTTAAAGTATAGTTATTTAGATCTAAGTAATAATAGTACTTAAAAAAGTATTAATTAAAATATTTATCTTAACTTAAGCTATAATTAGCTTTTTCTAATTAAATTAATAAGTAGATCTATTAAAAAGAGTAGCTTTTTTATTATTAAACGACTCCGTAGCTTATAAATCTTAATAAACTATAAAAATTAGTTTAGTAAACGGTTTATTTAAAGTAAAAAAGTTAGGTTTATATAATTAAACGTCCTAAGGGGCGTTAATAATAATAAAAATAACGCATTAATTATTTATATTTATAGTCCGAGGTTATTAAAAATATAGTTCGTTAATTTTATTTATAGTTTTAATAATCTTATATTAGTTTATTTATTTTAAATAGAGTTTAAAAAGAGAGGAGAAGAGCCGTTTTAATAGCTAGAGTATAGCTATTATTTTAATTAGTATAATTTAGGCTGTTTTTTTTAGTCCTTATTAAGTATATAACTAGAGTTTTAATTAGATATCGTATTAAGCCTATGGTAATATTAATTAAAATTATTAATAAGTTTAGTTAAAAGTTAGTTTTATAAAAGCCCTTAGTCTAATATATCTATACTTTTAAATAGGTTTATTATTAAGTCTTTAGGCTATATTAATTAATAAAGAATAGTTTAATTAAATAACTAGTTATATTTATTAAAATATTCTATTAGTTCTAATCCTAACTCGTTATTTATCTTATTATATTATTATAGCGTTTATATTTAGGCCCGATCTAGTCCTAAATATCCGCGTTTTTTTTTATTTATTTTATTTACTTATCGAGGTTTATTATATCCCCCTCTTATTAAATAAAAAGCCCTTTTTATATATCTTTATTTTTACGTTTTAATTATTTAGTTATTTTTTTTTAAATTAGAGTCTTATTACTCGTATTTATTTTAATTATTATGCCGCTTTTTTCAATTAATTTATTTAAAATATCTCTAATCGAGTCGGGCTTTTTTTTATTTATTTTCTTATTTAAAAAAGAAAAGGATTTTTAAAAAGGGAGACTATTAAAAAAGTATAGAATATAAGGGACTTACGTAGTACGGTATTTTAAAAGAACTACTAATACTTATAAAAGTGATATAAAATACCTCTTTTAATTAGGTTAATACGGCCTTAATTAACGGAGTTATAATTAAAAAAAGAAGGTAATATTAGCTAGATTAAAAGGGTAGAGTTCTTAATTATTTTATATTATTATATTCAAAAATAAATTATTAAAAAGGCTCTAGTTCGATTTTAAAAAGGTATATATATTTTTAAAATTAAAATAAGCGCTACTAAGCTCCTCTCCCTAATCGGGGCCCTTTTTTTATATCTTTTTTTAATTAGCTCTCTTATAGATCCTTATACTTAATTAGTTTTAAAAAAGAACACTAGGACTAATCGCCCTACCCTATTTTAATATAACTTTTTTATACGCTATTATTAATAATAGCGTTTAATCCTTATTCGTAAATATCGAGGTTAATTTATAAATATACGTTATTATATTATCTAGTTATATATAAGATCTTTTCTTTCGTTTTTACCTTTTATCGTTCTTTTAAAATTAGCTTCCTTAGGTTTTTAATATATACTTCTTTTATCGAGCGCCTTATTTATATAGTTCTTATTATTCTTTTTAAGCTTTAGCTTTTTTAACATAGTATACTTAATATTAATCGTATTTATAATCTTCCTATTTTATATATTCGCTATTAAGGTACTTTATAGGGAAGTTAGGGTTCGGACCGAATGTTACTTTATTATTATTATTAAAGTATAATAACGTCTAGCTAAGTAGTTAGTCCTCTATATAAGTATTCTTAATGGGCTTGTTATTGCGTTTTTATAAGTAGAAGCGACTATTTTATTTAGATACGAGGTACTAAAGGTACTTATTATTTAGATATTTTACTTAAAATAATTCTTTATAAAAAGGGTCCTTAGGGTTAAGTAGAGAATAGTCTTTGTTTATATAAGGGGTTATTATAACCTCTTTATGTTTTTTAGTTCTATAGAACTAAATAATTTAGTTATTTTTAAATAGATAAATATACTTATACCGTAGTTCGTCGTCGTCCTTTTTAAAACTAATATTATTAACGCTAAGTAGTGCTTTATAATCGATTTTTATTTAAGTACGTTATTAAGTAATATTATAAGGTTCGTCCGAATTATAGGGTAATTCTACTTTATTAAAATAAAAGGAATTAGTTTTTATTTCAATATCTTTTTTTTAAAGTTAAAGTCGATTCTTTTTTTATTTATAATTCCGAAGTTAAGAGTTAGTTTTTTAAATACTTCGATTTTATTTTTATATAAGAGGTTTTCGAGCTATTCTTTAACTTTACGAATGAATTTTCTATTACTATTTACTTATCATATTATATAAATAGATTCAATCGGGATCTTATCCGAATTAAGTCCCTTTTTAGGCTTAATAGATTATTTTTAGTTTATATAGTCTCGTCGTATTATATAAACGAGATTACTTATAATTTCTTTCGTATCGGGTCCTCTTTTTTTAAACTTAAGGAGTTATTCTTTTATACTAGCTAGGAGTTTTTACTTAATTCGTTTCTTAAAGAGGTAGAGTATATCTTTCGTAATAAGATCCGTCTTAGCTTTTTTTTTTATATTTTTATAAATTTAAAAAAGTATAGTAATATATTCCCCAACCCCCCCACCCCATACCACCTCACTACTCACCGCAGGTCTTATAGTTTATCAATGAGAACATGTATTTTTATATATTATATGTTTTTTTTTTTTTTTTTTTATTTTTTAAAATTAAAAAAATATTATTATATACTCCCCCCCCCCCCCCCCCGATAGAGTAATCCGCCGGGGCCGTACTATATATTACGTATTAAGGAAAACTAGGTATATTGCGCTCTATACCTAATTACTAACTAAAATAGTTAACTAACTTAACTATTATCTCCCTTTTATTAATAGCTCCTAACCTTTTATTACTCGTTTATAGGACGAGCTTTACTTACTTTAATACGTATAGGACCTCCTAGTACTAGCCTATATAAATAGCTAGGTCTATTATTATCTCTTTTTTTATATAAGTATTATCGTTACTTAGGGGGTCCCGTAGGAGCTATTTAAAGTACTTACTTATTACCCTAACTCTATATACCTCTAGCCCGCTTATTATAACTATTATAACTAGGCTAGTATTAATATACTAAATTTTAATATTTATATTAGCCCGGCTATTTATAGTATTTATAATATTACTTAACTAAATTCCGTATTATTAAAAAGTACTTTATTACTTTTTAAGCGTGCTTATATTAGTTACGATAGCTATAGCGTCGAGCTAGCTAAAGAGGGCGCCTAGCCTAAGAGGGGCAGACTTATTAATAAGTATTTTTAAAGAGTTCTAGCTTACTAATTACTAACTATATACTAAGAGTAGAGTAGTAGTTTATATATTAATAGGTTTATTTAGTAAGTTTATTTAGTAAATTTATTTAGTTTAAATAGTGAGTAGCTTAAGGTAATATTAAAAGCGATAAGAATAAAAAGAATTTTTATAAGTTCTAATATAAGTAGTAAATATTAGCTTATTTAGCCCTTTTTTTAAAAACCTCTACGTTATTATTGAAGTTTAGAACCTTTATACTTAAGGGCCGCCTCTAACTATTATAGCTAACTATTATAATTAACTATTATAGCTAATTATTATAGCCGACCTCTGCCGTTAACCTTTTTAGCTAGCGTTATTACGTAAAAAGTAGCTTGCCTATCCCGAATTAAATAGCGGTTTTCGTATTAAAAATACTATATTATATTAAGCGCGTACTTAGGATATATTATGCGTATTATATAGTTAAAAAGTATATTATATTATATAATTTCTTTTAAAAGCGTGATCCTGTTAAGGTCGATCTTTTGTGCTTATAAAGCTAGAAAAAAACTATTATATAGTAATACATTCGAAATTATTCTTTTTAAGAGTGTAGGGTTAGTAAACGGGTATTTTGTTTTTTTTTATCACTACTACTAGAGTTTTAATATGCGGGGTAGTATTATATCTAGACCGTCCGTTATTTTTAGGTTATTTTAGGTACTATCCTATTTATTCTTTACTATTTTAATAAGTAAGATAGTTATTATTATAGTAGGCTATTTATAAGAGTTACTCGTAGGGGACTTCCTTACTTATAATATTAGCTCGTTTTTCTAAGATAAGTTAGTATTAAATATACTTAGATTATTAGTAATTTCTAGCTATATATCCTAGTTTATCGTAGTTATAGTACTTAAAGTCCTTTTTTTAAAAAGGTTATTTTTTTTAATAACGCTAAGATCTATTAGTCCGTTATAATATTTTATTATAGTAGCCGTTAGTCTGTACTTGCGTTTAGTATTAAGTTTAGGTCGGTTATTCTAAGTAATTTATCCTTTTTATTTAAAGCGTCGTTCGTAGAGTCGATTGTCGATCTTAATTATAATATTAATATAATTATAGAGCTTATTTAGCCAGTCTTATTAAGAGAGGTTATTTTTAACTTCTTATTTTAGGCTACAATAAAAGGCTACTATAAGCGCTTTATTACCCTAATCGAGTTTAGAAATGATTTACCTAAACTTTAATATATATTTACTAGCTAACCTTTTTTATATAAGGGTTATAAGTCTTTACTTAGTAATTCGTTCCTCGTTAAGGTTACTAAAGGTTTTTTTAAGTTTTTTTTCGAACTTATTATAGTTATCGAAGATTTTTTTAGTATTTTTATCCTAGATATTACGTTTATTTTCGAGATAGTCTCTTATAAAGGGTTCGAACTAAGCAAAGGTATCCTTCTTAAGAAATAAAGCTACGTAATAAACCTTATTTATTTTAGTAATAAAAGAGGTCCTATAGTAGCATAACTAGGCCCTAGTTTAAATAAGGAATCCTTAGAGAGTATCTAGGGACCCGTTATAAGGTTCTAGTTCGGGGTACTTAGCTCTGGGTACTAAGGGAGGTCGGGGCGCTATAAGCTAAGCATAAAGTTACTTTTTTTTATTTCTAAGTTTAAGTATTATATTATATAACTATTAGATAGTGGGTATAGTTACCCTAGTAGGCTATGCCGTACTATTATTACTAACGGTTAATATATTTATATTATTTAGTTAGTTTTCTATAGAATAAACTTATTAAATAAGAGTAATTAAAGTATTATAGCTAGCTAGTTATAATAAGTATATTAATAAAAGTTAAGGCTATAAGTACTAAGTAAATAGTATCATAGTCGTAAATAGCTTCCCTAAAGCTATATTTATAAATCGTAAAATAAGTAAAGCTTTAGTAATTAATTATAATCTTTTTAAAAGGGATTCTTAGTAAAAATAGTTAAAAATAATTATAAGATTTAATACTAAGTTAATTATTAAAAAGGCTATAAAAGTCTATCCTCGAGCCTAGCTTAGGTCTATTTTATATATAAGGCTTATTTTTAAATATATTTTTATAAGGTTTTTATTTATTATTATTTAACTATTTACTAAACAGTCGTCCGTCTTACTTATTTATAATCGTCCGTTTTATTTATTTACGGGCGTCTGTTCTTTATTTTATTATATAATCGTAGCTACGTAACTTATCTATAGTTTTTTTATCCCGAGAGGAGTTATCCTAAGTTCGTATTTTTATATATATAGTATAGTAGTTACTATAAGTCCTGTGGGGCGAGGCCCTAGCCTTGTTATGCGCATTAGGTCGTAATATCCTCTTATTAAGAGGGTTAAAAACGTAATATATATATAAATAGAAGTAGAGACTTCCTAGAGCTCTTATAAAAAGGATCTTTTTACTTAACTA
The DNA here is from genome assembly GCA_030869315.1 of Colletotrichum cuscutae. Taxonomy (NCBI): domain Eukaryota; kingdom Fungi; phylum Ascomycota; class Sordariomycetes; order Glomerellales; family Glomerellaceae; genus Colletotrichum; species Colletotrichum cuscutae. Next base: position 167,370 of record MPDP01000235.1, read on the forward strand.
GACCCTAACGAGCCTCTTTAATAAGCGAGCTTATACTCAGAAATAAGAATAATAAACGACCTAGTTAAAAAGTCTAATATAACTAATATATATAGCTAAGAAGATAATAAGTATACTAAATAAAGCTAGAGGTTAAAAAACTAACTACTAAAAGTATTTATTTAAAACCTAAGATAATAAAGGCGATTTAGGTAGTACTCTTTTTATACTTAGGTAAAAAGAGACTAGGACTCCTTTTTTAATACGTATATACTTAATTAATAAGAAGCGGTTAATAAAGCGACCTAGGGGTATTGGACGCTATATTACTAAGTTTATACTATAATAATTAAAATAAAGTACGTTTTACTAACCGCGCTCTAATTTAACTAAATCTATATAGATTAGTTAATTACCTCTCTAAGAAAATAAAAAGATATATTTAAAATACTAAAACCTCTAAGAAGCCGATTTATAGAGGGAGTACGGTTAGAAATTTAAAAATTTAAAAAAAATAAAAATCTAAAAAGTAGTTAGTAGGGCGTTGGTTATTTTTAAGCCGATACTCTTTAAATAAGTATTTAATTATAAACTCGATAATAATAATTACTTCGATTATTATAAAATGAGAATTTATATTAGGGGGGACCTTTAGGAATGATACCCCTTAAAAAAGACCTACGTAGCGACGTTAATAACTAGGACGCTTAGGGTAGCTATAGGAATTACTACTTAATTCTATCTAAAAGTTTATTAATAGAATATTTTATGGTTTTTTTTCCGGCTTTATAGGCGCAAAAGATCGACCTTAACGGGATTACGCTTTTAAGGGAAATTATATAATACAGTATACTTTTTAACTATATAATATGCGTAATATACCCTAAGTACGCGCTTAACGTAATATAGTAATTTCGATATGAAAACCGCTATATAATTCGGAATAGGTAAGCTGCCCTGCGGCGGTGCTGGCTAAAAAGGTCAATAGTAAAGGTCGGCCGCAAAGGTTAGAGGCGGCCCTTAACTATAGAGGTTCTAAACTTTAATAGCGACGTAAAAGCTTTTAAAAAAACGGCCAAAAGGGCTAATATCTAGTTACTTAGAGCTCGTAAAAATTCTTTTTATCTTTATTATTTTTAATATTACCTAAAGCTCTATTTAAACTAAATAAACTTATTAAATAAACTTATTAAATAAACTTATTAATATATAAACTATTACCTAGATAATTAGTTAGATAACTAGTTAAGAGATTAGCTAGTTAAAATACTACTTCGTTAAGAACTTCTTAGTATATAGTTAATAACTAGCGGGCTAGGACTAAAGATACCCCTCGATAGGTCCCCCCCTCTAGGGCTCGATAGATTCTTAGGCCCCCTCGACGCCCTAGTTATTATAACTAATATAAGTATACCTAAGGAGTAGTATAATATTTTTTAATAATACGGAATCTAGCTAAGTAATAGTACGAATACTATAAATAACTAGGCTAATATAAACGTTAAGATTTAATATATTAACGCTAGTTTAGAAATTATATTTTACGGAGTTAAAAATCCTTTTAATACGGGTTATATTATAAACGTAAAGGAATATATAAGAGGTTTTTTAATCCTTAATAAGAAAGAGTATATAATACGGGATCTAGCTACTTACGCGGGCTAGTACTAAGAGGTTTTATATACGTTAAAATAGGTATAGCTCGCCCTTTAAACGGGTAGCAAAAGGTCTAGAGCTATTAATTAAAGGGAGATAACGGTCGAGTCGGTTAACTATTAGAATAGGGTAGGGCGATTAGTCTTAGTATTTCTTTTTTAAAGCTAATTAAGTATAAGGATCTATAGGAGAGCTAATTAGAGGAAAATATAAAAAAAAGGGCCCCGATTAGAAAGAGGAGCTCGGTAGCGCGGATTTTTATTTTAAAAATATATATATTAAAAAGGTATAGGGTATAAAGGACTTTCGCGGTGCGGTACTTAGGAAGAACTACTAATACTTATAAAAGTAATATAAAATACCTCCTTCGATCGGGTTAATACGGCCTTAATTAACGGAGTTATAACTAAAGAAAGAGGGTAGTATTAACCGGATTAGAAGGGTAAAGTTCCTAATCGTCTTATATTATTATATTTAAAAATAAATTATTAAAAAGGCTCTAGTTCGATCTTAAAAAGGTATATATATAAATTAAAATAAAAATCCGTATTACTAAGCTCTTTTTATTAATTAGAGGCCCTTTTTTTTATATCTTTTTTTAATTAGCTCTTTTATAGGTTTTTATACTTAATTAGCTTTAAAAGAAAAATACTAGGACTAATCGCCCTACCCTATTCTAATTATTTCCTAATTTCTTTTTCCTCGATCTTTTATAAAAAGAAATTATTTTAAATTAGTCCTAGTTATTATATATAATTAATTATATTAAGCTTTTTACTTACCCTTCTTTTTTATAATCGCCTTTTTTATTTCTTTTACTTTTACTACTTTCTTTACTAACTTTACTTAGTTCTTATTCTAATCCTTCTTAATAATCTCCCGATCCTAACTTTTACTAACCTAATTCTCTTTAAATTTCTTTATTAATTATAATATTTAAAGAGCATAGGCTAGAGTTATATATATAGCTTTTATAATTAAGTCGTTATACTAATTAACCTATTACTCCCTCGTACTCTTATTAATATTAGTTTTATTTATATATATATTATAATACTATAAGAGATCTTAATAAAACTTAGCTAGTTTTTAATATTAGCGTTTATTATTCTTTTATATAGCCCGATTATACTTAGAGAGTATACGCTTAATAACCTCTTATTTTAACTAAACCCTTAGTATTTTAATTAGAGTTTCTATAATAAAACTATCCCTGCCCCTAACTAAAGTATTTAAAAAATTACCTCCCTAGTTACTTAGACTAGCTTTACTAAGAACTAGGCTAAAACGTAATAATAACTTAAATAGTAATAAGTTTAATAAAGACTTTATAACTTAATAAGTTTTAAGAGTATTAATTAAGTATATAAGTTAATTATTAATAATAGTATTTAAATACTAATTAATAACCTTTATTAGTTTAATTACTTACGGAGTTTAATTAGGGTTATTATTTATTATAGATCCTTAGGTACTCTTTAATATTTTTAAGGATCGAGATAATAAAAATAATTCTTTAAAAATAATAAGTTCTTATTTAAGGTTTTTAACTATTTTATATATTTTTTTAAAATATATAAGATCGATAGGAGTATAATAGCCGTAATTATAAGCGTTATAAATTCTTAGATCTTAGTTAGTAAACCTAAGGCTAGGTAAGTAAGTACCGGATTTTTAAAGAGTCGGCGCCTTAAGAGTATTAATGATAGTATAATTAAAGTTATTTAAGTTAATATAGGGCCTATTTTTAAAGTCCTAATCGTTTATTACTTTATTAAAAGACCTTTTTAAAAGAGGTTTTATTATATTAAAAAAGTAATAACTATTATATTAAAACTTATAGCTAATTTATTAGATCTAAGCCGCGCGGAGTTTATTATTAAATAATCTAAAGTATTTATAAGTTATTTAATACGCGTTATAAATTAGGTTAAGCTAGCTATATTAAACTATATTACGAAACTACTTAAGTACGTATAGACCGCATTCCTATTTACTTAGCTATTATACTATAGGGACTACGTAAGCGCTTATATTAATTAGTTATTAAATATAAAAAGGTATATCGATCTAATTATAAAAAGCCTTTAGTACTTAAATATTATTAACGAATATCCTTTTTAAATACCTAAGAGCTTACTTCGGATCGTATTAATAAACTATACTATTTTACTAATTAATAATTATTTTTATAAAATAGCCCGGATTATTAACGTAAAAAAAGAAAATTACTAAGTATATTAAAGTCCTAATTTTTTATATAATCTTTTAGGTTTAAGGGATTAGAGTAGGGGTCTTATTTAGTTCAAAAGTACTCTCTTATCCCTCCTTAATTATAACTATATTATATATTAGAGCGAGGTCTTATATTATAACTTTTATTATAGATCCGATTTTATATTTTTAAATCTAATCTTTATATAATAAGTATCCTTAAAGATTATAGTAATTAGTTAGGATTTTTATTACCTTATAGTAAGTCTAACCTATCTAAGTCTTCCGGTCTTTTAGACCTTTAAAAGCCTCGAGGCGCTAATTAAAAAAAAGAAATACGTCCCTTATACTAAGCTAATTAGGAAAGTCGATTTTATAAAGGGTTAGGATTATTTAGAAAAAACTAGTTTGTTTAAGTACTAAGTTTAGGTAATAGTTAGTATATACTTTATATTAATAGTTCGTATTAAAATTAATAAACTAAGAGTCCTTAGTATTTATTATAGTCCTAGGGTTAGTCTTATTAAAAATAATATATCTATTTAGATTTTACTTTTTTAGTTAGTATTTAGTATTGTTTTTAAAGTTCTTTATTATAATCGGGCCCTAAATTCGTACTATATCCTTTTTATTATCTAGCTTAAAAAAGGAGATAGGAGGTAAGGAGGCTATTATAAATCGCTAAGTTAGTATTTATATAGTAAATTAAAAAATAAAAATTAAAAGAAATTTAATTAGTAATAGTTATAGGGAAGTAGTTAAGGAGGGAAAAAAGAAAAGTTAAGTAGCTAAGTAAAAGCTACCTTTTTATATTAATCACAAGGGTAGCCTTTACTAATTAAAAAGAAGGCACTATATTATAAATAATAAAAAGGCCCCGATCTTATAATTTACTCCTTCTTTTTTTTATATAGTAGTTATAATTTAGTACTAATTAGCTAAGAGGCCTATAGTGCTTTCCTTTTTAATACCCCGGATCTAGGGGGGGGTATATAGAGGCCCTTTTTCGATTCCTCTATTACTTTTTATTTTTTTTCTTAAATAATAGCTTCTTAATTATAATTATCCTTTTTTATTTAGTCTCTTTTTTTCTTAATAATATAATTTACTTACTTATTATATTTAATACTTTAGTTATTAATAACGTATATCGGATTACTAAAACTACTTATTATAACGTCCGGCCTTAGTAATATTCCTTTTTTACTCTTAAGAAGGTTTATTTTTAAAAAACTTAAGGCTATAAGTTTTAAGAGGTTAGTAAAAAATAGATTATAATAAGCGCTACTCTATTTAATTTTTTTTATTCTTATCCTAATTTAATATTACTCCTTTTTAGATCCTTAAGATTACTAATTAGTTAACTCTTTTTAGATTAGCTAGAGAGCTTTATATTAAATTCTATATTATAAATCCTTAAGTTAATAAGTATATTAAAAGAGAAATAGCTTAAAAGTTCTAGTAGTTAATTACGAATTAGAACGTTATTAAAAAGTACGTTTATAATCTAAGTATCGTAAGTAGATTATTTTTATAAAGCCGTTAGGTTTTTATTAATTACGATTATATTAATTACTTTAGCCCTTTATCTTAGTAATTAAGTAAACGAACCCCTATTATTAATTTTTTATTTATTTAAGCTTACGGCGTTTAGAATACTATACTTTATAACTATTATACACGGTCTTTTTAAAAATATATCGGTTTTAATACTAAGGAGCTAGTTAGAAAGATAGTCCCCTACTTCGAGTACGTTTCTTTTCTAAATTACTTTAATAATTAATATAATAATTATATATATTTTAAAAATAAAAAATACTATTTTTAAAAGAGTAATAACTAGTAGGCTATTAGTTAGTCCAGAGCTAACTCTAAATAAGGTTATTATTATTATTATATAATAAGTAGTAATAAGGTAGTATTTCTAATCCTAATTAATATTAAGAGAGTTAAGACTTTAGTCTATATAGTCTCTAACTAGATCGATATTACTAAGACCGAGGAGGATAAGTACGATTCTATTCTTAAGGACGCCCTTTTTACGTACCTTATTAGAAATTATATATTCGTAATTTATAAGGGTTATTAATATATTAAAATAAAATAAGTAGAGTAAGAGGTTATATAAGCTAAGTTAAATACTAAACGGGCTCGATTAAATAGGGAACTAAGCTTAGATATTTAAAAAGAGGGGTAAGGTTTCTTAATATAATTATATAATTAGTAAGTAAGGTTATTAGGTTTTTAATTATAATAACTAAAAAATAATTTCTCTCTTCTTATTATCCTCTTATATTTTTATCCTAAATCTAAATAAAAAAATAACTAAGACATTAATAAGATTTAATAATATCTTTATAAAATAATATTTAATAAATAAAAAGAACTCGTAACTTATATTAAAAATCGGTAATAGTAAGAGGTAATCTAGCCCTCTTAAAAGGCCCTTATTTATAATTAAGTTTATTTAGTAACTAGTTAAGTATCCTCGTCCCTAGAGTTTATTATATTATTATTATAATTAAAAAATAAAATCGTAGCGTCGATCCTATATATTTTCTTAATATATAATATAGTTATTAAAGTACGGTTTTTTAAATAATCTTCTCTTATAAACGGTATAAACGTCCGCTTAGCTATAATAGCTTAAGTTAGGTCGTACTATGTAAATATATTTAACTATACTTATAGGATTAGCTAAGGGAAGTATAAGTATAGTTTACTAAAGTAGTCCGATCTAATAGTTTAGAATCTACTTAGCTAAAAGCTTAGTATTTTCCTTAGTTAATATATTTATTACGTAAAAAAAAAAAGTAATACGATTAGTAATTATACGTTTTTTTTATTTTTAATTATAATAAAGAGGATATCTTTTATAAACTTATAACTGTCGTACTTTCTATAGTACTAAGCTCCCTAAGCTAAAATAATAAAATAAGCGTCCTTATTAAAAGTATACTAATTATGATCCTTAATAATCCGGTAGTATAAACTCTAGTAGTACTAATAGCGGTTTCTAAGTTTTATAATTAGGGGCCGATTAGGACGCATAGCGCTTATATTAAATACACGGGTAGGACCTTAAGAATAAATACTATTTTAATAAATCTTTAGCTTACTTATTTCGTTAACTAGGTTAGAATTAGTAGTATTATTAATAACTACTTAGTTAACTTAGGCCCCTATTATTAATTAGTAATATTATTAATAGTTCGGATACTAGTACTAAGTATTTCTACGCGCTTATAAAATAGGGGATTATAACAAGGTTTCAAATTAACTCTAATCGTTTATAAAAAGTAAGCTATATTCTTTTTTATATATAATCGTATTAAAAAGTCCTACTTTAAACCTTACGTACTTTATTAATTTAATAAAACTATTTAAAATAACCCCGACTTCTTCTATTACTTCTTTTATAATATTAGTATAAAACCGCTTATATATAGCCTTAATTAAGCTTTTATTAGTTATAATATAGAGGTCTTATTATTTAGTAAACGTAATTATATTATTAATCTTAATAAATAGTACTTAAGTAGAGTTTAAATTAGAAAATAAAATAAGTAGTCCTTTAATAACTCTTTCAATTTACTTTTTCTTATTTAAGAAGTAGTTAGTATCTTATTTTCTATACTTTTTTAAAAAAAAATCCTTAGTTTAGGCCTAGGGTAGTCCTCTAATTACGTTTTTAACTAGAGTTTAATAATCTCTTTTTATAATATACGTAATAAGTTTATTTTTAAATCGGTCTAGGACCTTACTAATCTCGTACTAGTCCTCGAACTTTTTTAAAAAATCTATAATATTATTATTTTTAAAAACTATAGTCCCCTTTTAACTAGGGAACGGTATTTTATAAAACCCTATATTCTTTATTAAATTAGGCTAAGGAATCGTAGGGTCCTTAGTCTAAGGTATAGTTATTTAAATTTAAGTAATAATAGCGCCTAAGAAGGTATTAATTAAAGTATCTATCCTAACTTAAGCCGTAACTAGCCTTTTTTAATTAGATTAGTAAGTAAATCTATTACTAAGAGTAGGCTTATTATTATTAAATAACTCTATGGTTTATACGTTTTAATAAACTATAAAAGCTTATTTAATAAACGGTTTATTTAAAATAAAAGGGTTAGGTTCGTACGATTAAACGTCTTAAAGGGCGCTAATAATAGTAAAAATAACGTATTAATTATTTATATTTACGGTCCGAGGTTATTAAAAATATAGTTCGTTAATTTTATTTATAATTTTAATAATTTTATATTAGTTTATTTATTTTCAATAGAGTTTAAAAAAAGAGGAAAAGAGCCGTTTTAATAACTAGAGCATAGTTATTATCCTAATTAATATAATTTAAGCCGTCCTTCTTAATCCTTACTAAGTATATAACTAGAGTTTTAATTAAACTTCGTATTAAGCCTATAGTAATACTAATTAAAATTATTAATAAGTTTAGTTAAAAACTAGTTTTATAAGCGCCCTTAGTCCGACGTATTCGTATTTTTAAATAAGTTTATTATTAAATCTCTAGGCTATATTAATTAATAAGGAATAGTTTAGTTAAATAACTAGTTATACTTATCGAGGTATTTTATTAGTTCTAATCTTAACTCGTCGTTCGTTTTATTATATTATTATAACGTTCGTATTTAGGCCCGATCTAGTCTTAAGTATCCGTATATTTCTCTATTTATTTATTTTACTCGTTTATCGAGGTCTATTATATCCCCCTCTTATTAAATAAAAAGCCCTTTTTTATATATCTTTATTTTTATATCTTAATCATTTAGTTTATCCCTTAATTAAAGTCCTACCGCTTATATTTATTTTAATTATTATACTACTTTTTTTTATTTATTTATTTAAATTATCTCTAATTAAGTCGGGCTTTTTTTTTACTTATTCTCTTATTTAAAAAGGGAAGGGATTTTTAAAAAGGGAGATTATTAAAAAAATATAAAGTATAAAGGACTTTTATAATATAGTATTTAAAAAGAACTACTAATATTTATAAAAATAATATAAAATATTTCTTTTAATCGGGTTAATACGGCCTTAATTAACGGAGTTATAATTAAGAAAAGAAGGTAGTATTAACTAGATTAAAAAAATAAAGTTCTTAATTATTTTATATTATTGTATTTAAAAATGAATTATTAAAAAAGTTCTAGTTCGATCTTAAAAACGTATATATATAAATTAAAATAAAAATCCGTATTACTAGGCTCTTCTTACTAATCGGGGGCCCTTCTCTTTATATTTTCCTCTAATTAGCTCTCCTATAGGTCCCTATACTTAATTAGTTTTAAAAAAAAGAAATACTAGGACTAATTGCCCTACCCTATTCTAATACTTTTTTAAGATCGAACTAGAGCTTTTTTAATAATTTATTTTTAAATATAATAATATAAAATAATTAAGAACTCTATCTTTCTAATCTAGCTAATACTATTCTCTTTTCTTAGTTATAACTTCGTTAATTAAGGCCGTATTAACTCGATTAAAAAAGGTATTTTATATTATTTTTATAAATATTAGTAATTCTTTTAAAGTACCGTACTACGAAAGTCCCTTATACCCTATACCTTTTTAATAGTCTTTTTTTTTAAAAATCCCTTCCTTTTTTAAATAAGAGAATAAGTAAAAAAAAGCCCGTCTCGATCGGAGATATTTTAAATAAATTAATTAAAAAAAGCGGTATAATAATTAAAATAAATATAAGTAATAGGACTCTAATTTAAAAAAAAATAACTAAATAATTAAGATATAAAAACGAAAACGTATAAAAAAGGGCTTTTTATTTAATAAGAGGGGGATATAATAGACCTTAATAAGCGAATAAAATAAATAAATAAAAAAAAACGCAAATACTTAGGACCGGATCGGGCCTAAATATAAATACTATAATAGTATAATAAAATAAATAGCGAGTTAGGATTAGAACTAATAGAATACTTTAATAAGTATAACTAGTTATTTAACTAAACTATTCTTTATTAATTAATATAGCCCGGAAACTTAATAATAAACTTATTTAAAAATACGAATATATTAAACTAAGGGCGCTTATAAAACTAGTTTTTAACTAGACTTATTAATAATTTTAATTAGTATTACTATAAACTTAATATAATATCTAATTAAAACTCTAGTTATATACTTAATAAGGACTAAGAAGGACGGCTTAAATTATACTAATTAAAATAATAACTATACTCTAATTATTAAAATAGCTCCTCTCCTCTCTTTTTAAACTCTATTTAAAATAAATAAACTAATATAAAATTATTAAAATTATAAATAAAATTAACGAACTATATTTTTAATAACCTCGGACTGTAAATATAAATAACTAATACGTTATTTTTATTATTATTAGCGCCCCTTAGGACGTTTAATTATATAAACCTAACTTTTTTATTTTAAATAAACCGTTTACTAAACTAATTTTTATAGTTTATTAAGATTTATAAACTGCGGAGTTATTTAATAATAAAAAGGTTACTTTTTTTAATAAATTTACTTATTAATCTAATTAAAAAAAGCTAGTTATAGCTTAGGTTAAAATAAATACTTTAATTAATACCTTTTTAAGTACTATCGCTACCCAGATCTAAATAACCGTACTTTAAACTAAGGGCCTTACGATTCCTTAACCTAATTTAATAAAAAATATAGGTTTTTATAAAATATTATTCCTTAGTTAAAAAGGGACTATAGTTTTTAAAAACGATAATATTATAAACTTCTTAGAAAAGTTCGAGGACTAGTACGAGATTAATAAGGTCCCGGACCGATTTAAAAATAAACTTATTATATATATTATAAAAAAAGATTATTAAATTCTAATTAAGAACGTAATTAAAGGACTACCCTAGGCCTAAGCTAAGGATTTTTTTTTAAAAAAGTATAAAAAATAAGATACTAACTACTTTTTAAATAAAGAAAAGTAAATTAAAAAAGTTATTAAAAAACTACTTATTTCGTTTTTTAATTTAAACTTTATTTAAGTACTATTTATTAAGATTAATAATATAATTACCCTTATTAAATAATAAGACTTCTATATTATAACTAATAAGAGCCTAATTAAGGCCGTATATAAGCGGTTCTATATTAATATTATAAAAGAAGTAATAAAAAAAGTTAGGGTTATTTTAAATAGTTTTATTAAATTAACGAAGTACGTAAGGTTTAAAATAGAACTTCTTAATACGATCGTATATAAAAAGGAATATAACCTACTCTTTATAAATAATTAAAATTAATCCGAAACCTTATTACGACCTCCTATTTTTTAAATATATAATAATACTTAGTATTAATATCCGAATTACTAATAATATTACTAACTAATAATAGAGGCCTAGGTTACTTAAGTAGTTATTAATAATATTACTAATTCTAACTTAGTTAACGAAATAAGTAAGCTAAAGATTTATTAAAATAGTATTTACTCTCGAGGTCTTACTTATATATTTAATATAAATACTACGCGTTTTAATTAGCCCCCGATTATAAAACTTAGAGATTGCTATTAGTACTATTAGAGTTAATACTACTAAATTATTAAAGATTACGATTAGTATACTCTTAATAAGGACGCTTATTTTATTATTTTAGCTTAAGAAGCTTAGTATTATAAAAAGCGTAATAATTATAAGCTTATAAACAATATCCCCTTTATTATAATTAAAAACAAAAGAAAGCGTATAATTATTAATTATATTACCTTTTTTTTTTACGTAGTAAATATATTAACTAAAGAAGATATTAAGCTTTCAACTAAGTAAATTCTAAACTATTAAATCGGACTACCTTAATAAACTATACCTATACTTCTTTTAATTAATTTTATAAATATAGTTAAATATATTTATATAATACGACCTAATTTAAACTATTATAACTAAGCGGACGTTTATACCGTTTATAAAAAAAAAACTACTTAAGAACCGTACCTTAATAACTAAGCTATACTTTAAAAAAACGTATAGGATTAATAGCCTAAGCTAGCTTTTATAATTTAGAAAAAAAACGGTTTCTTTTTTTAATTAAAGAAGAGAAATTATAAAAATTAATTATAATAATAAGGTTTTTAAAATAGTAAAGGACGTAACTTTTATATTTATTTCTAAGCCCTAGCTTACTAAAGTCTTAATTAATACCTCTAATACTAATATTTAAAGAACTTAAGAGCCTCTTTTTTATAAGACTTAAAAAATAATAACTATAAATTAAACCTACGACTTTAATTTTAAAGTCGAGGTTAAAAAGTTAGTAAAAAAGAAGCTTAAGGCCCTAATATTACTTTTTATAAACCTTTTATAAAAAGTTATATTAGAATATATTACGGTAATAACGATTTTAATACGTAATTAAAAATACTCTAATACTAATAAAATCTTATTAAAAGCTCCGAAGTCTTTAATTTACTTAATAAAAAATAGGTAATAATAAAAGGATATTAAAGATCTTTTTAATAAGTATAATAAGAACCTCTTTTTAAAACTAAGTTATATAGTTAAAATTAATAAAGTTAGAAGTACTAATCCGATTTCTAAGTTCTTAACCTTTATAATTTTAAACGCTTATTTATAATTAAAAGTCTAAATATCTAATATAAATTAGGATAATAAAGGTTTAATAATTATTACTATCCTAAATACTAGAGTATAAGTTAATATCTTTTTAAAATAATACGTTAAAAAAGCTAGTATTTTTTATATAATAACAAAGCTTTAGATATAAATATTTAAATACGATTTAACTAGCTAGATAATTTTTTATAACTTTTATTTTACGGACGTATAAATTAGTAAGTTTAAAATAACTACTTATTTTTTTATTAAAAACGAGCGAGAGACCTCCGATTCGTTATTACTAGGTTTTTTATTTATATAAAATACTAAGCTATTTCTTAAATATAATAAGTTAATAATTACTATTCTAATTTATATTAAGGACGCGAGGCTAAGGATCCCTATAGGGATAATTAGGATAAACAGTTTTTTAAATATAAAAAATATCTTACCCTAGCTTAAGTAGTATATAAAAAAAGTTTTTAAATTAAAAAACTAAATATTAATAATATAACTAAGAATATTATTAGTTTTAATAACCCCTATTTAGAATTTAAATTAAAAAAAAACGAGCGTATTATAGTAGTTTTAAACTAAGACTAAGTTAACTAAATTATAATTATATTTATACTCTATATAATCTAGTTTTAAATTATATAAATTAAAAAGGTAATAGCGACTACTTAGGATAAGGCTAAAGATAGATTAAATAGATTAGCTAACTAAGATAATTTACTTTTTTTAATAAGAATACTTACTTTTTAATAAGAGGAGTTATATATTAAATAACGAATTACGAAACTAAGATAAAAGGTATTAAAATAGTATAAAATAGCTAAAAAAGCTTTTTATAAAATTCCCTATACTATTAAAGTTAATATAATATATAAAAAATAAGATTAAAAAGTCTAGTTAGTTAATAACGCGCCCTTTAATAAATTAATACTTAATAATAATCCTTATTAAAAGTCTAAAAAACTCGAAGAGGTTAAAAATAAACTATAAAACTAATCGGGCCCTTATAGGGATATTATTATACCTAAGTTTTTAAATATAAAACTAGGCTTTAGATTAATAAATAACTAACTCTAAACTATTTTTAAGGATTATAACTATTTTTTATTTTATAAATAAGATCTTTTTAAATAAATACTCCTTAATTAAAAAAAAGCGCTAGCGTAGGACTTTTTTAAATACGGCCGTCTTAACTTTATAATTATATTATTATAATTAATTAAGACTATATTTTATAAAGCTTAGTAAGTAAAAGGTATCCCGATTCTAAAAGCTCTATTACTAAAAGCTTTTAAAATAATCTAAGAACGTATTACTTAGGGTATTATAAAAAAAAGCTATATTATATATTAAAACCCCTAGTCTTTAATAATAAAAAAAGACAGCGGTTTTTAGCTAATTAACTTAGTAATTAAGGTTAATATTATTACTTTTTAAAATACTTAATAACTACTTAATACTAACGAGTTTTTAAAAGAATTTATTATAAATTAGCTTATTTCCTTTTTAAATTTCTTTTTTAATTACGATTAAATCTCTTTAAATAAAAAGAGCTACGATTTAATAACTTTTTTAACTTTACTTGGGCTATGTAAATACTATACCCTCTTAATAAGAGTAATAAATTTAGTAACCTAATTTTATTAAATTATAACTCGTATTTTTTATAACTTAATTTTAAAATACTATAGTACTTTTACTAATAATATCGTAATTAAAAGCCTACGATCCTATTATAATAATAAGTACTTAACTAATTATTCTAGGATCCGGCGATTTATTTACAAATACTTTTAGAATATTAATTAAGTCTTAGTTAATATCGAGTTAACTAGTTATACTATCTCCGGAGCGAAGTCGTAATAATACTAGCTATTTATAATTATTATAAATTACTTTTATAGTATAAAAAAAAAACGGCTTAATTAAGTTAAAGTCCTTAAAATTCTTAAATAAATAAAATACTTAAATATTTTAGAAATTAGATCGTTTTTTAGTATTATTACTTTTTACTATTACTAAATTAAGTAATTTCTTTTTATAATAGCCCCGTTATACTCCTTACTTAATAAAAACTAATTCTTTAAATAGGGAGTACTATAAATCGAGGTTATAAAAATATTTAAAAAAGCGATTATTATAGCCCCTATTTTAGTTTTATTAAATTATAGTACTAAGGCCGGACGGATTATTTTTATAACGGACGCTAGTATTAAAAAATAGGGTAGTACGTTTAATTAAATTATTAATAATAAGTATATTATTACTTAATATAAGAGCGGGATATAGCGCGAGCTAGAGCTTAATTATAACTTTAAAAAGCTCGAAATACGAGGCGTTTTAATAAGTTTAAAATATTTTTATAATTATTTATTTAGGATTAACTTTTTATTAAAAACCGACGCCCAAGTCCTAGTTACTTAGATTAATAATATAATAAATAACTTATTATTAATAATAATAATACGCTAGCTTTTTTAAATTAGACTTTTCGATTTTAAAATTAAGTATATTAATAAAAAAAAGAATACTATAATAAATAGCTTTTTAAAAAAAAACCCTAGCCAATTTAACCTAGTTAAAGTAGAGCTTAATAAGGATATTAAGGACTTTATTAATATACGAGTCCTGCGAATACGAGTCGTAAAGAACTTTTTTATTATAATATATAGTTATAATAATACTACTATTAATTAAATATAAAAAATAAATATTTTAATTAATATATTAGTACCGAACGAATAATAATTAGATTTTTAAAAATAAATTACCTATTTCTTTTTTATTTTAAAAAGGCTAGTTAATATACTTTTTAATTAGTTTAGATATTTTAAATAAATAATAATACGATTTATTATATAAAATAAACTTCTATTTTAATAAGGGATAAAGACTTGTCCCTAACTTACTTAAGTAATTATTAATAAGTGCTACTAAATAGACCTAATTAATAAAGTATATAATACGTCCGGGCATAAGGGACGAGAGGTTATATATTTCCGTTTTATAAAACGATACTACTAGCTAAGAATATATACTTAGACCTAGGAGCTAATTATAACTTATAAAGCTTATTAAAAAGCTAGATTATAACGTTTTAATAACTCTTATATATTTACGGTTCTAATTTACGAACTTTTTTTTAAAGTCTATTTAAACGTTTAGTATATAAGTAGATAAAAGGTTATTAAGGCGTATTATAAGTTTATAAAATACTTAAAAACATAAATTATAACGAACGTTACGTTAAAAAATATTATAAAGTTTATTTAAGAAAATATTATTTATTATTATAGGATTTATAATATTCTAATTATTAACAGGGGATAAGAGAATATAGGCGCTATAACGTAGCTTAATTAATAATATAGTACTTAGTAAAAGGTTATATTAGCTTATAAGCCTCGTACTAACGGGCTCTTTAAAAAAGGTTATTAACTTATTACGTATATACTTCGTATCTAATTAGATTAAAAAAAAAATTAAACTTATACTTATTACGGCCCTTTTTATAAAAGAAATAACTATTAAAGTATTATTAAGTTATATGCTATTCTATTTTATTTATAGTTATTATATAACGACTCTAATTAAAAAAAAATAACGACTTAAAAAGTACTTAATTAAAAAAATATATATATAACGGATTAAAAAATTTAAACCTAATTATAAGTTTTTATTTTTTTAGAAAATAATTAAAAAGCTATAATTAATAAACTTATTTAATACCGAGCTAAAACCTATAACTAGTTTAACTCTTTATACTCTCTTTAATTAATAAAATTATAAATTAGCGATCTAGTTCTTATTCTTAATATTTAATATAAGATCGATATATTAATTTTTAAAAAACTTAATTATTATTAATAAGGACTTTTTTATATTTACTTAGCTACTCCGAACGGATTATTATATTAATTAGAAATACTTATTAATAAACTAATTATAAAAGCTACTTATATTAGTAATTAACCTAAAAAGTTCTTAAAGTTTTTAAAAAGCCTTTATTTATTACTTAATAAGTTTAATTTTTATAATAATTTTATTTTTAACTTAGCTAACTTTTTATTTTTATAAAATAATATAATCGATACTACGATTTTACCTCTTAATTATAATAATAATATAATAAACTCTAAGAATAAAGATACTTAACTACTTATTAAATAAACCCGATTATAAATAAAGGCCTCTCGAGAGAGGTAAATTACTTCTTATTACTATCGATCCTTAGTATAAGTTATAAGTTTTTATTTATTAAATATTATTTTATAAAAATATTACTAAATCTTACTAATTCTTTAGTTATTTCTTTACTTAGATTAGGAATAAAGATATAAGGGGATAATAAAAAAAAGAATTATTTTTTAGTTATTATAATTAAAAACCTAACGACCTTACTTATTAACTATATAATCGTATTAAAAAACCTTATCCCTCTCTTTAAATATCTAAGCTTAGTTCCCTATTTAATTAAGCCTATTTAGTATTTAGCTTAGCTTATATAACTTCTTATTTTACTTATTTTATTTTAATATATTAATAACCCTTACGAATTACGAATATATAGTTTTTAATAAGGTATATTAAAAGGGCGTCCTTAAAAATAGAATCGTACTTATTTTCCTTAGTCTTAGTAGTATTAATTTAGTTAAAAACTATATAAATTAAAGTTTTAACTTTTTTAATATTAATTAGGATTAGAAACGCTACTTTATTATTACTTATTATATAATAATAATAATAGCCTTACTTAGAGTCGGCTCTGGGCTAACTAATAACCTATTAGTTATTACTCTTTTTAAAATAGTATTTCTTATTTTTAAAATATATATAATTACTATATTAATTATTAAAATAATTTAGAAAAAAAACGTACTTAAAATAGGGGACTATCTTTTTAACTAGCTCTTTAGTATTAGAACTAATATATTTTTAAAAAGACCGTATATAATAATTATAAAATATAATATTCTAAATACTATAAGCTTAGATAAGTAAAGAATTAATAATAAGGGTTCGTTTACTTAATTAATACTTTTAAAACTTATTAAGTTATAAAGTTTTTATTAAATATATTACTACTTAAGTCGCTATTATACCTTAGCCCGGCTCTTAATAAAGCTAGTCTAAGTAATTAGAGAGGTAGTTTTTTAAATACTCTAGTTAGGAGTAGGGATAGCTTTATTATAAAGATTTTAATTAAAATACTAAGGGTTTAGTTAAAATAAGAAGTTATTAAGTATATGCTTTTTAAATATAATCGGGCTATATAAGAAAATAGTAAATACTAATATTAAGAGCTAGCTAAGTTTTATTAAGATCTTTTATAATATTATAGTATATATAAGGATAAAGCTAATATTAATAAAAATATAAGGGAATAATAAGTTAATTAATATAATAACTTAATTATAAAAACTATATATATAACTCTAGCTTATGTTTTTTAAATATTATTATTAATAAAAAAAGCTAAAGAGAATTAGGCTAGTAAAAGTTAGGATTAGGAGATTACTAAAAAGGAATAGGATAAGAACTAAATAAAATTAGTAAAAAAAATAGTAAAAATAGAGGAGGTAAAGAAGGTAATTATAAAAAAGAAAGGTAAGTAAAAGGCTTAATATAATTAACTATATATAATAATTAAGACTAATCTAAGATAATTTCTTTTTATAAAGGATTAGGGAAAAAAGAATTAGGGGATAATTAGAATAGGGTAAGGTAATTAGTCTTAGTAGTTCTTTTTTAAAGCTAATTAAATATAAAAATCTATAGGAGAGCTAATTAAAAGAAAATATAAAAAAAAGGGCCCCGATTAGAGAAAGGAGCTCGGTAGCGCGGATTTTTATTTTAAAAATATATATACTTTTTTAAAATCGAACTAGAGCCTTTTTAATAATTTATTTTTAAATACGATAATATAAGATAATTAAGAACTTTACTTTTCTAATTTAGTTAATACTACCCTCTTCTCTTAGTTATAACTTCGTTAATTAAGGCCGTATTAACTTAATTAAAAGAGGTATTTTATATTACTTTTATAAATATTAGTAGTTTTTCTAAAGTACCGTACCGCGAGAGTCCCTTATACCCTATACCTTTTTATTATTTTAATTAGTAATTAGGTATAGAGCGTAATATACCTAGTTTTTTTTAATACGTAATACACAGTACGGCCCCGGTAGATTGCTCCGTCGGGGGGTATTAATATAATATTATAAACGCTTTTTTAAATATAATTAAAAAGCTAAGCGATCTTCTTATTATTTACGAGTTTTTAAATAGTTTTTATTAACTAGGAATATATATAGAGCTCGAGCGAGCTCTATATAGTACCCGTAACGCTTTATTATTATAATATAAAGAGCTAATATTAATTTTTAAAAACCTAGGTCTCTTACTTATAAATAAGAACCCTTATTTATTCTAAGATTTTATTAAATAAGTACTAGTTCCCTTTTATATAAATAATATTCTCGTTCTTTATTATAAAAACTACGTTTATAATACTAATTAGGTAACTAAAGGACTTAAAAAGAAGTACGAAATAAAAAACTAAGGGCTAGTTTTATAGTATTTAGAGATAAGGGTCGTTCGTAATTAACTAAATTAAAAAGTATACCTCGTTTATAATTAGTATTTTAAGAGGGTAATTAAGAAGTTCGATCTTATTAACTCTACTACTCTTATAACCCTATTACTAACGGTCCTAATTAAGAAGAACTTAGGGATTATATTTCTAAATAAGACTAGGTTTTTTTAAGAAAAGGTCGGTTTAATATTATATATAGCGATTATAATTCGGCCTAATATTATGTTTATATATACCCTACTCTCTTAGTTCTTAACGAACCTATTTTATTAATATTATTTTATTATAAACTAAGTTATATAATACTTTTTTTTTATATAATACTTAGTAATATATTTTAGGATCTCGGGGGGTAAATAAGTATTACTAATCGTTAGTAACGCTTCGTTTATAAATAATAAAAAGACCTAAAAATCCCTATAGGGTTTTATAATCTCTTTTTTTAATAGCCTCGTTTAGTAAAAAGTAGCTTATTAAAATATAATAATTACGTTAATTACGGAGGCTAAGTTACTAAGTTTAGAATATATAATTAAGGAAATACTCGCTCTTAAATACTTTTTTAAAAATATCTTACTTAAGCTTAGTAATATATAAAAAGTATATTACGATAATCGTTAAATAATTAAACTCGTAATAAAAAAAAGGGAACGTATTTTAACTTACTTATACTACGTTAATATTTAAAATATATAGCTATAATAAGACTACTTAAGAGGTTTGTTTTAAATAGTTTATATATTAATAAAGAAAATACTAGCTAACGGTTTTATAAAGAACTTTTTAAAATAAAGTTCGAGCACTTAGTATCGCTCTTAAATATAAGAGATATATAAGAGATAATTATACTAAATAAAGTAACGTTTAAAAAGTAGTAAAACGGCCCGTGGGGCCCGGCTTTTAATTAAAAAACGTAGCCTATAGCTAAGGAGTATAAAATCGCTTTAGTAGCCCCGTCGGGTTATTTAAAAAGAGGCTATTTACTTAAAAAAATAAGTACGTACTTATTTAATAAGGACTTAAACGCGGGCTATATAGTTAAAAAAATATATAAATTAATAAAAATATTAATTCTAATTTAAATTCTAACCGCTTTTATAAATAAAATAGCTAATACCGTTACGTCCTTAATAAGCTCTTTTAATAACGCTTTTAATATAAAAAGAGCGCTTATAAACGCTTTTTATATTAAAACCTTGTTTATACGAACCCCCTTATTCTTACCCTTACTTAAGAGACTATCGTACTTAAAGGCCTTATATAACGCTATTATTATATAAGTTAAGGTTTATATATTAGTTTATAAATAAAGAATAAAACGAGGATAGCTTAAAATATACTTTATAAAGTATAAATAGGACTATATTAGTAACTATAAACGCCGCTACTTTTTTTATTATTTTTTATTTAAAGTATAAGAACTTTATACTTAGGTCCGTATATACTTCTTAAAAATAGGAGCATAACCCGACTCTTTATAAGTTTAGTAACGTTAATATTTATTATTAATATATAAACCCAGGAGGTACGTACTATTCGAACGGTTACTAAGGGTACTTTTAATATATTTAAAGTATTTATAACTAAATAGAGGAGGTAGAAGTACTAGCTCGTATTAAACCTTAGTACTAAGAATAGTATTAAAAAGGTTTATTATTAAGAATTAGTTTTATAAATAATAATAAATAAAAAGATATTATATATATAGTTCATTACTCTATACCCTCTAGAGAGAGGCGAGAGAGGGGGTTATAAATTTATTTTATTTTTACTATCCCTCTAGAAAAAGAAGTCGTCTTTTTTTTTAAGAAAATGTAAGAGATTGGGCTATGAGCACTTAACCAGCGAGACTACAATATAGGTATGAGTGTATTATAAGACTTAAGCTTACAGAGTCCTTCTACGGGCTCTGCTTCGTAGAAAGTTCTTCCCTAATGTGATCCGTGCACTAGTCGCTGACTCATCGGCGACCTGTCGCCGTACGCATCCCGAATCCATTATAAAAAAGGCGAGGGAGGGGGCTATAAACCCTCTTTACTTTTATTATCTTCCTAAATAACTTATTTAGTTATAAGGCTGTTACTTATTAAATAAAATAACTAAATTAATACTAAATAAACGAGGCCGTATTACTAATTAAAAAATAAAATAAAGGAATATTACTTACCTTTCTTAGGCTCGTTAAGGGAGCTAAGAGAGCTACTACTCTCCTCCGAAGTTATAGCCTTAAGCTTATACTTCTTAGCCTCCCGTACTATAATAATATAAGTATAGTTTCTAGCTATTTATTTATAAATAAGTATTTAAATAAAATAATACTATTAATAAAGATCTTTTTTTAATAATACGTACGTATAAGAACGCGGGTAAAAAGCGAAAAATAAGGGTATATAGATATAATAATAATATAAATATAGGTTAAAAAGAGAAAGAAAGTTTATATTATAAGTAGTAATAAAAAAGTTATATATTTATTACCCTTAACTTATAGGTCGATTATTTAACTAATAAGAGGGTATCCCTCGGTCGTACTTTTTATTAATAATATAGCCTTAAGATTATTTATAATAACGAATATAGAAGTTAATTTACGACCGATTTACTTTTTATTTATAACGCTACGTATAAACCGATTTACTTTATAACTCTTTTTATAAATAGATTCCTATATATTAATAAGTAGTTTTCTACTTTTAGCGAACCTCTTTACGATAATATAGGTAATTAAGTACGCTTTTTTTAAACGTATTTTTATCTAGGGGGGTATATTATAATAGCTTTAACTGTTTATAGCCTTATTATACGTTATATAACCTCGGTTATATAATTACTAAGGCCTACTTTACTTATACCCTCTATATTAAAGCGTACTTCGTACCTATTTCCTATTTCTAATAAATAACCGTTCTCTTATTCACGTCGATGCCCCTATTATGACTATACGACAAGAGGGTTGTAGAGGCCGGCCCCTTTCGGGCCCTGGTGAGAGCTCATATTTGGTTGTCACTGGAAAGATTTGAAGAAAAGCAGCGGGTTGTGGCTCCCTTCCGTAATTTGTACGAAGTCCTGTGGAGGATGAAACTTGGGATGCAACCCTCGTCGCAATCAGCCTGGCCTGCCTATCCCCCGCCTTCTTGGAGAGGAATCTCACGTCATTCGTGGAACTGGATTAAGTGCACAGGCTTACAGGGTTTACAGGTGGCGGCAACAGCCACAAACGGCTACTACGAAGGGGCTCAGCACACAATACTCTTCACTACGCATATGTCCTTTTACTCATGAGGTGGAATTCGTACAAGTTGGATAAATTGGGAACCATTCTTGTGCATCCATGCTTGAATAGCGCACTTAAGGCTGGCTCAGGAACTCCTCCGGATAGCCATCCCCCCCAAAAAAATAGGCAGAACCCATGAGACACAGGGGGTTGTTACTCAGCTCCTAGTCTGGCTCCTACACAGTGATCCCGCCGATTCTCGCGAGGCAAGGTACCATTGCAGCACGCTCGGACGCAGGAAACGTGGGTGTTCATCTAAGCTTCTCATGTCTTACATGACGATATGGGCAGGAGTGGGACCCTGCTGCTTGGGACGGCCCGAAGCGAGTGCCAGCGGTTTGACTGACGCCAAACTATAAACACCTGGTCACCAGAGCTCGACATGAGTCAAGACGACCTCCCTGGCCTGCTGTATTCGCCGAGGAGTGTCCCTCATCCGCGTTCGAAGTTACATGCGATTTAACATGCAACATGAAGACGGGGAACTCCAGTCTGGTTATCTGAGCTTGCGTTATGAGCCGTCCCGGGTCGAACGGTTCTACTGTACAACAAGAACTACGAGAGACTCAACACTGAGATTGCGGCGCTAAGAGTTTTATGTGATCATTCTTTCGGCTCACACTTGACATTCACACTGAGTCAGAAGATCCTTCATGGTCATCAACGTTACCGGTAACAATGGAGGATGTGGTCATGAATCGTAAATTTTACAGGATATCTAATGCGCCGAGCTCTCTACATGAATGGTTAAATGTATTGAACTCTAAGCTCTGACCCTCTCCTGTCCAACCTTGGCAGCAAGTTCCAAGCCCTCAGCGACGTCGTTCGGCTTGGACAGGAAGGGGGAGTGGGAGGCCTTAGAAGAGTAGGTGATGGCCGTAGGGCCGAGAAGAGTGGCCATACCCTGCTGGACGGCGAGGGGGATTGCCTTGTCCTCGTCGCAGAAGAAGAACATGGAGTCAATCTCGTGCCATGGCTCGTAGGTCACAACATCGTCAAAGACCTGGGCGGACTGGTGCTGCAGCTGCTCGATAGCCTTGGCGCGAGTCTCAGGCTCAACATCGTGGTAGAAAATTTCCTCGGGAGTCTGGGCGTAGACGTAGTTGCCCTGTGAAAGTGTGAATATCGGGATGGCGAAATCGTTCAGCTTCATCTTACCTCAAACTTCATCCACGGGAGGAACTGGCCGCCAAGCATCTCTCTGATGCACTTGCCCTTGGGCACAACGAAGGCGGTAAGGTAGACGAAAGTAATGACACCACCCTTCTTACCCTCTTTGATGCGCTGCTTGTAGCCAAGACCCTCGACGGCATTGGCTCCGACAAGACCACCGTAGGAGTGCACAACGAGAACGATCTCCTTGCTCTCGTCGGCGAGTCTCTGGAGGACAGCTCTGACGGCGTTGGCATCGTCTGTGAGGCCCTTGGTGGGGGGCTCAGCGCCGACAGATGGGTACTCAACCGCCTCAACGGGGTAGCCGCGAGACTCGAGGAGTTGCTGAGCAGGCGAGTAGCAGGTCTCCTTGTGCCAGGCACCAGGTGCGAGGACGAAAGTGGGTTTGGTGGTAGACATGGTTGGTGGTGTGTGGGTTGTGTTGAAGAGTTAAGCGAGGATGGTGAGCTCGGCAGGGGAATTCCAGAAAAGTCAAAAGCTTGAATCATTGACTGGCAGAAGGAAGACGCTGCCATGCTATTAAATATGAGTGATATCTGATCATGGGAGCCGGCGTTCAACTCGCGTCTGCCCCTCGCCTCACCGCAATCCATCCTTTCCCCTCACCTTTGTAAAACGGCAACTTTACGGCCCCGGTGATATCCCTGAAAGACGCGCCTTTAGCACGCCTCTAGCTCCCTGGAAACCCAATCCGGAACTCGGGAAACCCTGGAAAGAGCCCACTAACGTACGGCAACTGCCACATCTCTCGCGAGAGCTACGGAGTTGCGTGCGGGTCGGGCGACTCATGAGCTTCATTGCGTCGCACTCAATGCGGAGCATTCTTCAGCGGCACTCCCCAACGAGGTCGCATTGTCCAGTAATGGGCCGAATTCAGATTGATAGGGGTCTTGTCAAGAGGTGCGTGCGCACGTCAAGAGGGGACCTCAAGGATACTGTTCCCGGACGACTATGCCGGCGACTTTTCTCTTCAGGTGTCCTTGACTGGGGTCACTTCCGATGATTCTCTTGCCAAGTTGATTTCTGCACCGATTTCTGACAACAGCGTCGCAGTAGGCGACCCTTGTGTCATTTTGCATGCTTTGTTTGGAATGTTTGACCCTCAGCCCACGTGTAAAACGAGAGGGTCTTCGGAAGCAGAGTATTGGTGGAGGGGTTGCTCGACGATCATTGACCTGGGTCAGTCTCTGTTGGGGTGACGTTGGGCAAAAGCGCTGTTCAATCCACCACTCCCCGAAAGCTGACATCGCCGCTACCTGCTACCTAGGTCGCCTGTACATAATGTCTCTTCACGAACTTACCCAGCTAGCTCACGTTGCGCTACCCGCTCTCGCAAAATCTGGGACGTTGGGAGCATTATTTCTGATAGGGGCCGTATAATCGGCCCATCGGAACAAATTCATGAGGGGGAGAGTACTCAGCGAGGCAGCAAATGCCATTAGGCTGCTGATACGTCGGAAACAACCTGCGCGCATCATCGGTCGTCATCAAGACAAAGAAATAATTCGCCGCGGATATTGTCACTGCTGGTTTACTTGTGAATAGTGAGGATTGTTTTTAAAGTCATGAGCAAGGTCCAGAAGTGGTCAGCATCGTCCGCCTCTCGTGGTAAAGAGGGCTGGCTGGGTTTTGCCGCCTTCATGCGGTCTTGATCCCAAACGGTTCATGCGGCTGTAACAAGAACGCATAGCTGAGCAGGTCCATTGAAGGCTGACATCTTCGAAGCGTCCGCATTCGGTCCGCCCTACTGCGATTAAGTGGCACTGGTGCTGACGAGGCCATTTGGGAAGAAATAGGGCTGAGTGTGATGCAGGCCATCCTCAAAATGGTTAGATATTACCCAACGAAGTGGTCATTCGGGAGAGGATTCTCGTAGACAATGACCAATAAACTTACTCCGCAAGGCGGAGTGAGACTGTTCCATTTCCTGCTTGGCAGAAAGGCGGGCGGGCGGAGACGTCAAGTCGCCGTAGATCTTGCTTTAGTTTTAGTCTGGCACACACACGGCCTTCATTGGCTTAACGTCTAAGCCGCGAAACCAAGTTTCCTGACCACATATAAAAGCCTTCACGGAGACCTCAAGCATCTGTACTACCTATTTAAGGAATCTACCAACACCTACTGAGCACCGTGAGTGCCAAACTAATGCTCGAGGCTTATGGGACATGATGCAGATGACCTGAAGCACATCTGGACTCAAACATGGCTCACGAATGTAGAACAACAACGGAGTTGTTCACAATGAGCGAAGAAGCACAGGCACTGACTCATTCATATGCCTCAGATTCAAGAGTGAGGCCGCAAGTCTGAAAGTCATGAGACGGTTAATAATATCCATGACTAAATCTAAAAGAGACGGCAATGTTTGACGAGGGACCACGTCAAAGTAAGTCGTCGCATCTTAACCAAGAAACAGCTAGAAGTCCTACTCGCGTGAGGGAGTAAGCAAGTGAAAGTTCAAAGTTATTACCGACTTTGTCAACTTGTCAAGAGGGCTTCGTTTCATAGGTCCTCTCAAAGACGAAATCAACTCAGCTCATTCACGTAAATTTATCGCCAATGTCACAACTTATTTGACGGCAAAAATCTGGTTTAATATTGTTCTCAACGATGAGAGTGCTTCATTTTACCAATCTGTTGGGAACGGTGTGTTTCGATATGAACACAACCATGAGTGCATATGCACGATCTTGTGAGGAAAGCCGCAGCAAAGCCTGACTGTCTCACTGTGTCACAGATTAAGGCGCTTCCATCCAACGATTGGCTCCAACAAGCGGCGCCAGCCTTCGATCTAGGTTCAGCGAATTGGACTATGCCACATCCCGTCATGCGTCACGCTGATTCTTGGATCCATTGGGCTAGCGCCGCATACCGATTTCAGTTGAGTTCCAGGGTAAGCGGACATCGGTGAGACGATCCAGGCAGCCTCGTTTCTGCCTGAAGCTTCACGCGGCTTCATAAAGTACCTTGCCTCGCGAAACATCGCAAAAGACTCTTAAAGTCAAGGCTGGCCCCAGTTTGTTTTCTTCACCAAACTTTTACAGCTCAATTACGTTGTGAAAGCGATCATGAGTGAACTCTTTAGGCTCACCAAAGCCTCGCTTCTTACCAGCGCTACTGGCGCCACTGATGCAACGTCTCAAAAGTTATACCAAGGACTCAACGACTTCTTGGAACGTACTGCACCAGGATTCAAATTCTTTACAACTTGGCTTAAACTCGACATCACCACAATCATCCTCCTATTAACCTTGGGAGGAGAATTGCCAAGGGCTTTGACGGGCATTCAAAAGCTGGGAACTCAGATCTACTGGTGGATTACCCGCTTCTTCACGGCTTCCATCTCGATAGGGAGTAACGACAAACTCAACAGAGAGGTTCTCAACTGGCTAGGAGCGCACGTACTCACCCGGCAAGGCACTCGTGTCCTAACAGCCCGAACTGAGGTGATCCAGAATGAGGCGTGGTATTATCGGAAGCCTATCGAGCGAGACGACCTCCATCACGAAAAGAGGGTACCAGTGCAGTATTTGCCAACCTTTGGTACAACCTGGTTTATCTTTGAGGGAGGGTTCTTCATGGTCCGAAGAGTGTCTAACGTACGCGTCGGCTCTGCGTACACCGGTGTTCCGGATGAATACTCTGCCGCCCCGGAGGGCGATGAGCCGCTCGTCGTGATGCGCTTGGGGCGCGCTGTCCAGCCCGTCAAAGACTTCCTCAACAACTGTCGGCTCTTTGCAGACAAGCAGCGTGAAGCTTTCATCACGGTGAGAGCAACAAAAAAAATCAGTATAATCAAGAGAGTTGGGACACCACTATCCTTCGACCGATACGGCCACTAGAGACCGTACACTTTGACGAGAAGACGAAGACAGAGCTTGTCAATGACATCGAAACGTATCTCAACCAAAAAACCAGGAAGTTTTACACGGAAAGAGGGATACCGTACCGGAGAGGCTATCTCTTCTACGGCCCACCCGGTACAGGCAAGACGTCTCTTTCTCTTGCCCTAGCAAGCTACTTCAACCTTGAGCTCTATCTACTCCATATTCCTAGCATCAGAGATGATAACGACTTGGAGAACCTATTCACCGCGCGGCCGCCGAAATGCATCGTCTTGCTGGAGGACATTGACGCGATTGGAATTCAGCATCGCAAGAAGTTCGAGCCGGATGATTCCTCATCGGAAGACAGTGACAGCAGCGCTAGTAGCGCAAGGTCTTTCGGGCGATGCCGTTGCACTTTATCAGGTCTTTTGAACGTCTTGGATGGAGTTGCGTCCCAAGAAGGCCGCATCGTCTTGATGACGTCCAACGTGGCTCACAAACTTGATAGAGCGCTCGTAAGACCAGGTCGTATCGATAGAATGATATTTCTAGGGAACATTTCAAAGGGAAGCGCCAAGGGCATGTTTGAGCGCATGTATCGACCGCACCTGTCAACCGAGACTCTCTTAACGGACAAAGACGACGAGGCTCTGAAGAAGCAAACCTCAGAATTCGACAAATTGGCAGAAGGATTCAGTTCTCAAGTCCCAGACGACATATTCACCCCGGCACAATTGCAGGGATTCTTGCTCAACCATCGAAATGCACCGAAACAGGCCGTCAGAAGCATTGCTGCATGGGTTGTAGAAGAGAAAGCCGCGATGGATGAAGCGCAGCGACGGAAGAAAGCGGCAAGCGAGCGGAAGGCGAGGAAGAAGAAAGCCCTCAAGATGAAGGCGCTTAAGGCACTGGCTTCGGAGTCCGACAGTGAAGGAGCCAATGAGAAAGCTGGCGCAAAGGAAATTAAGAAGGCCAAAGGGGCCGTGGGAACGAAGACCAAAGCCGCTAGCGACCAACCCCAGAGGCTTCCAGCTGACGGGATAGGGGAAGAGAAGGCATCTGAGGATGCAGAGTCGCGAGTTGAAGGCAAAGAGCCAACTGAATAATTGATGATAGAAGCAGACATGAGGTTAGCGAACGGCATCTAGCATAGCATCGGAGTTACGGCAACTTCAACTTCTGGGCAGAGACTGTATTTGAATCGGAGTTGCTATGGTCATCAGCAATCGCCAGAGTAAATACGAGCAAGCAACAGCTTACTTCTTGACGTAATAGGCCTAGTGCTGGTGATGCCAGGAGGATTTCGATCGAAGGCGGCTAGCCGATACGGCACAGCAGGGGTAAACAACCCCCGACTCGAATGTAAGCGATGTATGGAACTCCGCAAGAATATTTCGAAATCCGCTTTCTCCCTTTCATGCACACAACTTCGATTCTTTTCGTCGAGAGATGTCCTCACTGACGTCGTTGTTTTTATAAGCCGGACTACGTCGTACGAGGCGGGGAAACGCCAAATACCCAACTAGCCCACATTCAGGGCGCAGCGTTCATGTATAACAACGTAGGCCTTCCTATCCAAGCAAGAGTCTTGAGGCTCAGAGAACCATATGACTAATATCGGTGTAGACAAACGGCTCCGAAGTCTGGCGTGACCGTGCCGCGGGACTCTCTGACACTCTGTTGAAAGACTTTTTCCCTGACGGCGTCATTTTCGAATCGGCTTGCGAACCAGCTGAGGGTCGCTGTCCCACTGACGCCCTTTTCTACAAAGGATTTGTGCACCGGTGGCTCTCCTCGGCCACTCAACTCGCCCCTTTCTTGGCAGACACATGGCTTCCGGTCTTGAAAACTTCCGCTGAAGCTGCGATCAAGCAGTGTGAGCCCGGGAATTCGGAGATCAACAATCGCTGCGGCTTCTATTGGACCAGTGGCAGATTTGTCGACCCTATGACGGCTGATCACACTACGGGTATTGGTGAAGGGTTAAGCGTTCTGGCTGCAGTCTCGAATCTGCTCATCAAGGATGCCAAGACACCGATCGTTGAGGCTGCTAAAAGTGGCGGAAGCACTGGCAACTCTCCTAGCGGCACGACCGGGGGGTCTTCGCCGACTTCGACTACCTCGACGACGGCTAATCCAGGATCAGGAGCTGGGAAACTTGAACTGGATATCAAAATTCCTTTCTTCATCTCATCTATCATGCTTCTGGCTTGGCACCTCTGATTTCAGGTGACGGACTCAGGACTCAAAACACATATATCTATCCTCAGATGAAGCTTAGACAAGCGTCAGAACAGTCACGTGAAAGACGAGCGAAGGCGTAGGACTCCAACAGGAGTTGAAGATTAAAGATGTAGAGATTGCTATAGCAAGATACTAGTTTGCCGCTCATACAAAGTAAAATACGGCCCCATTTAGCCCTTGCGCCCAACCCAGTCAGCCCCGTGACATTATGCATCATTCCGTCGTAAGCGTCGTAAGTGTAGTCCAAGCCCCGCCTATCTATGAGACCTCCTGGCTTGACCTGCAAACCCCAAATATTCTTGAGTATCTTGTAGTATAATACCAGATTCCTCCTCATTATCCATGACATACCTCGGCATCGTCGCCGATCCCATTCCGATCAAAGTGTTGTGTATATCCTTGGGATTAATTGTGTTTTTTGAGTAGTGACCTTGAGTAGGGTAGTCAAAGGGGAGGACCTGGTCAGTGTCCATGGTGTAAGAGTGGTAGTCGGATGGCACAGTTGATACGACGTCAAAGACGGGCTCAAAGACTTCAAAGCCTGAGGCGTCGAGGCTGTCAAAGTCGTCCACCGTGCCGGAGTGAGAGTAAGTTTGGTAGTCTGCTGAAAGTTGCATGCCCGCGTAGTTAGCCTCGGCAGGTCGACTATTCGATCGGGTTTTCCGAGAGTCGTGTGATGAGGAGGTGACGCCAGATGTGGTAACGTGTTGTGTAGAGTCTGTGGCAAGAGACATGTTGTCCATGCCCCAGTTCTGGTCTTGGTAGCCAGAGTTGTGATAAGTATGCGAGCTGTATCCGTGGCCATTTCCAATGGTCCGGCTGTATCCACCGGAGCTCGCAGAAGGGTATGCGCTCGAGGCATCTGTTGATGATGCACTCGGGCTGGATCCGGAAAGCCTCCGGTACTCGCGAGATCTCTCCGAGTCCGCATCGCTTCCGTCAGAGTCATAGTGCGTGGCGTACCCCCTTTCCCATCTATCCACTGCCTTTTCCATCGCATCAAACATGAGCTGCGTAGGCAAAAGACAGGGAGAATAGGCGTCGTGGTCTGTGCCGTTCAGTTAGCTTGTCATGTCAACTACTTGTAAGTGCGCTTGAGTCAACTTACAAATCTCCACTTTCTTCGCCCAGTCTTCCTGGCCGGGGTAGAGCTTCATCAGAAGCTTGTGGCGATACTTGTAGTCGAGCGATTGCCCACTTGCCCGCACCGAAATGTTCTCCAGAACCCGTTGTTGGTCCTCGGAGAGCAATGGGGGCTCGTGAAGCGACCACACCTTGGTGCAGCTGCGCGAGTGTGATGACTTAGACTCCGCTGGCTTTGAGCCGAATCGGGCTCCACAGTGATGGCACTGCTTGTCACTTCTCAGATGAACTCGCTTGATGTGCTCGCTGGGTTGGGTAAGTCAGAACGCTATACCTGCATGACTTAGACAGGGGTCGTAAACTCACATCAATTTACCGATCCCACCCTTGATGTTTCCATCAGTACAGGAGTTTCGGACATGAGTGAATGCTGCCGGGTTTTTGATGAAAAGAGGGCAGGCCAAGTTGACGCTCTTCTCATCAACGTTGTCCTTGGATTGGTGACGGTGCAGGGGTAGACCCATCTCCCTCCTGAGCTCCGTCATGAGGAAGTCCTTCATGCTGGACCAGCCCATTGGTGACTGGGGAGTAGGTTGTTGGATGACATCGACAGGGACATTGGTGCTAAGTTTGGGTCGCTTGACCTCCAAGACCTGGCTGGACTTGCCGTGAGTGACAGACTCACGGCTTCGCTGCCGGACTCGCTTGCTGTTCTCGCCCATGATTGCTAGACGGCCAAAAGTATGGTTTTCTTGGCTCCTGAAACGCTGCGAGGTTCTCTGTGACCTCTTCTCCTATCTGGTAAATGCGCTGAACACGATGTTCAGTGACCTTGGCCTCGGTTTTGAATCCTTGCTCGGAGAGCTTGATGAGGTTTGCCGGAAATGTGGCTTGCTGTTCCCGAACCCACGCTTCTGTGAGTCTGTTGCTTGGTCCAATGTACTTTGGGTCGCTGCTGACAACCGAACCGAGTGAATATGAAGGCTGTTGCTGCCGAGTAAAATGACCCTGCGATCTTGTAGATCTACCCTCGACCGAATCGCCAAAGTTAGTTCAACTCTCCATGATTATAGCGTAGTTCCAGGGCCAAGGATATGGTTCGGCTTACACCCGATTGGGGATAACTCACCTCTTTGGCGTGTTGTTGAGCACCATTCGGTTCAAGTCAGATAGACATAGAGAGCAGCCATCAACCCGGAACTACACACGAACGCGCAAATACCGGATCCTAGATGATGGGAAAAGACAACAAAGAGTCGTGAACAACTTGAGAACACTCTTGAAGGTGAATTCAGAATGAGAGAGGAAGAGGGAGTCGATCCATGGCTCAACGGGGCGGCGGCTTACGACTAAGAAGCAATCTTCGATCGCAATTGCGATCAGGGCATCCCGGCCCCGTCCGCCACCGCCAACAAGTGCCGTTGGTCGCAATTGAGAATGTGGAAGAGGTCCAAAATGAAGCAAACATGTCTCTTGAATCTATGGATTGATTTCCAATCGTTTTGAGGCGATTTGGGTGGGTTGTGGTCGTTCGACATGACTTCACGGGTGGTCTGGGACGGGATTTTGGCATCGGATCTCACTACGTGGGAAGATTGAACCCAGCAACGATGTTCAACTCAGCGTTTTTCATATGCAAAGACTGTTCAATATTGTTTCTGAATAGTCTCTTTGTGATTGGTCGTAAAAGAACGAGTATTGATTTGCTCTGGCAACTTGCGCACTCGCTTGGCGTCGAAGGGGAGGTCTGGGAGCCAGCCGTCCGCGCTTGCATCAAAGAAACCCATGACTACATGTACCCGAACAACACGCAAAAGGATTTCGACCTTTTCTACCACGAATTTGGAAACTCTGAAACTAGTGCCATTACTTAAAATCGAGCCACAATGAGCCCTAGATCACCGTCCAGGGTCGTTTAACTGGTGATCCTATGGACGTGCCCTCGGAGAATTAGCTCAATAGCGCTAGACTCATCCAGGGACCAGGAGTCTGGAATGCTTCTACGGATATTCTAGTACGTGGAAAGGCCAGCGTTGCATCGGCAAGCTTCAAGAGAAGGATGATAGACTTCTTCACCGCCTGATTTAAGGTTTTTTACGGGAGTTCTCAATGGACGAACCCTCTCTATGTGGAACAGCCGATGGATTCCTGTTCCGAGCCTACGGTCTCGTGACAAGGGGTTCATGCGGGCGATCTTGGCTCAGGGTTGACGACTTGGCCATCACGAAGGGGTGATCGCAAAGTCGCAAAGTCGCAAAGTCGCAAAGAAGCAGGAGCAGTTGCACTGATTCTGGAGATGTGAGAGAGTCCCCAAACCCGGGGTTTCGGCAGAGTAGCGGTCAGAAACTGTGTTCCCCTGGCGGAAACGGCCGTGTGAAGTGCGCTTCTGTGCATGCCTACTACTAGTGGCCAAGCGGACTGGATCTCTGCTGTTCCGGCCGTCGCCATTTTGCTGCTCCGGATGCTTCGACGCGGGGTGGTGTTCCCAACGACGGGTAAAAACATCTGCCCTGCCCTCCATCTCTCTGCCACATAAATTACATAACCCAACCACTCGTTTCGATTGTTTCGACATGGATGCCCAGTAGGATGATTGCCACACCCTTGCTTGGATCCGATCCACCAAAGGCCGATTTGCTCCGTGTCCCTGGATCTGTGCTCCGCTGGTCCCATACCCATCGATTCCGAGTCGCTGGGTCGAAGTAGGACAAGACGCCTCGCCATTGGAAGAGGCGCAGCAACCTGCGACGCTGCCCCTGATTCCGATGGAGACTTTGAAGCGGTGTGAGCACGCTTGAAGCAGTTTACCCATGACCGCGGTACCAACAACCAGGTTTGCCAACGACGAGATTGGCATCCCGGATCCTTCAAACCCTAGTCTTCAGTCCGCGGCGCAGTCTTGCTTGTAATTCGCGCTGGATTCGTTACTTGTCAGTCACAAAAGCCTTCACGAAAAGTGGCCAACTTACCTTGACGAGACGAGCAATTACAGGATCGATGCAGGCTGACGTAGGACGCGCAAGATCATGCAGGCGTAATCTCTTGAACCAACAAACTGTGAATGGTTGCACGATTCCGGTGCGAATCTGTGTCGCCGAAAGAAGACGCCGCAATATGGACCAGAAGCGGTGCAGAGATCCCAACCTCCACCCTGTCCTCAACGCATTCGTCTGGTCACCTGCTCTTCCTTCGATGGGGTCGATGCTGATCGGCCCTGGCGCTCTCAAGTCCGTGGAGTGATGTTGTCGGAAGGTCGCCGAGAGGCTGATGATGATGGCTCGCTCGCTATGACCTATTAGGCCACCGCCCTTGGTCGGCAGCGAGCACCAATACGTTGAGAAGCGTTCTTGCGATACGTCAAGAAGGCGAAGCTTCAATCAATCATCTTTTGAACTGAAAGCACACCGTGGTCGACAGACCCCGGCTTCTTGACCTGTTCGGCTGGCCATTGAAGCCATTGGGTGTACTGAGATGGCAGAGTAACGAACAGCCCTTTCATGAGATGCTCCGACCAGCCTTGCATGAACCAGAAATGTTCGAGGGTTTGAACCAGGACATTGAAGTGCCCTAGCAATATCAGGGATAGCGCTTCCTTTTGCTGGATGCGAATTACAAAGTCGTCGCTCATGCTATACAGCCATCGCATAACGACCTCAAATCGGCCCTGGACGTGCGCCTCCGGTTCCGCTTCGGTGCCAAATGTTTGCTTGAAGCAGTCCTTGAGCAAGTCAAGTGAGATCGTGTACATTTGGCGCTCGGGTTCAGGCGTGGTGGCCACCAGATCGGCGAGCTCTTCGAACCGTTGTTCCCATGAGACCATCTTGTGCACGGGGTCGGGCAGTGGCGGACAGTGAGTCCAGGTATGTTCGAAAGATATGTTTCCGTCATCCCAGCCCGCGATGATGGCTTGTATACCCATCTTCTGGACGACTATACGGACTCCTCGGAGTAAGCCCCACCAAGGAACCTCGCCGTCCGCTGCGAGGACTAGGAGATGCCCTGGGCTTGGCTTCTTCGCAAACGTGTAGAGGCAGACGAGCACCGTGGTATGGTATAGCGCTTGACAGTTGTCTATATTGATATTCGGCATAAGGTTCGTGATCGCCGGTAGGGCACTTGTGGAGTGCCGCTCTGCGAGGGTCTCGTACCGCAGGGCCTCTGCTGGCCGGAGTCTAGCGAGGTGCTGTGCTGATATCGCCAGAACCATGTGGAAGACGTATTGATGTTGGAAGCCCAGCCGGGGCACATATTCTCGCCATACGCGTGCTTCACCAAGGGTAATTGCTGTATGGCACATGTAGTGATGCAGGAGTTCGAGATCGTCCCGGTTTAACACCGCGGGGGCGATGGAGGAGAAGGAGGGCTCGGCGGACGTTGTAGGGGCCGGTGTACGCGGTGTCTTGGTCGCATCGGATTCGGAGGCACTCGGTGTCGGTAACTTCTGGACGGCGTCCCAGTCCTTTCGAGGACGGCCCCGTTTTCGCGGTGCCGGTGGCGGCGCCGGTGGCGAGTGGTCGGTAGGAGATTGGGTGAGTAGGTTCGTGGGCGGAGGAGCGAAGTCGCAGTGCATCGAGAATCTCAGACAGTTGCCACATTCTGGCTTGGTCTCATCGCACTGTCAGGTCCATTACAGTCAGCATTGATTACTATTCAAAGTCCAATTGCGCGGTATGCGTGGGTGGACAGCGATTCAGCGTCACGAGAAGGTATGGAGACACGCGCCTTGACTTTTCTCCTTTTACAGTTGTGGCACCCATTGCGAGACTTCTTATGAGATCTTCTCTTATTCTTACGACACGTCCCGCAGCAGCAACCACTGCCGCTCGTGTGCTTGTCCGACGCCGTGCATACTGATGCTGTCGGGCCGGTCTCGTTCCGGCCCTCGTTCATGGTTCGCGATCGTGGGGCGGCGCTCGTCGAGCGTGGATTCGGTTAGGCTGGGTAGCGGTTAGGTAAGGTATGGGCCTCGTCCATTCTCACGAGCGCATTCCGCATATGACGTCGCTTGGCATCAGTTTGGGGTAGCTGGGAGTCAGCATTGGATTAGTCGACACATAATCCAGCGCCTCAAAGAGCTTGAAGAATTGCAGAATGTCGACTTGGCCAGCTCCAAAGCTGTTCGGCAACCTCCCCGCACGTGGGTCCACGGCCTCGCTTTCGGGGTCTCGGATGATTTATCGTATTTAATCCGAGAATTGATCCGGTTTGATTGGCTGAGCGGCACTCACTCTCCCAATGAGTTGAATCCCTGTACATCAAGATCTCATCAATTGAACCTGTAGGTTTCCCTCTTACAGGGGAATTAGTTCGAACCGTGGGTTGACGAAGAGATTAATTTAACTATATAAATTTTTACGTACTATAAAAAGGAGGTTCTAACTACAGGTTAGGCTAGCTATAATAATCCTAAATAGGGCCCCTAATTAGCCCCTATATAATTAACTATATACTGCGGTTGAATTAGACTTCTAATTTAATACTAACTTTCTCTTTTTTTTATTAATTTAATTACTATAGTTAGAGGTATAATTCGACCTTAGGCCCGTTTATTAAGTCGTCTCCTTTTCCCCTTTTTTTTTATTTTTTTTATATAACTTATCTTTTTATTTATATATTAACTTTTTTACTACTTATAAATTACTCTAACCCCTTATTAAGTACTATTTTTATAAAAGTATTAGTGAGGTTATTATTGCTATTAATCTAACGGATCTTAAGAATTTTGCGCCTTTTATACGATTACCTAAGGGCTATAATATTAATTATAAGCCTCTTTTTTTTTATAGTTCCTAATTTAATAAAATATTTATATAGCGAGTAAGAATCTATATAAATAATTATTAAGATTAGTAAAAAGCTAAGCTAATTAGTAATTCTCTTTAGTATTATTAAAATTATATAAGCGAGGTTAATACCGTTAACTATGCTATAGACTTCTAACGCTAGTATACTTCTTATTACCTACTTATTTTTAGTTAATAAATAATAAATTATATTACTATATATTATAAATTCGCTCTCGCCTATACTCTTATTAATAAGAATAATAATATACTCTAATTATAAAATAAGGTCCTTATTATTTATAAATAAGCTATTTATAAATACGTAGAGCTTACTAACTATAAGGTTAATTAAGTAGTAAATAAGACCTCGATCGAGATTTAAGTACTACTACTTAAGCCGCTTATTAAGTACTTTAATATTTTATTTATTTAGTTCTATAACCTATACTACTCTAGCGTAGTTAAAAGTCGCCTTAGGCTAGTATATATTTATAATATATACCCCTCGCGCGAGCTTAGCCTTATATTACTTTTTAATATTAATTATATTTAGATTAACGAGGCTAATTTTCTTACCTTACCCCTTTTATTAAAAAACGACGGTTTCCCTCTCGATTATAAAAATCCTATTATTAAATACTAAGAGGGTATTTATTATAAAGACCTTTTTTAGTTTCGTTATAAAGCCCGCTTTTTAAAGCTCTTTATCCTCCTTTTTTATAAAGTTAATATCGGATAGGCCTAATATATTATTAGTCTATATTTCAATAATTCTAAATTAATTACCTACGTACTTAGAGACTAGTAAGCACGGGTTATACGTAAATATAACTATTAATAATTAATTAATATAAAAGTTATAATAAGTAGCTTACTAATAAGTACCCGATTTTACGAGCCTATATAGTAATTTAAGTACTTCGATAATCGTACTTTCTAAGTACTTATTAGCTATTTTTTTTAGTAAATAGGCTAGGATTTTCTTTATAAGCCCTATAGCTAATTAAGTATATACCTAAGTAATATTATAACTCTAAATCTCGTACCCCTTTTTCCGTAGTAATACTATTAGTACTATTATTAATTATTAACTATAGCGCTATATAGTAGGTAATTATATAAGCAGCGTCGCCTTCTTAACGTTACTATACCCCTAAATTACGTATCTAGACTTCTCGTATAGTTAGGGTATTCCTTTTTTTTTTATTTTATGAACTATTTATAATTTAAATATACAGAGGTTTATATACTTTTCTAAGTCGTAGAGAATAAATTAATAAACCCCTCGATTATAAAGAGTGTTTACTTTAATTAGATTTAATTCCTTATACGGCTTTTTAATAATTATAATTACGCTTTCCTTACGTAGTTTAACTACTAGCTCGAAATCGGCTTTCTCTTTTATTATATAAAAAGTATTAATTACCTCGTTACTAATAATAAATTACTACGTTAGTACTTACTATCGTGGTCTTTTATAACGTCTTACTAGTAGTATTAGTACCCTTTTAGTAATTTCCTCTTCCTCGTCGTTTATTAGTATTATTATAATAATTTTATTAAAAATAATTTTCTATACCTCTATTACGGGTTATATAGTTTTCTTTAGCTCTTTTTCTTTTTATAAGTTAAAAATTACCTCGCTAAGATCTATATAATATAGTTTTATTACTATAATTAATACCTCGAGGGATTAGTTACGATCCCTCATAACTACGTAAGAGCGCTTATTAATAGAGATTAATTTATATAACCTAGCCTATTATTAAGTAATTTCGTACTATACTCGTATATCCGAATTTAGTAATATATCTAAATTACCCCTTATATTAGGCCTATTACGCATAGTAATTACCTTATTAACTTGCTTTTTTATACTTACCTCTCGTAGTACTTATATTACTTTTTTAACTACTCGGGCTCGTTAGTTTACGTTTAGTAATAGTAGCAAGGCTAAGGTCGTTCTTAAATATACTTTAAATACGAAAAGTATTAATATAAGCCCGTTAGGCCCTATAGTATTATTATAGTATTTAAGTACCGTCTAGAGGTATTTATTGTTAATAGAATTTAGATTTTCTTTTTTAATAATTTTAAATACCCTTTTTAACTACTAGTATACCCTTTTTACTTTTTTAATACTATAGTACGCTTTAATAAGTACGATTTTTAATTATATACCGTAGGCCGTTATATTCTCCCTAAATTCTACTAACTTAAAACTAGTACTAGCGTCGGTTCTAATACCGTCTAGCGGTCCTTAGTATATATTAATCTAGCTTTTTCGTAAGGCTACCCACACTATCTTTGCTTATAAATCCCAGAGGAATTACCCTACTTAAAAAGATATAGCTTTATTAATTATATATAGAACTAGCTAATTATTCAAATAAAAAATATTAATAATAATTTCTTAATTAAAGTTAAGCTTATTACGTAATTTAAATTTAAACCTACGTAAGCTCTGCGTATTTATTTAGTATTAATAATATACTTTTATTAACTACTCTAGCGCCCCTATTTTAATATTATTATTACCTAATCGTTTTAAGAGGTTATATAGCCTCGTAACTAATAGGTAGCTAAATCTTTAGTATAATTATCTAAGCTTACTTTTTATTAAGTAATTAATTAACTTCGTATCGTTAATAAGCCTTATAAACGCGTACCCCTATCGTTATTTAACTATTTCAAAGTACTTACTACTAGAGATTCTATTCTTTATATTATTAAATATAATACCTAGTTAATCTATATTTTTTAAATATAATAAAAATAGCGTATTAATAAGTAAAATATAAAAGGTTATTGTTCTAAAGTACGTTTCTACTTTTACCGTACCTAGTGCGACGATTTCTTTACTTAGGCCGAAGCTAATCCTTATAATACCTGCTATTAACGTATTAAATATTACTAATGCGATCCTCTATAGCGCTTAGAATTACCCTTTTCCTCTTATTAACTATTATAATACCCTAGTATCTAAAATAATCCCTTAAAAAGTTTTTAAACTATACTTTTTACTCGTATAGAATACCTAAATATGCTTAGCGTTCGAGTGATCTAAGTAGTATAAAAAGGACCCCCCTAGCTACTATTATAATTACTTAGTACCTAATTTTTTTTTAAGTATTAAGAGAAGTAAATCCGGTATTATTAGATTTAGTAAGCCGGATTATAATTTACCCCTTTTACCCCTCTCTATACCCGTCGT
This sequence comes from Colletotrichum cuscutae, assembly GCA_030869315.1. NCBI lineage: Eukaryota > Fungi > Ascomycota > Sordariomycetes > Glomerellales > Glomerellaceae > Colletotrichum > Colletotrichum cuscutae. The sequence continues at coordinate 207,015 of MPDP01000235.1, forward strand.
TTAGGGGACTTTCCCTTACTATTTATAAATAAAAGCCTACTTATTAAGAGCTTTTATTACTTTTTACTCGTTTATTTTTATATATCCTCTAGAGGCTAACGGGGCGAAAAAAGAGTAGTTAATATTCTTAATTTTATTATAATCTAATTCGTTAGTATAGGGTATAAGGTCTTTTTTATTTTCTAAGTTTCCTAGCGGATACTTTAGGCCGTTAATTTAGTTATTTATACTAGGTTTTATACCTCTAGATATACCCTTATATATTATAAGGAATTAGTTAAATTAATTAGAGCTAGTTTTACCTTTTGCTACCCTCTACTTTTTAATTTTTTATATAATTTAGTACGTTCTTTTTTAGAGTAGTTACTTAACTAATATTTATCCTTTTTATAAATAAAGTACTACTTTTTATATTACCCTACTCGCCGGTTAAATCTCTACTTATTTAACGAATTTAGGCCTCCTTACTAATAATTACTATACCTAGCTTCTTTCCCTTTCTTATTATATATTTAATTAACTTAGTATTATTAATAAGGGCTATTGTACGCTTAAAAATAGGTTTAGTATAGTATTCTCACTTTAATATTAAAACTAGATCTTAGCCTCGAGTAGAGCGTCTCGTAGTTTTTAAGTACTTAGTATAGGGTTATTTTTATTTTTAGTACGTATTAAACTACGGTATAGAGATAGCCGACTTTTTACTCGTTAGTTCCCTTATTTAGTTAGGTTTTTATTAGTTTATTAATTCGATTAATAAGCTTTTTAAGGATTTCTACTCGCAATTTACTTTCTATTATCTTAGTTATAAATATAAAAAGAATTATTTATAACTCGGATAAGAGCTCTAGATTCTTATTATAAGTCTCAAAGCGGCTTCGGATTATATTAATAATACTAAAAAAGTCGTTTTAATTAAGATTACGTACTACCTCGTAATAATAATTAAAGGCTTTGTTTATAAATACGATATTAATTACTAAATAGTACTAATATTCCTTAATCCCGACCTTTTCGTAATAATTATAAAATATTATTAAAGTTTTTTATAAAACCTCATACTTCTTTTTAAAGTATAATTTCTTTTTTAAAAAGATTTTTTTAAGGTTTATAAATTACTTTATATTTATTAATAAATTTTTAGTATTAATATACGATCCCTACGTCGTTACGTACTATTAGTAACTCCGGGTCGTTTACCTCCTTTTTTATTAGCTAATTAGTACTAAATTTCGCATTAATAGCGGCGACGAGCTATAGATCGAGATAAGTAAAATTATTAATTATCGGACTTCTAGTACTATATTTTGCCTTTATATATTTTTTTATAATAATAAATTGCCGTTAGTAATTATAGGGAGGAAATTTGCGTTATTTACCCTTTTTTTAAATTTATTAAAGTAATTATACGCCCTATTAACTTATACCTAGTTCTATAGTATAAATTCCTCTTTTATAATTATTATTACTAGGATTTTGTATAGGTCTTATAATTATAATTACGTTAGTAATACCCCTTGCCCATAGAGGAATTTATTAACTACTTTTACGATTCCTAGGCTTATGCTTATAAACTATTTATCTAATTAGTAACTAAGGTCGTTTACGATTTTATAAAACAAAGGTTACCCCTATAGCCCCTTTTTTTTATTAACCTTAGTTAAATAAATTAATACTATATTAATTTACTTATTATTAAACTAATTTATAATCTTATATATCTACGTTCCTTAATAATCTAGGTTAATATTTACCTATTTATAAAAGATCGGGATTCTATTTAAGATCGGGTTTTTTTTTTTTTTTTACCCTAACTTACTAGGGATTATACCCTAGCTTATATATATATTAATAATCGTTAGCGTATTTAATCTTAATAAGGATATATTTAATCTACGTATTAGTTATAATAAGCCCGTACTTTTACTACTTAACGAATTTATTAAGGTCTAGGAGATTCCCGCTTCTTCTTACTATCTCGCTATTACTTTCGTTTTTACTATTTTTAATAATTACTACTACCCTTCTAGATCGCTAGCTATCGTACTTACTAAGGCCTCCTTTTTATTTAGTATAAAAGGGTAGGTTTTAATAGCCCCTTTTTAATAATAATAATAAACGTTTATATTATTATAAAAAGATATAATAATTAGTCTTAGGATCTTTACTAGTTACTAATTTTTATTATTCTATATACTTTTAGCCTCCTGAGCCTCGTACTCTCTATAACTTCTAAATAGCTTCCTTCTTTAACTTACCTCTTCTAGGGTAGTATTTTATAAGAATAGTCGAATATAAATACTAAGTAGCTCGTAAAGGATCCGTATAAGCTATTAGGTACGGTTAGTAAAGTTAAGCTCCCCCCCTTTTTTTATAAAATCGTAGGCCTTAAGGACTTATTAAAAATACTACTTATTACTTATACTTAATAAGGTTAAATATTTTAAAGATCTTTTTTTTTACGGCCTCTTAGTACTCTATTTTATAGCTATTTAAGTAGTTTTTTTTATAGTTTAATTATGCTAATTTAGTAATTATTACTCGCTAGTAATTCCTTTTACTAATTTAACTAGTTAATTTTTAATTACGAGCCGGCTATAGTAAAGTTATTTTAGTAAAAAAGCTGCTTAAGGTAATAATAAAATACTAGTTACTTAAGCGGTTCTATTAATTAACGTAGTTTGATATAATAAACGTCGACCTCTCTTAAGTAGTAAAGGGCTACGATTACTTAATTCCGTATAATATTTAAAAATTATCTTTTTTTTTATTTACTTTTATAAAGTTAATTAGTATAAATCTCTTATCCTATATAGTATTAAGAAGTCGTCTTTTTTACGTAATAAGATACTTTACTAATCTATAATAATAGAATTTAATTACTAATTAGTATAGGTTTCCCTCTTATAGGGGAATTAGTTCGAACCGTAGGTTAATAAAGAGATTAATTTAATTATATAAATTTCTACGTGCTATAAAAAGGAGGTTCTAACCGCAGGTTGGGCTGGCTACGATAATCCTAAATAGGGCCCCTAATTGGCCCCTGCGTAATCGACTATATGCCGCGGTCGAATTGGACTTCCGATCCGACAGAACCTTTCTTATTTCGACTTACTGCAGGCTGCTTCTGTGCTTGGCCTATGAGACTCGAATGAACGTATTCAATAATCTTGATTCGACCAGGCTCCGACTTCTCATATCAGACACAACAGCAAACATCGTCATCCAACTCAACACCTGAGCCATGATGCCCAAAATCAATCCTCCATTGACATCCTGGATTCCGCCGCAAAATAAACCTCATGGATAGCTCTCCGCCAAGTTGGCGCAACAGAGATGAAGTCCCTTTTCTATCTCAAATCTTTCTCTGGCGTTCAATAACAAGTATGATCGTCATAGACCCCAGCTTCATTCAGCGTTTCAGTCTTACAGCTGTTAGCAATCAAGGCAATTAAGGTAGGTACGTCTAACAAAATTGATGTTCTATTGCATTCGAGTAACTTCTATATCAAATCTGGGTTATCAACCTCTAACCTTATGTATCAAATGGGTATCTCTAAGTCATGCACGCCTTCTACATCCAGGTCTTCGTATTAACGACCCCTCTCAAGTCTAACTCGTACTCTGCATTTGCCTCTCTTCGGAAACTCCTAATGCTCATCGGGGTCATCGGCGTTCTAGGAGCCTGCAATGTGGCGCTATCTCTCCACGGAGGCTGATAACTTAGCGGCTGTAATGGCGCTGGTGGCAGTGGCTTCATCCTCGGATCGAGATGCTCCGAAATGTGAACCTTGATCATGAATGAGTCCTCTGAAGGCGAGGGCTCGGGGGATGGTACCGTTCGGGGCCGTGATGTGATAACGGGAGCTGGAGCAACAGGCTTCTTGTCTCCGAATGAAAGCCGGCTGCTTGCTCTGTTCAAAGTTTCCTTGACTTCAACCGTCGGGCGTGTGCCTCGGATAGTCGTGAGAAGTCCCGGGATCTTCTTGAGGAGAGGTCGTAATGCAGGAAGACTACCGCACATCAAGGCGCACGAGATCTCGGCCATGCTCCATGTCACCACATCGACGTTATCCCCTGGCTATGTCAGTCCTCTGCTTGGGATGTAGTCTAGCGCCTGAACTTACATGTGGTGTCATAAGACTCCGCAAACAGTACGAGCCAGCGCAATCGCACAATGGAAGTGATGCATGCGCTGAAAGAGATCTGAGTTAGCCGAAAGACTCGAAGTTTCAATGCAGCGCTAGGACTCACAATGATCCAAGACTCAACATGAAGCCAACCGCAATCTTCTTTTTGAAACCCAATTGGAGCCTGCTGAGCTGCTGGATGGGCATAGCGAAAATGACGATATCCTCAACGATGCTGAGAATTGCGCTGGCCATAGCAACGGCGTTGACATTGACGCATTTGCGCTCGATAGTTCGGTCCCAGATTCCAGCGACGGGGGCACATTCGAACATGATGACAAAGAGAAAGACCAGTCCATGGCCGACGAGGAATACAAATACCAGTTTGTTGATGATTTGGAACTTGCGATCGGGGAACACGCGGGCGAAAAGGGCAACGATGGACAGCTTTGCTAGGATGAGGACGACAACGTAAAGCATTTGAACAGCGTAGTAGAGCTATGATCAGTCCATTAGTGACATTGAGCTTTGTAGTCGCGTGGCATGTTCAACTTACTTGAAGAATCTTCTGGGCATTTTCCGGGTTCACGTTCCAGTAATGAAGCCCGAAGCCAAGATCGGCGGCTTTGAAAAGTCAGCAACTGAGTTGTACCAAAAGCAATATAGACGACGGCGTGGAATACTCACTCGCAACTACGCAACCAAGTGTGGTAGCTAGTATAGCCTATGATAGATATCAGTCGCTGAGGACTAGGTGAAGTATAGTTGAGACATCAATCAACTTACGGCAGTGACTATCGTCATCCAATCATCGAGCTCTAGGCGGCTTGCTATAATCCATCTCGAAACCAATCTCAATATCACAATCGGAAAGGTTATCACGGCCAAGACCGCCACGACCAGCTTGATTTCGGTGTCTCGAGATGGATGAGGGTAAGGACGGCAGAGGTCATCCGTCATATAAGATAATGCTAAAATTCATCAGTAAAAGCCAGGCTAGGTACGTCAAGCTGAGAACCCACACAGCTGATCTTGCCAGCTACACGATGTTTGCACGCATCCAGATAGTCCATCTAGGAGGGTGACGTTGGTGCAAACACATGAGGCGATGTTGTCTAGTCCGCAGCCTGAACTGAAAAACGCTGTCGTAACACAAGAGACCTGCCATAGGGTGAGATGAAGTCAACTGGAGGCTGAAGGTATCGACACTTACGGCGCATTGAGGGATCTGAGACATGAGCTCCAACGGAGAAAATGCTGCATTCGTGCTGTCTTGGCCGAGAACGGTACCTGCTACCCAAGGTAGCAGCGCAAGAAACCACCGCACGTGGTTCTTCATGGTTATATGAAACGTGGAAGAACCAGAATACGGGGACCTATCGAGTTCTTGTTTATCTGAAGAGTGTTATCCAGCCCGAATATACGCCTCGGGAGACTCGGGGCATCGTTCCTAAATGCGGCTTTCGGCGACTCCAGCAAGCACGCATGAGACGGGAGTCGAACCAGAGGAGAGCTTGGCCTTGAGATAAGTATGTTGAATCATTGTGCCTCGGACGGACTTGACAGCCCGGATCCAAGATTCGAATGCCCTTCGATATCCCCAAACCGTTGGTCAATGTCTATTTCCGACTAGGTTCTCATGTACGCGAGCCCTGCGAGTCTGTCATCTGCATCTTGGCAGAGAGCCCAGAAATACTACACATGCATGCAAAGCGTCTGATATTGATTCGACCCACGCGAGTATTCTTGAGTTGGGGTTACAATAGTCTCCGAACAAGGCAAAACGCTATGAGCCTCGCAGCTCACATCGGCATGAGCGACCACTATGGTGGGGGGGTGAATCTAAGTCTGAATCATGAACCCTGGTGCCGGCAACGAGGTCCATTGGTTCGTCCGATGTCCGCGGGGTCGGGGTTTCAAGTTGACATGCCGTCTGGTGAGCCCGTGCAACCTTTCCGGCCATCTCCCTGTGTCACTGAGAAACGGGTGGGCAGATCATATTGCTTGATCAATATAAAGAAACTCAAATATCGTGGTGGTTTCTGGCGGTTTGCTGCAAGCAGCACTCTATCGACCTATCCACTCTGGCGCAAGCGGCCCTGCCTTTGCTTCATGTACCCGCACGAGTTGACAAACACCCCGCCCGCTATCACATTTCGGCTCCATGTGGCTAACCACGTGTAGAGCGCGTGCGATTCAAGTCCGCGCGCGGTGATGCCCTCACATGGGGTTGGTTGTGGAGCAATTGAGTTGAATCACGTCAAAGTCCCCACGCGATAGTCGCAAACGCGGGCCCGGACTTTGAAGAAGAAGCGATAAAGAATCAGGATATTGACGTAACCTGGAGGCGGGATATTGATTGAGCTATCCGCAGCCACACCCGCAAATATGATAAGTCATATCTTCCTCCTCAAAGTTGAGCTTCCCAAAGGTCATGTGCGATGGTGCGACCTTGCGGAACCACGAGAACGAGGAGCTCGGGTCGGCGTGAATTGGCCCAGTTACGCTAACGCCACAGCCGCGCTTCTCTTACGAGGTGTTCCCTGAGTCAAGCGCCCGCCTCAAGCCACGCCAAGTGCTGCAGATTACCTGGAGTAATCAAGGGGTTTTGGAACCAAGCTTTAGCTCATCATCGTAAGGTGTGATGCAACAGACGGATACCGTTGGTCGGCCTTCCGCGTACTCCGGACTTTTCGGCCGGGACCTCTACCATGGCGTAGCCACATGCTGCACACCGGTGTGACAACTGTTGCTTAGCGTGCTCCAAACCCATGGCAAAGACGTGCTGCCGCATGCCTATTTTGCACTTAAACTTTGAGGCAAGGGCTGCCCCCAGCTGTAGAAGCCGTTATCTCTCGTGCACTGGCTTGGGCTTTCCGATCCTGAGCAATTTAGCACTCAGCTTGCGCCTATCTCTAGGCTTGGCTTGCCTTACCTGGCGTTGCGGTTGTGAGAGTTTACTAGCTCAGGCAAGTCATTAACCTTGGCCAATCCGGGGTTGCACAATGTTTGGTCTTGGGAAATGCTCGCTGTTTCTGGTAAAAAGAAAACTAGCCCAGACGGAATAATAATCAAGAGTTCTGCTAGGGGGGCTGTGTCAGTCAGCTAGGCGGGCTATGTCCCACTTTTCCTAAATTAATCCGACCAATGAGAGGCTAGGGATTATTCCGACTAATTTCTACTACTACTAATTACCTACTTCTACTTCTATTTCTACTTCTACTTACCTACTTTAACTTACCCACTTTAACCTACCTATTTTAACCTTACTATTACTACTTATAAAAAGTAAAGCTATTACAACTTTTTAATAAAAGTACCGCTAATTAACTTAATTACCCTTACGTAATTAGAAGAGTATAATATACCTAACTTATTATATTTTATACTAGTTATCATAATTAAAAAGCTTTAAGAGTACTTATAGGCTTACGTACGTAACTATGGTTTTATTATAATTTAATAGAACGCTAGTAATTATTAAGGAGAGCCTAGACTACTTATGCGCTTTAAAATTACTTATAACTATAATACTACCCGCTAGCCTCGTAGCTTTAATACCCGTACTACGTCTATTTAAAAAAATAATTACCCTTAGTATAAAGTTATTTTTACCCGAGCTTTTAATAATTAATAATAGTCTTTTATTCTTAAGTACGCTACTTATAACTACGTACTTTCTTTAAACCCCTCTATTTATAAGCTTTACTAAAAGCTTATTATTACGTAATAAACCCTTTTTAAGACCGTCTTTAAGCATAAGGTTATTAAATTATATAAAGTAATTATTATTATTTAAGATACTATCCCTAGGTCCCTCGTTAAGTAAAAGGATATTAATAATACTTATTAGCGCCTCTATATAAAAAAACTTAATGGCCGCTCCGTAATTTAGTAATTCGTAAGTATTTTAACTAATATAAAATATAAGTACCGTATTTAATAATTACTAAAGGATCCTAATTAGCCTATGGGCTTTATTTAGACCTATTTATAATATAAAATTATATAAAAGCGGTTTTTTAAGGTTATTAAGCTTAATAATATATATAAGACTAACTAGTTTAGAATACTACTATTTTAAATAAGATCTAATATTTAAAAAACCTCTTTATCTCTCCTAAACTCTATTTTTTATATTAAGGTATGTTCTAATACTTCTTAAGTCATTAATATTACTAATATTAGTTTTTTATATAATTATACTTTTAGTTTTATCTTAACGGAACGTTATAAGGGCTATAACTTCCTTATCGAGTTTATTAAGTTAATTTAGGCTAAGATTAGTACTAAGTACTTAAAAGTAGTTATTACGGACTTGAAAAAAGTAATAAGGTTAGTAATAATAGCTACTTAGCCTAATACTTAGCTTTAGCTTTATATTTTTTATATTAACTAAAATATATTTCTTAACGTTAAAAAGAAATAAAAAGGGCCTAGAGGTTTAATTAACGAGCTCGACGTTACTTATAATAGGGAGGCTATAAAGGATAATACTATTTAGAACCTTAATAATCGAGCCCGTACTAACGAGGCCCTTAGCCACGGCTAATAACCTTAAGAAATTCCTTATATACCTACCGGCTTTTATTAACTATAAGCTTATTTTATATATACTAATACTAAAAACGACGTTAACGCTACTTAGGACCGCTTATTAACAGAGTTTACTAACTAAGATTTTTTTTCAAAATGTATTATAAATACTTACTTTTTATTATAATATTAATAAGCTAATTACTTTATCTCTTAATACGAGAACTTCGGTATTAGGGCTAATAATCGTACTAAGACTATTTATAAAGACCTAAAGTTATATATTATTAATAATAACTCCGATTTATATACTATTACTTAAGTAATTAAGGAAATATTACGTAATAAGGCCCGTACTTATAGAGAGAGGGTAGTAATAATAAAGTCTCGTACTTATTATAAGTACCTCTATTATAACTAACTTAGAACCGTTTTTAAAGAAGTTAGCCTAAAAATACTAGAGCTAATAAGTACTTAGTATTAAAAAGCCCTTCCCTTATTACTAACTAACTAAATTCCTCGCCCTCCCGATCTATTACTATGCTCTAATAGCTTTACGAACTAGTACTATCTCTTATATAATTATAAACTACTCGATTTTATAAAGCGTAAAGAGCTACTTAATAAAGATATATATTTACCCTCGTTAGTAATTATATTAGTTATTAATAAGTTCATCTTATTAATTTATAAATTATACTAACTTTATTATTAAATTAGAACGTTAAAAATACTTTACTTAATATTAAAAACCTTACTATTTTTATTACTCTATATAGATACTTAAAGAATAAGAATATTACTTATTATAGTACCTTACTAACTCCCCCCTCCTTAGGGGTACCTACTTTTTTAATAATACTAGCTTAGTTAATAACGAAGGTACTTAAATAACCTTATAAAGCTTAGAACTTAGTACTATAACTAATTAAGTAAAGTATATACTATAATTAATTAGTATTTAAATACGATAATAATAATAAGTTAACCTCGTAGAGTACGTAATTAATAATAATAATAAATAGAAGTTAAGTAGTAAAAATAAAAAAGCTTAGTAATTAATAATAAAAAGATATAATAAACAACTTTAAGCTTCTCTAGCCTTAATAATACTAATAGAACTATAGTTTTAATAACTTAGTTAGCTAATTGAAAACCGTAGTTAAAGAGGTTTTAATTAAAATTAATAAAACTCGAGATTTATTAAGATCTCTTAATTATTATAGTAAAAGTTAAAATAATTTTTAAATTATATAAGTTTATATAAGCTAGTTCTACGTAAGGCTAGTAATAAAAAGCTAGAATTAATTACTTACCGTAGTTAGTTAAGAAAATCGTAATTATCTTATTAGTTAGGAAAAGTAGGACACAGCCCGCCTAGCTAACTAACACAGCCCCCCTAGCAGAACTCTTACGGTGTTATCACTAGTATCAAATATGTCTCATTATCTAAACAAGGCGCTGACACTGCCAATGTAGTTGAGTTCGGATGTAATGACATGAACGCGTCACAGGTGGTTATAGTCGCGAGATTGTATTGGAAAGAGTTCACATCTTGTAGGACGAGAGGGCATTCGCATCTGCCATTGGATTTTGGCGCTGATGATATTCTTCAGACTGCCCTCAGCGAATCACTTTTTGGAAGTGAACTGGAATCAGAGCAACGCCTGGGAACCTCGATATTGAGGAGGAAGAGAGCATGCATGTATGCCTTCCTCAATCTCCAGAAGTCCTAACAACCCACGCGCGTACATTCGAATCATGTCGTAAATGAGCGACTTAGAAAGACGAAAAAAAGACTGGCATAATCTTATGAGGGCCAGCATGAATCGGATATTAGCATCTTTCCGTAAGGTAGAATGATGCAGGTAGTCTCGTGTATCACGAGGTCAAAGACAATGTATTGCTGACAAGGATGCATCTTCCGGATTTGTGTGCCGATGAGCATCAGGGTGCCTTCCGTACCTTGATATGCGCGTCGACTAAAACACCTTGTTGCGGAATACGTGGTCTTACTGCTCATTTTCCCACGTGTCCTATTAGAAGCCTAATAGGGTCCCTTGAATCTCTCCCTTCTGCGGCCAGCCGAGGCATCAAGACCCTGTCCCTCTGCCCGAAATATTTCTTATTCATCACCATGCATTCCGACGTGCATCCGCCCATCAGCAATTGGCCCTTTTGGCAGAGTGATGAGCACGCCTATCTTGTCTCGGCGGTAAGCGACGATTTGTCCGTTGGGCGTTCTCTTGTGTCGCAGGACAGAAAAACCAGACCAACGGTAACCAGATATAGGAAACGAGAACCCCGATGTCACCCCAGTCTCATCGCTTTTTTGGGAAGGTTGCAACAGATCTCGCGGGTGTTGATTCATTGGGACTCGGCCCGTAGCGGTCACAGGTGAAATCCTTCTCCCATCGGCCTTTAACCTTTGCGAGATGCATGCAGGCTTGCTGGTCCAGACCAATTGGCCAGATACCCGAGTGCGTGTCCAACCTCCTGTCTTACCTGCATGTTCCAATTTTGAATCCTTCCAGGGCTAGGTCCAGTCAGCCTGCGTGCTGCTTGCCCTGCTGGCGGTGGCAATATCACTAGGGCTTTGATAAGACGTGCTGACAGGGAGGTTTAAATCTTTGGTGAGGGTTCGAGATGGAGTTAAAAGCTTGAGTTCGGCAGTCGCATCCTCCCCCGCAAAGCCAAGTCGTCTGCCCCAGAAGTTCGTCTGATCTGGTTTCCTCGGTTTTCTGTCCTGCTCTCGAGCTACTCAATTGTCAAAATGGAGTCCGACAGCGCCCAGGTATCAGAAAAACACGCTCGCACCGAATCAATCGAAGTTGGCGAGTCGCAGCCCTTCGACCAACATGCGACTAAGAAGCTCTTGAGGAAGCTAGACTGGCACATCATTCCCTTCATGAGTCTGATCTACCTGTGAGTCGTCGCACAGACATAGCGCCAATGCCACCACAGCATCCGGCCATGCGACACTGGTACTAACCTGGATCAAGACTCTGCTTCCTTGACAGGACGAACATTGGAAATGCTAGGTTGGACCATTTGGAGCAGGACCTCAAATTGAAGGGCATTCAGTACAATGACTGCCTTGCCATTCTCTTCCCGTTCTACATCGCGGCCGAGATCCCGAGCAACATGATGATGAAGCGCCTTCGGCCGTCGATCTGGCTGACATTCATCATGGTCTGCTGGTCTGCGTCGATGATCGGGCAAGGATTCGTGAAGGACTACTCAGGGCTCATGGCGACTCGCGTATTTCTCGGGATCTTTGAGGGTGGCCTGTTTCCTGGCGTCAACTACTACATCACGCAATGGTGAGGCCTCTCCTCTGATGCTCCGATGAACACGTCCTTGGTGTGGACGAGGCTCTAACAAATGGTTGCATAGGTACTGCCGACACGAATGTGGCTTCAGAATGGCTCTCTTCTTCTCAGCAGCGACTCTCGCCGGTGCGTTCGGTGGTATCCTTGCGCGAGGAATTGCCGAGATGCACGGAGTAGGCGGCCTCTCGGCCTGGGCATGGATCTTCATCCTCGAGGGTCTTCTGAGTATCTTGGTGTCCTTCACTGCGTACTGGGCAATCTACGACTATCCTGCCACGTACGTTGAAAATTCAAACAACGATGGATGTGGAGTATGAGCTGACAGTCATCATTAATAGAGCACAATTCCTTTCGGAGAAGGAGCGATCAGAAGTCCAACGCCGACTGCAAGTAGACTCAGGCCACCTATCTAACGAGTTCAACATCAAGTATGTCTGGCAGGCCATCAAGGATTGGAAGATCTACATCCACATGCTCATCTGCATGGCGGGCTTCTGCCCCATCTACTCGATTGCCCTTTTCCTACCAACCATTATCAAGAACATGGGCTACACCTCCAACACCGCTCAATTGATGTCGGTGCCGCCGTATTGCTTCGCTTGTATCTTCACGATCGCCGCCAGTTGGTATGCGGATCGCGTGAGACAGCGTGGTATTTTCCTGATGGGCTTCCAGCTGGTGGGAATCCTGGGCTTCGGTCTCTTGGTCGGTACCAGCAAATCCTCTGCGCAATATGCCGGCACCATTTTTGCCGCCATCGGTAAGCTTCTTCACCCGTCGTCCTGATGGGGCACAAATCTACCTACATGCTAATCTATCATGACTAAGGCATCTATCCTCAAATCCCACTTGGTCTCGCCTGGAACAGTAGCAACATCGGCGGAAGTTTGAAGCGGGGAACCGGTATTGCGATGCAAGTCATGGGTGGTAACTGCGGCGGCATCATTGCGTCTTACGTCTACCTTAGCCGGGATGGACCTCGCTACACTACTGGTCACAGCATTCTCATTGGCTTTGTGAGGTAAGAGAGAACCTTAATGATACGTTGGCCAGTGATGACGCGTGCTGACTTTGCCTAGCATGGCCTTCTTCTTGACGTTGTTCATGACCACATGGTGCAGAAGGGAGAACGCCCGCAGAGACCAAGTTGTTAGTGATGCCGGAGTACAGGAGTTGACTGCAGAGCAAAAGGAGCTTGAAGCTGAGCTCGCAGATAATGTGCCGTGGTTTAGATACACGATCTGAGAAGTGTGGTCTGGATGATCGCCTCTCTCTCAAAGGGCTGAGGCTATAGGGATCAAATAGAGGGGCAAATCCATCCACGCAGGTTGTTCAACGCCTTGTCTGACGGTATTTTGCCCTAAAATCAGATCGTCAGGTGATCCCCTTGGACCCTTTGTATAGGCCAGGAACGGTGCTATGTAGAGGGACCATGCACTCAGCGACTGGCAAATAGAGTAGGCTCCACTGAAGTCTCGGCCACGATCCGGGCTCTGGTTATTAGAACTGTCGGATTAGAAGTCTAATTCGACTTCGGTATACGGCCGAGGCTGCGCAGGGGCTAACGAAGGGCCCTATTTACGGTTACTACAGACTACCTAACCTACGGTTAGAACCTCCTTTTTATACCTTACGTAATATATTAGAATAGTTTAATTAACTTACTTCGTTAACCTATAGTTCGAACTAATTAACTAATATCCTTATAATAAAAATACTAATACTAATTAATAATTAATTTTTATTATTATAAATTAGTAAGGTATTTAGTATAAAAAAGACGACCTCTTTAAATAAAACGTAATAAGAGAATCGTACTACCTAACTTTATAAAAAGTTAGTAATAAAACGTAAAATTTTTATAATAAAACGAAGTAAAAGAATCGTAGCCCTTAACTACTTATAAAAAGTTAACGTTTATTATATTAAAATAACCCTTAATAATCGATAGAAATATCGAGGTAACTGAGCTACTATTATCGACCTTATATAATCCCTCCCTGTTAATTAACTTACCCACGGCCGGCCCGCGATTAAAAATTAATTAAATTAATTAATTAATTAGTAAAAAAAACTACTTACGTAACTACTTACCTAATTAATTAGCGTAACGAACGAGCTTAAAAAGTACGATATAAAAGAATATTACGTAATTAAAAAAAGATCTTTAAGTATAGGGCGTACTAAAAAGCGTAAGTATTACGAAACTAAGAGATTTATAACGTATAAAGGGACTACCCCCGAGGGGTTTATAAATACGATCTTAAAAACCTAAATAATCTTTTCGTAACCCTCCTAACTATCTCTCTAGATATTACTTAAAAATATAGTAAAAAAAATAGTATAATAAGGAAAGAGGAGATTTAGAAATTATAATAGCGATAATTTATAAATCGTAAATATTATAAGTATTAAAAGTTAGCTTAGTAAAGAGGTTACTATTTTTAAAAAGATCCTCTTACGGCCTCTTATTAAAATTACAATTATTATAATAAAAAAAGAATATTTTAAAGGGCTATTAAAAAGCTCCCTTTTTATATTACTAGCTCTTAATATAAAAATTACTAATTTTAAAAAAGTAAAAAGTAGATTATTAATTAATAATAATTTATTTAACGAACGTATATACCTCTCGGGTTTTGACTTAGAGAGAAGCGCTACGTAATCGAGACGTCGTTAAGCTACTTATAAATCTATTTTTAATATTAATTAATTAAGTAATTAGAAAAAGACCGCTAAAATAGTATTTAATTAAGAAGACTAAGAGTAAATAATAACGAGGCTTAGTATAAAAAGATAAAAAAAAATAAGAAGGTCTTAAACTTTAATAAATTTAATAATTAATAATAGTACGCTATTACTAAGGTTAATAAATAGCTCTAAAACGACCTTATTAAGATTAAATATGTTAATTACTATAAATTAAAATATAAATTAGAGAACGACGAGGAGCGAGTTAGTTTATAATTAAAAAAAAGAATTCTTATACTATATAAATAAATAGAGATTAAACCGGAATACTAAGAAAAGTAAGCGTATAGAGATTTTAATAATCTTAATAATAAGTAAATTAATATAATATTAGTCTATTTTATAAAAGTCTATACTTAAAAAGGGCTTAAAAGGTAACCCCTATTTTATAAAATTACTAACGACCTAGGTAATTAAAAAGATAAGTAGTTCGTAAGTACTAATCCGAATATAATAAAAAGGGTTATTAAATTCCTCTATTATCGAAGTATTTTACTAGCCTAAGTAGTAGGATAAAAAGCTTATAAAACGCTCGTTACTATAGTTATCATTAATAAATTTATACTATAGGATTAAAGTTAAATTAACTAAGTAATAATAAAATACGATAACTTTAATAAAAAAGTAAACTAACTAGAATTTTTATTAAAAATTACTAATAGTAATATATTAGCGCCCACTATAGTAAGAGCTATAGAGATTATATAAAAAAAGCGGCTATTAATAATCCTACTAATCTTAATAACTAGCCTAATAATACTATTAATACGTAACTTATTACTTATTAATTAAAAAAGTATATAATTAACTATATAAAGTTAATATAACTATGCTAATACGCGAGGGATATATAAAAAGACCGACCTAATAGTCGTTATTACGAGGTAATTTACTAACCTTAAAAAGATCTTTTCTAAAAAGAAATTATATTTAAAAAAGAAATACGAAGTTCTATAAAAAAACCTTTATAATTTTTTATAAGTATTATAAAAAAGTCGGAATCCGAGAGTAATAATACTACTTAGTAATTAACGTCGTATTAATTAATAAGGCTACGGGTTATTATTACGAAATAGTACGTACTATTAACTAAACTAATTTTTTAAACATAATTAATATAATTCGAAGTTATTTTAAGACCTAAAATAGGAGTTTAAAGCTCTTATCCGAGCTAAGAGTATTATTATTTAGGTCTATAATTAGAATAATAAAAAGAAAGTTAAAACTAAAGATCCTTAAGAAACTTATTAATTAAATTAATAAATTAATAAAAACATAGTTAAATAAAGAGATAAATAAGTAAAAGGTCGGGTATTTTTATATTACTATATAAAGAGTTTTAAAAACGAGGGTAACTCTATACTAACTACCTAAGTATTATAAGACCCTTTACTTAAGACTAAGGTTTAGTTTTAATATTAAAATAAGGATACCCTAATAAATGCACTTATAATCATATAACGGCCCTTATTAATAGTACTAAGTTAACTATACATATAAAAATAAAAAAAGAGACGCTAAGTATAGTAACCGCTAAGTTAAAAAAATAAACTCTTTAACTAGCTACTAGTTAGAGTTAGAATAGGGGTAATAAAAAGGGAAGTATTTTATATATAAAATAGTAGCTATTAATTAAATAATTACTTTAAAAAAGAGCGTACTAAATTATATAAATAGTATAAAAAGTTAAGAGTAGTAAATAATAAAACTAGTCCTCATTAATTTAACTAATTCTTTATTATATATAAGGGTAGATCTAAAAGTATAATTGTTAACCTAGAGGATCCGTATATAATAAGAAATTCAGAAAATAAAAAAGATCTTACCCCGTATACTAATAAAATAGATTTTAATTAAACTAACGAGATTAATTACTCCTTTTTTACCCCGTTAGTCTCTAGAGGATATACGAGGCTAAATAAATAAAAAGTAATAAAAGCTCTTAATAAATAAGCTTTTATCTATAGATAATAAAAAAAGATCTCTTAGATAATAAATATAAATAAATAAACGAATCTAATAGTGCCGAACCTTATTTTATTAATATTTAAAAAAAAATTAGTACCTCTCTTAATACTTAAAAAGAAATAGGGTACTAAGTAATTCTAAGGGTACCTAGAGGGGTCCTTTTTATACCCCCTAAATTATTTAAATACTAAGCTTATATAAGTATTTTATATTAGCGAATAATACGGCCTAGATATTTTCTAAGGGATTATTCTAGATATAGGGGTATTATAATAGTTAACTAGAGATAAGGGGTAATTTTATATACTCTAAAAAATATCCCTAGTTATATTAAATATATTAATAATAAGTATTATAAAGATTAGCTTTAGCCTAAGTAAAGAAATATATACCCTAAGTATAATAAAAGTTATATATACTTAGAAATAATAGTTTTTTATATTTTATTTATTAATATACTATTTTTATTATACTTAAAGAATATAAACTAGTTAGGTATTATATTTAATAATACGAGAGATAAATTATTAAATAGTAAGTAGTTTATACTTATTAAAAAGCGATAGGGGTATACGTTTATAAAGCTCGAATTAGATATTAAATTTATTAATTATTTTATAAAAAGAGAGCTTAAACAATTATATAAGCGCTTTAGCTACTTATTAATTATAAAGTTATATAACCTCTTTAAATAATTAGGGAACGATATAAAATAAGAGCTCTAGAGTACTTAATAAAAATATATTACTAGTACTAAATAAACGCCCAGAGCCCGTATAAATTTAAATTTAAATTATATAACGAGCTTAACTTTAACTAAGAAATCGTCGTTAATATTTTTTACTTAAATAATCGCTTAGTATTATATATTATTAACGAGGTTATATTATTTTAAAGAGGCTAATTCCTTAGGGACCTACTTACTAAGACTATTTAGTTAATATTAAAGAGAGTATAAATTAATATATACTAAGGGTTATTAAATAAGATTAGGACCGATATAAGTACGAGTTTTAAATTAGTAAAATTTAAAAATAATACTACTATATATAATATATAACTAAAAATCGTACTTATTAAGGTATATTATAGTATTAGTAAAGTAAAAAGAGCTTATTAATAATTAAAAAGAGTATTTAAGATTATTTATAACGAGTACCCTAATATTATAAATAAAGAGTATTTTTAAATAGTATTTAAGTACTATAACAATACTATAGGCTTAAAAAGACTAGTTCTAACGCTTTTTATATTCGGAATATATCCGAGGATAATAATAGCCTCGCTACTATTACTAAATATAACTTAGTAAGCTTTAGTAATTAGTAAAGTAATAAAAATACTCCGGGAGACGAATATAAAGCGCTAGATTAATAAGGCTATTACTACTCGTAATAAGCTAAATATAAGCCCTAACCTTAATATACTATTAAATTTAGATATTAAAGTATAGAAAAAAACTACTAAATAATAGTTAAACTTATATAAATTAATCTTAGTTAATAAACGTTTATATATTATTACTAAAAACCGAGACTAACTATTTAAAATATTAATTATAATAGTACGACCGTACTATACTAATTTTAATAAGGAAATATTAGCTTAATAAAAAGAAGAAGAGCTAGGGGAATCCCCTTAGTAACGTAAGGAGGAGTAAGAGATTATCCTTAATAAAATTATTATAATAAAATAAATAAACGATAATAGCAAGAAAGAGGCGATACTTATATTGATAAGATGTATAAGAAGACTTAGATAAAGGGTATTACTTTACTAATTTATTACTAATAACGCTATAATTAGTATATTTTATATAATAAAAGAGAAGGCCGATTTTATACTCGTAACTTAATTATAAAAAAATAGTATATAGTAGTTTTTTTCCGGCTTTATAGGCGCAAAAGATCGACCTTAACGGGATTACGTTTTTAAAAGAAATTATATAATACGGTACACTTTTTAATTATATAATACGCGCAATATACCCTAAGTACGTGCTTAATATAATATAGTAATTTTAATACGAAAACTACTATATAATTCGGGATAGGTAAGCTACCCTTTACGCGGCAGCGCTAGTTAAAAAGGTTAATAACAGAGGTTAGTTATAAAAGTTAGAAGCGGCCCTTAACCGTAGAGGTTCTAAACTTTAATAGCGACGTAGAGGTTTTTAAAAAAAGGGCTAAAAGGGCTAATATCTAGCTACTCTTCGTACTAGAGCTTATAAAAATTCTTTTTATCCTTATTACTTTTAATATTACCTAAAGCTCTATTTAAACTAGATATATTTACTAAATAAACTTATTAAATAAACCTATTAAATAAACTTATTAAATAAACTTATTAAATAAACTTATTAATATATAAACTACTACTTAAATAACTAGTTAAATAACTAGTTAAGAAATTAGCTAGTTAAAATACTACCTTATTAAGAACCTACTCTATTCTTAGTATATAGTTAATAACTAGCGGGCTAGGACTTTAAAAATACCCCTCGACAGGTCCCCCCCTCTAGGGCTCAATAGATTCTTAGGCCCCCTCGACGCCCTAGCTATCGTAACTAACGTAAGTACGCTTAAGGAGTAGTATAATACCTTTTAATAATATAAAATCTAGCTAAGTAATAGTACGAATACTATAAATAGCTAGGCTATATAGATATTAAGATTTAATATATTAATACTAGCTTAGAAATTATACTTTATAAAACTAGAAATTTTTTTAATATAAGCTATATTATAAATATAAAAGAATATATAAGGGGTCCCCTAACCCTTAATAAAAAGGAGTATATAATATAAGATCTAGCTACTTATGCGGACTAGTACTAAGAGGTCTTATATACGTTAGAGTGGGTATAGCTCGCCCTCTAGACGGGCAGTAGAAGGTTAGGAGCTATTTTAATTAGTAGTTAGGTATAGAGCGTAATATACCTAGTTTTCCTTAATACGTAATACACGGTACGGCCCCGGCGGATTGCTCTATCGGGGGGGAAAAAAAATAGTATAATTATAACGGCTAGGAGACCTTTTAAAAAATTAAACTTAGTAGAGGTAGAAATATTACGTAATCGAGGGGTTTATCGATTTATTTTTTACGATCTCGTTAAATATAAGAATCTATATATTTTTAAATTATATATAGTTTAAGAAATAAAAGAGAAGGGTACTCTATAGCTATATAAGAAATTAAAGTACGTTATATAAGAGTATAGTAACGTTAAAAAGGTAACGCTACTTACTTAGTTACTTATAGTTTAATGCTATAGTTAGTACTTTATAATAGTACTAATAATATTATTATAGTAGAGAGGATACTAGATCTAGAGTCGTAATATTACGTAAGTATATACTTAATTAGTAATTAGGCTTATAAAAAAGATCCTCGCTTACTTCTTAAAGAAAATAATTAGTAAGTACTTAGAAAGTATAATTATTAAAGTACTTAAGCTATTATACGGCCTTATTAAATCGGGTACTTATTAGTAAGTAACGTACTATAACTTTTATATTAATTAGTTATTAATAGTTATATTAATATACGATCCCTATTTTTTAATTTTTATATACGTTAATAACTCCTTTAGTACCGTGAGGATATAAATAAATAATACCCTAAGTTTATTAAATATCGAGTTTATAAAAAAAGAGAATAAAGAGCTCTATAAGGCTAAATTTATAACTAAACTAAAAAAGACCTTAATATTAAAATCTTTATTAGCGTTTAATAAAGAGATTTTAATAATTAAAAGGGATAATATAGTATTTTAATAAAAAGGGTAAAGCGAGAAAATTACCCTCGTTAACTAAAAATCCCTTAATTATAAAAAGTAATATAGGGCTAAGCTCGCTTAAGGGGTATATATTACGAGTATTAATTAGCCCGAGGCTATTTTTAATTATACTAGAGCTGCATAGGCTATAGAGCTTATAAAAAGTAACTTTAATACTCTTAATTAATAACTATAATAATAATAAAAATACTATAACTAAGGTCTTATTTACTAACTTATTAAGCTTATTTTAACGAGGCTCTATATATTTATTAACGGATTATTCGTAAAAAATAACGACTTAATTTTATAATTAGGATATATTATTATCCTCGCTAATAAAAAGCTTAGTAAGGATAAAATTATAATTTAGGATAATATTATTTACTATTTATTAATAAAGAGTAAGTAAGTAATACGTAGTATATTTATATTTAAAGTTTATAATATAGTTAACGGCATTAACCTCGCTTACGTAATTTTAATTATACTTAAAAAGATTATAAATCGACTTAACTTTCTTACGATTTTTACGATTATTTATATCGATTTATACTCGTTATATAAGTACTTTATTAAGCTAAGTATTATAAAAAAAAAGAGGCTTATAATAAATATTATAGCCCTTAGGTAGTTATATAAACGATAAGAAATCCTCGAGATCCGTTAGATTAATAATAATAATAACCTCGCTAACGTTTTTATAAAAGTAATACTTAATAAAGGATTAAAATAATTCGTTAATAAAAAGAAAGTAATAGTACGAATAAAGAAATAGGTTATATAAAATAAGTAAAAAAAAGAGGTAAAAAGAGACGACTTAATAAACGGGCCCGAGGTTAAATTAAATTTTTAATTTATAATAATAGTAGTAGTAATAGTAATAATAAAAATAGTAGTTAAATTAATAAAAAAAGAGAAAGTTAGTATTAAATTAGAAATCTAATTTAACCTTAGTATATAGCTAAGGCTACGTAAGGGCTAACGAAGGGCCCTATTTATAATTATTATAAACTACTTAACTTATAGTTAGAACCTCCTTTTTATACCTTACGTAGTATATTAAAATAGTTTAATTAACCTACTTCGTTAACCTATGGTTCGAACTAATCGACTAATATCCCTGTGATAGGGATACTAACAAGAACCTTTTTGTAACGAACTTAGTCGGATCGCAACCCTAAAGTCGGGAAGATCTAATCGCTACCGTCGCTATTATAGCTCTTCTTATTGACACAGGTTCTCGGCAATGACATCTGACACCTCTATTTTCGGTCCGAACAAGTGAGAGCCGCTACGTCCCATGTTTGTGTGAGATTCGATGCGGCAGTACATTATAGACGCCAGCAGGCGACGTGGCCGATGAAGGGGCCTTTCAGAAACCTGGGCGCCGCGGCGGGTGGTGGGCGGGATCAAAGTAAGCTTTTGACGCTTCGTCGACCCCGGAGGAGTCCTTGCGCGGGACGAATCGTTCCATCGCGCTTAATCTGGGGCCTAAACGACGTTGAAGGAACATGGAACCCAGGATGGCGGTTTCAGAACAAGGGACTGTTTCCGCGAGAATGTTGGTGGTTTGAGCTGACTGACATTGTCATGAGAGACTCGGAAACTTGTAACCAGTCGAGAGCGAGCGAGCAGAAGAATTGAGAATGATCCAAACATGTTTGGTCGTTAGACAGCACGATATTGAACCTTTGCAATCATCAGGTTGTACCCGTCATACCCGGTGTACGAGAATCTCCGGGTAGCTCAGCCACTTCATCGCCTAAGAATGACAGAACTGACCGGTCTCGAACGTCATACAACAACGAACACGACGAATGCGACGAACACGACATGACCAAAGACGTCAGTTTCCGAAGCCAAGCCACAAGACTACAAAGCCGGAAATATGCATGGACTTTAGAGTGTGGTTAGGAGTAGAGATTTTCGATCTCTGTAAGATAAAAACCCGCGAGTCCGTGGGGCTATGTTGGTTGCGCGATCAAATGGATACAGGTGAAGAATGATAGGTACCAAGGCACAGAAGATCATTGTTCTTCTAGAAGACCTTTTCAGGGTTCGCTCGGTTTCGGTTTCATCGATACTCTCCGGCCCCGTGGCTAGTGGGCTCGCGCCACGAAAAATGCTTAGCTAGCCTAGCGCCCCACGATGGTAGATGAGCTGATTTCCTTTGAGCGCACGTCCTTGCCGGTAGAATGGGACATTGGGCCGTTTTATGCCCTCGATGGACCTCGTTTGGGATATAACTCGGCGAGGTGGAATGCAGCCTTACAGATAGTAGTCTGTAACGCCCCCGGAAAGGTTGTGGCTATCCGTAGCAACAGGTAAGCTACGAGGGGGAAAGGGGAGGGATGGCAAGTGTGCCTTGCTGCCGGGCTGACAGCCGTCAAGAAAGATTTGGATTGATGGACACAGGGGACCGGGTAGTAGCGGGAGCTTAGGGTTCATGGAGGTAAAGGGGCATAGCAAGGCCCCGTCCTGCCCGTTAACCCCGGAAGCCTAACACAAATCTCGTCGCCGGGATCACGGCGTGATGGCGTGGGCACTGGCCAAGACGGGAGGATAATTTTGGGAGGAACCTTGGTAGGAACCTTGGTGACAGAATGCTATGCTGCCACACTGACTTATCTCATATGCGTGGACGTTGAGTGGTTGAGCGGCGTAGAGGATCCTAGCCATACACGTATTGCCTGCGTTGCCCACCCAATACATGTATTTGGGTATGCCACTCCACGCAACGCATGTCGACGTTTGATGGAGGCTTGGTGGAGGAATTGACGTCTTGATGCCGTGGCTCTTGGCCACATGAGTGATATTCAGGTGTGCATGTCTACAGATACCTCCTAGTTGGTGGTAGTCCCCTACTAGTGCTTCCAACGGGTAGGATCAGGAGCCCCCAACCCGACGTGGATCGTCATTTAGCGAACATGGATCTGGAGAGAGGTGTTGAATCTTTATTAGAGTGCTGCCCCTCTCGTGGCACCCCTGAGCCTAAGCCGGAGCCTGAGCCACCACCATTATTGGCACCACATAGGAAGAGTCCTTCGGTCTGATGATAGCTTAGACGAAACGTAACCGTACACACCGACACACACCACTCTTACTTCTTTACAATCCTGCCCATCCCCTCCCTTCAATCTCTACACTCAAGAGTCAACAACAGGGCTAGGCTCCAATAGGAACGGGCAGCATACGGCCTTGTTCGTTTCACTTTCTCCACGCACACGCCATTCCAGATCCGTACGAGCCGCTATGTTATTGTGTTTCTGACGCACGCACCCGTGCTTCGGCTTGACTCGTAAGCAAGGCGCAGTTTGGAGCCAGCTTTTCTTCAATACCCGCCCCGGCGCTGCCCAGTACGGGACGGGGCAGACTCACTCCCAGTCACTCCGAGAATCCCAAGAACCATCTTCCCCGTCTGGGTCACTGGTCACTGCTTCGCTCGCGTCTCCCTTCACGATATAACTCGAGTGGCTTGCTCCGCGCTTCGATCTTGGGCGAATGTCCAAGACCGGCCCCATTCGGATTTGAACTCAACCACGGCTTCGTCGCGCCAGCAAAAGCTTCCTCCCCGACGACAGACAGGACTGGACCATAGATACATCACATCACCACAACTCGCTCTCACCTTAGTAACCTAACTTTACCTTACACTGCATCCATCACTTATTCACGCTACCGTCGACACGCGAAGCCATTACCTCAGCCGTTCCGCTGCAGAAAATACCACAGACCATCTCCGGCCCCGGCGCTCATCTCCCCGACTTGCCTCTCCTCTTTCAGTCCCAACCTATTCACCATTTACCATCCACCAACCGACCATCCATCCATCCTCTCAACCCCACATATTCGCTTTCGGTCTCATCGACCTGCTTGTCGAGACCTCCAACGACACGCCAAACGATCGTTGTCTACGGTACCTTTAGCGGACCGCGCCGCTCTTGAAGTGAAGAAGAGCCACATCTTGCTGACATCTCGTCACCGGTACTCAACCGATTCGTCAGATTGCCGCCTCCTTCCCCTGTTCATCGCTCTCATCGGATTTCTGTAGCAAGGGGGTTTGAGGTCTAGGTGCCCCCAAATCGTGAGGGTTCTCTTCTGGCAGCCCAAAGGCACATCGCTCGCCTGTCTGGGGTCCAGCCTGCCCACTCTTCATCGGACGCGAGGTTGGGGAAGTTACGGCAGTGTTGTCCCTTTGCGCCAATCTAGGATAAGAGCCCAGGTCTAAGAAGGAATAACGAAAGGGTTGCTTATTCTGCTTGCTGCAAGATGCCGCGCCTAGGGTACAAAAAGTCTCGCGGTGGCTGTGCAAGGTGTAAACAGCGTCGCGTAAAAGTACTTACCACCTTTCATCCATTCGCATACACATGCACACTCGTCAACCTCTCTACCACTCACAAACCATCTGGTATATTGAACGCGGCCCGGCTGACACTTCTTAACCCAGTGCGATGAGAACAAGCCGTGTGGCGCCTGTATCAGGCACAACACCCAGTGCAGTCTTCTTGAGGGCTCAGTGGACGGAGTCTCCGGTGACAACATGAGCTGGGAGCCGACATCCAATTCTAACGCAGCGGGACTTTCAAGAGTGCCGAGTTTCCAGCGAAGGAGCTCATCGCGAAAGGGGTCCAGCGGCAGCCGCAAGACGCAAACGCCATCAATCAGTCCGATAGACCACTCATTGACGCCGCCTAGTCTGCTCGAGGCCACCCTCAACCTACCAGCAGACTTCGTCAGCGACCGGGGCTCATCCATCGGAAATAGGAGGACATCTATCGCCGCCTCGAGCCCTGACCCCTTTCCTTATTTTGTCAAGTTCTCAACCGAGCCCGTGGAACCGGTTCATTTGAGCAAGTGGATTACAGATCTCGAGCTCATGCACCACTACTCCACGGCCACTAGTCTCACGATGCCCAGGTCATCAGACGTGAGCAGCATCTGGCAGTTTGAGGTACCAAAGCTTGGTCTGACGTACATGTTCCTGATGCACGAAATCCTCGCCATTGGTGCTTTACATCTGGGTTATCTGCACCCGGAGCAGCGCGAGTCTTATGCCTTGCATGCCTCACAACATCAAAGCGATGCGATAGCGGGCATGAGAGAGTCACTCATGAACATCACGACCGAAAACTGCCACGCTCTGTTCGCGGCGTCGTCATTACTGCTGCTCAACGCATACTCCACTTTCCCATATCAAAGGGGAGCGCCCCATTCACAAGAGGCACCGGCAGTCGACGACGTCCTCGACGTGTTCCTACTAGTGAGAGGAATGAGTCATATCCTATCGTCATTCCAGCCCTCTATCCAGAGTGGGCCATTTAGGAACTTCTTCACAGAGGTGGTCACTCCTGCGTCTACACCGTTGCTAGAGGCAGTCACACAGCACCTCGAGAACCTCCAAATAAGCTTAAAGGCATCCAGCGCCGACGAACCGACCAAAGCCATCGTCAGCAAAGAGATTGACGTGTTTCTCGGGTGGATCATGCACGCCGTCGAGACAACGGCGTTTCCAGAGCTGCGGGTGGCCTTGACATGGCCCATTAACCTCACGGAGGAGTATCTGCAGCTGCTGCGGAACCGCGATCCGGCGGCTCTAACTCTGCTAGCTTACTATTCAGTCGTCGTTCGCTCGACCGAAGCTACGACGTGGTTCATGCAGGGATGGGGCATCAACTCGGCGCGAGCGATAGTATCAGACTTGGATCCAGAGTGGAAAGAGTTGGTCAAATAGTGTAGGTTTCCCTCTTACAGGGAAATTAGTTCGAACCGTGGGTTAACGAAGAGATTAATTTAACTATATAAATTTCTGCGTACTATAAAAAGGAGGTTCTAACCGTAGGTTAGGCTAGTTATGATAATCCTAAATAGGGCCCCTAATTAGCCCCTACGTTAATCGATTATATACCGTAGTTAAATTAGACTTCCGATCCGATACTAACTTTCTCTTTTTTTTATCGATTTAATTACTATAGTTAGAGGTATAATTTAACCTCGGGCCCGTTTACCTAGTTATCTCTTTTTCCCCCTTTTCTCTATTCTTTTTATATAACCTATTCTTCTATTTATACGTTAATTTTTTTACTACTTACGAATTACTCTAACCCCTTATTAAGTACTACTTTTATAAAAGTATTAGCGAGGTTATTATTACTATTAATCTAACAGATCTCGAAGATCTTATACTTTTTATATAATTACTTAAGGGTTATAATATCGATTATAAGCCTCTTTTCCTTCGTAGTTCTTAATTTAATAAAATATTCGTATAATAAGTAAGAATCCGTATAAACGATCGTTAAGATCGGTAAAAGGCTAAGTCGATTAGTAATTCTCCTTAGTATTATTAAAATCGCGTGGGCGAAGTTAACGCCGTTAACTATACCGTAGACTTCTAACACTAGTATACTTCTCGTTACTTACTTATTTTTAGTTAACGAGTAGTAAATAATATTACTATATATTATAAATTCGCTCTTACTTATACTCTTATTAGCGAGAATAATAATATACCCTAATTATAAAATAAGGTCCTTATTATTTATAAATAAGCTATTTATAAATACGTAGAGCTTACTAACCGCGAAGTTAATTAGGTAATAAACAAGACCTCGATCGAGATTTAAGTACTACTACTTAAGCCGCTTATTAAGTACCTCGACGTTTTGTTTAATTAGCTCTATAACTTATGCTATTTTAGTATAATTAAAAGTCGCCTTGGGCTAGTATATACTCGTAATATATACTCCTCGCGCGAGCTTAGCCTTATATTACTTTTTAACGTCGATTATATTTAAATTAACGAAGCTAATTTTTTTACCTTATCCCTTTTATTAAAAGACGACGGTTTCTCCCTTAATTATAAGAATCTTACTATTAAACGCTAATAAGTTATTCGTTATAAGGACTTTTTTTAGCTTTATTACGAAGCCCGCTTTTTAAAGCTTCTTATCCTCCTTCTTTATAAAGTTAATATCAAATAGGCTTAATATATCGTCGGTCTATATTCTAACAATTCTAAATTAGTCGCCTACGTACTTAGAGATTAGTAAGTACGGGTCGTACGTAAATATAACTATTAATAATTAATTAATATAAAAATTGTAATATATAGCCTACTAATAGGTGCCCGATTTTGCGAGCTTATATAGTAGTTTAAGTACTTCGATAATCGTACTTTCTAAGTATTTACTAGCTATTTCTTTTAGTAAATAGGCTAGGATTTTCCTTATAAGCCCTATAGCCGATTAGGTATACGCCTAGGTAATATCACGGCTCTAAATCTCGTACCCCTTTTTTTATAGCGATACTATTAGTACTATTATTAATCGTTAGCTATAGCGCTATACTATAAGCGATTATATAAGTAGCGTTGCCTTTTTAACGTTACTATATTTCTAAATTATATATCTAAACTTCTCGTACGGTTAGGGTATTCCTTTCCTTTTAATCTTACGAACTATTCGTAATTTAAATATATAGAGGTTTATATACTTCTCTAGGTTATAGAAGATAAATCGATAGACCCCTCGATTATAAAGAGTATCTACTTCGATTAGATCTAATTCCTTATATAGCTTTCTAGTAGTTATAATTACGTCTTCTTTACGTAGTTTAACTACTAGCTCGAAATCGGCTTTCTTTTTTACTATATAAAAGGTATTAATTACCTCGTTATTAGTAATAAATTATCGTATTAGTGCTTACTATTATAGTCTTTTATAACGTCTCGTTAGTAGTATTAGTACCCTTTTAGCAATTTCCTCTTCCTCGTTATCTATTAGTACTACTATAACAATTTTATTAAGGATAATTTCCTATACCTCTACCGCGGGTTATATAGTTTCCCCTAGCTCTTCCTCTTTTTATAAGTTAGAAATTACCTCGCTAGGATCTATATAATATAGTCTTATTATTATAATTAATACCTCGAGGGGTTAGTTACGATCCCTCGTAACTACGCACGATCGCTCGTTAATAAAGATTAATTTATATAGCCTAGTCTATTATTAAGTAGTTTCGTACTATACCTATATATCCGAATTTAGTAGTATATCTAAATTACCCCCTATATTAAGCTTATTACGTATAGTAATTACCTCGTTAACTTACTTTTTTATACTTACCTCGCGCAGTACTCGCATTACTTTTTTAACTACTCGGGCTCGTTAGCTTATATCTAGCGATAGTAGTAAGGCTAAGGTCGTTTTTAAATATACTTTAAATATAAGAAGCGTCGGTATAAGCCCGTTAGGCCCTATGGTATTATTATAGTATTTAAGTACCGTCTAAAGGTATTTATCGTTAGTAGAATCTAGGTTTTTTTTTTTAATAATTTTAAATACCCTTTTTAGCTACTAGTATACCCTTTTTACCTTTTTAATACTATAGTACGCTTTAATAAGCACGATTTTTAGCTATATACCGTAGGCCGTTATATTCTCTTTAAATTCTACTAACTTAAAGCTAGTACTAGCGTTAGTTCTAATACCGTTTAGCGGTCCCTAGTATATATTAATCTAGCTTTTTCGTAGGGCTGCCTATACTATCTTTATTTATAAATCCTAGAGGAATTACCTTACTTAAAAGGATATAGCTACGTCGATTATATATAGGACTAGCTAACTATTTAAGTAGAAAATATTAATAATAATTTCTTAATTAAAGTTAAGCTTATTACGTAATTTAAATTTAAACCTGCATAGGCTTTGCGCATTTATTTAGTATTAGTAGTATACTTTTATTAACTACTCCAGCGCCCCTATTTTAATATTATCGTTACCCGATCGCTTTAAGAGGTAATATAGCTTCGTAACTAACGGGTAGCCAAATTTTTAGTATAATTATTTAAGCTTATTTTCCGTTAGGTAATTAATTAACTTCGTATCGTTAGTAAGCCTTATAAACGCGTACTCCTATTATCGTTCGACTATCTCGAAGTGCTTACTACTAGAGATTCTGTCCCTCGTATTATTAAATATAATACTTAGTTAATCTATATCTTTTAGACATAGGAGAAATAGTATATTAATAAGTAAAATATAAAAGGTTATTATTTTAAAGTACGTCTCGACTTTTACTATACTTAGGGTAACGATTTTTTTACCTAGGCCGAAGCTAATCTTTATAATACCCACTATCGACGTGTTAAGTGTTATTAGCGCGATCCTCTATAGTACTTAGAATTACCCCTTTCCTCTTATTAACTATTATAATGCTCTAGTATCTAGGATAATCTTTTAAAAAGTTTCTGGGCTATACCTTTTGCTCGCGTAGAATGCTTATACGAGCTTAGTATTTAAGTGATCTAGGTAATATAAAAAGGACCCCCCTAGTTACTATTATAATTGCTTAGTACCTAATTTTTCTTTAGTTATTAAGAGAGGTAAATCTAGTATTATTAAATTTGTTTTTCTAACTACTTCTATATCTATTACCTAAGGGACCTTCCTTTACTATTTATAAAGAAAAGCCTGCTTATTAAGAGTTTTTACTACCTTTTGCTCGTTTATTTTTATATATCCTCTAGAGGCTAACGGGGCGAAAAAAGAGTAGTTAATATTATCGACTTTATTATAATTTAATTTATTAGTATAGGGTATGAGGTCTTCTTTATTTTCTAAATCTCTTAGTAAATACTTTAGGCCGTTAATTTAGTTACCTATGCTAAGTTTTATGCTCCCGGATGTACCCTTATATATTATAAGGAATTAGTTAAATCGATTAGGGCTAGTTTTACTTTTTATTACCCTCGACTTTTGATACTATTCGTATAATTTAGTACGTTTTTTTTTAGAATAGTTACTTAACTAATATTTATTTTTTTTATAAATAAAGTACTGCTTTTTATGTTACCCTACTTATAAGTTAAATTTATACTTATTTAACGAATCTGGTCTTCCCTGCTAGCGATTACCGTACTTAGTTTCTTTTTTTTTTTTATTATACGTTCGATCGACTTAGTATTATTAGTAAGGGCCGTCGTACGCCTAGAGGTAGGTTTAGTACGGTATTCTTACTTTAATATTAAAACTAGATCTTAGCCTTAAGTAGAGCGTCTCGTAGTCTTTGGGTGCTTAGTATAGGGTTATTTTTACCTTTAGTACGCGTTAAACTACGGTATAGAAATATTTAATTTTTTACTCGTTAGTTTTTTTATTTAGCTAGGTTTTTACTAGTTTATTAATTCGATCGATAAGCTTTTTAAGGATTTTTATTTACGATTTACCCTCTATTATCCTAGTTATAAATACGAAAGAAATTGCCCATAGCTCGGATAGGAGCTTTAGATTTTTATTATAGGTCTCGAAGCGGCTTCGGATTATATTAATAATACTAAGAAAGTCGTTTTAATCGAGATTACGTACTACCTCGTAGTAGTAATTAGAGGCTTTGCTTGTGAGTACGATATTAATTACCGAATAGTACTAGTATTCCCTAATCCTGACCTTTTCGTAGTAATCGTAAAATATCGTTAGGGTTTTTTATAAGACCTTATACTTCCCTCTAGAGTATAATTTCTTTTTTAAAAAGATCTTTTTAAGGTTTATAAATTGCTTCGTATTTACTATTAGATTTTTAGTATTTATATACGATCCCTACGTCGCTACGTACTATTAGTAACTTTAGGTCGTTTACCTCCTTTTTTATTAGCTAATTAGTACTAAATTTTAGATTAGTAGTGGCGACGAGCTATGGATCGAAATAAGTAGAATTATCGATTATCGGACTTATAGTATAATATTTTGCCTCTATATATCTTTTTACAATAATAGACTGCCGTTAGTAATTATAGGGAGGAAATCTGTGTCGTTTACTCTTTTTCTAAATTTATTAAAGCGATTATACGCCCTATTAACTTATGCTTAGTTCTATAGTATAAATTCCTCTTTTATAATCGTTACTACTAGGATTTTGTATAACTCTTACGATTATAATTACGCTAGTAATACCCCTTGCCCGTAGAAGAATCTATTAACTACTTTTATAATTCCTAGGCTTGCTCTTATAAACTATTTATTTAGCTAGTAGCTAAGGTCGTTTATAATCTTATAGAATAGGGGTTACCCCTATAGTCCCTTTTTTTTATAAACCTTAGTTAAATAGATTAATATTACGTTAATTTACTTACCGTTAGGCTAATTTATAATTTAGTATATTTACGTTTTTTAATAGTCCGGGTTAATATTTACTTATTTATAAGGGATCGGGATTCTATCTAGGATCGGGTTTCTTCTTTTTTTTTTTATACTAACTTACTAAGGGTCGTACTCTAGCTTATGCTCGTATTAGCGGTCGTTAGCGTATTTAATCTTAATAAGAATATATCTAATCTGCGTATTAACTATAATAAGCCCGTACTTTTACTACTTAACGAATTTATTAAGGTCTAAGAGATTCCCGCTTCCTCTTACTATCTCGCTACTACTCTCGTTTTTACTATCTTTAATAACTACTATTACTTTTCTAAATCGCTAGTTATTATACCTACTAAGACCTCCTTTTTATCTAGGATAAAAGGGTAGGTTTTAGTAGCCCCTTTTTTTAATAGTAGTAGTAGACGTTTATATTACCGTAAGAAAATATAGTAATTAGTCTTGTAATCTCTATTAGTTACCGATTTCTACTATTCCGTACCCTTTTAGCCTCCTAAGCCTCGTACTCTCCGTAACCTCTAAATAGCTTTCTTTCTTAACCTACTTTTTCTAGGGTAGTATTCTATAAAAATAATTAAATATAGATACTAAGTAGTTTATAAAGGATCCGTATAGGTTATTAAGTACGGTTAGTAAAGTTAAGCCCCCCCCTTTTCTTATAAGATTACGGGCCTAAAGGATTTATTAAAAATACTATTTATTACTCGTACTTAATAAGGTTAAATACCTTAGAGATTTTCCTCTTATAGTTCCTCGGTACCCTATTTTATATCTTTTTAAGTAGTCTTTTTCGTAACCTAATTATTATTAAGTAATTATCGCTCGCTAGTAATTCCTTTTACTAATTCAGCTAGTTAATTTCTAATTACGGGCTAGCCGTAGTAAAGTTATTTAGTAAAAAAAGCTATTTAAAGCGATAGTAAAATACTAGTTACTTAAGCAGTTTTATTAATTAACGTAGTTTAATATAATAGACGTCGACCTTTTATAGGTAGTAAAGGTTTATAATTACTCGATTCTATATAATATTTAAGAATTACCTCTTTTTTTATTTACTTTTATAAGGTTATTTAGTACGAATCTCTTATCCCGTGCGGTATTAAGAAGTCGTTTTTTTTATATAGCGAGATACCTTATTAATCTATAATAATAGAATTTAATTACTAATTAGTATAGGTTTCTCTCTTATAAGGAAATTAGTTCGAACCGTGGGTTAACGAAGAGATTAATTTAATTATATGAATTTCTACGTGCTATAAAAAGGAGGTTCTAACCGTAGGTTAGGCTGGCTACGATGATCCTAAATAGGGCCCCTAATTGGCCCCTGCGTCGATCGACTGTATGCCGCGGTCGAATTGGACTTCCGATCCGACAAATGGCCTTTGGCATTCATAAGCGATAGAAGTATACAACTTTAGTTGTTATCTAAATAAATTAAAGAACAAAACATTTAGACTACCATATTCCGTTCATGCCCTGATTTGCCTCGTCGGAGATCACACTAGCTCTGCAGATTTGAGAGCAGAGTCCAAACAGTCAGGGCTACCGCGGGTCCTACGAGCCGTGTATGATGATCCAGTGCTATTCTACGACTCGGCGGTGTCGCCAGATTCCGCTGCCAAGTAACAGCTGTTCCGTTGTTCAACGTCTACCCGATTACCCGTTCGTCTACATCTTTTAGGCTCGAAAGTCTAACGAGCCGATCACCAAAAGCCTAAAGTTTTCGGCCGAGCGGCAGCAGAGCGCATTGCGGGCTACAGTGGCCCGGAGAGATGTCTTGGCGATTAGAACTCGTTCGACCTACCTACTTAGGATAGAACTCATTAGCATTGAAGGTAAGGCATATTCAACTACTTCGTACAGAAGCTACCAGGAACACAAATGAGCTGTAGAGTCAGAGTGTGAGCGATCTGAAACGATCAAAAAAGGAACAGACGGGTTGTACCTCAAACCCCGAAACCGAAACCGAGGTAGGTGGGTGCGCCTGGTTTGGTGCTACGACTAGTGGGGGTGTTGCGAATGTGCGATCGTCCTGGAAGCTTAAGTGATCCGACCTAGGGGTAATACCTAGCGGAAAGTGGGAATGGTAAGGCTGATTATAACTCTGCCGCCAGGTCTAAACACTGCTTGACGCGCTGCATAAGGCTCGTCACTACCTTTGTAGCCCGTTGTCCCCCGGAGAATTTGTCGGCAGGCTGCAGCTAGGGGTCCCCGATGACATTGGATCCTGGCTTTTCGCTCGAAAAGAAGCCACATGATGACCATGACGTCTGAAGGGATAAAAAGCTTAATGATGCTAACTGACGCCGCGGACGGCAATAGTCGGATGAGGATGAGGTCTAGACGCGTCTAACGCGTGGGACCACAACTATGGAAAGCGAGGTGCATCTTCTCTGACTGGCCAAGTTAACAAGTCTTAGCTTCTCCGGTTCTGCGGTCATGCCGATGAATCTTGACGATGGCAAACTTGCCAAATTGTTCTCGGAACTTCCGTGCCTATTCAAACATCTCCTGGGGCAGAAGAATTCTACGAGTCCTGCTGCTTACAGCGAGGGCGGCCATGTTGCTGATGAGCTGTTTGCTCTCGCATTCAATAACGTTTCCTGGCAAGGCTCTCGACGTATCTCCTTGGAGCGGATTCGAACTAGCCCTCTCTCAAGTAATTTCATTATCGCCGCTAACATGTCAATTTTACCTCCTGGTACAGGTACAGACGATGAGACGAACGATTAACCTCATAGTACGATTCGCGAATATTTCAGACGAACAGACGAAAAGGTATACACATCTCTCCATCCATACAACATTGACAAAGCCTTCGAAGCGCGGGTGACTGTTGGACTTCAATTGTTGAAAGCAATCAGTACAGTCGAGATCATATTTGGACAGCAAACTTTTCGGATATGTACAAGAATTGTAGGCTCTATCAAGCCCAGGTGTCAAAGAAGCGAACAGCCTGGAAGAACGCCTCCTCCTTGCCGAACTTCTGTCTGGGGTCCGAAATATTGGCGCGAACGCCGAATCCATGCGAGGTACCACCATACACAGCGAGGGAGAAGGGCTGGCCAGTCTCACTGAGGAGGGCCTCAACCTCGGCACGACGAGCGGGTGACATGAGGTTATCAGTTTCTACAGCAGCATTGTCAATAACAAGGAACAGTCCAGGCACCCTTCTGCAGGTGCCCTCCTGGGAGGAGAGGGGCCGGGATTATAACGTACCGGCGGCAGCGACACTTGCGGGACCAGTGATGGCCGTAATCTCCTCATCGGTAAGAAGACTCGGGTGCGCGGCGAAGCCGACATCAGCGCCCTTGCCCTCGGCGAGGACGCGGAAAGAGTAGCGGCCTCCGAAGCAGTATCCCGTGACGGCGACCTTGCTCACGCCGAGTTCCTCGCGCAGGTACTTGATAGAATTGGCGATGATCGGGTCAGTAACGTTGGGTCCATGCTGCGCAAGGAAAGCCGTCGTGTTGAAGCCGGGGATGTTGATGTCGTTCGGGGCGGGGCTGCCGTTGAACAGGTCCGGCGCGACGGAGACGTAACCGGCGCGAGCAAAGCTGTCGGACAGGCTGGCCGTTTACGTTAACATCGGTATTGGCACGACGGTGCCATATGGCGGCCCGAGGTCTATGGCTGGTATAAGGTACTCACAGCTTGTTTTGCGCGAGCTGGATTCCGAAAACGTCGGTCAGGTAAAGGACTCCAACAGTCCTATTACCACGCGTGCTTGGCTTGGTGACATATTGGGTCACTGCATACAAATCGCGTCAGCTTGTGCGCCAGATAGACGTCGCGACGAGATCGAAAAGACTCACGCCCATTGTACTTGACCTCCTCGCCAATTGGAGTGCCAGTGTGGGCAATGGCGGAAACGTCGGCAACGGGGCACTTCTTAGCAGCATTGGTCAGAGATACGAAGCCTAGAAGGGCTGCGACAATAGTTTTGCTGAGCATCTTGAAGGTTCTGGACTGGAGGTAAGTCAATCACAGAGCACGGCGGACGGAGACCGGATGGAGGAAATGGGACGGGACGGGATAGCCCAAAATCTTTTTAAGATTTAAGCTCCTCCCCGTTCCACGCGTCTAATGATTACAAATAAGCCAGATCGGAACCTATTTCTTGGATGGTCATCCGGACGGAGATACGGGTGGTATCTTGGAGATATCCTTTGCCAAGGCGGTAGACATGGCGCAAGACCCTTGAAGACGTCATCCAATCCTCTAGCCGTGTGCTCCGCGTCTCCGCAAACACACCGTGAACGGTGAAGGATTGAGAGTTGCCGGGGCGGGGAGAAGGTTCCAGTCTGGGCCCAAGGAGGAAGCCGAGCTCTTGCTTCTCCGCTTCAGAATTGTGCGCCAATCATTGTGCTCGGTGCCCCTGTTTCGATGGTGGCTTTGTTTGCTTGTTTAATGTTTAAATGTAACATTGATGGACGTGATGATCCTTGGATTCTCCCAAGGCCAAGCCGTGCGGCAACGGGAAATGAGCATCGTTTAGGACGGACTGCCGTTAGGCATTTAGATGAGGGGTCCGCGTGGGGCAATTGCGACTTATCAATGGCCGGCTCGCTGCCGAATCGGCAAAAGCGTTGAATGTTGAGTCTTTATTACTAGTTCTTAGTAAGGTTTCGGTGAGGGTATTCATTCATCAGACTCGGTCAAAATGATCCAGCCTATCCAAGTCTCCATGACGCAGACCACCATGGCAGCAATTCTCTCTCAACAACCGTTATGCCGTATCTCAGCTCTTGAACACCAAGGCTGGCTAGCTTTCATTCAAGCTTCTTCTCAGACAAATCCTAAAAGACCCTCAGTAGTGAACAGCTTTGCGCAAAGCGTCAGAACCGCCCCGACCATGCAAATGACGCCGCCAAACACGGAAATCTGGTCGTAACCGTGGTAACGATTGAGCAACGCGCCGCTGACCGGTGGCCCAATCAACACAGCAATTGATGCGAATGCGATGCCCATTCCCATATAGGTGCCGATATCCTTCGGCGTCTTTGGGCACAGGGTGAAGACCACGGACCCTCCTGAGATGATGGCGCCAGAAGTGAGACCATACGCTGCGGCAAAGCCAATGATTCCAGCCTCAGTCACTGCCTTGGGCCAGCAGAGAATCGAGATGGCGGTTAACAGTCCTGCAGTGAATAAGATGTTGATGCGACCAAACTTGTCGCCGAGGACGCCTGGAATGATGCGGCCGGGGATCGAGGCTCCGTTAATGACTGCCACCAAATAAGACGCCAGTGACGGGCTCAAGCCGTGATCGATACCGAACGTCGGCAAGTAAAAGAAGGGGATGAACATGCCCACAAACATGAGGCACACGCCACCAGTGAGACACAGAAATAGCGGCTGTCGAAAAGCTTTCCAGATGAAGAACTGGCTCCTTCGAGGGGGAAGACGGGCCCTGACGGCGACGGACGAGTATAAGAGGAATGGCATCATGATGAAGCCGCATATGCGAACGGCCCAACCGAATCCCAGCGTGTCCAGAAGCTCTGAGAGAACGATGGGGAAGACGACTGCGCCCAACGAGGAGCCGGCAATGGCGAGACCCATGGCTGCTCCTCTCCTCCTCTTGAAGTATTGAGGCGTGGCGGCCATTGCTGGGAACATGATCAATCCGTTCGATAAGCCGCTGAGCACACCTTGAGCGAGCATGAACTGCCAATACTCATTGCACAAGCTCGTCATCATCACTGAGAAGATGTATACTATCGCGGCGGGACGAATGACCTAGTCAAGGTTAGCATCTTCTCGATGGCGATACCAGCACGCCTGTGTCTTGTGTGCACTCACCCATGCGCCATAACGGTCAAAGATTGGTCCTCCTATAGCACCAGACGCAAACACCAAGAATGCCTGTATTGATCCGATCCACGATATGTCGTCTGGCGTATGGTTCGAAAGCTGATGGCGCGTGTAGTACGCTTGAAAAACGCCAAACGAGTTGGTGTACCCCAGAGAGCAGAACAGGATGGCTGCTGTGCCGGCCGCCACTGACCATGCTCGCGTGCCGCCTTCGGGGAAGTCATCTTCAGCCGACTGAGTAACCTTTTCGTGTTTCTCCTGCTCGCCTGATCGTCCTTGGTCTGTCGATGGCGTTGACTTACTCTTCTCCGACTCGGCGCGCGACTGTTGAAGTACTTCCCTGCGACCCTCGCCCGAATTGGCTCTCGACGGACCGCCCTCGACGATATCCTTCACCTCACCCTTGGTCTCGGTTAGTTCGTTCATTGTTGCGTTGTTCTCAGAGAACTATGTGTCTTTGAGAGATTCGAGAAGCTTGGATCAGCTCCATCCTCAAACTGGGCACAAACAAGGCGCGTCGCTGTCTATTGAATGCCACCAAGACCTCCCGCACCTCGGGACCGACTGCCCGCGGCCACCGTCACGAGATGCCCACCTGTGAGGCGTACATGAACTTTTGAAATCTTCACGCAACAAGTGGGCTCTGTTTCTGCAGCTTGGCAGCTAGTCGGGAGGAACGTGCCAGTCTGAGCCCTTGGGACTTCACCGATCGACTTGCTTGACTGCGGCTACGGCACGGCCGAAAGCGCACGTGCGCCGGCGAGCTCCCGGAGGCTGATATGTTTACAGTCAGTTTGAGAAGACGCAGCCCAGCCCGACGGGAGCCCCGTTAGAGGCGGATCTCGCAAGGCCGCGGTATCTGCAAGCTCGTTGAAGGCGTTTTAGGAGTGACAATGACTTCATGGTTGGCAAGTGGCATAAGCTCTGTATACTTTAGGTTCATGACGCTATCCACGGTTTACAACCAACGTTGTCTGATCACAAACTCGCAAGTACTGTGCAGCACTGCAACTTTCTCAAACAGCACGTAGCGTACTTGGATCGACGCGAAGGGAATGCGAATGCGGTCCTCCACACTGCAGCTCCTGTCGATCAATAGTCCCCGACGCAGGCTGTACGTCTGCCCTCGCATGTTTACCTGTGTCATCATGACCAACAACCTTAAATCGATGAAAGCATTCGTCTGTCGCGTCCGCACCCATAACATGACTTGTTGCCTATATGTAACTCATGCCCCGAATTACTCTATCGTTCTTTTGGTGTAGCAAATTCTCGTACACATTGCATCCCTCACGAGTTCACCAGAATTCAACAAGGTTTTACCCTCAGGCCTCTGACCCAGGCTTGGGGGTCGACGAAACCTTCCAGGCTTATCCAAATCTCATGGAAAGATGATTGCGCTATGCCGATCAAAGCGTTTGAAGACATAGCGAGCTCTTCGACAACAGTGAGGTGGCTCATCACAGATTCTAATCCCGTCAAGGTCCTACCTTATCAAATGGCGGGCGCAGTCCGTGTGGTTAACAGACTTCGGAGTATGGGTTGAAGTCATCCTGTCTCTTCGGAGAAGTTGGGTCAGCTATGGTGCATGTTTCTTCGTATGCATCGAGTCTGCGCCTTGGTGGACTTGCAACAGCTGAGTTATGCTCATCTGCTCTTGAGCTCACTCTGTCCTTCCGAACTTCTCAGCCTAAACTGAGTCCAACGTTCATTCGTCTGAGGTCCTGTAAACGCCCTGCTTGCCAAGCCGGGTGAATCTCTTCATCCGACACAGCTATACATTTACATTAGATGCTGTAGATGCTCAGACTACACCGTTGACTCCCAGACGAGTCGTTCCGCGTTCAAAGTTGTCAGGTTGACGTTTGTCACACGAAGAAAAGAGCAGCTCCAGACAACACCACGAGCAGACAGATACTATGAGGCCACCAATGCTAAAAGCCCCGTTCTCTCCTTCCAATCATGACGTAGCTTAGTGAGCGCCATGAGAATCTAGGGTGAAAACTTTGAGTGTATGTTATTTGAGACTCTCAATCCTCCGAAGGCTAGGCCAGGGAGTGAGGAAGGTCCGGTGACAGTAGACTCAACGTTGAACACTTTACTAACGCGCATCATGTAATCTATACACAGATTACTTCGTCACATAGAGAAAGACTTGGAGCTCGTGCTGCATTCAATGTCCTGGTTCCGGCCCGCGTTTCGACTACCTTGAAGGTCAGCCTCAGCTAGGCCATACGCAACTGCTCCAACCTACATGTATGAACATAACCAATACGCAAGTTGGTGTTCAATGAGAGTTCTTCCCACTTTACTAGGTTACTAGGCGGAGTTTGCACAACATGAGAGAAACGGCGTTACATCGCAGATTCCAAGAAGAAGACACATTATCACCGGCAAAGTCACACATGACGAACCCCTTAATATGGAAAAATGGCATCACGAACGGAGCTACAACCTCCGCGAACCGCGATGTTTGCCCGTCTACCCCGCTACGGAACCAAGGGGTCACAACTATTTAGCCCCGGCTCCCCTGCGATCGCTGCACGCCGAGACTCACGCCGAGACTCACCCCGCAGATCCCCCAGACGCCCGTTCGGCACAGACTTCGAGCCAAGAGCAAAGTTTCGGACAACGCAACGTCTGCCGCCCATGGGCTGTCAAGCAACTGGTGGGTAGCCACCTATCTTTCGACGATGCTGAGTGAGGCTTTCTGTCTGGAGGTCCGGTTCGCTTGACACCCCTCAGCACCAGTCTCCTGAAATTCCCGCTTGTTCCGTCTGCGCATTTCACAACCAGCCTTCGTTGGTAGTCGCCAAGAAAGCTTACGATGTGAGTAATGGCATACTGTATTCGTATCGCAGATCCACTCCTGTCACATTGACTGACTCTAGCTGCGTAGCAGAAGGTAGATTGCCTTGACGGAAGTACTTGAAAGGTGGTTCAAGTCTCGAAACATCCGCATATACTTGTCGTCGTGGCTCGGTAGGCCATGGAGCTACTTAGCGCCAATTGAGACCTGGTACTATGCTGGAGGGTTTAGGAAGATACCATTACCGAGCCTTATTATCCACACAAGTCTGCTTCGACGTTGATCAAGCTCCGACACGGGTAAGGGAGCCCTGCCGGACAAGTTCGGACGGTGGGCTAGCGAGAGCCGAAGACAGGCACGATCGGCAAGGTATCGCAGCCGTTTCTGACGACCGTCGTTCACCTCATCCCGTACGTCCCGGAACTATTGCTCAGTCTTACCGCCGCCGAGATCTTGGCTCTTGGAACCTTGACTTGGCTCTCCATCACCTGGCTACCACATAACGTTGACTCTCACCAACAAGCCAATGGAGTAGACCTCCTCTCCGCTTACAAGACCTTGGCAGTCTTTTGATATGGAATTGCTTCGGTGCGACAGTCCCCAGATCCGCAATCCAAGGGTTTCTTTCCCTGCATCAAACACTCAACTTTTGCCAACTCTGGGAGTGGGGCTTAGCTGCCGACGGGAATTTCGTCCCGGTCAACTCGTTCCAAGACTTGGACGACAAGGTGTATGGGATCTACTGTCACATGGCACGCGTTCGAGAAGAGACTTTGTCCTTGCGGGTAATGGCGATGTAACGATTTGACACTTTTCGTCGACTTTCGAGAAATGCTAGAGACTCGATCACGGAACTGAACACGATGTTGCCGGAATCCGGGACGTTAGAGAGAATCTTCTCGGGGAGCCTCATTCCGCAATATCAAGAGGCCGAATACCTTTGGAAGAAGATAAGAGCATAAATATGGCGCGGAGGTCCGCGTTCAACTGGAATGTAAAGTAGGCTTCTCACAACTTACGCTCAGCATTCACTTTCCAACTTCCAAGACGATTCTTCAGTCTCTGCAGTTTCCTTCACGATGAAGTACACTCTTTCAGCACTTTCCATGCTAGCCATGGCTGTGGCTCAGCAGGTCGGCACCGAACAGCCTGAGACTCATCCCAAGCTGAGCTGGCAGAGGTGTACTTCTTCATCATGCTCGAACGTCAACGCTGAGGTCGTCATCGACGCCAACTGGCGCTGGGTTCATGGCGTTGGGTAAGTGGCGATGCTGATTGTTGTCTTTCTTCAGATGATGACCGACTCCACTGGCTGACACTGATCTAGCGGATACCAAAACTGTTACGATGGAAACTCGTGGACTGGATTATGCACGACCGGAGACAACTGCGCCCAGACTTGCGCTGTCGAAGGAGCCGAGTACGGCGGTACCTACGGCGTCTCGACCAGTGGCAATGCCATGACTCTAAAGTTCGTTCAGGAGCACCAATACGGTAAGAATATCGGCTCTCGTATGTACCTCATGAACGGGGACAGCAAGTACCAGACCTTCCAGCTCCTCAACAACGAATTCGCTTTCGACGTCGACCTGTCCAGTGTCGAGTGTGGCATGAACAGTGCTCTGTACTTCGTTGCCATGAAGGAGGACGGCGGTCTCTCTTCGGAACCTAATAACAAGGCGGGAGCCAAGTACGGTACTGGCTACTGCGACGCGCAATGTGCTCGCGATCTTAAGTTCATTGGCGGCAAGGTAGGCCTCAACCCTCCATGCTTGACAATACGGGAAAAAAACTCCGACTAACAGTGACGACGGATAGGGCAATGTCGTAGGCTGGGAGCCTTCTGAGACCGATGGCAGTGCCGGTGTCGGCAACATGGGCGCTTGCTGCGCCGAAATTGATGTCTGGTAAGACATTCGAACCATTTTTCACTCGAGAGTTGCTCAAGTCCTGACCAATACCCAGGGAATCCAACGCCTACGCGTACGCTCTGACCCCCCACCCTTGCGAGAACAACAACTACCACGTCTGCGAGGGTTCCAACTGCGGCGGCACCTACTCCGAGGATCGCTACGGTGGCGGTTGCGATGCCAACGGTTGCGACTACAACCCGTACCGCATGGGCAACCCTGACTTCTACGGCCCCGGAAAGACCATTGACACCACCAAGAAATTCACCGTCATCACCCGCTTCTCTCCAGACCGCATGTATCAAGTCTTCATTCAGGACGGAAGAACCATTGAAGTACCCGGCGCCAAGTGGGCGGGTGTGCCCGAGACCTCAGAGATCACGCCCGAGTACTGCGAGCGCCAGTTCGCTGTCTTCAACGAGCGAGACCGCTTCAACGAGGTCGGCGGATACCCCCAGCTCAACGCCGCGCTCAACATTCCCATGACTCTTGTGATGTCCATCTGGAGCGACGTAAGTATTTTCACCAATGTGTCCGTCAGCCTTTGACTATGCCAAGCTGATGTTCCGCTGTAGCACTACGCCAACATGCTCTGGCTCGACTCCACCTACCCGCCCGAGAGGGCTGGAGAGCCCGGCACCGAACGTGGACCTTGCGCCCCGACTTCTGGTGTCCCCGCCGAAGTTATCGAGCAGTTCCCAAATTCGCAGGTTGTCTGGTCCAACATCCGCTTTGGTCCCATTGGCAGCACCTACGCTGTCTAAAAGGACTGAAGGAAGACTCGAAGTTGCACACGACCCTGATCGCTTCGGGAGTGTCTCCAAGAGTATGATGAATGGAGGATATCTCTTCTTTTCCCTGTATATAACTTCTCTTCTTTCATCGCCGGCACCGTTTCTTTCATCCGGCTTTGTCCCATAGACTCGGACCTGAATACACTTATCCACACTATCCAACGCAACGAAGTCTTTTGGTGTTTGTGTCTCGGAGTCAAAGAGGCCTGTCGTGAACGCAGCTCATCAACTTCAAGCCGTTGTTGATACGAGTAGCATTGGAATATCGGAGAACCGTACACGTGGTGGCAACAGGCCGCAGTGTTCGATAAGCATCTTGGCCAAGAGCCTCTTGTATTTTTCAGGAGTGGGAGAAAAATGTGGCTTTGGCTATTAAAAGTATCAACTCCACCCTCTTGCTGACTCATTTTGCCGGTAAGTACCGCGGTCTAACCACGAGCGCAGGGGCGCTCAAGAGCATCGGGGAGTATCGGCTTTAAGATAATTGTGATCAGTTGAGTCGGTGAGTCGTTGGAATCGTGGCATGTACGATGATCGATTCGCAGGCTCGGGCACTCTGACAGAGTCCGTCTCGATGTCGGCTTGGTTCGGCTCGGTGGTATTTTGCTACCGCATCGATTCTTGATCGGAAAAGCCAGATAGAAGATAGGTCCTGAAGAACAAGGGCTATCAACTTCTATCTGTCCGTACGGTAGATGAACAATACGACTACGCCCCTGACTCGTGGTGATCGTGGTAGACCCCGAAGTGGAAGCGAGCATCCGCTTAGGGACAGTAGAGAGTTGTGAGATAGAGAGTTCTACATATGGATTCCTACGGGGTGGAGGACGTGCCGACTAGAGATATGGGATGATTAGCCAAGGCATTAATTCGCGATTGGGAAAGTCTAACAGTTGAATGTTGTGAGTGCACCGACGTGATGAACCAGCCTCAGGCTGTAGCTCCAAAGGAGAGCGAGAGCGAGTTATCTTAAACAGGGATAGCCCAGACGCTCTCCGCGTCTTGATTCGTCAGTATGAAGAGACAAACGTCAGTTTGCGGACGCTAATGCAGACTGCTGACACGCTGAAATCTGGTTAGAGATCAAACAGGGGCTTTAAATCCGTCCGAGTACACTCCCGTCTGGGAGAGTGCTTCGCCTCGCCGATGACAACGGCCAGATAGTGCTTGGATTAGCAATCCATCTCGAAGATAGAAATTCACAAAAAGGAGCAACATAAGGACAACACTAATTCTCAGTTTTGCTTTCCTTTAAGTTTCTGCAAAAGGTCCTTAAGTGTTCGAAAATACAAGAGATAAGTCGTGGGCAACCTTGTTACGAGTTATGGCACGCAGTAATGGGTATACGGAGTGTGGTAAAAGTGGCTTAATTATTAAAGTGGAAATAGATAAAAGGAAAAGGTTTATATATACGATATTTAAGATAGATACGTGATTTAATACGTAATGGGTACTTTATAAGATGCGGATTACGTAATATACCCCCTAATTACTATTACTAAGGAGCTATTATACTTAAAATAAAATCTCTGAATACCTTTATAAAGGCCCGGTTTAGTTAAATATAAATAAAGGAAAAATAAGTATAAGGGATATACGTTTTTTAAACTACGTTTATTATAAATATATTTCTTTGTTTAAAGTAAATAAAATCCCAATTTAAAATAGTGCGTATTTTATTATTTTTAGTATATAAATTACTAAGGGCGAAGCTACTTAACCGCTTTATATATATTTAAATTTTCGTGGCGTTATTTAGGTATTATTATTTTTTTTAACTTTTTATAATTACCGTAGGTACCCTCGTTTACTATGTACGCGCGCTTATACTATTAAATTATTTACTAATTTATTTTAAATATA
This sequence comes from Colletotrichum cuscutae, assembly GCA_030869315.1. Taxonomy (NCBI): domain Eukaryota; kingdom Fungi; phylum Ascomycota; class Sordariomycetes; order Glomerellales; family Glomerellaceae; genus Colletotrichum; species Colletotrichum cuscutae. The sequence continues at coordinate 251,859 of MPDP01000235.1, forward strand.
AATATTTAATATATTTAGAAATAATAATAAGTTTTATATAATTTTTATAATAGTTTTAATATACGGATTGTGCGGTTTTTTAAGATATTAAATAGGTAATAATATTAATAAGCCTCTCGAGGTTATTACTCCCCCCCCGCACTTTTTAACCCGCTTATTAGGGCCTAGTTACCGAGCTTTTCTTCTCTAGCTAAGAGGATATTAAGGCTATTAGTTAAGATACTAAGGATTTTATTAAGTTTAAAGCTCTTATTAATAATATTAATAAGGATAATAATAAAGTAAATAGTAATAATAAGGGCTCTTATAAGCTTTTATTTATTCCCCCTTCGGAGCTTAAGAATGAGAGTAAGTTTAGTTTAGATATTAAGCTTTCTAAAAAGGGTATATTATATATTATTATTTTAAGAGTTTATATTTAATATTATTATAGATTTTAAAAAACGTAAAGCTAGCTTGTTTTAAAAAGGTAGTAAAAAATAAAAAAGAATATTAAGAAGTAAAAGTACTCCTCGTAATAAATATAGTTCTTTTTATTATTCTAGGCCTATTTAACGTATACTTAGTCCTTAAAAAGCTTAAAAAAAAGCTCCTAAAGAATAAGAAATTTAGTATATACTTTACTTTTAAATAGCCCTTTAGTATACTAATTATAAGGATAGTAGTTATTATTTTATAAGAAATAGTAGCTAGTATATACGTTATTTTAATAGCTATTTAGTTACGTAGTATATTAATATACTAATCATTTTATAATTAATAGCCTAGGCCCTTATCGAGGTTATTATAGGTAGTACTTTTTCTTTTATAAGTATATTATCCTTTTTTTAATATTAAGAAGCGTACTCTTAACTATAGTTTTAATAAGATATTACTAAGCTCCGGAGTATTATTTATTAAATAAATAATAATATTAAAATTTATAAGAACTATCTTAGTTTTTATACTAAGGACTTTTTCTTTACATACCCCCGGACCCTTTCTTTAAGTACGCTTATATTATTAATTATACTTATTATAGTTATTTATAATTAACTTTTTATTATACTACTTACCCCCGTACCCTAGGTTATTTATTTAATAGTTATTTTAGTTTTTATTCTTATTACTACTCTTATTATTACTAAATTTACGGACTTTAAAGTACGTAAAGTACGGTTTTTAATATACATAACCAGTCTCTTTATTACCGATACTATAGTTTTTATAATCTCGTTTTTTTTTAAATTAGTACTTTAAATAGTAAGTATAAGCCTAAGTTTTATTTTTATATACATATACTTTACAAGGTAAGGTTATTTTAGGAGTTTAGGCCTTTGGGCTAAGAAACGTTTTATTTTATTTATTTTAGGCTTCTGGGCTATATTTTAGGTTCTGTTTATTATTTATTTTTAAGTATTAAGCTTTTTTAGGCGTAGCTTAAATTAACTATTTCTAACTATTTTAGTTATTTATAATGACTTTTTATATATTCTAGAGGTTAAAAAGTATATAAAAATATTCAAACTTAGCTTATAAAAGGTTTTTAGTAAGTTTATTTACTAATATATTTTTTATTAATATATAAGTAACCTCGAAGCTACTTCTAATATGCTCTTATTTTAGTTATATATTTTATATATTAATATAATAAAGTTAAGTAGGTATTTTTTTTATAACGAGTTAAATTATTTATTAATTATTATAGTTAACTAATTATACTCTTTTTAAGTTAAGAGTAATGTTTTTAAAAAGGCGCTTTAGAACTATAGTTTTTTTTACGGTTTTTTAAAAATAAAGGAGTTTAGCTTTAGTAATTAACGTTATAACCGTTACTTAGCGTACTGATTTTTATTGAATTAGGCTCTTAAAAAGAATATTATATATTCTTAAAATAATCGTTATGTTATTTTATTATTACGAAGCTATTATTTTTAGTTAGAAATAATAATTACGTACTTAGTATATTACTATAGGAGAGCGTAAGATATTTTATTATATAAAGATATTAAATATACTAGTTAATTATTTTAATATAGGCTACGCCCGGGTTAGTTAGGTACTATAATAATTATAAGTAAGTAAAAGCGACGTTTAGTTTAATTATAATAGCTATATAAAGTATATTTTTAACCTTTTTTTTAGTAGCTTTTTATTTTCTTTTATGACTTACCCCTCGTTTAGTTTAAACTTTTTTTAAGGAAGAGGGGTAGTTAAATGTAGTGAATTTATAAAGTCAAAGCGCTTAGTAATTTACTCGATATATACGTTATAAATAAAGTAAACCTTATAAGTAGTACGGTTTTATAAAATCCGTATTTTAAAAAAGTAATTAATCGGTTTATTCTTTTTAAGGTTAATGTATTTTTTTATACTATTAACGATTACCTAAGCTGCCTTTTAGTCGTTTTAATAGTATAGAATGATAAAGTTATTAATATAAAATATTGGTATTATTTTTTTATTTATAGTTTAGTAAATATAGACCTCTTCGTAGCTATATATTGTATTTAAATTATAAAGTATAAAAGTAAAAGTTTAGAACTATAGAACTAGCGAATTTTAGAGGTTATATAGAGCGCGTTAGAGTTTACTTATTTTATTAGTAACCTTATATTGGAGTTTAATAATTATTAGTTTTTCGCTCTTAAGAAGCGTATTAAGGAATACGTTAATAGTATTATACTAGTTAGTTTTAAGGTTAAATTATGTAGCTATTATTATTATAAGCCTAAAAGCCTTTATAGCAAGCGTTAAAGCGTATATATTTTATAAAAGGTTAAGTAGTTATATATCCCCTCTTATATATATATATACTTTTATTTCATAGACCTCGTTATTAATATTATATTTATAAGTATATACTTATTTTAGTAAAAGTAGGATCCCTTATTTAGGATTATAATTAACCTCTTTTTATATACTAATATCCCTTAGCCTTTTTATTTTTATATTTATAATATCCTTAAATAGGTTTTATAGTTATAGTAAAAGATATTTAATATTATGAAACTTCTTTAGTAAGCTCTAGAAGTTAATTTTAGTAAGTTATAGTTTTTAAACTCCTTTAGAGCGCTCTAGGTAGGTCTTTTAAACTACTCTTTTTATTATTTACTAGAGTATTATATATCCTATACTATTTCTTTTTATAGTTTTTATTAATTAGGTATAAAAATAAAGAAAAAGTAATCTTAGTAATAGTTATAATAATTACCGTTTTTTATATTTAAATATAAGAGCGTTATAAAAATACTATTATTAAAGCGTTATAGAGGTTTACGGGTCCGGTTTAAATATTTAAGACCTAATAAAGCTTTATTTAGTACTTAATAAGGCGGTTTTTATAAGCTTTGTTTTTATATAAAATTAGAGGTTTATTACGAGGCTTCCTTATTAACGTTAATTTTAGTATTAGGAATTACTTTTTATAATTAGTACCTCGTTTATTACGTACTCTAGCGTTTTACTAAGAGCTATTAGGAATTAAAAGCTTAAGAACTTTTATAATATATATAAGCGCTTATTGGGAGAACTATAGGCTATATAGAGCTATTTATAACCTAGTTATTATACTCCTTTCTTTATTCCTACCCCCGAGCTTGCGTAAGGGGGTTATTTTAAGAGTTAGTAATAATAATAAGATTATAATAGGTTTTTTAGTTTTATTAATTATACTTTATAATATACCTATTAGTTATTTAGCGTCCTAAATAGTTAAAAGTCTAATAATAATACTATTTTTAATTATAGAGTTATCTTAGGTGCTAGTATTTTTAAAGTCTAAATTTACTTTTTTAAGTACTCGAACTAACTTATTATTAACGTTAAAGAGTTTTTGCATTTCTTAAATTACTAGATTTGCTTTTTTACTTACGATAACTTACTCTTTATATACGGGATTATAAAAGACTTTTTTATTAAACTTAATACTTTTTATAATAAATACTTGCTTAAGTGCGGGTACTTAGATTTTATATAGGTTATGTATTTTTAGGACGTTTTAACTAGGTATTTTATATGCCCGTGGGGAAGTATTTTAAACTCTTTTTAATATATACTGTTTTTATAATCCTTATAAAGAGGGTATATTTAGTAGCTATATACGTAGAGATTACTAAGATACGGGGTTATTAGTTTAGAATCCTGTACTTAGTAACTTATTTATTATTAGCGTTAATACTGTTTTTACTAGTTAACTTTTATAATAATAGGTAAATCTTTTTTATTAACCTCCTATAGGGTAATATTATAAGTAAAGATTGTTATTAATACTATTTTATTTTATAGATTCGTAGGGAGGTTTATAAAAAGGCGTATTTTATAAGCTTTAGTAATTACAAGTTAACTTACTTTTTTTATATTACTTACGGGTTTCTTTATATATAGAGGTAAAAGTTTTGTTCTAATTCTTAGCTTATTATATTATGTTTTATATGCGTATTTAATATTAATAATTAGGAGGGCGGTTTTATTATTATTTTTAAAAAAGTAGATTAGAGTCTTTTTTTAATAACGGATTATTATCTCGAGGCTTTATAACACGAAAAGTACTTCTTTTTCTATTTTAGCTTTTTAAAAAAAACCCTAAGCTACTTAGTATATTTATTAGAGGCTATAAATATATATTATCGTTTATTAAAAAATAGCTTAAAACAAAAAAGATCTTAGTATATATTGTATTATAGCCGTGAGGTTTTTTTTAAGAGTATTCTTTTTAAGATTACTAACTTAGCCTCGGATAATATATATACTTTATACTTAATTTATAATAAAGGTTTAATATATATATTACGAGTTTTATATAATAACTAACGGAGTATATTAGGTCTAAGATAACCTGTTCTAAGGTACTAAGGGAGCGCGCTATTAGATTTTTTATAAGTACGTTAATATAAATAATAGAATTTTCTTTAGCTAATTAGTAATATAATATTAGCTAGGCTTTATAAAATACGTTTAAGGTTTATAGAAGAAGGATGAGATTAGAGGAGCTTATATTTAAAGAAGATTGGGTTATTTTTTTAGATAAGCTATTTTTTAATAGTACTTTTTTAAAGTATTCTTTATTATAGAGTATAATTTAGACCGTAGTATTAGAATACGCTTTTATTTAATAAAGTCTTTAAAACGATATTAATATAGAAGTTTTTAATATAAGCGACGTTTTAAAACTTTAGATTATACGTTCCCCTCTTTTTAAGTTTATTTAAAATACTTTTTATAATATAAGTACTACGTATAGTAATAAGTAGCATAGGAGTTTTTAATTTAACGTAGTTATTATTACTTAATAGTACGTAATTTTTAGGTTTAAAAAGGCTCTTATTATTAACTAGATATATTACTCTATAACTATTTATTATTATATTTTGGGATAGGGGGTAAGGGTTATTTATAGGGGTACTAAAAATTGCGTTTACTTTTACGTCCTAACCCTTTATAAGTATAGTAATTATATAGCCCTCGTCCTAGTTTACTAATAAGCTCGCTATGGGTTAGTTAAACGATTTTTTTAAAAACCCTAGTTTTTTAGGGGTTTTATTATTTTTTAGTTAATTAACTTTTTTAAGCTTATTATAAAGTGATTTTTATTTACTTAATTTAATAGCGGTAAGGACTTTTTTTACTTAGCTTTTTATTATTTATATTAGTAACTTACTAGCGTTTTAGCTTATAAGTACCTATTTTAACTTTTAGTATGCCTTTAGTTTTTATAAGTATATACGATTATAAGGGTATATAATATTACCCTTATTATTTATATTATTAATTATGTTAGAGTATTTAGTAAAAGTAAAGTAAGCCCTTTTTTAATTTAATAATCGTTTTGTATATACGTCCTAGGTTACTAAGCTAAATATATACGTAATTTCCTCGAGGGTCCTAGTTTACGTTCTAAAAGCTATTAATTTATTAAAAGTTTTATATATACGTTAACCTTATATAGGGTTAAGTCTAGACTTAATTATAAGTAAAAAGTTAAGTATAGCGATCTTGTTATTAATGTTTAGAATATTATACGATTTAGTTTAGAAATAAGTAAATTACTACTTTTTATATTAGCGTTATAAGTTAATTCTAGTTTTTGTTTTATTAAGGATTTATTAGTATTTATTTTAAACCGCATTCCTAATTACTATTTTAGAGGGCTAAAGTTTTTATTTTAGTTATTTAATAATTCGTTATATACTAAACTTAGAGCTATCCTTAGTAACTTTTTAGAATACGTATTTATAAAGAGTAGTATTAATCAATTTTATTAATTATTAAGCAAGAAGTTTAATATACGTATTAATAATATTATGTTTATAAGCTTTAAGTTATTTATATTTAGTATTAAGCTCCTATTACTTTTAAATATTTTTAAGTATACAGATCCTCTTTATAAATATAATATAAAAATAGATTTATTTACGTAAAGTAAGTAATAAAGCTAGTTTTATAAAAAGAAACCTAGCTTGATCCTATAATTTACTTATATTTAAAGAAGTTAAAGGGGTTATATTAAGAGTTAAGTTTCGAAGCTATTAATAAATGTTTTTTTAGTTTTTTTAGTCGTATTCGAACGTTTTATAACGTATTTAATAAGCTCGTAGCTTTTTTTTATTACGGGTTAAAATTAATAATTTAAATTTAAAAAAATAAAATAAGCACTATAGAAGGGTTAAAAAGTACGTAAGAGTTTAAAGTATTTAAATTAACGTATTTCTAAACCCCGAGGCTTTTATTTATAGTACAAAGTACGTTAAATTATTTAATTTAATTATTATAATTAATTAATTTAGTTTAGGCTAACGTAAGTACGAGTATATTAGTTATTTTAAAGAAATCGTAGGAATTATATTAATAAGTACGTTATTATAATATAGGGTCTTAACTAAGAGCTAGGCTTATAATTATTATAAATTATAATATGTAATAATAAGTATACGGAGTGTAGTAAAAGTAGCTTAATTATTAAAATAGAAATAGATAAAAAGAAAAGGTCTATATATACGATATCTGAGATAGATACGTGATTTAGTACGTAACGGGTACTTCGTGAGATGCGGATTACGTGACAAACCTCGACTTCGCTGAGCCTATCTGCACAAACTAGGCCTGAGTTAGTAGGAGTCCCCACTATCGAAAAAAGGCATCGACGCCGATTCGACCATTTAGGTCCCGGCCTTGTGGCACCATCCCTGGCACTTAGACGGTGGAAGGCTGTCAGCAGGCTGCATATAGTCTTCTGGAGGACCAGTCTCATCTTCTTCGAGCATTGTTGTCATCCGTTTGTTAAATATCGACCAGATCTTGGAGCTGCTGACTGCTGACGCTCCCGACCTTGTTTCTTCGGCTCTCTCATTTGCCCAATCGCCTTTTTGACCAATGTCTTTCGAGGATATCTTTCCACATATAGAAGCGACGGCAACAATGGAAATGTGTTTCAGTCCCGGCCCGGCGATTCCTGCCGGAACAGTCATCCCAGTGATTGCGAATCCTCGTTTGGCTGAACTACGGGATCCTTTAGAGGACTGGACCGGAGTTACGAGTACGGCGGAGAGGCGTAAATTACAGAACCGGCTGAACCAAAGAGCGCGAAGTGAGTCCACCTCGGTACCGATCTGCTGACATCTACTACCCGCACGGGCAAGGCTAGTGGTATCATTCAGCTGACGGTTACACGCGTATTACAAGGGCGGAGAGCACAGAAGAAACTCGGCAAACATTCTCCATCAGATAGAAGTCCGTCAACCGAGGTGGAATCCGACCCATCGACAGCCTTGGTGAAGAAAGAGTCCGCCTCGCCAACTAACGAAAATACCCAGACAGCCCTGGCGGCCATCATCGCAGGGAAGATTGGAAAGGCCGCCGTTCCAGATGTCTGCCTCCTGGGCAAGACAGGCATGCCAGCCATGCTAGAAAAGTTCGCCGAGGGTGCCTACGACGACTATATGCGCGGCCGGCCCTGTACAGATTACCTCACGACCCTCGTCCGCGTCAATGTCTTCCACGCCTTTGTTCGCAACGCCAAAGCCCTCAGCTTCAACAAGGAGTGGCTGACCTACGACGCTATCTCGCCCTTTAACAAAACCGGTCCTGACCTGGGTCCCGCCACGACATCGGCATCGTGTCCGTCCAACATGCTGCCCACGGCGCTGCAGTTGTCCGTCGAACATCACCCCTGGATCGACTTCTTCCCGCACCCCCGAATGCGGGACAACTTTCTGCGAATCGTGGCCGAGCACGGCGAGGACTACATTGATGAAGACGAAATGTGCCGGGACGTGGTCGATGTGGGCGCGGGGGCGGGAGTCGAAGACGCGGCGCTGATTGTTTGGGGAGAGCCGTGGGATCCGCGGGGCTGGGAGGCCACGGAACCATTTTTCCGGAAATGGGGCTGGTTGCTTGACGGCTGCACCGAAATGCTCGAAGGCACGAATTACTGGAGGGAGAAAAGGGGCCTGCGGAAACTCAAATTTAACTAACCAGAATCCTTGCCCAAAGCAACACTCCCTCCGCCCATGTCGAACACAACGAAGCATGGGTCCACATGGTTCGAAAGATACCAGGTCATGATGCAGGGTCACTCTGATGTCTTTTGACTATCCACTAATCTTGTCATCAAGAGCTCTTGCCCTTGGCCTTGTCTAGAATGTCCATCAACTCGACAAAGTACGGGAGAAACGCCTCGCATTCGACTCTGAAGCCCTCGTGAGCACCCGCGACGTCAAGCTTCGGACACCCCAGAATCTTGGCCTGCTCGTCGACCGCCTGAGCATACCACGCCTCTCTGCTCCGAATGCCCCTCATCAGCCCGATGCTCGTTCCGTTCTCCCTGATGCGATACAAACTCGGCAGATAGCCCAGCAAGACGGCAAACTCGTTGGCCCAGTGATTCGGGGGATTCTTTGGATCCGATGGCCCCGTGCGAGGAACACCTTCATCGAAATAGCCGATCAGCTTAGAGCTGAACTTTTCCTGTGCGGCATCGACGCCTGAAGCCTCATATATGTCGAGACAATTATACAAGAACTCAAAGACTTCGGTGGCATTGGGGAGAAGCATGAGGGTCGGAGCTTCGTGGGAGATGACGTGTTCGACCATGTCTGGAAAGTCGAGGGCGAACTGAAATGCAAGGATACCGCCCATACTACTCCCGAAAAGAGTAGCTTTGTCGAAGCCGAGGGCCTCGATGATGGCGCGAATATCGCGGGCTTGCTGTGGAGGATTGAGCCTCTTGTTGACTTTGGCTTGACTTGCTGACATTTGACGACGGTCAAGGGTGGCGCATGTATATCTATCCGATAGAGAGGCTATGATCGTGTCATATTGCCGTCCATGGCCATTGCCTCCCGGGATGAAGACGATGAGCGGACCTTTGCCTTGGGACCAATAGTGAATATCACAATCCTCGATGTGCAGGACTGCGTGGGTTGGAGTAAATTCTGGTGCCATTATCGTAGCTGCTACTTGCTCTCAATTGTATGGAGGATGATAGAGGATCAGACTTGGTCTAGCTGGAAATGGTACTGAAGTCGGTGGATTCCGTGGAAGTAGATGAGACACGGTGATACAGACGCCGGTTCGCTATATAAAGCATGACTGAAAGATTGAAACTCGCATCTGATGGCTTCAATTTAGATACGTGATCAAAGACCTGCGGCCGTTTGATGACCCGGCTTACGGCGTTCTCGTTTAGAAATACAGAGGACGCGTTGTCTATCTGCGGGGTGATGATCCTGTCAGCATGGGTAGCTTGACCCGGATCAATCACAACCAACAGCGGATGATACGGGCCGTATCTCCTAAGTAAGCTGATGAGAAGGCGTAAGTGATCAAAGATGATGACTTCTGGATCCGGATCTGAGCGCACCGGAAAATGATTGTCGGGGTCGGCGCCCGGCCCCACATTGCCGGGTCGGCCATCTTGGCACCGATGATGGCTCAGGTTCTTACCTGCCTCATCTAGAGTCCGGGGGGCTCAATTTTGATATATTTGAAATATAACTTGCCAGAATAGATAGACAGATTTGATTTTATCGGTCACTGTACTTATCAAGCAAGGCTCCGAGCGCGACCCAGGTCCTTCGTACTTCCCCAAACCCTTCGGCGACTCTCCGGGACGATGGCTAACATGGCAACTGTCGTACATGTCACCACACCATAGAGAATTGGATGGTCGTAATGTGCAGCTCAGCGGTTTTGGAGGACTTTCTGACGGCTACTCAGTCAAACTTTATGGCATTGTCTTGTGTACTCCCTATAGGGTACCTATAGTGAAGGCCTAACCACCCCACCTTGTAGTGGTTTCCTCTCACAACCGATCGATCTGGTGGCAGAGTCTGGCGTGTATGAGCAAAACAGTCAATGGTCAAGATCGAGAGTAACTATTCTCATTCACTGTAGCGAATTCAAGTCTTTCAATCTCTTCCCTCGGCCACTGCAGGAAATCCAAGTACGCAGTATCTAGATTCGACGCCACGCCTTGTAGAATTTGATCAGCCCAGCCGCGCATGTACCACAGCCACTCGAGCTTCTTGACCAGTACGGCAAAGTGGCCCAGCACAACCAGGGCGATGGTCTTTTTCATCTTAAGACATCGCACGAAGTCGTCGTCGGTGCGGTAGATACAAGCCATAACCACCTCCATCTTGCCCTCGGACGCGGTGGTGGGCTCAGCAAATGTTCCAAAGGTATAGGTTTCCCTCTTACAGGGGAATTAGTTCGAACCGTGGGTTAACAAAGAGATTAATTTAACTATATAAATTTCTACGTACTATAAAAAGGAGGTTCTAACTATAAGTTAGGCTAATTACGATAATCCTAAATAGGGCCCCTAATTAGCCCCTGTATTAATTAACTATATACCGCGATCGAATTAAACTTCTAATCTAATACTAACTTTCTTTTTTTTTTATCGATTTAATTACTATAGTTAGAGGTATAATTCGACCTCAGGCCCGTTTACTAAGTCGTTTCCTTTTCCCCCTTTTTTCTATTCTTTTTATATAACCTATCCTTCTATTTATATATTAACTTTTTTACTACTTATAAATTACTTTAACCCCTTATTAAGTACTATTTTTATAAAAGCGTTAGTAAAGTTATTGTCGCTATTAATCTAATAGATCTTAAGAATCTTACGCTTTTTATATAATTACCTAAGAGCTATAATATTAATTATAAGCCTCTTTTCTTTTATAGTTCCTAATTTAATAAAATATTCGTATAGCGAATAAAAATCTATATAAACGACCGTTAGAATTAATAAAAAGCTAAGTCGATTAGTAATTCTCCTTAGTATTATTAAAATCGCATAGGCGAGGTTAACGCCGTTAACTATATTATAGACTTCTAATACTAATATACTTCTTATTACTTACTTATTTTTAGTTAATAAGTAATAGATAATATTACTATATATTATAAATTCGCTCTCGCCTATACTCTTATTAACGAGAATAATAATATACCCTAATTATAAAATAAAGTCTTTATTATTTATAAATAAGCTATTTATAAATACGTAGAGCTTACTAACCGCGAGGTTAATTAAGTAATAAATAAGACCTTAATTAAGATTCGAGTACTACTACTTAAGCTACTTATTAAGTACCTCGACGTTTTATTTGTTTAGCTCTATAGCCTACGCTATTTTAGTATAGTTAAAAGTTACCTCGGGCTAGTATATACTTATAATATATACTCCTCGCACGAGCTTAGCTTTATATCGCTTTTTAATATTAATTACGTTCGGATTAATAAGGCTAATTTTCTTACTTTACCCCTTTTATTAAAAAATAACGGTTTCTCCTTCGATTATAAAAATCCTATTATTAAATACTAATAAGTTATTTATTATAAGGACCTTTTTTAGCTTCGTTACGAAGCCCGCTTTTTAAAACTTCTTATTCTCTTTTTTTATAAAGTTAATATCGGATAGGCTTAATATATCGTTAGTCTATATTCTAACGATTCTAAATTAATTACTTACGTACTTAAAAATTAATAAGCACGGGTCGTACGTAAATATAACTATTAATAATTAATTAATATAAAAATCGTAATATATAGCCTACTAATAAGTACCCGATTCTACGAGCCTATATAGTAGTTTAATTACTTCGATAATCGTACTTTCTAAGTACTTACTAACTATTTCCTTTAGTAAATAGGCTAGGATTTTTTTTATAAGCCCTATAGCTAATTAAGTATATACCTAGGTAATATTATAACTCTAAATCTCGTACCCCTTTTTTCGTAGTAATACTATTAGTACTATTATTAATTATTAGCTATAGCGCTATACGATAAGTAATTATATAAGTAGCATCGCCTTCTTAACGTTACTATACCTCTAAATTACGTATTTAAACTTCTCGTATAATTAAGGTATTCCTTTCTTTTTAATCTTACGAACTATTTACGATTTAAATATATAGAGGTTTTTATACTTTTTTAAGTCGTAGAGGATAAATTAATAAACCCCTCGATCGTAAAAAGTATTTACTTCGATTAGATCTAATTCCTTATATAGCTTTTTAATAATTATAATTACGCCTTCCTTATATAATTTAATTACTAGCTTAAAATCGGCTTTCTCTTTTATTATATAAAAAGTATTAATTACCTCGTTACTAATAATAAATTATTACGTTAGTACGTACTATTATAGTCTTTTATAACGTCTCGCTAGTAGTATTAGTACCCTTTTAGCAATTTCCTCTTCCTTATCGTTTATTAGTACTACTACGATAATTTTATTAAGGATAATTTCTTATACCTCTATTACGGGTTATATAGTTTTCCTTAGCTTTTTTTTTTTTTATAAGTTAAAAATTACCTCGCTAAGATCTATATAATATAGTCTTACTACTATAATTAATACCTCGAGAAGTTAGTTACGATCCCTCGTAACTACGCACGATCGCTCGTTAATAAAGATTAATTTATATAGCCTAGTCTATTATTAAGTAGTTTCGTACTATACCTATATATCCGAATTTAGTAGTATATCTAAATTACCCCCTATATTAGGCTTATTATGTATAGTAATTACCTCGTTAACTTACTTTCTTACGCTTACCTCGCGCAGTACCCGCATTACTTTTTTAACTACTCGGGCTCGTTAGCTTATATTTAGTAATAATAGCAAAACTAAAGTCGTTCTTAAATATACTCTAAATATAAAAAACGTTAGTATAAGCCCGTTAGGCCCTATAGTATTGTTATAATATTTAAGTACTATTTAGAGGCATTCGTCTTTAGTAAAATCTAGATTTTCTTTTTTAATAATTCTAAATACCTTTTTTAGCTACTAGTATACCCTTTTTACCTTTTTAATACTATAGTACGCTTTAATAAGCACGACTTTTAGCTATATACCATAGGCCGTCGTATTCTCCCTAAATTTTACTAACTTAAAACTAGTACTAGCGTTAGTTTTAATACTATTTAGCGGACCTTAGTATATATTAATCTAGCTTTTTTATAGAGCTACTTATACTATCTTTACTTATAGATCCTAGAGGAATTACCCTACTTAAAAAAATATAACTACATTAATTACGTATAGGACTAGCCGACTATTTAAATAAAAAATATTAATAATAATTTCCTAATTAAAGTTAAGCTTATTACGTAATTTAAATTTAAACTTACGTAAGCTTTATATATTTATTTAGTATTAGTAGTACACTTTTATTAACTACTCTAGCGCCCCTATTTTAATATTATCGTTACCTAATCGCTTTAAGAAGTTATATAGCCTCGTAACTAACGGGTAGCTAAATCTTTAGTATAATTATTTAAGCTCACTTTTTATTAAGTAATTAATTAACTTTATATCGTTAGTAAGCCTTATAAACGCGTACCCCTATCGTTATTTAACTATCTCGAAGTACTTATTACTAAAAATTCTATCCCTTATATTATTAAATATAATACCTAGTCGATTTATATCTTTTAAATATAAGAAAAATAGTATATTAATAAGCAAAATATAAAAAGTTATTGTTCTAAAGTACGTCTTAACTTCTATTATACCTAGGGTAACGATTTCTTTACCTAGGCTAAAACTAATTTTTATAATACCCGCCGTTAACATATTAAATATCACTAGCGCGATCCTCTATAGTACTTAAAATTACCCCTTTCCTCTTATTAACTATTATAATACCCTAGTATTTAGGATAATCTCTTAAAAAGTTTCTAAGCTATACTTTTCGCTTATATAGAATACTTATACGAGCTTAGTATTTGAGTAATCTAAGTAATATAAAAAAGACCCCCCTAGCTACTATTATAATTACTTAGTACCTAATTTTTCTTTAGCTATTAAAAGAAATAAATCCGGTATTATTAAATTTACTTTTTTAGCTACTTCCGTATCTATTACTTAAAGGACCTTCCCTTACTATTTATAAAAAAAAGCTTACTTATTAAAAACTTCTACTACTTTTTATTTATTTATTTTTAAATATCCTCTAGAGGCTAACGGGGTAAAAAAAAAGTAGTTAATATTGTTAACTTCGTTATAATCTAATTCGTTAGTATAAAGTATAAGGTCTTCTTTATCTTCTAAATCTCCTAGCAAATACTTTAAGCTATTAATTTAGTTACTTATACTAAGTTCTATACCCCCGGATATACCCTTATATATTATAAAGAATTAGTTAAATTAATTAGGGCTAGTTTTGCTTTCTATTACCCTCGACTTTTAATACTATTTATATAATTTAGTACGTTCTTTTTTAGAGTAGTTACTTAACTAATATCTATCCTTTTTATAAATAAAATACTATTTCTTATATTACTCTACTCGCGGGTTAAATCTTTACCTATTTAATAAATCTAATCCTCTTTACTAATAATTACTATACCTAGCTTTTTTTTTTTTTTTTATTATACGTTCGATCGACTTAGTACTATTAGTAAGGGCCGTCGTATACTTAGAAGTAAGTTTAGTACGGTATTCTTATTTTAATATTAAAACTAGATCTTAGCCTCGAGCAGAGCGTCTCGTAATTTTTAAGTACTTAATATAAAGTTATTTTTACCTCTAGTACGTATTAAACTATAATATAAAAATATCTAACTTTTTACTTATTAATCCCCTTATTTAACTAAGTTTTTACTAGCTTATTAATTCGATTAATAAGCTCTTCGAGGATTTTTATTTATAATTTACCCTCTATTATCCTAGCTATAAATATAAAAAAAATTACCTATAGCTCGGATAGGAGCTCTAGATTCTTATTATAAGTCTCGAAGCAGCTTTGGATTACGTTAATAATACTAAAAAAATCGTTTTGATCGAGATTACGTACTACCTCGTAATAATAATTAGAGGCTTTACTTATAAGTACGATATTAATTACTAAATAGTACTAGTATTCCCTAATCCCGACCTTTTCGTAATAGTTATAAAATATTATTAAGGTTTTTTATAAAACCTTATACTTCCCTCTAGAATATAATTTCTCTTTTAAAAAGATCTTTTTAAAGTTTATAAATTACCTCGTATTTACTACTAGATTTTTAGTATCTATATATAATCCTTACGTCGCTACGTACTATTAGTAACTTTAGGTCGTCTACCTCCTTTCTTATTAACTAATTAGCACCGAATTTTAAATTAGTAATAGCGACGAGCTATAAATCGAAATAAGTAAAATTATTAATTATCGGACTTATAGCATAATATTTTACCTCTATATATCTTTTTATAATAATAGATTACTATTAGTAATTATAAAAAGAAAATCTGCGTTATTTACTCTTTTTTTAAATTTATTAAAGCAATTATATGCCTTATTAACTTATACCTAGTTCTATAGTATAAATTCCTCTTTTATAATCGTTATTACTAAGATTTTATATAGCTCTTACGATTATAATTACGTTAGTAATACCCCTCGCTTATAAAAGAATCTATTAACTACTTTCGTAATTCCTAAGCTTACTCTTATAAACTATTTATCTAACTAATAACTAAGATTATTTATAATTTTATAAAATAGGGGTTACTCCTATAGTCCCTTTTTTTTATAAACCTTAGTTAAATAGATTAATACTATATTAATTTATTTATTATTAAGCTAATTTATAATTTAATATATCCACGTTCTTTAATAATCCGGGTTAATATTTACCTACTTATAAAAGATCGGGATTCTATTTAAGATCGGGTTTTTTCCTTTTCTTCTTTATACTAACTTATTAAGGGTTATACTCTAGTTTATACCTATATTAATAGTCGCTAGTATATTTAATCTTAATAAAAATATATCTAATCTGTGTATTAACTATAATAAGCCCGTACTTTTACTACTTAACGAATTTATTAAAGTCTAAGAGATTCCTACTTCCTCTCACTATCTTATTACTACTCTCGTTTCTACTATCTCTAGTAACTACTATTACCTTTCTAAATCGCTAGCTATTATACCTACTAAAACCTCCTTTTTATCTAAAATAAAAAAATAAGTTTTAGTAACCCCTTTTTTTAATAATAGTAATAAACGTTTATATTACTATAAGAAAATATAGTAATTAGTCTCATAATCTCTACTAGTTATTAATTTCTATTATTCTATACCTTTCTAGCCT
Source organism: Colletotrichum cuscutae (assembly GCA_030869315.1). NCBI lineage: Eukaryota > Fungi > Ascomycota > Sordariomycetes > Glomerellales > Glomerellaceae > Colletotrichum > Colletotrichum cuscutae. The sequence continues at coordinate 268,434 of MPDP01000235.1, forward strand.
CTTAAGCCTCGTACTTTCTATAACCTCTAAATAGCTTCCTTTTTTAACTTACCTTCTCTAGGGTAGTATTCTATAAAAATAATTAAATATAAATACTAAGTAGTTTATAAAAAATCTATATAAGTTATTAAGTATAGTTAGTAAAGTTAAGCCCCCCCCTTTTTTTATAAAATCGCGGGCCTTAAGGACTTATTAAAAATACTACTTATTACTCGTATTTAATAGGGTTAGATACCTTAGAGATTTTCCTCTTATAGCTCCTTAGTACCCTATTTTATATTTTTTTAAATAGTCTTTTTTATAGCCTAATTATTATTAAGTAATTATCGCTCGCTAGTAATTCTTTTTACTAATTTAGCTAGTTAATTTCTAATTATAAGCCGGCCGTAATAAAATTATTTAATAAGAAAAGCTATTTAAAGTAATAACGAAATATTAGTCGCTTAAGTAGTTCTATTAATTAACGTAGTTTAATATAATAAACATTAACCTCTTATAAATAATAAAGGGCTACGATTACTTAATTCTATACGGTATTTAAAAATCGCTTTCTTTTTTATCTATTTTTATAAAGTTATTTAGTACGAATCTCCTATCCCGTACGGTATTAAAAAGTCGTCTTTTTTATATAGTAAAATACCTTACTAATTTATAATAATAAAATTTAATTACTAATTAGTATAGGTTTCCCTCTTATAAAAGAATTAGTTCGAACTATAGGTTAACGAAGAGATTAATTTAACTATATAAATTTCTACGTACTATAAAAAGGAGGTTCTAACCGTAGGTTAGGCTAGCTACGATAATCCTAAATAGGGCCCCTAATTAGCCCCTACGTCGATCGACTGTATGCCGCGGTCGAATTAGACTTCCGATCCGACAAAAGGTTTCTTAGAAGGCGGAGGATACGTATTGAATCATCTTTCTGTAAGTTGCTTCGTCGGGATCCGCAGTGTCAGCAATGAGCTGTGCGATGCGCCCGAGAGCATGTTCCCATGTAACGGGCCTTGACGCTGTCGGGCTTGAACGCGATACTGAAGCCTGGCCTGACGGGTCCTTCCTCGGTGGCGGCTTTTCTTCTGAAGGCGTAGGAGCGAGGACGCCTGAGAAGATGGCCTCGAAGCCGACCGTCTCAATGACGAGCCTGACGCCCCTGAGCAGCTCGAACCAGGCCACCTCAACGCCATTCGAGACTATGAGCAAGTTTCCCGGTGCGGGACCGCGGGCGAAGCTACAGGAGCAGATGAGGGTGGTGGCGATGTAGAGGACGCCAGCGGAGTCGAGGCTGAGGCGGGGCATGAGTTCCATGGTCTGACGCAGGCCGGTCTCGTAGTGTTTGTCTGCCAGCCCTCGATACCTCGTTCGCTCGTCTGGTTTTATGGTAGCTAAATGAAACGCGGACACGGCGAGGAGGAGGTGGAGGACGGAATGGTTTTCTGTCACGTAATCCGCATCTCACGAAGTGCCCGTCACGTGCTAAATCACGTATCTATCTCAGATACCGTATATATAGACCTTTTCCTTTTATCTATTTCTACTTAAATAGTTAAGCCACTTTTACTACACTCTATATGCCCATTATTACGTACTATAATTCGTAATAGTTATAAGCCTAGCTCCTATCTACTATACTATAATAATTAAAATGCCGTATTATCTATAGGTCGTGTACCCAAAGCGAGAGGCGACCGTTCGAGTCTCTATATAAGCAGAGGTTTTTCTAACTAGTCTACTACCTATAGGGCTAAGGCTATTATCTACAGGGCTAAAGCATAGTATAGACGCCTATTGTACGGATAACGGCTCTAGGCGTCTGGGGGGTGTGTTACGAAATATGGATGTGGTTAATGCTGCCCACATTGAGTGGGCCCGCTTTTTGTGACATTTTCGAAGGCGAGGAGGGGCACCTTTTGACGCCAGAGGATTGCGTCGCCGTGGTCCAGAGCTGGGCAGGTGAGGAAGTGGTGCAGTAGGGCAAGATCATCAACGGTCCATATCCATGGGATGAGTCCTTTTAGGGATGTTCCCAGAAGTAGAGAGTCTGGACCGGCCGATGTGCTGCTGCCTGGCGAGGAGGCGTGGCTCAGGGTGCTGGAAGACGAGGAAGCCACTGGGACACCGAGCTGCTGGTTGTGTCTAGTAGAGTAGTCGCTTTGAGGCATATCATGCCGAGATCCGTTTGCCTTCGAGTTCTTGGAAGATTGGCCACGATTGAGGGCATCATGAGAGGCATTGGCTGGGGTGTCCAGGTCTGAGCTTAGTGTTGAGGACTCGAAGCTGCAGTTGTGTAGGGCTTTCGAGCACTGCCCGCACTTGGGCTTGACTTCGTCACACTGTGCTAGTCGGTAAGTTTCGTAGCCATGCAACGTATTATGGGAGACTTGCCTTGATCCTGCGCTTCTTGCACGTTTCGCAGCCTCCCCTCGACTTTTTATGCGGCCGCCGCTTCACGATGTGGCATGTTGTGCAGGTGCAGCCCGGATCAGCGTGCGCCGCATGCAGAGGACCAGCACCCAGCATTTGTAGGGTAATTAGGTGGTAAATAGCTAGGCAGGATCAAATCACTCAGCGTCCAGAAGACGGTTTCAATGTATTGGACGAATTCGTCAATTATAACTTCGAATTGGGCGCATTGGGGATGGTCAAAGTGAAGAACAGGATATGTCACGAGTTATAGCACGCAGTAATGGGCATACGGAGTGTAGTAAAGTAGCTTAACTATTAAAGTAGAAATAGATAAAAGGAAAAGGTCTATATACACGATATCTAAGATAGATATATAATTTAATACGTAACGAGCACTTCGTAAAATATAGATTACGTAATACACCCCCTAATTACTATTACTAAAGAGCTATTATACTTAAAATAGAATCTTTAAATACTTTTATAAAGGCCCGATTTAGTTAAATATAAAGAAAAAGAAATAAGTATAAGGGATATGCGTTTTTTAAACTACGTTTATTATAAATATATCCCTTTACCTAAAAGAAATAAAATCTTAACTTAAAATAGTACGTATTTTACTACTTTTAATAAATAAATTACTAAGGTCGAGGCTACTTAGCCGCCTTATATATATTTAAATTCTTATAGCATTACTTAGTTATTATTATTTTTTTTAAAAACTTTTTATAGTTACTATAAGTACTCCCGTTTATTATATACGCGTACTTACGCTATTAAATCGTTTACTAATTTTATTTTAAATATAAATATCTAATGTATTTAAAAATAATAATAAGCTTTGCGCAATTTTTATAATATATTTTATATATAGAATATATAGTTTATTAAGAGTTTAAATAGGTAATAATATTAATAATCCCCTCGAGGTTATTACCCCCCCTTATACTCTCTAACCCGCTTATTAAGGCCCGGCTACTGAGCTCTCTCTTTTTAACTAAGAGAATATCGAAACTATTAATTAAAATACTAAGGACTTTACTAAGTTCGAGGCTCTTATTAATAATATTAATAAAAATAATAATAAAGTAAATAGTAATAATAAAAGTTCTAACGAGTTTTTATTTATCCCCTTTTTAGAGCTTAAAATAGAAATAAGTTTAATTTAAATATTAAGCTTTTTAAAAAGGGTATATTATATATTTATTATCCTAAAAGTTCGTATTTAATATTATTTTAAATTTTAAAAAATATAAAACTAGCTCTTTTTAAAAAGGTAATAAAAAATAAAAAAGAATATTAAAAAATAAAAGTACCTCCTATAATAAGTATAGTATTTTTTACTATTCTAAGCTTATTTAATATAAACTTAATTTTTAAAAAGCTTAAAAAAGAGGCTCTTATAAAACGGGAAGTTTAGTATATACCCTACTTTCGGGTAGCCCTTTAGTATACCGACCCTAAGGATAGTAGTTATTATTTTATAAAAAGTAATAACTACTATATTTACTACTTTAATAACTATTTAGCTACGTAATATATTAATATACTAGTCGTTTTATAGCTAATAGCCTAGGCCCTTACTAAGGCTATTATAAATAGTACTTTTATTTTTATAAATATATTATCCTTTTTTATTATTAAAGAGCGTATTCTTAACTATAATTTTAATAAAATATTACTAAGCTCTGTAGTATTATTTACTAAATAAATAATAATATTAAAATATATAAGAACTATATCGGTTTTTATATAGAGAACTTCCTTTTTATATACCCCAGGCCCCCTCTTCTAAATACGTTTATATTATTAATTATATTTATTATAATCGTTTATAATTAACCTCTTATTATACTACTTACTCCTATATTCTAAGTTACTAACTTAATAATTATTTTATCTTTTACTTCCCTTAGTATTCTTATTATTTATAATTTCGAGGATTTTAAAATATATAAAGCGCGGTTCTTAATAAGTATAACTAGTTTCTTTATTATTAATACTATAGTTCTAATGATCTCGTATTTTCTAAACCGGGATTTTAAATAGTAAGCATAAGCCCTAGTCTTATTTTTATATATATATATACCCTATGGGGCAAGGTTATTTTAGGAGTTTAGGCCTTTAGGCTGCACTCTAAGTTCTGCTTATTATTTATTTTTAAATATTAAGTTTTTCTAAGCATAGCCTGAATTAATTATTTCTAACTATTTTAGCTATTTATAATAACTTCTTATGTATTATAAAAGTTAAGAAGTATATAGAAATGTTCGAACTTAGTTTATAAAAAGTTTTCAATAAGTCTATTTATTAGTATATTTTTTATTATTATATAAATAACCTCGAAGCTATCTTTAGTATACTCTTATCTTAGCTATATATTTTATATATTAATATAATAAAGTTAAGTAGCTATTTTTTCCCTTTCCTCTATAACGAGCTAAATTATTTACTAATTATTATAATTAACTAATTATATTTCTCCTAGGTTAAAAGTAATATCTTCTAAAAGGCGTTTTAGAGTTATAGTCTCTTTTACGGTTTTTTTAAAATAAAAAAGCTTAGCGTTAGTAATTAATATTATGATTATTACTTAACGTACTAATTTTTATTAAATAGGGCCGCTAAAAAGAATATTATATATCTTTAAAATAATTATTATATTACCTCGTTATTTACAAAACTAGTATTTCTAGTTAAGAGTAATAATTACGTACTTAGTATACTATTATAATAAAGTATAAGATATCTTATTATAAAGAGATACTAGATATATTAGTTAATTATTTTAATATAAGTTCTACTCGGGTTAGTTAAGAACTATAATAATTATGAGTAAATAAAAATAACGTCTAGTTTAATTATAATAGCTATATAAAACACATTTCTAACCTTTTTTTAATAACTTTTTATTTCTTTTTTTATTATTTACTTTTTATTTAATTTAAACTCTTCTTAAGGAAGAGGGGTAGTCAGATATAGTAAATCTATAAGGTTAAAGTACTTAGTAAGTCGCTTAATATATACGTTATAAATAAGGTAAATTTTATAAATAGTATAGTCTTATAAAATTCGTACTTTAAAAAAGTAATTAATTAGTCCGTTCTCTTTAAAGTTAATATATTCTTTTATACTATTAACGATTTTCTAAGCCGTTTCTTAGTTATTTTAATAGTATAAAATAATAAAGTTATTAATATAAAATACTAATATTACCTTCTTATTAATAGTTTAATAAATATAGATCTCTTCGTTACTATATATTATATTTATACTATAAAGTATAGAAATAAAAGTTTAGAACTATAGAATTCATAAGTTTTAAAAACTATATAAAGTATATTAAAGTTTATTTATTTTATTAATAACTTTATATCCCTTTAAGAGTTTAATAATTACTAATTCCTTATACTTAATAAGTACGTTAAAGAATACGTTAATAGTATTATATTAGTTAGCCTTAAGGTTAAATTAAGTAGCTTTTACTATTATAAGCTTAAAAGCTTTTATAATAAGCGTTAAAATATACGTATTTTATTAGGGGGTAAAGTAGTTATATATCCCTCCTTATATATATACGTACTTTTATTTTATAAACCTCGTTATTAGCGTTACATTTATAAGTATATACTTATTTTAATAAAAGTAAGATTTTTTATTTAGGATTATAGTTAACTTCTTTTTATATACTAATATCTCTTAGTTTTTTCATTTTTATATTTATAATATCCCTAAGTAGCTTTTATAGTTACTATAAGAGATATTTAATATTACTAAACTTTTTTAATAAGCTTTAGAAATTAACTTAAGTAAGTCGGGGTTTTTAAACTCCTCTAGAGCGCTCTAAGTAGGTCCTATAAACTACTTCTTTTATTATTTAATAAAATATTATATATCTTATACTACTTTTTTTTATAGTTTTTTATTAATTAAGTATAAAAATAGAGAAAAAGTAGTCTTAGTAATAGTTATAATAATTACTGTTTTTTATATTTAAATATAAGAACGTTATAAAAATACTATTATCGAAATATTATAAAAATCTACGGGTCCGGTTTAAATATTTAAAACTTAATAAAGCTTTACTTAGTACTTAATAAGATAGTTCTTATAAGCTCTATTTTTATATAATAATAGAGGTTTATTATAAGGGTTCTTTATTAATATTAATTTTAATATTAAGAATTACTTTTTTATAATTAGTACCTCGTTTATTATATATTTTAATATTTAATTAAGAGCTATTAAGGATTAAAAGCTCGAGAACTTTTATAATATATATAAATATTTACGGAGAGGACCGTAAACTACGTAGAGCCGTTTATAACTTAGTTATTATACCCTCTTTTTTACCCCTATCCCTAAGCTTATATAAGGGGGTTATTTTAGGGGTTAATAATAATAATAAAACTATAATAACCTCTTTAGTCTTATTATCTATACCCTATAATACGCTTATTAATTATTTAGCGTCCGAAATAGTTAGAAATTTAATAATAATACTATCCTTAATTATAGAGTTATTTTAAATACTAGTATTTCTAAAGTCTAAATCTACTTCCCTGAGTACTCGAACTAACTTATTATTAATATTAAAAAGTTCTTATGTAGTGGTTTTTTTCCGGCTTTATAGGCACAAAAGATCGACCTTAACGGGATCACGCTTTTAAAGGAAATTATGTAATATAGTATACTTTTTAACTATATAATACGCGTAATATATCCTAAGCACGCGCTTAACGCAATATAGTAATTTCGATATAAAAACCGCTATTTAATTCGGGATGGGCAAGCTGCCCTTTACGCGGCGGCTAAAAAGTTCTTATATCTTTTAAATTACTAAATTTACTTACTTACGTATAATAGCTTACTCCTCGTATATAGGATTATAAAAAGCTTCTTTATTAAACTTAATATTCTTTATAATAAATACTTACTCGAGCGCGAGTACTTAGATCTTATATAAGTTATATATTTTTAGTACGTATTTAACTAAGTATTCTATATACTTATAAGAAAGTACTTTAAACTCTTTTTAACGTATACTCTTTTTATAATTTTTATAAAGAGAGTATACTTAGTAATTATATATATAAAAACTACCGAAATACGGGGTTATTAATTTAGAATCCCGTACTTAGTAACCCGTTTATTACTAACGTTAATACCGCTTTTACTAGTTAATTTTTATTATAATAAGTAAATCTTTTTTATTAAGTTCTTATAGAGTAATATTATAAACAAAGATCGCTACTAATACTATTTTATTTTATAAATTCGTAAAGAGGTTTATAAAAAGGTATATTTTATAAGCTTTAGTAATTATTAATTAACTTACTCTTCTTATATTACTTATAGGTTCTTTTATATATAAAAATAAAAACTCTATTTTAATTCTTAGCTTATTATACTATATTTTATATACGCGTTTAATATTAATAATTAAGAGGGCGGTCTTATTATTATTTTTTAAAAAATAGATTAAAGTCCTTTTTTAATAATAAATAGCTACCTCGAGGATCTATAATATAAAAAATACTTTCTCCTCTACTTTAATCCTTAAAAAGAACCCCCTAAGCTACTTAGTATATTCGATAAAAATTATAAGTATATATTATTATTTATTAAGAAATAGCTCGAAGTAAAATAGATCTTAGTATGTATAATATTATAATTATAAAGCTCTTTTTAAAAATAGTCCTCTTAAAATAACTAACTTAGCCTTAGATAATATATATACTTTATATTTAACTTATAATAGGGGTTTAATACGTATACTACGAGTTTTATATAGTAATTAATAAAGAGTATTAGGTCCGAGATAACCTATTTTAAAGTACTATAAGAGCGTATTATTAGACTTTTTAGAAGTATATTAATACGAGCGACGGAATTTCCTTTAGCTAATTAATAATATAATACTAACTAAGCTCTATAAAATACGTTTAAAAGTTATAAAAAAAGGGTAGGATTAGAGGAGCTTATATTTAAAAAAAAACTAAATTATTCGTTTAAATAAGCTATTTTCTAATAATACTTTTTAAAGCGTTCCCTATTATAAAATATAATTTAAACTATAGTACTAGAGTACGCTTTTATTTAAAAAAACTTTTAAAACTATGTTAATATAAAATCCCTTAATATAAGTGTTACGAAAGGGAACTCGAGGCAGGTCGGAACGCTGCTATATTAACCTATTTAACTAAAGACTTAACGTAAAGAGGGAAAAAATAGAATAGTAAGTAGAAGCTAGCGAGCTAGCCCTTTGGGCCTAGCGGTCTAGCCTATTACGTAACTACTAGGAGCTTAGCTTCGTAGCCTAAAGTTAAGCTACAGGGCCCACAGGGCCCTAATACCTACTGCTATAATATTACCCCCCCCCTCTATACTAGAGGGCGCTACCTATAGCGCCTAAAAATAATCCTCTACGTACTATTATTTTAATAAATCCTTTATTATAATTACTATAATCGTATTATTATCGTCTTATTATAGTAGTAAATCGCTAGTTACTATAGCCTCTATTTATAATTATAAGTTCTATAATAGGCCTTTAGTAATTAGGTATTAGTAATAGAATACCTATAATATAGCCGGTATATACCTAAAGCTCTCTATATTGTACTATATTAGGTCTATATTATAACCTTTCTAATCTATTTAGTACTATAGCTTTCTCTTATATAAATATAACTTAACGACCTTAAAGACTTCGTACTCGAGCTCGCTATTATTATTAATAATTAGTAATAATAGGTCCTAGTTCTGCCCGAGTAATAGGTTATTAATAACTTTCCTTAGCTTACTTAGGTAGAAAACCGGGTATACCCGGCTATTAGCTAGTAATATTACGATTTATATACCCCCCGGGCTAGCGCTAATAATAAGCTACGGCCCGGCCCACGGTTACTATAGCTTATTTATACTAGCGGACTTCTAGTATAAAGTATTAATAAATACCTAGTTACTTAGCTTTAGGTCGTCCGGGCGCTTATAATAATTAATATACTTTTTATAGCGTGTTTAAATAACTTTTATATTACCCTTAGTAATTTCCTAGGCCTCGTGTATCCCCTAAGCTATGTACTATGCATTAGTATAGTTTAGCTTTTTTTTTATAGAGCTGAATTAGTAAGTTTACTTAGACTAGTTAAAAAAGAGCCGTAGCTAGCGACCGAATTCTACTTTATATAATAATAACCCCGTAGTCTTACTAAGCTAAGTAGTATAAGTAAAGTCGACTACGGGTAGTATATCGCTCTAATTATCCTAGTATTAGTTAACTAGCGGCCTTAACTACTATAAAATATACTAGTTTAATACCTTTATTTAGCTATTTATCTAAGAGTAATCCGCCGTTAATAACTATAGCTTAACCCCGTAGATCTTATAGAGCTCTCCCTAGAAGTTAGAGATAAATTAGGGGCCTCTATTTAATATAATAGTCTCTAGTAGACCGAAGATAAGTAGTACCCACTTATAAAATATTCGGCTTATTTCCTTTATTATAGTAGTTTTATAATAAGGAATAGAAATCGCCCTCTTACTTAGGTAGTTTATTACTACTTAGATATTATTAAATCCTTTTTATTTAATAAGAACGGTTATAAAGTTAATAAAAATATACTACTACGGGTAGTTAGGAACCAGAAGCGGCCTTAGTTCCCCTAGGAGCTTATTACGTAGCTTTTATAATCGGTAATAAGTATAGTAGTTCTATACGTATTAATAAGTATTTATTATTAGGCCTAGCTAGTAGTATTATTATTTAATTATTTTTACGACCTTATTACGCCCTAGGTAAGCGAGGAGCTTTTGCTCATAGACCTTATAAATAACTATAGTATAAAAGTTATCTTTTTTAAGTACTACGAGCTTCCCGTTTATTATTAATAATCCGTTATTTTAAATAAACTAGCGCTTATACTCCTCGGCTACTAGCGCTCGTATTAGTATAAAAGACGTTATAATAAGGTCTTTATTAAGCTTTAGAATCTTCTTTATTAATAGATACCCCTAGAGCTCGTTTTCCGGTATTAGCGAGCTAATTATAAGCTATAGTTAACTAATAATAGCGCTTAATAATACTCGTAGCTCTATTATAATATTAAGAAATAGTAGCCCTAGTAGTAAGAGGACTTAGGTCTTATTAACTTCTTTTAGTACTTACTAAGTACGAATATCCTTTATTTTTTATAATAGGGCGTTAGCTAATACGTTTTCTTTTCCTAGGTAGTAGTAGATCTAAAAGTTAAAATCCGCTAGCGTACTAGCCTAGCGAGCTTATTATAAGTTAAGTAGGCGCTTAGTTATAAAGAATAATAGTAGCTAATAGTTTATAATAATATTAAACTTATGTTTATAGCTCACGAGCTCTGCGCACTATTCCTCTAAGTATAGTACTATTATTAATATTTCTTTAGTATAAATAACGTAGTTAAGCTTAGTACTATTTATAGTTTTTAAGTAAAAAGCTACTAAGTACTATAGCCCGTCGTCCTCTTATTATTATAATAGCGCTCTAGTATATACTAAGTTAGAAGCGTCCGTTTTTAGCTGTATTAGTAACTCTAGTTTAAAATAGCAGAGAATAAGTACCGATATTAGCGCTAACTTCATAACCTTAAAAATAGACTCGTAATTAGTACTAAAATTAAAAAGAACCCCCTTATTTATTAACCTCGTTAAGGGCCTAGCTAAGCAGCCGTAATCTTTTATAAATCTCTTATAAAAGTTATAAAACCTAAGGAAAGATTAGATACCCTTAAGTAATATAGGTAGCTTCTAGTTTTTAACTATAGAGACCTTTTTTTTATTAGGCTATATACCCTCTATTAAAACTATAAAACCTAGGTACTTTATAGAGGTAATACTAAATTTATACTTCTTAATATCTACTTATAAACCTACCTTCTATAGGCAGTTTAGTACTTTAATAATATATTCTTAGTACTAAAGGGGGTCGTTAAAAAAGATTAGAATATTATTTATATACGCTATGTAGAAGTTATCTAAGTATTTTATTAATATCTTATTTATATATTATTAGTACGTAGTAGGCCTATTATAGAGCCCGAAGAGTACTACTTTATATTTATATACCCTATAGCGGGTTTTAAATATTATTAAGTCCTTAGAGGCTAGGTCGAGCCGTATATAATAAAAAGCCTACTTAATATCTAATTTAATAAATACTTTTACTCTACCTAGCCACGCAAAGGTCTTATTAATAAGTAATAAAAAGTAGCGATCCTTTTTTATAATCTCGTTTAGTTTATAAAAGTTTATATAAAAGCGTAGGCTACTATCGTACTTCTTTATAAATAGTGTTAGTAATATAAAAAGGGTATTACTGGGCTTAATAAATCCCTTTTATAAGTATTTTAATAAATAGGCCCTCGTAGCCTCTAGCTTAAGTACTAATTACTTATATAGAGGATAATAAGTTAGCTTCTCCTTTTTATTATTTATAAGCTCGATTTTATAGTTATATAGCTTATAAAGTACTAATATATTACTAGTTATTTTATTAAAAACGTCAGTCTAGGGCCGAAGATATTTTAAAAGGTTCGTTATTATAAGGTCTTAAGTAACTTAGTTGTCGTTATATAAGGGGTCTACTTCCTCTCTTTTATTTTTTATAATACGGTCTAGTTTATAAAATAATATAGAGCCTAGCTTAACGTCGTCTCGCCTTAGGTTCTTTTTAAATACGAGGGCGCTAATAAAAGCGAGGTCTATCTACCCTATTACTAAGTATAATTTTTATTTCTTAGCCCTCTCCATAAGGGTAATAATAGTATTATTAAGGGTACGTTCTATTTTTTTCATATTCTTAGCCTTGTCTAACCGCTATATTTAGCGGTCTATTGTCTTTAGTAGGCATAATAATATCTTAATCGGGGTATTTTTTACCTACTACTACCGGAGTCTTTAGTTATAGCGGTCTATATTTATTTTAAATAGGTCCTGCTAGTAATTAGCGTTAATTTAGTATTATACGTCGATAACCTCCGGGGTACATAGGTCCTTAATATCCCTAATAATAATAGAGGGCGTCTCTTATAGCAGCAGGTCCTCGGGCTATATTAACTATTAATAATAGATATTAAGGTTTACCCCGTAGTATTTAAACTATTTCTAACTTAGGATTAGGTCGTAGCAGCCCGTGTTAAGCTAAAAGAGGGGTACTTTTAAAAGGACTTATTAATTAATATATAAGTTAGCGGTCTATATTACGCTAGTATCGTCTAATCGCTCCTTATTAAACTTAGTAATAAGGATTAAATACCGTAATTTATAAAATAGGGCTATATAAAACCGCTATAATAAAGGGGTTACGTAGTTATTTATAAATTCGTACTTATTAACTCTTATATTAAGTAAAGCTCTTAAGCAAATTCTATATTTATTAAAAGCTAGTATAAGTTCTATCTTAAGGGGCTAGCCCTTTACGAGATCCTATAGGTTTATTAAATTAATTGCTAATTTTTTATCTTTTTTATATATATCCCCTAGCTAAGAGTTTATTTTTATTAGGGGGTCTAGTTTTCTAAACCCGACTCTGTCTTAGCAGTACCCATAGTAATATTAATAATAACTATAGTAGTCTTCGGCTTCTTAAGATAGTCCTTAGAGATATACTTAGTATTACTATAAATAAAATAAGCGCTATTATTTTTAAGCTTTTAATATAGCGCCTTAAGGATTATTTTATAGGTAGAAGTATAACCTTAGTTCTATTTAGTACTTCCCGTACCTTTACTACTTCTATTATTTTTACTTAAGGTTTAGTAAGGCTAGCTAAGAGCCTTAACTACGCAGTCCTTTATAAAAAGGGGCTATATTATATTAGCTAGCTAAGTAACGTACTTAGTATACTTTTAAAAAGTAGCCGTGTTATCTAAGTACTTCGATATAGCCTAATTACGAAGATATATAAGTAGCTTATTATAAAAGCGGCGCTTCTACTAGGACTCGGGGAGCTTATTAATATATATAAGCTTAGTAAATATAGAGCGCTTTTAGTAAACGTTTTTAAGCGTAATCGTAAGTACGTTTAGCTTATAACTAGCGTTATTTATAGTAATTAGGCTAGTATAAGCTAACTTAAGCTCGTAAAATAGTTATTTAGCTATAGTAATCTCGTTAGAAGTTAGTATTAAGTAAATAAATTCCGTAGTACTACCTCTAATCTTATTAATAATATACTCTAAGTAGTACTTATTAGTACTATAGTTAGTATTCTCTAAGCGCTTTATAATATATTAGAGCTAATAGTCGAACTTAAGGCTATTATTATTATTTATAAAAATAAGTACGTTAAGTATTTTCTAAGAACCGTAAGGGGTATATTAGAACGAGGCTAGAGTAATTTCGTAACTACTTTATATTTCTAAATATACTAAGTACTACTTAAGGGTACTAAGGGTATTAGTACTCTAAATAAAACTAGACTACGAGCTATTCTCTAATTACTTAAGTCTCTTAGTTATAGTAATATTATTAGTATAAGCTTAAATAAGGGCTTCTTTTATAATACAGAGTTCTATAATAGTAGTGCGTATAAAGTCGAGGTTTTTATAGGTTATTTTATATAAGCGCTCGGTATTATTACTTAGCTAACTAATAATAAAAGCTAGGACCTGTTCTAATTAATACTAAGTAATACGTATTTTTAACTATTATTCAATCTATTTAAGTAGGGCCTTTCCGTCGTTTTTATAGTATAGCTTATAAATAAAGTCGAGGTTAATACTCTATTTAGTATTCTTTTTAAAGAGGACGTTATTATAGATATAAATAAGTAAAATAAGCTAAGTAACTACGTTATTAAGGTATACTAAGTAATCGGCCTAAGTAGTAGAGGGTAAAAAACGCTCTACGGGCTAGTTAAATAGGGTGACCTCGGGGTCGATAACTAGAAGCTTAGCGCCTTTATTAGGGCCTATAATACTCTATTACAACTCGTAAAAATAGTAACTTTATTAAAAACCGTTAGTATAGAAGGAGACCTAGCCTCCTTAGCTATATCCTCTAACTATTACGTTTAGTAAAGGGGGTATATATATTTAGGAAGTATTAATTACGCTACTTATATGTAATTAATTTAGTTAGCTATTACTCAGCTCTCTTATATACTTTTTTAATAGGGGTAGCTAGTTAGTATAGCGGGTAGTTAATTAATTAAAATATTATTATTCCGTCTCTAAAGAATAGTTATTAATTAATATTAAGTAGTATTATAAAAAGGAACTTGAGGTAGGTCGGAACGCTATTATATTAACCTATTTAACTAAAGACTTAACGTAAAAAGGAAAAAAATAGAATAGTAAGTAGAAGCTAGCGAGCTAGCCCTTTAGGCCCAGCGGTCCAGCCCGTCACGTGACCACTGGGAGCTCAGCCTCGCAGCCTAAGGTTGAGCTACAGGGCCCACAGGGCCCTAATGCCCACTGCCGTGACATAAGTAACGTTCTAAAGCTTTACGTTTTAAGTTCCCTTCCCCTTAGGGCCGTTTAGAACGCTCTTTATAATACAAGTACTACGTACGGTAATAAGTAATATAGTAATTTTTAATTTAATATAGTTATTATTACTAAATAGTACGTAACTCTTAAGTTTAAAAAGGCTCTTATGATTAATTAAATATATTACTCTATAGCTATTTATTATTATATTTTAAAATAAGAAATAAGTATTACTTATATAAGTACTAAAAATTATATTTATTTCTAAGTCCTAACCTTTTATAAATATAATAACTACGTAGCCCTTATTATAATTTATTAATAAGCTCGTTTTAAATTAATTAAACGACTTTTTTAAAAACCTAGGTTTCTTAAGAGTTCTATTATTCTTTAGCTATCTAACTTTTTTAAGCTTATTATAGAGTAATTTTTATTTATTTAATTTAATAATAATAAGGAATTCTTTTACTTAGCCCTTTAGTATTCGTATTAGTAACTTACTAACGTTTTAGTTTATAAATACTTATTTTAACTTTTAGTATACTATTAGTTTTTATAAATATACGTACTTATAAGAATATATAATATTATTTTTATTATTTACGTTATTAATTATATTAGAACGTCCTATAAAAATAAAATAAGCCCCTTCTTATTCTAAAAATTACTTAGTATATACGTCTTAGGTTACTAAGCTAAATATATATATAATCTCCTCGAGGGTCCTAATATACGTTTTAAAAACTATTAATTTACTAAAAATCTTATATATACGTTAGTTTTATATAAGGTTAAGTCTAAACTTAACTATAATTAAGAAGTTAAGTATAGTAATCTTTTTATTAATTTTTAAAATATTGTACGATTTAGCTCGGAAGTAAGTAAATTACTATTCCTTATACTAACGTTATAAGTTAACTCCGGTCTTTATTTTATTTAAAACTTATTAATATTTATCTCGAACCGCATTCTTACTTTAAAGAGCTAAAGTTCCTACTTTAGTTATTTAATAAGTTATTATATACTAAACTTAGAGCCGTCCTTAATAACTTTTTAAAATACGTATTTATAAAGAGTAGTATTAACTAATTTTACTAACTATTAAATAAGGAGTTTAATATACGTATTAACTATATTATGTTCCTAAGCTTTAAATTATTCGTATTTAGTATTAAGCTCCTATTATTTTTAAATACTCTTAAGTATATAAATCCTTTTTATAAATACTATATAAGGATAGATTTATTTATATAAAATAAGTAATAAAACTAGTTTTATAAAAAGAAACCTAGCTTAGTTTTATAAATTACTTATATTTAAAAAAGTTAAAAAAGTTATACTAAGAGTTATTTTTAAAAATTATTTATAAAAGATTTTTTAGTTTTTTTAATTATCCTTAAATACTTTATAACGTACTTAGTAAGCTTATAACTCTTTTTTATTATAAGTTAAAACTAATTATTTAAATTTAAAAAGTAAAATAAGTATTATAAAAGGGTTAAAGAGTATATTAGAATTTAAAATATCTAAGTTAACGTACTTCTAAACCCCTATGCCCTCGCTTATAATATAAAAAGTATTAAACTATTTAATTTAATTATTATAACTAATTAACTTAGCTTAGGTTAAAATAAGTACGAGTATATTAGTTATTTTAAAAATATTATAGGGATCGTATTAATAAGTATATTATTATAATATAGGGTTTTAATTAAGAGCTAGGTTTATAACTATTATAAGTTATAGTACGTAGTAATAGGTATACGGAGTATAGTAAAGTAGCTTAACTATTAAAGTAGAAATAGATAAAAAGAAAAGGTCTATATATACGATATCTGAGATAGATACGTGATTTAGCACGTGACGGGTACTTTGTAAGATGCGGATTACGTGACAGGATACGAGACGAAACGAAAAAGATAAAAATCAAACAAGGACGCAGGCCAACGAGGTGGGGAGCAGTAGCCAATCACCAATGAGCAGTGACTGAATCATTTTGGCTCCGTCCAGCCCCTTTGGCTTAGTTCAACCGACTTCAGGGGATCTCGACCTCAAGGAAGATAGGAAGCAAACGCGTCCACAGGGTGACTCAAATTCTCAGTATCTAAGGCTATCTCATCGGCCCCGACGATCTCCATACACATCAGTGACGACCATTTTCTATGCCTAACACTCACAATCAAGACCACCGTGTAATAGCAGGTCACTGGTATGACATACACAGCTGATAAAGTGTCGTCAAGACAGACTCACGAATCATGAAGTCTTTCATGCGCGGCCCTTATGTACGGAGGACGCCTGCAGAAATCTAAACTATTACATGTAGAATATAGCAACCCCCCACATTACCTACGTCACGAAGCCCATGCCGTGAGATGCATAAAAGAAAAAGAATCGTTCGAAGCAACGTTTGTGAGTGATAAGGAAACGGCCTAGTTACATGAACAAATCGCCTGAAGCCTGGAATCTGACTAAAGCCAACAAACTGACCCCCGTTCTCCCAAACTCCACCTGATAGCCAAGGAGCCAAGTATCAAGTTTATTCAGAACAAGACCAGCAAGAAGTTGCGTTTTTGCTCGCACACGCGTCATCGAACCTCGCCTTCTGCAGATACGGGCACAGCACCTGCTCTTGCGTCGATTCGTCCGGCAGCGTCACGATCACTGGTGAAGACTCCGGCTCCGTCCCGTTCTCGACCCAGGCCCGAAGCTGCGCGAAGATGGCCTCGGGCTGTCCTCCTCTGCCACCCCAGCAGTGTTCGAGCCCGGGGACGCGATAGTATTTGTAAAACGAGCTGATGTTGCCGCCGACGACGTCAGAGACGGTGTTGTAGTATCGGAGAGTGCCGCCAGGAGAGATGCTTTGATCGGCCTTTGGAATATTAGCTCAGTACAATGTACGGTATTTAGGGATCAAGCAACGGAAGGGGCATTTACGAGTCCGTGGTAGGTAATGATCTTGCCCCCTGCGTTTTTGAAGTCGCTCAGGTCCGCCTCGTCGGTGCTCCATGTTAGAGGCAAAGACCAACTTGGTGGCGCGGTGGATCGTGTCAAACGTTGTGTCTGTAAGAGTAGGCACCGTAGCATTGGGGTCTTTGGAGACGAAAGCCCGCCAGGCAAATGCAACGTTTGCCTCAGCAGTGCTGCTCGTGCAGACCTTGCCGGTGCATTCTGTCGGTGCGATGACGGATAGATCGCTGCCCATCTCGTACCCATCGTAGATGAACCTCCCAGTGGAAGAACGGGGACCGGTCCAGGAGGCATTGGCCACGTTGGCGGCCGCTTCACTGATTTCGAGCGTCGAGTTAATCTGCGCGCACGTGAAAGACTTGCCAACCTGCGCGTAAACGTTGAAGTTTGCCCTGCAGGCCTCGGGATCACTGACGAGGCCGTCCTTGACACCGTCTAGCTCGTCGCAGGCAGAGATGGCAAGGGCGGTGATCGCGTTGAGTTCGCACCCCAGCGGGAACTGCTGCGTGTTGAGCATGTAGTAGCTAGGCCAGATCGAATCGAGGTAGAACTCGGCCCAGTTGACGGCGGGGGCGGCTGACATGATGCCGTCGTAGGCGTCTGGGTATTGCTGCGCCAGTTTGAGGCCCTGACGGCCGCCCTGGGAGCAGGCGTTCCAATAGGATCGCGCAGGAGGCTTGCCGTAGAAGCTTTCAATAAGCTGTTTCGTTATAATAGCCTGTTGCGAGAAGTTTTGGTCAGCATTGTGGCTTGGTACATGTATCATATTGTCGACCAAGAAAGGCAGCGTACCTCATCATTCAGGGAGACCTGACCAAAGTTTTGCAGAGCGTTGGTGTCTAAGCTCCCCGGGCTTTTGAGCAGCCAGTCGATGGGGTTCGAGGTAGTAGGGATTCCGGCGTCGGTGGTGACAGTCGCGTAGCCGTTGGCAACGGCGTTGATCATGGCTGCGTAGCTGAGGATGAAGCGGCCGGGGGTTCCAGCCACCTCCGCCGACTGACTGCAAAATACCGTTGTAGCGGTCTATGGGTGGGAGCCAGGCCTCGGCCGTGAGGGTGTCGTTCTGTCCTGGGTGCGTGTAGGTAACGGTGACGTTGCAAAAGGTGGCGTTCTCAACGGTGAGGGCCGGCTGAGAGTAGGTCCATCCCTTTGGAACGTCGAAGCTGTAGTCTTCCACCAGGTTAGCTTGCACCGCGAGAATACTGGCCCCTAGCAGTATAGGGGTCCCGAATGTCGCGCTTGCGCAGCGGCTTCCATTGACGGCGAGGGCCATGTCGGCTAAATGAGGTATGATGAATTGAGCTTCGTAAGGAGGTTTCCAAAGCAGTGAATTCGTGCGAGGAAACAGGAGTGAACAGCAAACCACCTTTCTTATATAGAGTAGTGTACCGGCAACAATGACGAGAGCTCTCGGCATGTATCTCCAGGATGAGGCTTTGCAATTGCGGAAATTAAGCATCTATTTTCTGCAGCACTGTAGACCCATCGACCGGAAGAGTAGGGGATCAAATGAAAGGATGCCAATCCTCACCGTCGGCATGATAACTGATGAATCAGGACTGGCATGCGTATATTGAATGGCTCAACCACGACTGGGACCACTGTTCTTCTCCTTCATCCTGTCATGACGCCAACAAGTATTCCCGAGGCCTGGCAACAATCTTCAGAGCCATCACTCCGGGGTCGCCGCAGCTTGAGGTGGAACACTCCATTGTTTATTCCTGGGTCTCTGCATGTTAAATCCTTTCTCGAAGACGCAATGGAGAAGTCTGCGTCGGGATGATGCCAAAGTGACCTCGACACGTTGAGCTGGGGTCCACCGGCACAAGTACGTGACTAAAGTAAGTGACTGGGGTCGTATTTTATACGACCCCTGCAGACGATCTGTTCGTCGGCCGCTAATGGATCCTGCGACTCGCGAGGAAGTGCCCACATATGATACTAACGTTGCACTAACTACGCAGGCATTGCTTGACGACAACATTTCTGGTGAGAACAGAACCGAGCGGACAGCATTCGGCTGTCATATGCCGTTCTTCTAGTTGAGGTGACCCTTTCCGGCAGTTTGGGCCAGTCTCGACTTCCCAACTCGTTTATTGTACGGACCTAGCAAGCTGATAATATTTTTCAGGGCACACCTTTGCAAGGACACCATTGGTGTCGTCGATATCTTCCTATTCGTGTGGACCCGGTGATGGCTTGCCAGGTATCGTACCTTACGTGATGTGGATTTGGAGATATTATGCATTGAGCAATGTTGAGGTCGATAGTCTAGGCAGTTTGTGGTTCGAACCTGTTCGGCTAAGTCAAACCACCCACTTTTGGCCCACCCCCCCTTTTGGCCCACCCCAACAACATGGTCTCAAAACATCGGCATTAACTATAGTTAATTAATTAACTACCTTCTACTACTATAATAATATAATCAAAATTATCGTTAGGTAATTCGACCCCTACGAGTCGATTAGGACTAACTAGACGGTCACTAGAGTCCTCCTAAGCCTTTTATATATCCTAAATACTTATAAACTTAGTATTTAGGTTTATTAGTATACTCTTCTTTTTTCTAGGCCTTATATACTTAACTCTTACCTATAGAAGTTAAATTTAGTACTAAGATATAGCTAAGTAGTAGGCTTACTTACTAAATACCTTTTTTATTGTTAAAATAGTAGTTATTAAGTAATATTATCTAAACTAAGCTCTATAAATAGCTTTAAGTAGTCGCTAAGCTCGCTAGCCTTTTTAAGAATTAACTAGTTAATAATAGAGGTCGCTAATACTTAGTTAAGTAATTTACTAATATTACTAATCGTCTACTTAGCTTCTATACCCCTTTTAAATAGTATAACTTATATAAGTAGGACTATTAAGTTAAAAAGTAGCTTAGCTATATTAAGTAGCTATAGTCTAGTTACTTTCTACCTACTTCGTATATTTAACGACATTAAACTAGCTAAACGAGCGAGCTAGTAATAGCTTAAGAAGTACCGCTTTTTAATAATAATAGAATTATTTACTATATCCTCTTTACTAAGCTCCTTTTTATAATAAGATTTAATAAAACTAAAAATAGCTATATCTAATAGCTAGAGGATATAGGAGGTGTGTAATAGTAAAAATAATAAATAGCCGTCATTTTTATAACACTCTTATATAAATTCTATCGTTATATAACTCTTATACCTATTTAGTACTAATAGTCGAGGCTAGTTTAGCTTACTAAGCCCCCTAATAAGGGGGGTCTTAATCTATAATAAAAACACTTCTTTTAACTAATAGAGGGTAGTCTTATTAATTATTTAGCTATTATTTATTACTATAAACTTCTAACTATTATAAGAGTTAAGTTAAAATAAAAACTACTACTACTATACCGACTTTCCCTTATAAATAACTAGTAGTTTAATAAATTTATTATTAATAAAGATATACTTAATAATCGTTACTTAAGTACGCGAACTGGGCTCTTTTTTTTTATTACTATAGCCTTTACTATGCCCAAGACTAGCCTATTAGCTCCCTTATCCTTTATTATATTAATCTTATTTATATTATACCTATTAGCCTATTTAATACCGCTAATCTTTAGTATATTAAATAATCTAAACTATAATTTAATTATATTAGTAATAGCTCTATTAACATAGTATAAATCTATTAAATAACTTCTCTAAACCCTTATTAATAAATTCCTCTTAATAAAAGCGTTAATTTATCTCTTTTTAAATAGTTTAATATCCCCCTAAGATATTAAAACTTACTTAGTAAATTCTCTAACTTATTAATAAGTTAGTACGATACTTAGGGTATATTAAATTCGAACTTACTAAACTAGCTAGTCTTCTTATTATAAAAAAAGCTTCTAAAGGTCTATAAATACCCTCGCCCTCGTCTAGTAGCCTTTTTTACGATTTTAAAGTATTAACTTAGGAACCCCAAATATAATCGAGGCTCTCTTAAGAGAGAAACCGTTTTTAATAGCCTTAAGAGCTTATTAAACCTTATTTTCGGTATATAATATTATTAGCTATAGATTAATTAGTATATAAAAAAGAAATTCATTTAGACGATTTTTATAATTATTATATTAAATTAAAAATCGTAAGTAGGGTTTTTAATCAGTAGCTAGGAAGGAAATTAGGGTGGGCCAAAAGGGGGGGTGGGCCAAAAGTAGGTAGTTTAACTTATTATATAAAGCCGGTAAGCAGGAACCTGTTAGTAGAATGGTCAATGAGCTCAGCCAGACTTCTCAACCTATAATATTCTCATCACTCGTTTACAGTAGTTAATAGTGTTCTCTCTATTATAAATCAGACATACAACAGAGCGGCTCTCTTTTGTCAATACTTACGGCTTCTTCAAGCATTCTTTTACTTTTGCTTTCGCTTAATTCTGCTTCCCAGAGTCGAACGCTCGGAGACCAAATCGAGTATATCGGCGGCTGTGTATTCGATCAAGCTAATCTCGGGAGGGCTTATCTACATTCATAATCTACTAGTTTATCCTCGCCCTGCTCTCACGATGCCGAGTCAAGAATGGCAAAGTGATCTCATGGACTGCAGTCCATGCGGCACCTGCATGATGGCCTCATTTCTTCCATGTATGGGTACGTCAACTAAACCTTTCCCCAAACCATCTTACCTTAGTACCTTATTGCCAATAATCCATCCAAGTGCTGACTTACATACCCCCCGTCTCCTATATCAGTCTTTAGCAAGACCTCCGAACGCATGCGCGACCCTAGCCTCTCAGACTACTCACCCATTATAGGTTTCCCTCTTACAGGGGAATTAGTTCGAACCGTGGGTTAACGAAGAGATCAATTTAACTATATAAATTTCTACGTACTATAAAAAGGAGGTTCTAACTATAGGTTAGGTTAGCTACGATAATCCTAAATAGGATTCCTAATTAGCCCCTACGTTAATTAATTATATATTATAGTTAAATTAGACTTCCGATCTAATACTAACTTTCTCTTTTTTTTATTAATTTAATTATTATAATTAGAAGTATAATTCGACCTCGGGCCCGTTTATTAAGTTATTTCCTTTTCCCTTTTTTCTCTATTCTTTTTATATAACCTATCCTTCTATTCGTACGTTAACTTTTCTACTACTTACGAATTACTCTAACCCCTTATTAAGTACTATTTTTATAAAAGTATTAGTAAAGTTATTGTTATTATTAATCTAACGGATCTTAAGGATCTCGCGCCTTTTATATAATTACCTAAGGGTTATAATATTAATTATAAGCCTCTTTTCCTTCATAATTCTTAATTTAATAAGATATTCGTATAGTAAATAAGAATCCGTATAAATAACTATTAGGATTAGTAAAAAGCTAAGTTAATTAGTAATTCTCCTTAGTATTATTAAAATTGCGTGGGCGAGGTTAATGCCGTTAATTATATTATAAACTTCTAACAATAGCACACTTCTCGTTACTTACTTATTTTTAATTAATAAATAATAAATAATATTACTATATATTATAAATTCGCTCTCGCCCATACTCTCGTTAATAAAAATAATAATATACCCTAATTATAAAATAAGGTCCTTATTATTTATAAATAAGCTATTTATAAACATATAAAGCTTACTAATTACGAGGTTAATTAGGTAATAAATAAGACCTCGATCGAGATTCGAGTACTACTACTTAAGCTGCTTATTAAGTACCTTAATATCTTATTCGTTTAGCTCTATAGCCTACGCTACTTTAGTATAGTTAAAAGTTACCTCGGGCTAGTATATACTCGTAATATATACTCCTCGCACGAGCTTAGCCTTATATTACTTTTTAATATCGATTACGTTTAGATTAATAAGGCTAATTTTCTTACCTTACCCCTTTTACTAAAAAATAATAGTTTCTCCCTCGATTATAAGAATCTTACTATTAAATACTAATAAGTTATTTATTATAAGGACCTCTTTTAGTTTCGCTATAAAGCCTACTTTCTAAAGCTTCTTATCCTCCTTCTTTATAAAATTAATATTAGATAGGCCTAATATATCGTTAGTCTATATTTTAATAATTCTAAATTAGTCACTTATGTACTAAGAGATTAGCAAGCACAGGTCGTACGTAAATATAACTATCGATAATTAATTAGTATAAAAATCGTAATATATAGCCTACTAATAAGTACCCGATTTTACGAACTTATATAGTAATTTAATTACTTCGATAATCGTACTTTCTAAGTACTTACTAACTATTTCTTTTAGTAAATAAGCTAAGATTTTCCTTATAAACCCTGTGGCTAATTAAGTATATGCCTAAGTAATATTATAGCTCTAAATCTCGTACCCCTTTTTTTATAACGATACTATTAGTATTATTATTAATTATTAGCTATAGCGCTATACTATAAGTAATTATATAAGTAGCATCGCTTTTTTAACGTTACTATACCCCTAAATTATATATCTAAACTTCTCGTATAGTTAGAGTATTCCTTTCCCTTTAATTTTACGAACTATTCGTAATTTAAATATATAAAGGTTTTTATACTTCTCTAAGTCGTAGAGGATAAATCGATAGACCCCTCGATTACGAAAAGTATTTACTTTGATTAGATCTAATTCCTTATACGGCTTTTTAGTAATTATAATTACGCCTTCTTTACGTAGTTTAACTACTAGCTTAAAATCGGCTTTTTCTTTTACTATATAAAAAGTATTAATTACCTCGTCGTTAGTAATAAATTATTACGTTAGTACTTACCGTCGTAGTCTTCTATAACGTCTCGCTAGTAATATTAGTACCCTTTTAGTAATTTCCTTTTCTTTATTATTTATTAGTACTACTACGACGATTTTATTAAGGATAATTTCTTATACCTCTACTACGGGTTATATAATTTCCCCTAGCTCTTTTTCTTTTTATAAGTTAAAAATTACCTTACTAGGATCTATATAATATAGTTTTATTATTATAATTAATACCTCGAGGGGTTAGTCACGATCCCTCGCGACTACGTACGATCGTTCGTTAACAAAGATTAATTTATATAGCCCAGTCTATTATTAAGTAGTTTTGCACTATACCTATATATCCGAATTTAGTAGCATATCTAAATTACCCCCTATATCGGGCCCATTGCGCGCAGCAATTACCTCGTTAACTTACCTTCTTTCTTATTAGCTAATTAGTACCGAATTTCGGATTAGTAGCGATAACGAGCTATAGATCGAAATAGGTAGAATTATCGATTTTCGGACTTATAATATAGTATTTTACCTCTATATATCTTTCTATAACGATAAATTACTATTAGTAATTATAGGAAGGAAATTTGCGTCGTTTACCCTTTTTCTAAATTCGTTAAAACAATTATACGCCCTATTAACTTATACCTAGTTCTATAGCACAAATTCCTCTTTTATAATCGTCGCTACTAAGATTTTATATAACTCTCGTAATTATAATTACGCTAGTAATACCCCTCTCTTATAAAAAAATCTATTAACTACTTTTATAATTCCTAAGCTTACTCTCGTAAACTATTTATTTAGTTAATAACTAAGGTTATTTACGATCTTATAAAATAGGAGTTACCCCTATAGTCCCTTTCTCTTATAAACCTTAATTAAATAAATTAATACTACGTTAATTTACTCGCTATTAAGCTAATCCGCAATCTAGTATATCTACGTTCCTTAATAATCCGGGTTAATATTTACCTACTTATAAAAAATCGGGATTCTATTTAGGATCGGGTTTCTTTTTCTTTTTCTTTATACTAACTCGCTAAAAATCGTACTCTAACCTATACTTATATTAGTAGTCGCTAGCGTATTTAATCTTAATAGGGATATATCTAATCTGCGCGTTAGTTATAATAAACCCGTACTTTTACTACTTAATAAATTTATTAGGATTTAAGAAATTCCCGTTTCCTCTCGCCGTCTCGCTACTACTCTCGTTTCTACTATCTCTAGTAACTACTACTACCTTTTTAAATTACTAACTATCGCACCTACTAGGACCTCCTTTTTATCTAAAATAAAAAAGTAAGTTTTAGTAGCCCCTTTTTTTAATAATAGTAATAAACGTTTATATTATTATAAAAAAATATAATAATTAGTTTTATAATCTTTACTAATTACCGATTTCCGCTATTTTATACCCTTTTAGCTTCCTAAACCTCGTACTCTCTATAACCTCTAAATAGCTTCCTTCCTCGACCTACCTCTTCTAGGGTAGTATTTTATAAGAATAATCGAATATAAATACTAAGTAGCTCGTAAAAGATCTATATAAGTTATTAAATATAATTAGCAAAGTTAAGCCCCCCCCCTTTTTTTATAAAATCACAAGCTTTAAAAACTTATTAAAAATACTACTTATCGCTCGTACTTAATAAGGTTAGATACCTTAGAGATTTTTTTTTTATAGCTCCTCGGTACCCTATTTTATATCTTTTTAAGTAATCTTTTTTATAGCCTAATTATTATTAAGTAATTATCGCTCGCTAGCAATTCCTTTTACTAATTCGGCTAGTTAATTTTTAATCGTAGGCTAGCCATAATAAAATTATTTAGTAAGAAAAGCTACTTAAAGCGATAGTAAAATACTAGTTACTTAAGTAATTCCGTTAATTAATATAGTTTAACGTAATAAATATCGACCTCTTGTAAGTAATAAAGGGCTACGATTACTTAATTCTATACGGTATTTAAGAATTACCTTCTTTTTTATCTATTTTTATAAAATTATTTAGTATAAATCTCTTATCTTATATAATATTAAAAAGTCGTCTCTTTTACGTAGCGAGATACCTTACCGATCTATAATAATAGAATTTAATTACTAATTAGTATAAGTTTCCTTTTTATAAGGGAATTAGTTCGAACCGTAAGTTAATAAAGAGATTAATTTAACTATATAAATTTCTACGTACTATAAAAAGGAGGTTCTAACCGCAGGTTGGGCTGGCTACGATGATCCTAAATAGGATTCTTAATTGGCCCCTGCGTCGATCGACTGTATGCCGCGGTCGAATTGGACTTCCGATCCGACACCCATCAACGGAGACTGTTTCATGATCTCGGCCCTTGGCTCCATTGGTCTCGGTTGGCTGTAAGTTAATAAGATGCTGAGCCGGCACCTACTGCCAACTTTCCCCTCAAAGCACCTACGGCACTCTTTGGCAGCTCGCTGACTATACCTTTCTGACTAGGTTTCTCATGAACAAGCGCGGCGATATCCGAAAGAAATTCCACATCGAGGGAAGTACATGCGGCGACTGCTGCGTGTCGTTTTGGTGTCCCTGCTGCGTGCTCATTCAGCATGAGAACGAGGTCGAGGGGCGAAACGATTATGGGCCGATCAATACTGTGTACCAGTCGCAAGCACAGAACATGGAAATGAAGTAATCACGCGGGTTCATGACTTTTTGTTTATCCAAGTGTTAGATGGTTGATACTGCGCTCTACCTGCCCGCGTGGTATTTCAAGGGAAGGGAATCAAAACTGTTGGCGATTCTTGTTGTGGATCACATTTGATGTCGAACTCATCTTCCGACTGCACATGTAGTCTGTCAGAACACATAAATTTATGGATAGAACTGCTGGAAAATGATGACTGAGTGATTCAGATTATTTAGTACGACTCTGATTCAAGAGATCAAGCTTGTACTTTAGCCGATCCTGAAGCCGCATACGGCAGCTTGAGTGTACGTCTCGCCCAGCGTAGCGCCGACATCCTACTTGCGAAGTAAGTTGCGAGTACCAAAACCGCCGATATTGCCTTCATGTTGTCTTTAAGAAGGCTGGATCCAAGGTCTACACCTCGTCGCCGCGCAGAAGCCGTTGCAACATGGCCCGACGTACTGCCCGTTGAGATCGTAGCACATCCCGTACGTCGGGACACAGATACCGAGACAGCTGACTCCCGTGACGGGCTGCGGTGGTCCGATGATGACCTGCTGGAGACCCTGGGTCGTGATGCCGCCGACCAGAGCCTTCTCGCCGTTTGTGTAGAAGGTGCACTGGGAGAGGGCGTTGTAGTCCGGTGCGTCGATGATGTTGACGGAGATGTCGTTGTCTACGTGTGAATGGTTTAGTGTTCCTTCTTACACTCTCAACGATGCGAACAATTGTGTGGGATTGGAACTGACTTGTAGGATACACCTGCCCATCGGCGGGAATTGTCATCTCGTAAGACGCGGGGCCACCGTGGAAGGTAAGGTGAACGGTCTGAGGGGCATCGCGATCTTCGAGCGGGTGAGAGAGGGATGGAAGGATGAATGTGATTGAGGTAAGAAGCACTGCGAACTTCATATTGAGAATTCTTGAATCAGAAAACTTCCAAGGTAGGGCTGAAGGTTGAAATTATGTTGGTGCTGGCGGGCCGGTAGATTGATGGTTGAGGTAGGACGAACGTCTGACCAACTTTATCGAACCTAGTCATCGAGACTTCACGAGCATCTTTATACTCACTCAGAAACACGATGCGACCTCAACCACATCCTCCTGACTTTGCGAGGAAGCAAGATGCCTCGGCTCTTCCTCACGTAGATTAGGCCAGCGCCTACGCTGCTGTACGATCAACACTCGTCCTCCCACAACCGTCAATGGCCCGTCTTCGGGAATGACACCCGTACGACGGATACGAACTCACATGGTCTACGCCTCGAAAATATTTTCGTACCTTGTCAGCCATCATGACGATGTCCTACTGGCAGAACATTGACAATACCATCTTCCTCCCAGGCTAAATCCTCACCACTGCCGATCGATTTCGTAAAAAAAGAAGGTTGCGGCAGAAAAACCAGGGAAAACGTCCCGAGAGTGGCGTCAGTCGGACCAATGCCACGATCTCCCCGCAAGACACTAGAACAGATTGATCCTCGGGCTGGCCTGGGTTCAGTCACTAGCGTGCGTGCGTGCGAATCCCTAGGTGCTTTAGGTAGAAGCTGCAATGGCACCGGCATGGAGGGGAAGTGGAACACGTTTTGTGTAATGCCCTCTTTTACCGGCTTTTGTTGGGGACTGTTTGGCAACATGAGGGAAGGGAGGCACCGGTACCTAGTCGCCTCTTCGTTGAATGCATGCAGGTTGATCGCCCCTCGGTCCCAAGCCCGGTCTGGGGAACCTTAGATCCTGGATCCCAAGGGCGGACTAACAAAAAACCTCGTATCAGGGCGGAAGGAGAGGGGTTGCCCTGCGCATCGTATCGAGCATGAGACTGACGTCCATCTGGGACCATGTCTCAGTTGGGCCTTCTATCAAGTGTAACCTAGAAGTCGGTGTGGATTTGAGAAGGATAAGACATGGCATTTTGTGATGGGGAGTCAAGTATGGTAGTCAACGATGGGACGAAAGTGTTTCCCCCATCACTCACTGGGATTAGAGTAGAACTTCCTGCGGCATCTCTTGACATTTCGTGGCAACACAGTCAAACTCGGATGCCGGATGTGAGATCGGCTTCAGCCCCGCTCAGCTAAACGTGCGTCTGACATCTGCATACAGCGGTCAGCAGTGGTATCTCCAGAACAAGCACCCAGTTGTGATCAGGTGCTTCTCGGAAGCATCTTTCATGCAAGGGTTCAAACGTTATAAGTAAGCTTCAACGTCTTATGTTTCATTGAGATCGTTGAGCAATGTCTGACTTTCCCAGTGTCTTGAATCTACGATTCTAACATGGAGCTATTTGCTGTTCTCGTATTCCCATGGTCACCCTGTGGAGGCGCATCTACGAATACCTCTATCCTCGCCATAGACATTTCCCGAATCTCTTGTTTTATCCCATCTTGCCTCAATAGACACGGTGGTGAGATCTATCATGCGGCGGCGCAAGAGGCGCCACATTGACACTTAAGCTATCCGACTCACAGGCGTCGCCATCCCAAGGGCCACAATCAGGCTGGCAAACGGTCCCGCTCTCCGGCACTGTCCCATGCTCAAGATACTCCCGAAGGATCTTGGTCGTACACTTGCTCCCCGTGGCAAAGGCAGCGTGGCCCACCGACTCTTGGATCACGACAACTGACCCGGGGTGTCCCTCACTCGCTTTGAAAGCGTTTCTCAATGGCGTCACGGGATCGAGTCGCGAAGACATGAAGAGCAGAGGCGCTGCGGGCCGGCCTTCTACAACCGCAGCATCGTGCGGCGGTGTTGTAAACGGGCCTGTGAAGCGCCACTTGGGGCGGACGAGCCAGCTCGTGCAGGCGGAGCGAATCTGTCCCCAGTAGCCGGCGAAGGTCGGCGACTGGGATTCGAGCACCGCGACGTAGGCCCTGTAGTCGGCGAGGGTCATATTCGTGTTATCTTCGCCGTCACCGCAAAGGACCGCCTGGCCGCCGTCTTCCCAGGAGAGCCTTAGATCTGTGGCGTTGGGATGGGTACAGGCCTGGTCGATCTTGGGAATCTCGGCGGAGGCGGACTCCAGGATGGCGGTGTAGTTTCCCTCGATGGCAGCATTGATTTCGTTGGCGAGTTTGATGAAGCGAGTGTAGGGCGCGTAGAGCGGGTTCTTGAAGGAGAGGATGACATCGTAGCCTGTCAAGATGTTTGTCACCTTGCCGTTGAGTACCGCGACGGGGGCTTCGTCGAGACGTTTCACTAGCTGATCGACTCGATCACGAATGTTTTGCCACTGCTTGTCCGAAGGCCGGCTCAGCGCGCATTTCTCCTTAGCCTCAAAGCATGTCTCGTAAAAATAGTCAACAAGCTTCTCCGTGTCTTGAAGGTTGGTCTTCCAGCCCTAGTCACACGTGTGTTAGCCGCATGCGAAGAGGTGAATGGGAATATAGGTACACTCTTACCCCTGCCACGTAGTCATTTGAATCCGCGATGCCATCAACAATGAGCCGGCCTACGCGCCCAGGATACATTGAGGCGAACGTATTGCCGAGGATGCTGCCGTATGAGAAGCCCCAGTACTGAATCCGCGGCACATCCTTAACCTTCCGGAGCTCTAGCGACTGCTCGGGTTGCGAAACTGCAGCTTCTCCCTTGCGAAGCTCGTCAATCTTGTCCACCATCTCGACCATGTCGCGGCAGACAGATGCCGTCGTAGCAAATGGGATAATGGAGCCGTTGCCTGGCTTCTCGGTACAGAGCCTGCCGTACCCCTGAATCCTCGCCCACTGCCTCCTCAATGCATCCGGGCTGGCATCAAGCGGCCCGATGGCCAGACGTTGGATGTTGTCCGTGTCCCTTGCGAGTTCGTCCTCGTAGCAATCAGCCACAGGCGTCGTGAATTGCACGCCGCGCGGATCCCAGCTCAGCATCTCGTACTTTTTGCTGCCGCCGCTTAGCGTGTGGCGCATATCGTGGCCATTGCGGAGCAGCATGCTCACGCCGGAGCCACCGGGCCCGCCTGGGTTGGTGAAAACGGTGCCGCCAAAAGATGGGTCGTCGTCGGGGACGGTGGCAGGGAGCTTGATGATTGCCAGAGAGACCGTGTGCTCGTTCGTCTCATCGAGCCAGTCGAGAGGGACCATGAGGCGGGCGCATTGGTAGTCTTTGTAGCATGGGTGGTATTCCAGCTTGCGGGCGGGCGTGATGGTATCCCAGTCAAAGTCGGTGATCTTGGGAGGGTCGGGCTTTTTGGCGGCAGTGAAGCCGGCGAGACCCGTGACGGCGGCCAGGCCAATTGAAACCTTCATTGCGTTCGGGCTACGAAAGACTGTGATGAAGCGATTGTGTTGAGATGAAGTTGACGAGTACTTATCCCGAGGCAGAGAAGTTGACGAATGTCGGAAAGATGCCTTTGGCGAAGAGACGTCGCGGCTTCCACCGTGTTCGTCGCTGCTGCCAATCACCTGGCGCGCTTTAATTTATCGCCGAACAGCAGCTAATGTTAGGGAAGGCGCCGGTCGACAAGATTGAGATGAAGATGAACGGTGTGAGATGAGGGGAAGCTTGTTTTCATGGGCCTGAAGAATGAGTTGAGCAACCGAACAGCCTTTTGCTGCGTCAGCATGGCCTACCTATAAACCCGTAAGCGCGGCGCGCAATGATCCCGTCTTACGCCCTTTTGTTCACCAGAACACCAAATGTTGGACGCCGCCAGGCGGAATGAGGAAGGTAAAAAAACACCCCATGATAAAGGCGAGATTGGTCAGGTCATTTGAACAACTCATTTGAAGATTCATTCTACTATTATAAGTCCAAGCCTATTGGAATACATGAACAATTATGAAAACGCCGTGACGCCTGCTGCTCAAAATCTGACAGTTTTCCACCCACCAACTCACTCACTCACTCAACCACGCTCATTCACTCACCCGCTCACTCAAGCCTTCGCATCCGACAACCGAATGAGCGATGATCCAACCCCCGTACTGCTTGCCCACTGGCGATGGGCATCCTGAATTTCTTCGAGCTCCCACACCTTCTTGATGGGAACGGTGATCTTGCCCTCGGCCACCAACTCAAGTAAAGCCTTCAGATTCGGCTCAAACGTCGCGTCGTCGCGCGTAATGTAGTAGAACTTGGTCCTCTTGCCGCAAAACGGCACCATGCCGCGCGCCATAAGTTTCATCGTCGGCAAGATCACAGAGCCATGCTCCGAATCGTCATTGAGTGAGCGCAGATTGCCGCCGTAGCCGACCAAGATGCCGGTAGGCGACAAAACCGAAAACGACTCATCCCAGCTCTCGAACCCGAGGGGATCGAACACGGCGTCCGCCCCGCCGAGCTCCTTCACGGCCTGCATCCACTTCTTGTCCGTATACACGAACGGGTGGGCCCCTTGCTCCCGGGCGGCCGCGTGGTTCCGCTCCGATGCCGTGCCGTAGACCTCGGCGCCTTGCAGCTGGCACAGCTTCATAAGGGCATAGCCGACGGCCCCGCTGACGCCGTGGATGAAGACGCGCTGACCTTTGCTGACTTTGGCGACGTCAAAGACCATGGCGTACGCTGTGTTCCAGTCTAGGATGAGGGCTGTGGCCTGCTGCAGGTCGGTCCCAGGGGGTACTCTGATGAGGTACTTTTCCGGCAGGTTGACCAGCTCGGCTTCGGCGTCGTAGATTGTGAGGCAGGCGACGAGATCACCCGGTGAGAGCTTGGATGTGCACCCTGGGCCGGTGGTCTTGACGGTGCCGACCAGGCAGTAGCCCGGAGTCAGCGGGGCCTTCTTCTGCATGGGGTAGACGCCTTTGCGCATGTTGATGTCGGCACCTGAGAAACCGGAGTAGATGGTTGAGACCTGGACGTGGTTTGCCGGAGGCGGCTCGATGGTGTCCTGAATGATTTGGACCTTGGAGACATCGCCGAACTCCGTGATGACGGCCTTGCGGATAGTGGTTGCAGACATGTTGAAGTTAAGAGTCTGTTATGAAGTTTGTGATGGTGGTAGTGTGTGGTGAGGGCGAACCTGAAGATATGAGAGGCCGGAATGTGATGAATGTCTTGATTGATGATCTTGTAGTCTCGTTTCTAAAATCACAACATCTAGTCGTTCCATCATTCATTACTTATACCCATCCTTCTTTATCCCGAACTTGCATGGCAATATTATCATTCCTAGGTTATGCTATGCCTCCCGCGCTGCGACCCCGCGCCGTGAGACGGGAGGCTGGCGTCGCGGATGACGCCTCATGGAGTCCTGTTGTGCCGACATCTTCACCAATTGGCCATTGCTCGAAGCACTAAGGACGCCACCGTGAGCTTGATTTCACCGCTCGACGGATGAACTCCAGCAATATGCCTGAGTATCCCATACTCCACTTGTGGCAGTACAGTTGGGGCCGGTGCGAAGGATGGGAGTGTAAGCGGGTGGCTTGCTGTAGGGAGGGGATTTTAGAGAGGAGTTGTGCCGACCAACGGCGCTAGCACCTCCATTGGCTTTCGCATGTTTTCACTGGCGCATCCTTCGTGGGCGTCGCTCTCGCTCGGCCTGACATTGGACCGCCTCGCTTCATTCGCTCTTACGCGGCGCCACAGGAGACGGAGGGTCTCGCTCTTGCTGCATGCAGTGATATCTTACCATAGATTTGAACCCACAACGGATCGGAGCAATCAATTGTTGCTGATTGTCCAAACACCACGGCGCAGGAATGCCTCATGGGACTGAGCGGGGGAGCATATCTGACTCTGTACATTTGGCCTCTGGCGCCAGCATTTAATTTGGCCACAGCTCAATATCCATACATGTCAAGCCACATGGCAATGAGCTGCTTTATTGTCCGATTCGGGATCTTCCCCCGTCAATGTCGCGTGGATGAAGCTCAAGATACCACGTACATTCGACTTGATGATCAACCCGGATAAGATCATCATGCACCACGAAGCCTACTGCCAATCTCGACTGGCAGTTGCTGCTGGACTTGTCGTCTGACTTAGTACCCAACCTGAGGCAAAGTGGTGATAAGTTCGAAGCAGATGAACCTCGCTCATCTCTTAATCGCGGCATAGAAGCCGTGGCATTAATGATTTATACTGATGCTACAAAAAATATTCAGGTAGGCTTCACCCAAAACTGTTTGCTGAGTGACAGAGCAGTCACAAGAACAGAGCCGCATTGAGTATAAAGTTGCGAGGTTTTCGTAACCTTTTCCGAGTATCTGCGCGTTACCACTACTTGCTGAGTTTTTCCCCGTAATATGACATCACTTTCCACGAAAGCTCGTCAAACTCAATTGTATCTTGAACACATGATCATTCACAAAGCATACAGCGAGGGGCACAGG
Organism: Colletotrichum cuscutae; assembly: GCA_030869315.1. NCBI lineage: Eukaryota > Fungi > Ascomycota > Sordariomycetes > Glomerellales > Glomerellaceae > Colletotrichum > Colletotrichum cuscutae. The sequence continues at coordinate 302,937 of MPDP01000235.1, forward strand.
GTTACTTCATAAGAGTGTGATATTGAAAAAGATTATTTGTCGGGTCCCCTTTCTGAGGCCGGCCCATGCGATTAAGTACATTTATCGAGTCCAACCAAGGAAGATTCAAACACATTGGTTTTAGCAGGTTCTCGACATGCGGATAAGGGGTATGATGAGTCCGCAATGCGTAGTCCCTGCCGGATGGCTAGAAACACATGACGAGAATTTTGGTCCATACGGACTTGGGGTTGACCCAGGCTGATCAAAGGTAAAACAGATTCGTTTAGAAGACGTTGCCCTTAGTCTGGGTACCCTTCTCGCTCTCGACCTTCTTGATGTTGATGTGCTTCCACAGAAGGATGGAGGCCAAGCAAAGCGGAACCAAGCAAGAACCGGCAATGACCATCTTGTGCTGGACATCAGCGTAGGCGGCAACGATGGCGTCGCGAATGGGGTCGCCGTCCTCAAAGGACATCTGGATCGTGACGTCGCCGAAGATCTCAGCAGTTCTGTTCTTGGCGTAGTCGGGGAGGTTGTTGTACAGCTCCGTGGGCATGATGTTGTTCCACAGGCCACCAGCAATGGCGAAACCGATGGAAGAACCGATACCACCGAAGAGGGAGTAGATGGCCATAGCGGAGGCAATCTCCTGGTGGGTGATAACGGCCATGACAGCGATCTGACCGCAGGCGGCGAAGAGACCGGTGCCGATACCGTTGAGCATCTGCATGACGACCAGGGCACCGACGGGGGTGCTGGGCTTACGCAGGGGAATCAGGAGAGCGGTACCCAGAAGCATGAAGGGAACACCAGCAAGCGCGACGTACTTGTAGTCACCAGTCCATCTAATGATCAATCCGAAGATGGGGCCGAAGAAGGAGGAGGTCAGGGAGAAGGCGTTCAGGATGTATCCGGCGTAGGTGATGCTCTGTCTGTGGACAACCAGCAGGTAAGACTGGTAGTAGGTATCCCAGGTGAAGATGGAGATGAACATGATTCCGTAGAGAAGGAAGGCGCCGATGAGGGTCGGCTCCTTGAGGTACTTGTAATCAATGAAGCTGACGGGGGCGAGGTACTTCTCCCAGATGTAGATGATCGGGATGAGGACGACTCCGACGACCTCCATAGCAATGATGTAGCCAGTCTTCCAGCCGTTGGGGGCGTAGGAGACGATGCTGAAGGGAAGCATGATCATGGAGAACATGGCAATGATGAGGACAATGCACATGACTATTGGAAACATGGTTAGCGCCTAGTCCCGCGAATTATCCAATCAGCTGAAATGGAAAAACTTACTATCGAACTGAATCAAGTAGTAGATGAAGCCCTGGAGGTAAGAGCGGTCGTTGGACTTAGCCTTGGCCAAGAGACCAGCCTTCTCAGCCTTGCGCTGCATGAGCAGCATGATGGTCAGGGCGGGAATGCAGACACCAGCAAGAATGATGGCGAAGGCACCGAAAGCCCAGCGGAAGTTGAGGTTGGTGTAGAAGAGGTCGGCGATCTTGGGGCCGGCGAAGGTGACGGCAATGGTGGGGGTACCGTTGATTCCGAACATGATCATACGGTTCTGCAGCGAAGTCATATCGGCGATCATGATGTCAATGACGAACATCATGCCAAAGTGACCAACGTAGTAGATGGTGTGGGCGGCAACGTAGGTCTCCATGTTCTTGCAGGTAGCCTTCATGATCATACCGATGACAGAGCACAGGATCATGATGGCGAAACCCTCGGAACGTCCCCAAACGTCGATGATCTTTGCAATGACAAGCTGGCAGCATCCTGACAGAATAGTAGCGAAGATACTGACGATGGCCAGGAGACCGTGCTTTCCGAAGGATGATGTGACGAAGGCGTTCAGGGAGCCCTGAACGGACTGCAGAAGCAGATCGGCGAAGGAGACAAGGTAGAGCCTTTTCAAAACGAACACAAGTCAGTCATTTGCTTCAGGGATCACTTGAAGTTGCCCAGGTGGCGGAATGCGAGATACTCACAAGCAGAACATGATGATCATGGTCTTCTTGGACCACACGGAGGTGATGGCTCTGACACGCTGAACACCACCCTGGAAGTTCTCGCTCTCAGCGTCAGACTCCTGCTTGGTGTCATGGTTGACCTCCTGGGCGCCATTGTCGTAGGCAATGTTCTTCTCATAGTCGATGCCAGCCTCTGTGCGGTGGGCGGCCGTCTGCGGCTCGATGGTAGCCATTGTTGATTATCGGTCGCAAGAAAAAAGGTGACGAAGTGCCACAGTAGAAAAACCCAACGAACAGGGTTTTCAAGAGGGTGGAAACGGGGAAGCTGTTGGCAAGAAGGAATAGTATATTGAAGGCGAATGCCTGTTTGACCTTGCTTGAAGAACCAAGAGAAGGAGAAAACTCAGATCGAGGACACGAGGTTCTATGCGGGCCTTTCTATATTGGCAGATGGACCCCCCGTCCCAACATCTATAAAAATCTCCAGCCGATGTCGCCCAATCTTTGCCTTTATCAGATGATCAGATTAGATGGCAAGGGGCGAATCAAACCTTGGGGCCCATCGGAGGTATGGTTAGGTTCGTGCTAGCGTAGTGGGATCGACCAGGCCGGACAGCTCTAGGTCGGAGGCCGCGTAGCTGGCTAGACCCTCATTCGTCTTGTGGAATGCCCAGGTAAATGGATCGTTGGGGATGGGCGGCTTATACCGGAAAGTGAAGGGATCAGCGAATCCGTTGGTTCAGCGGTCATCATTGGCAGCAAAACTTCGAGAAGAAAAGTGGCGCGAAAGGGTGTGAAGGCCCTTGAAGCAGGTGGAAGGGTCTGTCTCTGCAACTCTGGTATTCGGAGGGCTCCATCATCCATCGTGTCTGGTCGGGCCGCCAACGTGGTGGTGGGGGTGGAGCGACTGGTTTCTGGTTCCTGGTCACTCACATCTCACCAGAATATCTCCAACTCTCCAGTTGCTTCCTGCTGCATGTGGCCGCCGTGTTCCAAGGTCGACGTTGCAAGTGGGTGCGCGGGAGTAACCCTCCTCTCCAGATGCCATCTCCAGCCTGCTTCACATGCCTCGGGAGCTTGTCATCGTACGCACCCTCCTTGAAGCTTTTCATGCTGTGAGTGTTGAAGCCGTCGAACGCCTCCCGAAAAGCTCACCAGGACAGCACCCGTCCCGTCCTACCGCTAGGTAAGCTTCTGCAACTACCGGTAATAGCGATCTAGATTTTCTTCAATTTTGCGGCACAGCCGTTGGCGGTACGGAGTAGAATGGTTTTTTTTCCCTCAACACTTGGCAATGCAGGGAGCATCGCTGAAAACATGGGTGCAAAAACGAGACCAAACAAGGGACCATCTCCCACATATCCGCAAGCTAAGCCAAACCCCCACTTTCAAGCGGGCTTATTATCCATGAACGATCGAATGGTCATGTCCCGTCGGTCAGTGCTGGAGTGACACCACAAGGATCCTTGCAGAAGTAGTCTGTCACCTCAATGTGGCCAATCAACAGCTGTTCCCGTGAAGAGAAATCCAAAAACTCGGCGCCATCCATGCAGACAAGGTGTGCCAGGACGCACATCGCGGCAAGTGGGATCGAGCAGTGAGCAGTGCGAGCCAAGGCGGTGATGGTGACCTCGGTCTCACTCTGTTTTTTCGCCTCCTGCCCGTCACCCGTCTACCATCTGTCCAGGTAGTGATGAGCACCCATAGTGGACTAGATTCCAAAAAGACACCCTATGGGACCATGCGATGATCTGCTGGTGTCTTGATCCTTAGGCTTGGCTTTTTCCCGGAGGGAAGGTTATCATGTACCTCGGGCCACATCAGGGCGATTCCGCCGATCACGGGCCACGGTCGGCGAGGAACGGGAACGGCTGCTGCGTCCGACTTATTGCCAGGACGCCGGCATGATGTGCCGTTAATTACTGTGCCGTTATCCATCTCGAGTGAACCCCCAAATCGTCGAGTCATAGAGAAGGGCGTGATGGTGGGTTAAGCGCAGCTGACGTGGCGCGTTATGTGTTTGATTTCTCTGGCGTCACGGTGTGGCTGTTCAGTTGGTCTGAGTTATTTTGAAGTACGCTTTCAATAAAATGCAATTTTCTATGTGTCAAAAAATGCTTGTCGGCGCCAGAGCGACACGAAAAAGGCTCCACGATCGGTCCTCGTCGCGGAAGTCAAGCGATATTGAGTCTCTCAGCCGTCAATGCAAAACCTGAACGCCAACAGGGGCGCGCTGACCGACCAGGACAATTGCCCAAATTCTCACTGGCCGGTATCGATAGCGGCGGCAGTTCTCGACTGACACCTGAGCGATGTGGGTTTATGGAAGCATTCTTCGACAGGTCAGAAGTACGAACCAACCGAGCAAGTTACTGGAAAGGGAAAATACCCCGAATGGCCAGTCCCCGAGTGTTGGTATCCCTATCACAGGGATATTGGTCGATTGGTTCGAACCGTGGGTTTGTGACGAAGTAGGTCAATTGACTATATGATTCTGCTGCGTAGTTGTAAAAAGGAGGTTCCAACCGTAGGTTGGAACGGCTGCGATAATCGGAAGTAGGGCCCCCCAATTGGCCCCTGCGCAGCCGGCCGTACGCCGCGGTCGAATTGGACTTCCAATCCGACACCGAGAAAAAAAAAAAAGACTCATCAAGAGAAGCTGAGTTTCCAGACAGTCTTGGCCGAATCCGATCCAGAAGGAAAAAAATCATTTAGTATTGCCACAAGCGCCCCAGGCGGTTGTCTCGTAACTTCAATTCTGACTGGATCGGAGGTAATGTGCATCGCCGTCAAATGTCGGTTTTATCACGACGTGCTCCGCGGGAAAGTCCTCACGAGCCCACTGACTCAAGGAAACAAAGACGGCACAGCACCCCAACTTGACAGCCATCGAAATCATCTTTCAGTTTCACACGCCAGACCGTTACGACGATGGGAAAAAATAATTTTCGAGAAGCCGCAATAGACGAGTTGCAGACGACAGTGTCCGAGTTACCCAAGGATGATCCGATTACTCTCCTGGACTCACCGCCTCAGCCTACGATGAACTCGAAAACCTCTCGCCTAGAGTTTCCACGTCCACGGATGAACTAGGACGAGGTCCAACAACGAATAGGCGCGTCAACCCGAATCGAGCTCCTCCAAGAGACGTCCAGGCCTTTCTCAGCCGAAAACTTTTCAGCCAGCAATCTAACACAGCAGGCTGCATTTCTGCTGAGCTGACCATTGAGTTTGCCGACAAGTTTCTCTGAGCGTATGTCAACAAATTTGACATTGTCGAAACAAAGACCCAGCCAATACCGCTTTCTTCGGAGTTTCCGAAGGTATGTCTCGGAGACAAGACACCCATTGACTCTGTGCGGCTGAAATCGCCAGAAGTCGAATTAGCAACATTCTAGAAAGCCATGATTTCTGAGCTTTGGCTTATGTCGCTTTTTACAACACTTGGACAAAACTAATCCCCAGCTACAAAACGAAGTTGTTGTGAAGTCAAACATTGCCAGTAGAATTGTCGGTAGTTCCCTTGTCAAGCTACTTTCTCAAACATGGCCAGTGTTAGTTTCCCTATTACAGGGTAACTAGTTCGAACCGTGGGTTGATAAAGAGATTAATTTAACTATATAAATTTCTACGTAGGTATAAAAAGGAGGTTCTAACTACAGGTTAGGCTAGCTACGATAATCCTAAATAGGGCCCCTAATTAGCCCCTATATAATCGACTATATACTACGGTTAAATTAAACTTCCGATCTAATACTAACTTTTTTTTTTATTAATTTAATTATTATAGTTAGAGGTATAATTCGACTTCGGGCCCGTTTACTAAGTCGTCTCCTTTTCCCCCTTTTCTCTATTCCTTTTATATAACCTATCTTTTTATTTATATATTAACTTTTTTATTACTTACGAATTACTTTAACTCCTTATTAAGTACTACTTTTATAAAAGCGTTAATAAAGTTATTATTATTATTAATCTAATAAATCTTAAGGATCTTATGCCTTTTATACGATTATTTAAGGGTTATAATATTAATTATAAGCCTCTTTTCTTTCGTAGTTCCTAATTTAACGAGATATTTATATAGCGAGTAGGAATTTATATAAACGACCGTTAGGATTAGTAAAAGGCTAAGTCGATCGGTAATTCTCCTTAGCGTTATTAAAATTATATAAGCGAGGTTAACGCTATTAACTATATTATAGACTTTTAATACTAGTATACTTCTCGTTACCCGCTTACTTTTAATTAATAAGTAGTAAATTATATTACTATATATTATAAATTTGCTCTTATTTATACTCTTATTAATAAAAATAATAATATACTCTAATTATAAAATAAGGTCCTTATTATTTATAAATAAGCTATTTACGAATACGTAGAGCTTACTAACTACGAGGTTAATTAAGTAATAAACGAGACCTTAATCAAGATTTAAGTACTACTACTTAAGCTACTTATTAAGTACCTCGACATTTTATTTATTTAGTTCTATAGCCTACGCTACTCTAGTATAATTAAAAGTTACCTCGGGCTAGTATATATTTATAATATATACCTCTTGTATAAACTTAGCTTTATATTACTTTTTAATATCGATTACGTTCGGATTAACGAGGCTAATTTTCTTATTTTACCCCTTTTATTAAAAAACGACGGTTTTTTTTTTAATTATAAAAATCTTATTATTAAATACTAATAAGTTATTTATTATAAGGACCTCTTTTAGCTTCGCTATAAAGCCTACTTTTTAGAGCTCTTTATCCTCTTTTTTTATAAAGTTAATATTAGATAGGCCTAATATATTATTAGTCTATATTTTAATAATTTTAAATTAGTTACCTTTATACTTAGAGATTAATAAGTACGGGTCGTATATAAATATAATTATTAATAATTAATTAATATAAAAGTCGTAGTAGGTAGCTTATTAATAAGTACCCGATTCTACGAGCCTATATAATAGCTTAAGTACTTTAATAATCGTGCTTTTTAAGTACTTACTAACTATTTCTTTTAATAAATAGGCTAAGATTTTCTTTATAAGCCCTATAGCTAATTAGGTATATACCTAGGTAATATTATAGCTCTAAATCTCGTACCCCTTTTTCCGTAATAATACTATTAGTATTATTATTAATTATTAGCTATAGTGCTATATAGTGGGCGATTATATAAGTAGCGTTACTTTTTTAATATTACTGTATTTTAAATTACGTATTTAGACTTCTCGTATAGCTAGGGTATTCTTTTCTTTTTAATCTTACGAACTATTTATAATTTAAATATATAGAGGTTTATATACTTCTCTAAGTCGTAGAGAATAAATCGATAGACCCCTTAATTATAAAGAGTATCTACTTTAATAAAATCTAATTCTTTATATAGCTTTTTAATAATTATAATTATGCCTTTTTTATATAGTTTAACTACTAGCTCGAAATTAGCTTTCTTTTTTATTATATAAAAAGTATTAATTACCTTGTTATTAATAATAAATTACTACGTTAGTACTTATTATTATAGCCTTTTATAACGTCTCGCTAGTAGTATTAGTACCTTTTTAGTAATTTACTTTTCTTTATTATTTATTAGTACTATTATAACGATTTTATTAAGGATAATTTCTTATACCTCTACTACGGGTTATATAGTTTCCCCTAGCTCTTTTTCTTTTTATAAGTTAAAAATTACCTCGTTAAGATCTATATAATATAGTCTTATTACTGTAATCGATACTTTAAGAGATTAGTTACGATCCCTTATAACTATATAAGATTGCTTATTAATAAAGATTAATTTATATAGCCTAGCTTATTATTAAGTAATTTCGTACTATACTTATATATTTAAATTTAGTAATATATCTAAATTACCCCTTATATTAGGCCTATTATATATAGTAATTATTTCGTTAACTTACTTTTTTATATTTATTTTATATAGTACTTATATTATTATTTTAATTACTTAGGCTCGTTAGTTTATGTCTAGTAATAGTAGCGAGGCTAAGGTCGTTCTTAGATATACTCTAAATACGAGAAGCGTTAGTATAAGCCCGTTAGGCCCTATAATATTATTATAGTATTTAAGTACTGTTTAGAGGTATTCGTCGTTAGTAAAATTTAGATTTCTTTTTTTAATAATTCTAAATACCCTTTTTAGTTACTAGTGTGCCCTTTTTATTTTTTTAATACTATAGTACGCTTTAACGGGTATGACTTTTAGCTATATACTATAGGCCGTCGTATTCTCTCTAAATTTTACTAATTTAAAGCTAGTACTAGCGTCGGTTCTAATGCTATTTAGCGGTCCTTAGTATATATTAATCTAGCTTTTTTATAGGGCTATTTATACTATTTTCATTTATAAATCCTAGAAGAATTGCCCTATTTAAAAGGATATAGTTATATTAATTATGTATAAAACTAGCCGACTATTTAAGTAGAAAATATTAACGATAATTTCTTAATTAAAGTTAAGCTTATTACGTAATTTAAATTTAAACCTACGTAGGCTCTGTGTATTTATTTAGTATTAATAGTATACTTTTATTAACTACTCTAGCGCTCCTATTTTAATATTATTATTACTTAATTACTTTAGGAGGTTATATAGCCTTGTGATTAATAAGTAGCTAAATCTTTAGTATAATTATCTAAGCTTATTTTTTGTTAAGTAATTAATTAACTTTATATCGTTAGTAAGCTTTATAAACACGTGCCCTTATTGTCGTTTAACTATTTTAAAATACCTACCGCTAGAGATTCTATTTTTTATATTATTAAAGATAATACTTAGTCGATCTATATTTTTTAGATATAGTAAAAATAGGGTATTAATAAGTAAAATATAGAAGGTTATTATTCTAAAGTATATTTCTATTTTTACTATACTTAGTATAACGATTTCCTTACTTAGGCCGAAGTTAATTTTCGTAATACTTACCGTTAACGTATTAAGTATTACTAACGCAATCTTCTATAGTACCTAGAATTACCCTTTTTTTCTTATTAACTATTACGATACTCTAGTGTCTAGGATAATCCCTTAGAAATTATTTAGGCCGTACTTTTTATTTACGTAAAATACTTATATAAGCTTAGTATTTAAGTAATCTAGGTAGTATAAAAAGGACCCCTCTAACTACCCCTAGATTTACTTAGTATTTTATTTCTTTTCTTTAGGTATTAAGAGAGGTAGCGTCTTCTTTTTAAATATTAAGAGGGTAGACTTCGGCCCTATTAGATTTATGTCGGATCGGAAGTCCAATTCGACCGCGGCATACAGTCGATCGCGCAGGGGCTAATTAGGGGCCCTATTTAGGATTATTATAGCTAGCCCAACCTGCGGTTAGAACCTCCTTTTTATACTTATATAGAAATTTATATAATTAAATTAATCTCTTTATTAACCTACGGTTCGAACTAATTCCTTTATAATAAGAAAACCTATACTAATTAGTAGTTTAATTCTATTATTATAGATTAGTAAGGTATCTTATTACGTAGAAGAGATGACTTTTTAATACCGTACGGAATAGGAGATTTATACTAATTAACCTTATAGAAGTAACGAAAAGGAGGCGATTTTTGAATACTATACGGAATTAAGTAATCGTAGCCCTTTATTACTTACGAGAGGTCGACGTTTATTATATTAAACTACGCTAATTAATAGAACTACTTAAGTAATTAGTATTTTATTATTACTTTAAGTAGCTTTTTTATTAAATAACTTTTTAACGGCCGGCCTATAATTAAAAATTAACTAAGTAATAAAAGGGACCGCTAAAAAAGCGATAATTACCTAACTATAATTAGGCTATAAAAAAGACTACTTAAAAAGATATAAAATAGGGTACTAAGGGGCCGTAAAAAGAAAATCTCTAAGGTATCTAACCCTACTAAGTATAAATAATAAGTAGTATTTTTAATAAGTCCTTAAGGCCTATAATTTTATAAAAAAGGGGGAGCTTAACTTTACTAACCGTACTTAATAGCCTATACGGCTTTTTTACGAGCCGCTTAGTATTTATATTTAACTATTTTTATAAAATACTACCCTAGAGGAGGTAGGTTAAAAAAAGAAGCTATTTAGAGGTTATAGAGAGTACGAGGCTTAGGAGGTTAGAAATATATAAAATAATAGAAGTTAGTAACTAATAAAGATTACAAAACTAATTATTATATTTTTTTATAATAATATAAATATCTACCGCTACTATTAAAAAAAGGGGGTTATTAAAACCTACTTTTTTATTTTAAATAAAAAAGAGGTTTTAGTAAGTACAATAGCTAGCGATCTAGAAGGGTAGTAGTAGTTACTAGAGATAGTAAAAACGAGAGTAATAATAAGATAGTAAGAGGAAATAAGAATCTCCTAGACCTTAATAAATTCGTTAAGTAGTAAAAATATAGGCTTATTATAGCTAATATATAGATTAAATATATCCTTATTAAAATTAAATACGTTAGTAATTATTAATACGGGTATAGGCTAGAGTACGACCCCTAGCGAGTTAGGGTAAAGAAGAAGAGGAAAAAACCGGATCTTAAATAGAATCCCGATCCCTTATAAGTAAATAAATATTAACCCGGACTATTAAGGGACGTAGATATATAGTATTATAAATTAGCTTAATAATAAGTAAATTAACGTAGTATTAATTTATTTAACTAAGGTTTATAAAAAAAAGGGACTATAGGGGTAACCTTTGTTTTATAAGATCGTAAACGACCTTAGCTACTAGCTAAATAAATAGTTTATAAACGTAAGCTTAAGAATTATAAAAGTAGTTAATAAATTCCTCTACGGGCAAGGGGTATTATTAACGTAATTATAATTATAAAAACTATATAAAATCCTAGTAATAATAATTATAAAAAAGGAATTTGTATTTTAGAACTAAGTATAAGTTAATAGGGTATATAATCGTTTTAATAAATTTAGAAAAAGGGTAAACGATATAGATTTCCTCTTTATAATTACTAATAGTAATTTATTATTATAAAAGGATATATAGAGGTAAAATATAGTACTAAAAGTCCGATAATTAATAATTCTGCTTATTTCGATCTATAGCTCGTCGCTATTACTAATACGAAATTCGGTACTAATTAGCTAATAAGAAAGGAGATAGACGACCTAAAGTTACTAATAATACGTAATAACGTAAGGATTATATATAAATACTAAAAATCTAATAATAAATACGAGGTAATTTATAGACTTTAAAAAGATCTTTCTAAAAGAGAAATTATACTCTAGGGAGAAGTATAAGGTTTTATAAGAAACCTTAATAATATTTTACGATTATTATAAAAAGGTCGGGATTAGGGAATATTAGTACTATTTAGTAATTAATATTATACTTATAAGTAAAGTATCTAATTACTACTACGAGGTAGTGCGTAATCTTAATTAAAACGACTTTTTTAGTATTATTAACGTAATCCGAAGCCGTTTTAAGACCTATAATAGGAATTTAGAGCTCCTATCCGAGCTATAAGTAATTTTTTTTATATTTATAGCTAGGATAATAGAGGGTAAATTACGAATAGAGATCCTTAAAGAGCTTATTAATCGAATTAATAAGCTAATAAAAACCTAGCTAAATAAGAGAACTAACGAGCGGAAAGTTAGATATCTCTATACTATAATTTAATATATACTAAAAATAAAAATAACCCTATACTAAGTACCCGAAGACTATAAGACGCTTTACTTAAGGCTAAGATCTAGTTTTAATATTAAAATAAGAATACCGTACTAAACCTACTTCTAAGTATATAACGGCCCTTATTAGTAATACTAGGTTAATTAAATATATAATAAAAAAGGGAAAGAAGCTAGGTATAGTAATTACTAATAAGGAGGCCTAGATTTATTAAATAGGTAAAGATTTAACTCGTAAGTAGGGTAATAAAAAAAATAGTACTTTATTTATAAAAAAGATAGATATTAGTTAAGTAATTACTTAGAAAAAGAGCGTACTAAATCGTACAAATAGTATAAAAAGTTAAGGATAATAAAAAGTAAAACTAGCCCTAATCGATTTAACTAATTCTTTATAATATATAAGAGTAGATCCGGGGGTATAGAACTTAGCGAAGGTAGCTAGTTTAGCGTTTTAAAATATCCGTACTCTATAAGAGACTTAGAAAATAAAAAAGACCTTATACCCTATACTAACGAATTAGATTATAACGAAATTAATAATATTAATTACTCCTTTTTTACCCCGTTAGCCTCGGGAGGATATATAAAAATAAATAGGTAAAAAGTAATAAAAGCTCTTAATAAGTAGGCTTTTATTTATAAATAGTAAGGGAAAGTCCCCTAGATAACGGGTACGAAGAGGGGCGAAGGGGGTAAATTATAATCTAGCTTACTAAATCTAATAATACTAGATTTACCTCTCTTAATACTTAAGGAAAAATTAAGTACTAAGTAATTATAATAGTAGCTAGGGGGGTCCTTTTTATACTACTTAAATAACTCGAACGCTAAGCTCGTTTAGGTATTTTATATAAGCGAAAGGTATAGCTTAGAAACTTTCTAGGGGATTATCCTAGATACTAGGGTATTATAATAGTTAATAAAATGAAAAGGGTAATTCTAGGCGCTATAGAAGATCGTATTAGTAATATTTAATATATTAATAATAAGTATTATAAAGATTAGCTTCGGCCTAGGTAAGGAAATCGTCGCCCTAGGTATAGTAAAAGTTAAGACGTACTTCGGAACGATAACTTTCTATATTTTACCCGTTAATATACTATTTTTATTATATTTAAAAAATATAAATTGACTAAGTATTATTTTTAATAATACGAGGAATAGAATTTCTAGTAGTAAGTACTTCGAAATAGTTAAATAATAATAGGGGCACGCGTTTATAAGGCTTATTAATAATACGAAGTTAATTAATTACCTAACGGAAAGTGAGCTTAGATAATTATACTAAAGATTTAATTACCCGTTAGTTACGAGGCTATATAACTTCCTAAAGTAATTAAGTAATAATAATATCGAAATAGGGGTGCTAGAGTAGTTAATAAAAGTGTGCTATTAATGCTAAATAAATACGCAGAGCCTACGTAAGTTTAAATTTAAATTATATAATAAGCTTAACTTTAATTAAGAAATTATTATTAATATTTTTTATTTAAATAATTAGCTAGTCCTATACGTAATTAACGTAGCTATATCCTTTTAAATAAGGTAATTCCTCTGGGATTTATAAGTAAAAATAGTATAAATAGCCCTATAAAAAAGCTAGATTAATATATACTAAGGACTACTAAACGGTATTAGAACTAACGCTAGTACTAGTTTTAAGTTAGTAGAATTTAGAGAGAATACGACGGCCTATAGTATATAGCTAAAAGTCGTGCCCGCTAAAGCGTACTATAGTATTAGAAAAGTAGAAAGGGTATATTAGTAATTAAAAAGGGTATTTAGAATTATTAAAAAAAAAATCTAGATTTTACTAATAACAAATACCTCTAGATAGTACTTAAATACTATAATAATACTATAGGGCTTAATAAGCTTATATTAATACTTCTTATATTTAGAGTATATTTAAGAACGACCTTAGCCTCGCTACTATTATTAAATATAAGCTAACGAGCCCGAGTAATTAAAAAAGTAATACGGGTACTATGCGAGGTAAGTATAAAAAAGTAAGTTAACGAGGTAATTATTACGTATAATAGGCCCGATATAGGGGGTAATTTAGATATATTACTAAATTCGGATATATAAGTATAGTACGAAATTACTTAATAATAGGCTAGGTTATATAAATTAATCTTTATTAATAAACGCTTTTATATAGTTATAAAAAATCGTAACTAACCCCTCGAGGTATTAATTATAATAATAAAACTATATTATATAAATCCTAGCGAAGTAATTTTTAACTTATAAAAAGAAAAAGAGCTAAGGGAAACTATATAACCTGTAGTAAAGGTATAAGAAATTATCTTTAATAAAATCGTTATAATAATACTAATAAATAATAAGGAAAAAGAAATTATTAAAAGGGTACTAATACTACTAGCGAGACGTTATAGAAGACTACGATAGTAAGTATTAACGTAGTAATTTATTATTAGTGACGAGGTAATTAATACTTTTTATATAATAAAAGAGAAAGCTAATTTCGAGCTAGTAGTTAAACTACGTAAAAAAGGCGTAATTATAACTATTAAAGAGCTATATAAAGAATTAGATCTTATTAAAGTAGATACTTTTTATAATTAAGGGGTCTATTAATTTATTTTTTATAACTTAAAGAAGTATATAAACCTCTATATATTTAAATTATAAATAGTTCGTAAGATTAAAGGGAAAGGAATACCCTAGCCGTATAAGAAGTCTAGATACGTAATTTAGGGGTACGGCAATGTTAAAAAAGTGACGTTACTTATATAATTACTTATTATATAGCGCTATAGCTAACGATTAATAATAGTACTAATAGTATTACTATAGAAAAAGGGGTACGAGATTTGGAGCCGTAATATTACCTAAGTATATACCTAATTAGCTATAGGGCTTATAAGGAAAATCTTAGCCTATTTACTAAAGGAAATAGCTAGTAAGTACTTAAAAAGTACGATTATTAAAGTATTTAAACTACTATATAGGCTCGTAGAATTAGGTACTTATTAATAGGCTACTTATTATAATTTTATATTAATTAATTATTAATAGTTATATCTATATACGACCCGTGCTTACTAATCTCTGAGTACGTAAGTAACTAATTTAGAATTATTAAAATATAGACTAATAATATATTAGGCCTATTTAATATTAACTTTATAAAAAAAGAAGATAAGAAGTTTTAAAAAGCGGGCTTTATAACGAAGTTAAAAAAGGTCCTTATAATAAATAACTTATTAGTATTTAACGGCGGGATTCTTATAATTAAGGGGGAAACTATTATTTTTTAATAAAAGGGGTAAAATAAAGAAATTAACCTTGTTAATCTAAATATAATTAACGTTAAAAAGTAATATAGGGCTAAGCTCGTACGAGGGGTATATATTACGAGTATATATTAACCCGAGGTAACTTTTAACTATACTAAAGTAGCGTAAGTTATAGAACTAAATAAATAAGACGTCGAGGTACTTAATAAGTAGCTTAAGTAGTAGTACTTAAATCTCGATCGAGGTCTTATTTACTACTTAATCGACCTTATAGCTAGTAAGCTCTATATGTTTATAAATAGCTTATTTATAAATAATAAGGACCTTATTTTATAATTAGGGTATATTATTATTCTTATTAACAAGAGTATAAGTAAGAGCGAATTTATAATATATAGTAATATAATTTACTACTTATTAATTAAAAGTAAGTAAATAACGAGAAGTATATTAGTATTAAAAATCTATAGTATAATTAACGGCGTTAACCTCGCCTATATAATGTTAATAACGTTAAAGAGAATTACTAATTAGCTTAGCTTTTTACTAATCTTAACGGTCGTTTATATAAATTCTTACTCGTTATATAAATATTTTATTAAATTAGAAACTACGAAAGAAAAGAGGCTTATAATCAATATTATAGCCCTTAAGTAATTATATAAAAGGCGTAAGATCCTTAAGATTTATTACATTAATAGCGATAATAACCTTACTAACGCTTTTATAAAAATAGTACTTAATAAGGGGTTAAAGTAATTCGTAAGTAGTAAAAAAGTTAATATATAAATAAAAAAATAGGTTATATAAAAGGAATAGAGAAAAGGGGGAAAAGGAGACGACTTAGTAAACAGGCCCGAGATCGAATTATATATCTAATTATAATAATTAAATTAATAAAAAAAAGAGAAAGTTAGTATTAAATCGGAAGTCTAATTTAACCGCGGTATATAGTCGATAGTATAGGGGCTAATTAGGGGCCCTATTTAGGATTATCGTAGCTAGCCTAACTTGCGGTTAGAACCTCCTTTTTATACTTATATAGAAATTTATATAGTTAAATTAATCTCTTTATTAACCCACGGTTCGAACTAATTCCCCTGTAATAGGGAAACCTATAATTTATTTTTTTAGCTACCTCCGTATTTATTACCTAAGGGATCTTTTCTTACTATCCGTAGAGAAAAGCTTACTTATTAAGAGCTTTTATTACCTTTTATTTATTTAGCTTTATATATCCTTCCGAGGCTAACGGTACGAAAAAAGAGTAGTTAATATTATTAACTTTATTATAATTTAATTTATTAGTATAGGGGGTAAGATTTTTTTTATTTTCTAAATCTCTTATAGGGTATAGATACTTTAGGATACTAAACTAGCTACCTTTACTAGGTTTTATGCCCCCGGATCTGCCCTTATATATAATAAAGAATTAGTTAAATCGATAAGGGCTAGTTTTTTTATTTATTACCCTCGATTTTTTATATTATTTATATAATTTAGTACGCTCTTTTTCTAAGTAGTTACTTAACTAATATTTATCTTTTTTATAAATAAAGTATTATTTTTTATATTATTTTACTTATAAGTTAAATCTCTATTTATTTAACGAATCTAGGCCTCTTTATTAGCGATTACTATACTTAGCTTTTTTTTCTTTTTTATTATACGTTCGATTAACCTAGTACTATTAGTAAGGGCTATTGTATATCTAGAGGTAGGTTTAGTATAGTATTCTCGCCTTAATATTAAAACTAGATCTTAGCCTCGAGTAGAGCGTTTCGTAATCTTCGGGTACTTAGTATAGGGTTATTTTTATTTTTAGTATACGTTAGATTATAATATAAAAATATCTAACTTTTTACTTATTAGTTCCCTTATTTAGCTAGGTTTTTATTAGCTTATTAATTTAATTAATAAGCTTTTTAAGGATCTTTATTTATAATTTACCCTCTATTATCCTAGCTATAAATATAAAAAAAATTACTTATAGCTCGGATAGGAGCTCTAGATTCTTATTATAAGTTTTAAAGTAGCTTTAGATTACGTTAATAATACTAAGAAAGTCGTTTTAATCGAGATTATATACTACTTCGTAATAGTAATTAGAAGCTTTATTTATAAGTACGATATTAATTACTAAATAGTATTAGTATTCCCTAATCCCGACCTTTTTATAATAATTATAAAATATTATTAAGGTTTTTTATAAGACCTTATACTTCCCCCTAGAATATAATTTCTTTTTTAAAAAGATCTTTTTAAGGTCTATAAATTACCTCGTATTTACTATTAGATTTTTAGTATTTATATACGATCCCTGCGTCGTTACGTATTATTAATAACTTTAGGTCGTTTACTTCTTTTCTTATTAACTAATTAGCGCCGAATTTCGTAATAATAGCAGCGACGAGCTATAGATTAAAATAAGTAGAATTATTAATTATTATACTTTTAGTACTATATTTTATTTTTATATATCTTTTTATAATAATAGATTACTGTTAGTAATTATAGAGAGGAAATCTATATCGTTTATCCTTTTTTTAAATTTATTAAAGCGATTATATACCCTATTAACTTATACTTAGTTCTATAGTATAAATTCCTTTTTTATAATCGTTATTACTAAGATTTTATATAGTTCTTATAATTATAATTATATTAATAATACTCTTTACTCGTAAAGGAATTTATTAACTACTTTTATAATTCCTAGGCTTACGCTTATAAACTATTTATTTAATTAGTAACTAAAGTCGTTTACGATTTTATAAAATAGGAGTTACCCCTATGGCCCCTTTTTTTTATAAACCTTAGTTAAATAAATTAATACTACGTTAATTTATTTATTATTAAGCTAATTTACGATCTTATATATTTATGTCCCTTAATAGTCTAAGTTAATATTTATTTATTTATAAAAGATCGGGATTCTATCTAGGATCGGGTTTTTTTCTTTTCTTTTTTACCCTAACTTACTAAGGGTCGTACTCTAGCTTATGCTCATATTAGCGGCCGCTAGCGTATTTAATCTTAATAAGGATATATTTAATTTATATATTAATTATAATAAACCCGTGCTTTTACTATTTACTAAATTTATTAAGGTTTAAAAGATTCTTATTTCTTTTTATTATCTCGTTATTACTCTCGTTTTTATTATTTTTAGTAACTATTACTACCCTTTTAAATTACTAATTATCGTACTTACTAAGACCTCTTTTTTATTTAGTATAAAAAAATAGGTTTTAATAACCCCTTTTTAATAATAGCGGTAAACGTTTATATTATTATAAGAAGATATAGTAATTAGTCTTAGGATCTTTACTAATTATTAATTTTTATTATTCTATATACTTCTAGCCTCCTAAGCCTCGTACTCTCCGTAATTTTTAAATAACTTCTTTTTTTAACTTACCTTTTCTAAGGTAGTATTTTATAAAAATAGTCAAATATAAATACTAAGTAGCTCGTAGAGGAGCTATATAAGTTATTAAATATAGTTAATAAAGTTAAGCCCCCCCCTTTTTTATAAAGTCGTAGGCTTTAAGAACTTATTAAAAATACTACTTATTACTTATACTCAGTAGGGTTAGATACTTTAGAGAGTTTCCTCTTATAGCCCCTCGGTACCCTATTTTATATCTTTTTAAATAGTTTTTTTTATAGCCTAATTATAGTTAAGTAATTATTACTTTTTTAACAATCCCTTTTATTACTTAGTTAGTTTCTAATCGTAGGCCGGCTATTAAAAAGTTATTTAATAAAAAAGCTACTTAAGGCGACGGTAAAAGGTTAGTTACTTAAGTAGTTCTATTAATTAATATAGTTTAATATAATAAACGTCGACCTTTTATAAGTAGTAAAGGGCTATAATTACTCGATTTTATATAGTATTTAAAAATCGCCTCTTTTTTTATTTACTTTTATAAAGTTAATTAGTACGAATTTCTTATTTTATATAGTATTAAGAGGTTATCTCTTTTATATAATAAGATATTTTACTAATTTATAATAATAGAATTTAATTATTAATTAGTATTAGTTTTTTTATTATAGGGTAACTAGTTCGAACCGTAGGTTAACGAAGAGATTAATTAAACTATATAAATTTTTACGTAGGTATAAAAAGGAGGTTCTAACCGCAGGTTAGGCTGGCTACGATAATCCTAAATAGGGCCCCTAATTGGCCCCTGCGCAATCGACTATATGCCGCGGTCGAATTAGACTTCCGATCCGACAGCCAGAGATTTGAGCTGCGAGCCCAGATCACCACTTATACGGCTCTACTAGGCGTGTCTTGGTCAGGCATTGAACACAAAGAAATAACCGAGTCCTCGCTGTTTTTCGTTATGAGGTTACTAATGAGTTGGGTTTCACGACATAATTCGAATTCCGGGCCAACACTGAAGTGAAGAAGAGCGATTATCCGGGTTTTGGGATCATTTACAGTTTGAAAGACAAGTCTTTGGCACGATCAAGTAGACGAGCAAAGATGACGTTGCATTCAAAATGTTTAAGTTGAGATCTTGGTGCTCCTTGCTACGCGGAAGTAGAGACTTGAGTCAGAATTTCCACCACAATACTCTGAGTATTTGTTCGACAACATTTGATGAAACGAGTTTTGCTTCAAGCATAGAACATTGCAACTTTCTCATGGAGTTCAAGATCCACGTATCTGCAGTCTTTCTAGTGTTGAAAGCCTCAGAATGGTAACAGCTTTTCGAAAATGGCTACATGATGCGAACGGATTATAGGTGGTAAAATTTGTGGTTCCTGTAGAGAGTAGACAAACTCATGGTAGAGCTCGATATATGCTGCGTAAGTCAGAACTATGGGGCTGCGGGCTGAGTGGTAGTTTTAGATTCTACATATATCATCGAAAGTCATTGGTTTCCTTCTGAAATTCTGTAAGAAGCCGCCTAAGGGAGAACTGCGAGCAAATGTACGCCGATGGTACAGCCTTGGAATAATCTTATCACAGAGTACGACAATTTTAACCAAAGTCCCGATGGGCTACTAAAGTATAGCTTAGATCGGAATTGCAATACGCAGGGACCTGCAAGGCTCGCAGCCTCGCAGTAGCAGGTGTTAGTATCCCTATTATAGGGTAATTAGTTCGAACCGTGGGGTAACGAAGAGATTAATTAAACTATATAAATTTCTACGTAAGTATAAAAAGGAGGTTCTAACTATAAGTTAAGTAGGCTATAATAATCGTAAGTAGGGGTTATAATTAGCCCCTACGCGGCCGCTATATACCGAGGTTAAATTAGACTTCTAATCTAATAGTAACTTTCTCTTTTTTTTATTAATTTACTTATTATAGTTAGAGGTATAATTTAACCTCGGGCCCGTTTATTAAGTTATTTCTTTTTTCTCTTTTGTTTTACTCTTTTTATATAACTTATCTTTTTATTTATACGTTACTTTTTTACTACTTACGAATTACTCTAACCCCTTATTTAGTATTACTTTTATAAAAGTATTAGCGAGGTTATTATTATTATTATTAATTTAATAGATTTTAAGTATCTCGTGCTTTTTATATAATTACCTAAGGGCTATAATATTAATTATGAGCCTCTTTTTTTTTATAGTTCTTAATTTAATAAGATATTCGTATAGTAAATAAAAATTAGTATAGATAACCATTAGGATTAGTAAAAGGTTAAGTCGATTAGTAATCCTTTTTAACGTTATTAAAATTATATAAGCGAGGTTAACGCCGTTAACTATACTATAAACTTCTAATATAAATATATTTTTTATTATTTATTCATTTTTAGTTAATAAGTAGTAGATTATATTATTATAAATTATAAATTCGCTCTAATTTAGACTCTCGTTAGCTAGGATAATAATATACTCTAATTACGAAGTAAGGTCGTTATTATTTATAAATAACTTATTAATAAAGACGTAGAGCTTACTAGTTATAAAGTCGATTAGGTAGTAAATAAAGCCTCGATTAAAGTTCGACTATTACTACTTAAGCGACTTATTAAATACTTTAATATTTTATTTATTTAGTTTTATAGCTTACGCTACTTTAATATAGTTAGAAATCGCCTCGGGTTAGTATATACTTATAATATATACCCCTCGTACGAGCTTAGCCTTATATTACTTTTTAATATTAATTACGTTTAAATTAACGAGGCTAATTTTTTTACCCTACCCCTTTTATTAAAAAATAACGGTTTCCTTTTTAATTATAAAAATTTTATTATTAAACGCTAGTAGGGTATTCGTTATAAAGATCTTTTTTAGCTTTATTACAAAGCCCGCTTTTTAGAGTTTTTTATTCCCTTCTTTTATAAAATCAATATTAAATAGGCCTAGTATATTATCGGTTTGTATTTTAATAATACTAAATTAGTCGCCTTCGTATTTAGAGACTAGTAGGTATAGATCGTACGTAGATATAACTATTAATAATTAATTAACATAAAAAACGTAGTATATAGCTTATTAATAGGTACCTAATTTTGCGAGCTTATATAGTAGCTTAAGTACCTTAATAATCGTACTTTTTGAGTACTTACTAGCTATTTCTTTTAGTAAATAAGCTAGGATTTTTCTTATAAGCCCTGTGGCTAATTAAGTATAGGCCTAGGTAATATTATAGCTTTAAATTTCGTATCCCTTTTTCTATAGCGATACTATTAGTACTATTATTAGCCGTTAGCTATAGCGCTATACTATAAGTAATTGCGTAAGTAATATTACTTTTTTAACGTCGCCGTACTCCTAAATTAAATACCTAGATTTCTTATATAGTTAGGGTGTTTTTTTTTTTTAATTTTACGAACTATTTATGATTTAAATATATAGAGATTTATATACTTTTTTAGGTCGTAAAGAATAAATTAATAAACCTTTTAATTATAAAGAGTATTTACTCTAATAAGATTTAATTCCTTATATAGCTTTTTAATAGTTATAATTACGCCTTCTTTACGTAGTTTAATTACTAGCTCGAAATTAGCTTTCTTTTTTACTATATAAAAGGTATTAATTACCTCGTTATTAATAATAAATTACCGCATTAGGGCTTACTATCGTAGTCTTTTACGACGTCTTACTAATAGTATTAGTACCCTTTTAATAATTTCCTTTTCCTCGTCGTTTATTAGTATTATTACGACGATTTTATTAAGAAGAATTTCTTATACCTCTACTACGGGTTATATAGTTTCCCCTAGCTCTTCTTTTTCTTATAAGTTAAAAATTACCTCGATAAGATCTATATAATATAGTCTAACTACTATAATTAATACTTTAAGTAGTTAGTTATAATCTCTCGTAACTACGTAAGAGCGCTCGTTAATAAAAATTAATTTATATAGCCTAGCCTATTATTAAGTAATTTCGTACTATACTCGTATATTTAAATTCAATAAAATATCTAAATTAACCCCTATATTAAGTTTATTATATATAATAATTACCTCGTTAATTCACTTTTTTATACTTACTTTATATAGTACTTATATTACTTTCTTAACTACTCGGGCTCGTTAGCTTATATTTAGTAATAATAATAAGCCTAAAGTCGTTCTTAAATATACTCTAAATATTAAAAACGTTAGTATAAGCCCGTTAGGCCCTATAGTATTATTATAGTATTTAAGTACTATTTAGAAGTATTCGTCGTTAACAAAATCGGGATTTTCTTTTTTAATAATTCTAAATACCTTTTTTAGTTATTAGTATGCCCTTTTTACTTTTTTAATACTATAGTACGCTTTAATAAGCAAGATTTTTAACTATATACTATAGGCCGCTATATTTTTCTTAAATTTTATTAATTTAAAAGTAGTACTAGCGTCGGTCCTAATACTATCTAGCGGTCCTTAGTATATATTAATCTAGCTTTGTCATAGGGCTACTTATACTATCTTTATTTATAAATCCTAAAGGAATTACCTTATTTAAAATAATATAACTTTATTAATTATATATAGGACTAGTCGACTATTTAAGTAGAAAATATTAACGACGATTTCCTAATTAAAGTTAAGCTAATTACGTAATTTAAATTTAAATTTGCGTAGGCTCTGCGTATTTATTTAGTATTATTAATATACTTTTATTAACTACTCTAGCGCTCCTATTTTAATATTATCATTACTTAATTACTTTAAGAGGTTATATAGCCTCGCAATTAACAGGTACCTAAATCTTTAGTATAGTTATTTAAGCTCATTTTTTATTAAGTAATTAATTAACTTCGTATCGTTAATAAGCTTTATAAACGCGTATCCCTATCGTTTTTTAACTATTTTAAAGTACTTATTACTAGAGATTCTATTCCTTATATTATTAAATATAATACTTAGTTAGTTTATATTTTTTAAATATAAGAGAAATAGGGTATTAATAAGTAAAATATAAAAAGTTATCGTTCTAAAATACGTCTCTACTTTTACTATACCTAGGGTAACGATTTCCTTACCTAGGCTAAAGCTAATTCCTATAATACCCGCTATTAATATATTAAGTATTACTAGTGCGATTTTTTATAACGCTTAGAATTACCCTTTTCCTCTTATTAACTATTACAATACCCTAATATTTAGAATAATTCTATAAATATTATCTAGGCCGTACTTTTCGCTCGTATAAAATGTTTATATAAGCTTAGTATCTAAGTAATTTAGGTAGTATAAAGAGGACCTTTTTAACTACCCTTAGAATTACTTAGTACTATTTTTCTTTTTTTAATATTAAGAAGAACCCTATCTTCTCCTTAGGTATTAAGAAAATAAAATTCGGCCCTATTGAATTCGTTCTTTTAGCTATTTTTATATCTATTATCTAAAGAACCTTTTTTTATTATTCATAAATAAAAGCTTATTTATTAAAAACTTTTATTATTTCTTATTTATTTAGCTTTATATATCCTCTAGAGGCTAATAGGGTAAAAAAAGAGTAGTTAATCTCGTCGATTTTATTATAATCTAATTCGTTAATATAAGGGGCGAGATCTTTTTTATTTTCTAAATTTCCTATAGGGTACGGATATTTTAAGTTACTAATTTAGTTACTTTTACTAAGTTCCGTACCCCCGGATCTACCTTTATATATAATAAGGAATTAATTAAACTAACGAGGGCTAGTTTTACTATTTACTACCCTCGACTTTTTATATTATTTATATAATTTAGTACGCTCTTTTTTAGAGTAGTTACTTAACTAATATTTATCCTTTTTATAAATAAAGTACTACTTTTTTTATTACCCTATTTGTAAGTTAAATCTTTACTTATTTAACGAATTTAGGCCTCCTTATTAGTAATTACTATACTTAGCCTCTTTTCTTTTTTTATTATACGTCCGATCGACTTAATATTATTAATAAGGGCCGTTATATACTTAGAAGTAGGTTTAGTATAGTATTCTTATTTTAATATTAAAACTAGATCTTAGTCTCGAGTAAAGTATCTCGTAGTTTTTAAGTATTTAATATAAGGTTATTTTTATTTTTAATACGTACTAAACTATAATATAAAAATATCCGACTTTTCGTTCGTTAGTCCCCTTATTTAGCTAAGTTTTTACTAGCTTATTAATTCGATTAATTAGCTTTTTAAAGATTTTTACTCGCAATTTACCTTTTATTATCTAGGCTATAAATATAAAACAAATCGCTTATAATTTAAATAAGAGTTCTAAATTCTTATTATAGGTTTTAAAGCGGCTTTGGATTACGTTAATAATACTAAAAAAGTCGTTTTAATTAAGATTACGTACCGCTTCGTAATAATAATTAAAGGCCTTGTTTATAAGTACGATATTAATTACTAAATAGTACTAGTATTCCCTAATCCCGACTTTTTCGTAATAATTATAAAATATTATTAGGGTTTTTTATAAGACCTCGTACTTCTCCCTAGAGTATAATTTCTCTCTTAAAAAGATCTTTTTAAAATTTATAAATTACCTCGTATTTATTACTATATTTTTAGTATTTATATATAATCCCTACGTTATTATATATTATTAGTAACTTCGGGTCGTTTACTTCTTTTCTTATTAACTAATTAATACTAAATTTCGTATTAATAATAATAACGAGCTATAGATCGAAATAAGTAGAATTATTAATTATTGTACTTTTAGTACTATATTTTACCTCTATATATCTTTTTATAATAATAGATTACCGTTAGTAATTATTAAAAAGAAATCTAAGTCGTTTACCCTTTTTTTAAATTTATTAAAGTAATTATACGCTCTATTAACTTATACTTCGTTCTATAATATAAATTCCTCCTCTATAATTATTACTACTAGGATTTTATATAGTTTTCGTAATTATAATTACGCTAATAATACCCCTCGCTTATAGAGGAATTTATTAACTACTTTTATAATTCCTAGGCTTATGTTTATAAACTATTCGTTTAGTTAATAACTAAGGTCGTTTATAATTTTATAAAATAAGAGTTACCCTTATAGCCCCTTTTTTTATAGACCTTAGTTAAATAAATTAATACTACGTTAATTTACTCGCTATTAAGTTAATTTACGATTTTATATATCCACGTCCCTTAATAATCCGGGTTAATATTTACTTATTTATAAAGGATTAGGATTCTATTTAGGATCGGGTTTTTTCCTCTTCTTTTTTACCTTAATTTACTAAGGGTCGTACTCTAGTTTATACCTAAGTTAGTAGTCACTAGTATATTTAATCTTAATAGGGATATATTTAATCCGCGCACTAATTATAATAAATCCGTACTTTTATTACTTAACGAATTTATTAAGGTCTGGGCGATTCCTGCTTTTTTTTACTATCTTACTACTACTCTTATTTTTATTATTTTTAATAATTATTACTATTCCTTTAGATTACTAACTATTATATTTACTAAGATCCTCCTTTTTATTTAATATAAAAGGGTAGGTTTTAGTAATTCTTTTTTTAATAATAGTAATAAACCTTTATATTATTATAAAAAAATAAAGTAATTAGTCTCGGGATCTTTACTAGTTACTAATTTTTACTATTCTATATATTTCTAGCCTCTTAAGCCTCGTACTCTACGTAATTTTTAAATTACTTCCTTCCTTAACTTACTTCCTCTAGGGTAGTATTTTATAAAAATAGTTAGAAATAAACGCCGGGCGGCTCGTAGAAGAGCTATATAAACTATTAAATATAGTTAGCGAAATTAAGCCCTTCTTTTTATAAAGTCGAAAACTTCGCGGACTAATTAAAAATACTTATTAATTATTATTAATTTTTATTATATTAAGATTGCTCATACTAAATAAGAATAAATATTTTAAAGATCCTTTTTTATAGCTTTTTAATACCCTATTTTATATCCTTTTAAATAGTTTTTTTCGTAGCTTAATTATACCGATTTAGTAATTATTACTTACTAACGATCCCTTTTATTACTTAGTTAATTTCTCAGAATTAGTAATCTCGTACTAAGAGCTAGTATAAAAAAGAGCTTTTTAACGGCCCTTTAAAAAATTCTTTTCTTTTCTCTTTAGAGCTATATTTTTTTTTAGCTTTTTTTTAAGTTAATTATTACTTTAATAAGAGGTTATAAAACGTTTTTAGAGTAGTTACCTTTTTTTTTTACGGTAGGTTAACCTCCGATATTTATAATACTCGTCCCTCGATACTATTAGGACCTCTAAATCCCCTCTTCCCTTATTAAACCGTCCCCTATATTATATTCTTAAATAATACTTAAGTAGTAGTTAAGGGGGCTATAAGGAGATTATTTAGATCGCGGGCTTTAAAATTTTATTTATAAAACCCTCGTTATAATAGACCCTTTTATATACTATAGATCTCATAACTTTATAATTCTTATATAAGTTCTTATTATACTTATTAAGAATATTTATTATACTTAGGGAACTCTTTTTTTAATCGCGCGGTACTTTTTTATACCGTATTATTAAGCTTATTTATTATGCTAATTACTTAGGTAAGTAGTTGTTATATAAGTATTTCTTTTTAATAATTTAACTAGCTAGCTCCTAGTTATAAGCTAGTTATAGGAGAGTTATTTTAATAAAAGGGCTATTTAAGTCAATATTCAAAAACTAGTTACTTAAGTAGTTCCGTTAATTAGCGTAATTTAATATAATAAATATCGACCTCTTATAAATAGTAAAGGACTATAATTACTTAATTCTATATAATATTCAAGGATTACCTCTTTTTTATCTACTCTCGTAAAGTTAATTAGTATAAATCCCCTATTTCGTATAGTATTAAAAAGTCGTCTCTTTTATATAATAAAATACCTTACTAATTTATAATAATAAAACTTAATTATTAATTAGTATTAGTATCCCTATTATAGGGTAATTAGTTCGAACCGTAGGATAATAAAGAGATTAATTAAACTATATAAATTTTTATATAAGTATAAAAAGGAGGTTCTAACCGTAGGTTAGGTAGGCCGTAATAATCGTAAGTAGGGGCCGTAATTAGCCCCTGCGCGGCCGCCGTACGCCGAGGTCGAATTGGACTTCTAATCCGACAGCAGGATCCCAACCTAGGCTAGGCCGCGATGGAGACGGGCAGCAGCTCCAGCCAGATCCGGGCCTTCTTCAATGTCTCGGACAAATGGTGAGATAAGTAGTGGTGCCTCAGTGAACTCTGCGATCTTTGATGCTCTAGACTTTCCTCAATGCACTAGGACCAAATCCACATCCTTCTCAGCACGGAGTATCTTAAGGAAGGAATCGGAAGTCGGCCGGTCTTCAAGGTCACTTGGCACTTGGAAGTTGGAAGCAGAGTTCCCCGCCTCGAGATGCGAGCTGAATGCATGATGTCATGTCTCTGCGAACCAACAGTTGGAGGTGAGAAGCAAGCTCCAGGCCTGTGCTGAGCCGCCTTGGCGCTTTGAGCTTATTATTGACAGGAGACCCAAGGATCTACGAGGCTCCTCAAAAAGAAGAGACGAAGGCACGCAAATCCACACTTTGCCCATGGGTTCACTTTTCACGACTGCAGTTGCAGAAAGTTCGTCCAAGTCATATCCAATAGCTCAGCTTACACTACAGATGGAGTCTTCAACCTGCAGGACTGGAGGTTTCGCAGTTACCGAATTCAGGGAAAGAATTGGAGAATCGCGAGAGGGAATGCATGGTCGTGCATGCATGCGGAATGCGGAAAGGTGGTCTCGGTTGGAAAGGCCCCGCGGCTAAATGTGTCAATGGTGAACGATGATTCGGCCTCTTCAAGGTCGACGGAGTTTGGCCGTGGGTTAACGGGTCGAACCGGTACAGAGCGGGTGGGGTTGGTCGGATTTCGTTCGGGAAGAAGGGGGTAGAGCGAGAAACTGGAGCTTTTTATCCCTCATTTTGGCCGCCAGCGTCAGCAATTTTCCCATTTCCACGGACCATCGATAGACCGGCTTGAAAAATGTTGGTAGATCATTGCGATTAGTGAAAACTTCTCGTCGAAGCGCTGAGCCTCGGTGGCTAGTGGTGTCAGGCTGCATCCGGCATAGTGTCAACTGTTTGTATCGAGCTCGGCAGGTTGTCGTAGGTGTGATCTGTGAAGAAAGACCGAACGATTTTTTTTGACCAGTCTGTCACACGAGTCTTATAAGTCTAAAATAAGCTAGTGGTGACTACCTAACAGATAAAGTATGTTCGGATTCTGAATAATGCTTCGCATGTATCGATCTTCATCTCGTTTGTTAATGTTTCGGAAATTCGACGAGTTATTAAATACGACATCTTCTTTTTAGGTCGAGGAAGCTCTTAGTACCTATACCTCCAATGCGAAAACCTCGCGCCATAGACACTGTTGGTTTGTTAAGATGGCTGACATTATAATATATTACAAGTTATAGCACGCAGCAATGGGCATATAGAGTATAGTAAAAGTGGCTTAACTATCTAAGTAGAAATAAATAAAAAGAAACGGTTAATATATATAGTATCTAAGATAGATACGTAATTTAGTACGTAATAAGCACTTCGTAAAATGCGGATTACGTAACACACCCCCTAATTATTATTACTAAGGAGCTATTATACCTAAAATAGGATCTCTAAATACCCTTATAAAGGCCCAGTCTAGTCGAATATAAATAAAAAAAAATAAGTATAAGGGATATACGTCTTTTAAACCGCGTTTATTATAAATATATCCCTTTATTTAAAATAAATAAAATCCTAATTTAGAATAGTAGGTATTTTACTACTTTTTATATATAAATTACTAAGGTTAAGGCTACCTAGCCGCCTTATATATATCTAAACTTTTATAATATCGCCTAGTTATTATTTTTCTTCCTCTTTTTAACCTTTTATAATTACTATAAATACCCCCGTTTACTACGTACGCGCACTTATACTATTAAATTATTTATTAATTTTATTTTAAATATAAATATTTAATATATTTAAAAATTATAATAAGTTTTATATAATTTTTATAATACTTTTTATATATAAATTATATAGTTTATTAAGAATTTAAATAAGTAATAATATTAATAAGCCCTTTAAAGTTGTTACCCCTCCCGTACCTTCTAACCCGCTTATTAAGGCCTATTTACTAAGCTCTCCCTCCTTAATTAAGAGGATATTAAGGTTATTAGTTAAGATACTAAGGACTTTATTAAGTTCGAGGCTCTTTTTAATAATATTAATAAGGGTAATTATAAAATAAATAGTAATAATCAAAGCTTTAGTAGGTTTTTACTTATCCCCCCCTTAGAGCTTAAGAATAAAAATAAGTTTAGTTTAGAAATTAAGCTCTTTAAAAAGAGTATATTATATATTATTATCTTAAGAGTTCGTATTTAATATTATTTTAAATTCTAAAAAACATAAGGCTAGCTCTTTTTAAAAAAGTAGTAAAGAATAAAAAAGAATATTAAGAAGTTAAAGTACCTCCCGTAGTAAGTATAGTTCTTTTTATTATTCTAAGCCTATTTAATATATATTTAGTCCTTAAAAAGCTTAAAAAAGAGGCTCTTAAAAATAAGAGATTTAATATATACCTTATTTTTAAATAGCCCTCTAGTATACTAATTATAAGGATAATAATCGTTATTTTATAAAAAGTAGTAACTAGTATACGTACTATTTTAATAGCTATTTAGCCGCGTAGTATATTAATATACTAATCGTTTAATAGCTAATAACCTAGGCCCTTATTAAGATTATTATAAATAGCGCTTTTTTTTTATAAATATATTATCCTTTTTTATTTTTAAAAAGCGTACTCTTAACTATAGTTTTAATAAAATATTACTAAGCTTTGGGGTATTATTTACTAAATAAATAATAATACTAAGATATACGAGAACTATATTAGCTTTTATACTAAGGACTTCCTCCCTACGCACCCCCGAGCCCCTTTTCTAAGTATATTTATATTATTAATTACGCTTATTATAATTATTTATAACTAATCTCTTATTATACTACCCGCTCTTATACCCTAGATTATTAACCTAATAGTTGCTCTACTTCTTACCCTCTTTATTTATAATTTTAAGAACTTCGAAGTACGTAAAGCGTAGTACTTAATAAATATAACCGGTCTTTTTATTATTAATATTATAGTTCTAATAGTATCGTACTTTTTACACTAGGATTTTAAATAGTAAACATAAACTATAATCTCGTTTTTATATATATATACCTTACGAAGTAAGGTTATTTTAAAAATTTAGGCCTTTAAGCTAAGAAAAGTTCTATTTTATTTATTTTTAAGCCTCTAAACCGTACTCAGGGTTTCGCTTATTATCTACTTTTAAGTATTAAGTTTTTTTAAACGTGGCCTAAATTAATTATTTCTAACTACTATAGCTATTTATAATAACTTCTCGTATATTATAAAAATAAAAGAATATATAAAAATATTCGAACTTAGTTTATAAAAAGTTTTTAATAAGCTTATTTACTAATATATCTTTTATTATTATATAAATAACTTCGAAACTATTTTTAATATACTCTTATCTTAGCTATATATTCTAAATATTAATACAGTAAAGTTAAGTAACTATTCTTTTTCTTTCTTTTATAACGAGCTAAATCGTTTACTAATTATCGTAATTAACTAACTATACTTTTCTTAAGTTAAGAGTAATATTTTTAAAAAGGCGTTTTAGAACTATAGTCTTTTTTACGGTTTTTTTAAAATAAAAAAGCTTAGTTTTAATAATTAACGTCGTAACTATTATTTAGCGTACTAATCTTTATTAAATAAGGCCGCTAAAAAAGGATATTATATAACCCTAAGGTAATTATCGTATTACCTCGTTATTTACGAAGCTAGTATCTTTAGCTAGGAGTAATAATTGCGTACTAAGTATACTATTATAGTAGAGCGTAAAATATTTTATTATATAAAAATACTAAATATATTAATTAATTACTTTAATATAGGTTACGCTCGGGTTAGTTAAGAAATATAATAATTATAAATAAATAAAAGCGACGTTTAGTTTAATTATAATAGCTATATAAAGTATATTTCTAACTTTCTCTTAGTAACTTTTTATTTTCTCTTTTATTACTTACCCCTCGTTTAGTTTAAACTCTTTTTAAAAAAGAGGGGTAGCTAAATATAACGAATTTATAAGGTCGAAGCGCTTAATAACTTACTCGATATATATATCGTAAATAAAGTAAATCTTATAAATAAAACGGTCTTATAAAATCCGTACTCTAAAAAAGTAGTTAATTAGTCCGTTCTTTTTAAAGTTAATATATTCTTTTATATTATTAACGATTTTTTAAGCTACTTTTCGGTCGTTTTAATAGTAAAGAATAATAAAGTTATTAATATAAAATATTAGTATTACTTTCCTATTTATAGTTTAGTAAATATAGATCTTTTCGTAGCTATATATTATATTTATATTATAAAATATAAAAATAAAAGTTTAGAACTATAAAATTAATAAGTTTTAGAGGCCGTATAGAGCGCGTTAGAGTTTACTTATTTTATTAATAACTTTATATCCCTCTAGGAGTTTAATAATTACTAGTTTTCTATTTTTAATAAGTACGTTAAAGAATACGTTAATAGTATTATATTAGTTAGCCTTAAGGTCGAATTAAGTAGTTATTATTATTATAAACCTAAAGGCCTTTATAGTAAGTATTAAAGCGTACGTATTTTATAAAAAGTTAAGTAGTTATATATCCCCTTTTATATATATATATACTTTTACCTCGCTAACCTCGTTATTAGTATTATATTTATAAATTTATACTTACTTTAATAAAAATAAGCTCCCTTATTTAGGATTATAGTCAACTTCTTCTTATATACTAATATCTTATAACTTTTTTATTTTTATATTTATAATATCCCTAAGTAGCTTTTATAGTTACTATAAGAAATATTTAATATTACTAAACTTTTTTAATAAGCTTTTGAAGTTAACTTTAATAAGTCGGGGTTTTTAAACTCTTCTAGAGCGCTCTAAGTAGGTCCTATAAACTACTCTTTTTATTACTTAATAAAGTATTATATATTCTATATTACTTTCCTCTATAGCCTTTTACTAATTAAGTATAAAAATAAAGAAAAAGTAGTCCTAGCGGCAGTTATAGTAATTACTATTTTTTATATTTAAATATAAGAGCGTTACGAAAATACTACTATTTAAGCATCGTAGAGGTTTATAAGTCCGGTTTAAATATTTAGGACCTAGTAAAGCTTTATTTAGTACTTAATAAAGCAGTTCTTATAAGCTTTATTCTTATATAGTATTAAAAGTTTATTATAAAGCTTCTTTACTAACGTCGACTTTAGTATTAAGAATTACTTTTTTATAATTAGTACTTTATTTACTATATGCTCTAGCGTTTTATTAAAAACCGTTAGGAATTAAAAGCTTAAGAACTTCCGTAGTATATATAAACGCTCGTAAAGAGGAACGTAAATTATATAGAGCTATTTATAACCCGGTTACTATACCCCCTTCCTTACCCCTACCCCCGAGCTTATATAAAGGGGTTATTTTAAGAGTTAATAATAATAATAAAACTATAGTAATCTCTTTAGTCTTATTAACTATACTCTATAATACGCTTATTAATTACTTAGCGTCCTAAATAGTTAAAAATCTAATAATAATACTATCCTTAATTATAAAATTATCTTAAGTACTAGTATTTCCAAAGTCTAAATCTATTTTCCTAAGTACTTAAATTAACTTATTATTAATATCGAAGAGTTCTTATAGCTCTTAAACTACTAGATTTACTTAGTTACTTATAATAGCTTACTCTTCGTATATAAGATTATAAAAAACTTCTTTATTAAATTTAATATTTTTTATAATAAATACCTACTTAAGCGCGGGTACTTAAATCTTATATAAGTTATGCGTTTTTAGTATAGATTTAACTAGGTATCTTATATACTCGCGGGGAAGTACTTTAAACTCTTTTTAACATATACCCCTCTTATAATCTTTATAAAAAGGGTATATATAATAGCTATATATATAGAGACTACTAAGATATAGGGTTATTAGTTTAGAATTACGTACTTAGTAACCTATTTATTACTAGTATTAATACCGCTTCTACTAGTTAATTTCTATTATAATAAGTAAGTTTTTATTATTAGCCTCTCGTAAAGTAATATGATAAATAAAAATTATTACTAATACTATTTCGTCTTATAGATTCGTAGAGAGGTTTATAATAAAGCGTATTTTATAAGCTTTAGTAATTACTAATTAACTTACTCTTTTTATATTACCTATAGGTTCTTTTATATATAAAAATAAAAGCTTTATTTTAATCTCTAGCTTATTATACTATATTTTATATACGCGTCTAATATTAGTAATTAAAAAAGCGGTCTTATTATTATTTCTAAAAAAATAAATTCGAGTCCCTTTTTAATAGTAAATCGCTACCTCAAGGCTCTATAATATAAAAAGTACTTCCTCCTCTATTTTAATCTTTAAAAAAAAAACTCCCTAAGCTACTTAGTATATTCGTTAGAAGCTATGAGTATATACTATCGTTTACTAAAAAATAGCTTAAAATAAAATAGATCTTAGTATATATAATACTATAGTTATAAGGCTCTCTTTAAGAGTAGTCTTCTTAAGATTACTAACTTAGCCTTCGATAATATATATACTTTATACTTAACTTATAATAAAGGTTAATATGCATATTACAAGTCTTATATAGTAATTAATAAAGAGTATTAAGTTTAAAATAACCTATTTTAAGGTATTATAAGA
Organism: Colletotrichum cuscutae; assembly: GCA_030869315.1. Lineage (NCBI taxonomy): Eukaryota > Fungi > Ascomycota > Sordariomycetes > Glomerellales > Glomerellaceae > Colletotrichum > Colletotrichum cuscutae. Next base: position 337,080 of record MPDP01000235.1, read on the forward strand.
GCGTACTATTAGACCTCTTACGAGTACGTTAATATAAGTAACGGAATTTTCCTTAGCTAACTAATAATATTATACTAGCTTGGCTCTATAAAATACGCTTAAGGATTATAAAAGAAAGGTAGGATTAAAAGGGCTTATATTTAAAAAAGACTAGGTTATTCTTTTAAATAAGCTGCTTTTTAATAGTGCTTTTTTAAAGCGTTCCTTATTATAAAATATAATTTAGACCGTAGTACTAGAGTACGCTTTTATTTAATAAAATCTCTAAAACTATATTAATATAAAATCCCTTAATATAAGTAATATTCTAAAGCTTTAGGTTATAAGTTCTCTTCCCCATAGGGCTATTTAGAACGCCCTTTATAATACGAGTACTATATATAGTAATAAGTAATATTATAATCCCTAATTTAACGTAGTTATTATTACTTAAGAGTACGTAACTCTCGGGTTTAAAGAGGCTCTTATTATTAACTAGATATAGTATTCTATAGCTATTTATTATTATATTTTAAAATAAAAAATAAGTGCTATTTATAGGGGTACTAAAGATTGTCTTTATTTTTAAGTCCTAATTTTTTATAAGTATAACGACTACGTAGCCCTCGTTAGTATTTACTAATAAGCTCGCTTTAGGTTAGTTAGAGGATCTTTTTAAAAACCTAGGTTTTTTAGGGGTTCTATCGTTCTTTAGCTATTTAACTTTCTTAAGCTTATTATAGAGTAATTTTTATTTATTTAATTTAATAGCGACGAGGACCTTTTTTATTTATCTCTTTAGTATTCGTATTAGTAACTTATTAACGTTTTAATTTATAAGTACTTATTTTAATTTTTAATAAGCTATTAGCTTCTATAAGTATACGTAATTATAAAAATATATAATATTATCTTTATTATTTATATTATTAGTTATATTAGAGCGTTTTATAAAAGTAAAATAAGCCCTTTTTTATCCTAAAGGCTACTTAGTATATACGTCCTAAGTAACTAAGCTAAATATATATATAATCTTTTTAAGGGTCTTAGTATTCGTTCTAAAAGCTATTAATTTACTAAAAGTCTCGTATATATATTAGCCCTATATAGGATTAAGCCTAGACTTAACTATAACTAAGAAATCGAGTATAATAATCTCTCTGTTAATTTCTAAAATATTATACGATTTAGCTTAGAAATAAGTAGACTATTACTCCTTATACTAATATTATAAGTTAATTCCGGTCTTCGCTTTATTAAGGGTTTAGTAATAGTCTTCTCGAACTATATTCTTAACTACTACTTTAGAGAGCTAAAGTTCCTATTTTAGTTATTTAATAAGTTATTATATACTAAACTTAGAGCCGCCCTTAGTAGCTTTTTAAAATACGTATTTATAAAGAGTAGTATTAACTAATTTTACTAATTACTAAGCGAGGAGTTTAATATACGTATTAACTATATTACGATCTTAAGCTTTAAATTATTTATATTTAGTATTAAGCTCTTATTATTCTCAAATACTCTTAAGTATATAAATCTTTTTTATATAGTAGTTTTTTTCCGGCTTTATAAGCATAAAAGATCGACCTTAATAAGATTACGCTTTTAAAAGAAATTATATAATATAGTATACTTTTTAACTATATAATACGCGCAATATATCCTAAGCACGCGCTTAATATAATATAATAATTTCGATATAAAAACCGCTATTTAATTCGGGATAAGCAAGCTACCCTCTTTAGTAGTAGCGCTAGCTAAAAAGGTCGATAATAAAGGTCGGCTATAATAATTAGCTATAATAGTCGGCCGTAATAATTAGAAGCGGCCTTCCTTAACTATAAAAGTTCTAAACTTTAATAATAACGTAAAGGTTTTTAAAAAAAAGGCTAAAAGGGCTAATATCTAGCTACTTTTTAAAGCTCGTAAAGATTCTTTCTATTCTTATCGCTTCTAATATCGCCCAAAGCTACTCTCTATTTAAACTAAATAAATTCACTAAATAAGCTTATTAAATAAACTTATTAAACGCACTTATTAATACATAAACTACTACTTAAATAACTAATTATATAACTAGTTAAGAGATTAGCTAGTTAAAATACTACTTTATTAAGAACCTACTCTACTCCTAGTATATAGTTAATAATTAGCGGGCTAGGACTCTCTAAAAATGCCCCTTAATAAGTCCCCCCCTCTAGGGCTCGATAGATTGGGCCCCCTCGACGCCCTAGCTATCGTAGCTAACGTAAGTATAGTTAAAGAGTAGCGTAGTACTTTTTAATAATATAAAATCTAGCTAAATAATAGTATAAACGCTATAAATAGCCGGGCTAATATAAATATTAAGATCTAGTATATTAATATTAGTTTAAAAATTATATTTTATAAAGCTAGAAATCTTTTTAATATAAGCTATATTATAAATATAAAAGAATATATAAGGGGTCCTCTAACCCTTAATAAAAAAGAGTATATAATATAGGATCTAGCCGCCTACGCGGGCTAATACTAAGAGGTTTTATATACATTAGAGTAGGTATAGCTCGCCTTCTAAACAGTTAGAACTTAGAGGACTTTATATAGTAAAAGGTTAGGAGCTATCTTAATTAGTAATTAAGTATAGAGCGCAATATACCTAGTTTTCCTTAATACGTAATACACGGTACGGGCCCGGCAGATTACTCCGTCGGGGGGATAAATCTTTTTTATAAATATAGTATAAAGATAAACTTAGTTATATAAAGTAAGTAGTAAAGCTAGTTTTATAAAAAAAAACCCAGATTAATCCTATAAGTTACTTATATTCGAGGAGGTTAAAGGGGTTATATTAAGAGTTAAGTTTAGAAGCTATTAGTAAAGGATTTCTTAGTTTTTTTAGTTATACTCAAACGCTTTATAGCGTACTTAATAAGCTTATAGCTTTTCCTTATTATATATTAAGACTAATTATTTAAATTTAGAGAGTAAAATAAGCGCTATAGAAGGGTTAAAGAGTATATTAGAGTTTTAAATATCTAAGTTAACGTATTTCTAAACCCCTATACCCTCGTTTATAATATAAAAAGCGTTAAACTATTTAATTTAACTATTATAACTAATTAACTTAGCTTAAACTAAAGTAAGTACGAGTATATTAGTTATTTTAAAAAGATTATAAGAATTATATTAATAAGTACGTTATTATAATATAGGGTCTTAACTAAGAGCGAGGCTTATAACTATTATAAGTTATAGTACGTAATGATAAGTATACGGAGTATAGTAAAAGTAGCTTAATTATTTTAATAAAAATAAACAAAAAGAAACGGTCTATATACACGGTATCTAAGATAGATATATAATTTAGTACGTAACGGGCACTTCGTAAGATGCGGATTACGTAACACGATAGCTACACTTAACCTCGAACAGAATAAATATCCAGCAGCCGTCGGCGATTAAGAGAATTCTTGACTACACAATCGCCTCTGAATGGACGGAAAGATCTAAAGAGTGGGGAAACCATCTGATCTTGAGGCCGCATCCCTCGGCGTCCCCTCCACCACTTTCTCGGGCCGGACGGCGTCAAATGCGTGATTAGCGCTACTCCAAATGGCCCTCGTTTAGCCCTACAAGGCCATAGGTTGAGCGTCCCGCGGTCGCCGTCATTAAGGATGATGCCAACGGAGCGAAATTCCGATGCCTCTTCGTTGCACCTGAAGACATGGTTGGCCATATGCCTCCCATATTCGGAAGCATTTCCGTAGAAAACACGAACAATTACCCTCGAAACATCCCATAGTATCAGTCACGGATTCATCAAGCTTACGCCAACGGACGGAGTCCGGCACGGGACATGTGGGACCCCTCCCGCTCTGGCGTCGCCGAGTCCCGTCTTAGACGCGGAGGCTCCGAGGTCCAAGCTTTGAGCGGGAAGGATAAAAGTCTGATGGAACCTCTTCGCATCTAATCTGATCTAACCTTGATGATCTCGTCCCAACTGAGTACAATCTTCTTCGACAATCGAATATGGACAACGTCGAGGCGAACCAAAAGTCCGCCATCGAGGGTCCGGACATTGCGGACGTCACGCCAGAGGCTGTGACACCGACGACGTCCATTGAGGAAGCGAAGCGTTCTTCAGGTGCGACATACGATTCCATTCAGAAATTTCCTTCCTGACCAAGATTAGACGAATCCTCCGCCCCGAGTCGAGATGTTCTGTATGCTGCTGGAGTTGGTTTGAGACCCGATGATCCTTCCCTGCCATGCCTGACGCTCCGCATGTGGGTGATTGGCATTGGATTTTGCCTTTTGGGTAGCGGTGTCAACACTTTGTATACGTTCCGATTCCCATCCATCAGTCTCTCCCAGTCAGCGATCCAATTTCTGGCATACCCTGTCGGAAAAGCATGGGAGTTTGTTGTTTTTGACTGGGGCTTCGGCATCAGGGGTAATCGCATCAGCCTGAACCCAGGCCCGTTCAACTACAAGGTTGGCATCATCCCTGAATGTCATAGCCCCTGTGACACCCGACGCTAACAACCCGTTATCTCGTAGGAAAACATCCTAGTCTATATCATGGCCAACCTCAGCTTCTTGACTCGGCTGAGTGCCGACGTCTTGACCGAACAGAGAGTCTTTTACGGGCTTGAGGCAGGATGGGGATTCGAGTTGACTGTTACACTGTCAACGATTCTCTACGGCTTCGCTCTGGCCGGACTATGCTATGCATTGGTTGTTGAGCCCCCAGGATTGCTGTGGCCTGGTGTTCTTGGAAGCACAGCCCTCAATGCTGCGCTGCACACTGGCAAGAGAGAGGACGAGACCGAGTAAGTGCCCTCACATTATTCAATGCTTGGTTCAATTCATTCTGACATATCGGCACCCTAGAGCAAAGTGGACGGCATCTCGCTACAAGTTCTTTATGCTCGCCTTTATTGCCTCCTTTTGCTGGTACTGGTTCCCAGACTTCATCTTCCCAGCACTGGGCTACTTCACCTGGGTCTGCTGGATTGCTCCGAACAATGCGGTTGTCAACCAGGTATTCGGCATGAAGAGTGGCATCGGTTTGTTTCCTTTCACGTTCGACTGTAAGTAAACCCTCATAGGCCCAACAAAATCCTGGAATGCTCGTTGGTACTAATATCAAATAGGGAGTCAAATTGCCTATATTGGTTCTCCGCTTGTCGTTCCCACGTGGGCCATTCTCAACATCCTGGCCTCTCTGGTGTTCTGGATCTACATTATTTCCCCGGCGCTGTACTACTCAAACACCTGGGACTCAGCTTACTTACCCATCCAGAGCAATTCCATCTACGATAACTTGGGAAAGACGTTCAATGTTTCCAGAGTGATCAACAAAAAGGACGACTTTACTTTCGACCCTGTCAAATACGCCAACTACTCAGACGTACGCAAAGACCCCAACCCCCCCCCCTTCTATATTATTTTCAGTAGCTCTTCAAACGAGAAGGCTTACTTCTTTTACTTAGATCTACCTTCCCGTCACGTATGCGCTCAACACCTTTGGTCTCTCATTTGCCACCATCGTATCACTCTTTGTCTGGTTGTTCCTCGAGAAACGCCGACACATTGCAGCTGCGTTCAGGTCCACCCAGCTTTCTGCTCTCCTCGGGGGCAAGATCGTCCCTAGACACAACCCTCAGCCAGGCTACAAGGCCGTCCCGCTCTGGTGGTACTGGGTTGCTGCGCTGCTTGCTCTGGGATTCGGGATGTTTGCTTGCGAGTTCTACCCGGTTCAGCTTCGCTGGTACGGAGTAGTCCTCGCGTTCGCAGTGTCTGCCATCTTCTTCGTTCCCGTAAGTACCTTCTAAAACTGCTGCTGGTATGAAGAAATGCTAATTCGTCAAATTCAGCTCGCTTGGGTCTATGCGACGACAAATATGAAGATTCAAATTGATATTTTTTGCCGTATTATTGCAGGATACATCTGGGAAGGCAAAGTTCTGGCCAATATCTGGTTCTTCAATCTTGGCTATATTTCTGGCATCAAAGGCCTAGCATTTGCCCAGGACTTGAAGTTGGGGCATCTACTGTAACGTGAGTCCTTCGCCTCGTTTCCCCTCCAAAGCCGCCCTTTACGTACTGACAAGGCATCGTTGTAGATTCCGCCCCGAAAACTGTTTCTCGTTCAGTCAGTGGGCCTCGTCATTGGCTCTCTGGGTCAAGTCTCCGTTCTTGTCGGATCGGAAGTCCAATTCGACCGCGGCATACAATCGACTGCGCAGGGGCCAATTAGGGGCCCTATTTAGGATTATCGTAGCCAGCCTAACCTGCGATTAGAACCTCCTTTTTACACTACGTAGAAATTTATATAATTAAATTAATCTCTTCGTTAACCTACGGTTCGAACTAATTCCCTTATAATAAGAAAACCTATACTAATTAGTAGTTAAATTCTATTATTATAGATCGGTAAAGTATCTTATTATATAAAAAAGACGACCTCTTAATACCGTACGGGATAGGAGATTCGTACTAATTAACCTTATAAAAATAAATAAAAAAAAAGGCAATTCTTAAATACCGTACGGAATTAAGTAATCGTAGCCCTTTATTACTTACGAGAGGTTAATATCTATTATATTAAACTATATTAATTAATAAAACCGCTTAAATAACTAATATTTTACTATTACTTTAAGTAGCTTTTTTACTAAATAACTTTACCATAGCTAACCTATAATTAAAAATTAACTAGCTAAATTAGTAAAAAGAATTATTAGTAGGTAATAATTACTAAATTAGCGTAATTAAACTATAAAAAATACTACTTAAAAAATTATAAAATAGGGTACCGAGAGGCCGTAAAAAAAAAGATCCCTAAGGTATCTAACTTTATTAAGTACGAGTAATAAGTAATATCTTTAATAAGTCCTTAAGGCCCGCAATTTTATAAAAAAAGGGAGGGGGCTTGACTTCGCTAACCATATTTAATAGCCTATATAGATCCTCTATAAGCTAGTTAATATCTATATTCGACTATTCTTATAAAATACTACTTTAGAAAAAATAAGTTAAAAAAAGAAATTATTTAGAGGTTATAGAGAGTACGAGGCTTAAAAAACTAAAAATATATAAAATAATAAAAATTAATAATTAGTAAAAATTACGAGACTAATTACTATATCTTCTTATAATAATATAAACGTCTATTACTATTATTAAAAAAAGGGGACTATTAAAACCTACCCTTTTATACTAAATAAAAAAGAGGCCTTAGTAAGTATAATAACTAGTAATTTAAAAAAATAATAATAGTTATTAAAAATAATAAAAATAAGAGTAGTAGCGAGATAGTAAAAGGAAGCGGAAATCTCCTAGACCCTAATAAATTTATTAAGTAATAAAAGCACGGGCTTATTATAACTAACGTATAGATTAAATATATCCCCATTAAGATTAAATACGCTAGCGACTACTAATACGAGCATAAGCCTAAGCACGACCCCTAACGAGTTAGGGTAAAAAAAAAGAAAAAAAAACCTGACCCTAAATAAAATCCCGATCCCTTATAAATAAATAAATATTAACCCGGATTATTAAGGGACGTAAATATATAAGATCGTAAATTAGCTTAATAATAAATAAATTAATATAGTATTAATTTATTTAACTAAGGTTTATAAAAAAAAGGGGCTATAAGGGTAACCCCTATTTTACGAGATCGTAAATAACCTTAGTTACTAGCTAAATAAATAGTTTATAAGAATAAGCCTAGGAATTATAAAAGTAATTAATAGATTCCTCTATAGGTAAGGGGTATTATTAACGTAATTATAATCGTAAGAACTATATAAAATCCTAATAATAACAATTATAAAAAAGGAATTTATATTATAAAACTAAGTACAAGTTAATAGGGCGTATAATCGCTTTAATAAATTTAAAAAAAAGGTAAACGACGTAGATTTCCTTTTTATAATTACTAATAACAATCTATTATTATAAAAGGATATATAGAGGTAAAATATAGTACTAGAAGTCCGATAATTAATAATTCTACTTATTTCGATCTATAGCTCGTCGCTATTATTAATATAAAATTCGGTACTAATTAGCTAATAGGAAAAGAGGTAGACGACCTAGAGTTACTAATAGTACGTAGTAACGTAAGGATTACTTATAAATACTAAAAATTTAATAGTAAATATAAAGTAATTTATAAACCTTAAAAAGATTTTTTTAAAAGAGAAATTATACTCTAAGAGGAAGTCTAAGGTCTTATAAAAAACCTTAATAATATTTTATAATTACTATAAAAAAGTTAGGATTAGAGAATATTAGTACTATTTAGTAATTAATATCGTATTTATAGGTAAAGTATTTAATTACTACTACGAGGTAGTACGTAATCTCGATTAAAACGACTTTCTTAGTATTATTAATATAATTAAAAGCTACTTTGAGACCTATAATAGGAATTTAGAGCTCCTATCCGAGCTATGGGTAATTTCTTTTATATCTATAGTTAGGATAATAGAGGGCAAATTGCGAATAGAAATCCTTAAAGAGCTTATTAATTAAATTAATAAGCTAATAAAAACCTAGCTAAATAAGGGAACTAACGAGCGGAAAGTCGGATATCTCTATATTATAATCTAACGCGTACTAAAAATAAAAATAACCCTATACTAAGTACCTAAAAACTACGAGACGCTCTACTCGAAACTAAGATCTAGTTTTAATATTAAAATAAGAATACCGCGCTAAACCTACCTCTAGGTATATAACGGCCCTTACTAATAATACTAAGTTAATTAAATATATAATAAAAAAAAAAAGCTAAGTATAATAATCGCTAGTAAAGAGGCCCGGATTTATTAAATAAGTAGAAATTTAACTCGCAAGTAGGGTAGCAAAAAAAGTAGTATTTTATTTATAAAAAGGATAGATATTAATTAAGTAACTACTCCGAAAAAGAATATACTAAATCGTACGAATAATATAAAAAATCGAGGGTAATAAAAAGCAAAACTAGCCCTAATCGATTTAACTAATTCCTCGTTATATATAAAAGCATATCCGGGGGCATAGAACCTAGCACAGGTAACTAAATTAATAGCCTAAAGTATCCGCTAAAAAACTTAAAAAATAAAAAAGATCTTACCCCCTATACTAACGAATTAGACTACGACAAAATTAATAATATTAACTACTCTTTCTTCGTATTATTAGCCTCGGGAAAATATATAAAAATAAATAGGTAAAAAGTAGTAAAAGCTCTTAATAAATAGGCTTTTATTTATAAATAATAAGAGAAAATCCCCTAGATAACGGGCATAGAGAGGAGTAAAAGAGGTAGATTATAATCCGGCCCACTAAATCTAATAATACTAGATTTACCTCTCTTAATACTTAAAGAGAAATTAAGTACTAAGTAATTATAATAATAACTAGGGGGGTCTTTTTTATACTACTTAAACTACTCAAATACTAAGCTTATCTAAGTATTTTACGCGAGCAAAAAGTATAGCCTAAAAACTTTCTAAAGGATTATCCTAGATACTAAGATATTATAATAGTTAATAAAAAAAAAAGAGTAATTCTAAGTACTATAGAGGATCGCACTAATAATACTTAATATATCAACAGCGGGCATTATAAAGATTAGTTTTAGCCCAGGTAAAAAAATCGTCGCCCTAAGTATAATAAAAATTAAGACGTACTTTAGAACAATAAACTTCTATATTTTACTTATTAATACCCTATTTCTACTATATTTAAAAAATATAAATTAACTAAGTATTATATTTAATAATACGAGGAATAGAATCTCTAGTAATAAGTACTTTAAAATAGTTAAACAATAATAGGAGCACGCGTTTATAAAGCTTACTAATAATATAAAGTCGATTAATTACTTAATAAAAAGTAAGCTTAAATAATTATACTAAAGATTTAGCTACCTATTAGTCACGAGGCTATATAACCTCCTAAAGTAATTAAATAATAATAATATTAAAATAAGAGCGCTAGAGTAGTTAATAAAAGTATATTACTAATACTAAATAAATACGCAGAGCCTACGCAAGTTTAAATTTAAATTACGTAATAAGCTTAACTTTAATTAGAAAATCATCGTTAATATTTTCTATTTAAATAATTAGCTAGTCCTATACGTAATTAACGTAACTATATCCTTTTAAATAGGGTAATTCCTCTGGGATTTATAAATAAAAATAGTATAAGTAGCTTTATAAAAAAGCTAGATTAATATATACTAAGGTTTATTAAATAGTATTAGAACCGACGCTAATACTAGCTTTAAGTTAGTAAAATTCAAAGAGAATACGATAGCTTACGGTATATAACTAAAAGTCGTACTTATTAAAATATACTATAGTATTAAAAAGGTAAAAAGGGCATACTAATAACTAAAAAGGGTATTTAAAATTATTAAAAAAAAAAATCTAGATTTTATTAATAATAAATACTTCTAAATAGTACTTAAATACTATAATAATACCATAGGGCCTAACGGGCTTATACTAACGCTTCTCGTATTTAGAGTATATTTAGAAACGACCTTAGCCTCGTTACTATCGCTAGACATAAGCTAACGAGCCCGAGTAATTAAAAAAATAATATAGGTACTACGCAAAGTAAGTATAAAAAAATAAGTTAACGAGGTAATTATTACGTATAATAGGCCCGATATAAGGGGTAATTTAAATATACTACTAAATTCGGATATATAAGTATAGTATAAAATTATTTAATAATAGGCTAGGCTATATAAATTAATTTTTATTAATAAGCGATCTTACGTAGTAATAAGGGATCGTAACTAACCCCTCGAAATATTAATTACGGTAATAAGACTATATTATATAAATCCTAGTAAAGTAATTTCTAATTTATAAAAAGAAGAGCTAAGGGAAACTATATAACCCGCAGTAGAGGCATAGGAAATCATCCTTAATAAAATCGTTATAGTAGTACTAACCCTTTGGGGTCCGGTCCGCCTCATTGGGGGCCATCTTCGCCTTTATGGGCAAGCTAGTCTATTAGGGTCAATATCGAGTGTCTTTATTGCGTACTTTAATAAAACTTCATAACTAACTATAGCCGGCCGCAGCCGTTACTAACTATTAACATAGCTCATCCCGTCACTAATAACATAACATATTAATAGCCTTCTAAACAGCCGAAACCTACCTCCTATTTTCCAACTTATTTAATAACTCTAGAATATCCTTTTTAATCTCTCTAAACCTCTTATTCTACTACTATAATACTAGGGTATTAATTATACTCTATAGTCAATTAGGTATTTCGTTAAGGCTATATTACATAAGTTAGGCGCTAATAATAGTAATACTTATATTAATATACGTATTTCGGATCTTTAAGTTAATAGTATTTAATCTGTATTCCTTAAGACGACCTTATTATAGTTCGGGGTCCTTTAGTATAATACTTATAAGATCGAACTTCTGGCCCTTGAGGCATCCCTAGGGGTCGATAATAACTAGGCGTCTTAGTATTTTAATAGTATATATTTAAAACGATTCGATAGTAATAGTAACAGGGTAATAGCGATAGACAGCGAGGGAAGCGTTTTTCAACTTCGATAAAGGAAACGAGGTAATAAATATATATACGTATACGAGTTAAAGTTAAAAGTACTAGGGCAAATATCGTGAGGTCGATATTATTCTTAACGATGGTAATAAGGGTATCTCCGATACTACTATTATAAGCTATAGTCACCTAGAGGGCAGCAAACTTAGCTAAGTAGGCGGCTTATAAGGTAGTAGTATTAGGTACTTAATATTACCGTTAATAATCCGTAGTTATAAACTTTATAAGAGGAAAAGTTAAAAAGGTAGAAAATTTAAAAAAAAATAGTCTATTGAGATAGTAGGAGTATCTATTAATACTATGTATTAATACTATATAAATAATACCGAGAACCGCCCGAGCAGCCAGTAAAGGCAGAATAAAAAAAACAAATAGTAGTACTAATAAATAATAAAAAAAAAGAAATTGCCAAAAGGGCACTAATACTACTAGTAAGACGTTATAGAAGACCACGACGGTAAGTACTAACATAGTAATTTATTACTAGTAATAAAGTAATTAATACCTTTTATATAGTAAAAAAAAAAGCTAATTTCGAGCTAGTAATTAAACTACGCAAAGAAAGCGTAATTATAATTACTAAAAAGCTATATAAAGAATTAGATCTTATTAAAATAAATACTTTTTATAATCGAGGGGTTTATTAATTTATCCTCTACGACCTAGAGAAGTATATAAACCTCTGCATATTTAAATTATAAATAGTTTATAAGATTAAAAGAAAAAGAATACCCTAGCCGTACGAGAAATCTAAATACGTAATTTAGGAGTATAGTAACGTTAAAAAAGCAACGCTACTTATACAATCGCTTACTATATAATACTATAACTAATAATTAATAATAGTACTAATAGTATTATTATAAAAAAAGGGGTACGAGATTTAGAGCCGTAATATTACTTAGGTATATACTTAATTAGTTACAGGGCTTATAAAGAGAATCCTAGCCTATTTACTAAAAGAAATAGCTAGTAAGTACTTAAAAAGTACGATTATTAAAGTACTTAAACTACTATATAAGCTCGCAGAATCGGGTACTTATTAATAAACTATATATTACGATTTTTATATTAATTAATTATTAATAGTTATATTTACGTACGACCCGTACTTACTAATCTCTAAGTACGCAGGCGACTAATTTAAAATTATTAAAATATAAACCGACGATATATTAGGCCTATTTAATATTAATTTTATAAAAAAAGAGGATAAGGAGCTTTAAAAAGTAGGCTTCGTAATAAAGCTAAAAGAGGTCCTTATAATAAATAACTTATTAACGTTTAATAGTAGAATTCTTATAATCGAGGGGAAAACCGTTATTTTTTAGTAAAAGGGGTAAAGTAAAAAAATTAGCCTCGTTAATCTAAACGTAATTGACGTTAAAAAGTAATATAAAGCTAAGCTTATATAAGGGGTATATATTATGAGTATATACTAGCCCGAGGTAACTTTTAATTATATTAAAGTAGCATAGGCTATAGAACTAAATAAATAAAATATCGAAGTACTTAATAAGTAGCTTAAGTAGTAGTACTCAAATCTTAATTAAAGTCTTATTTATTACCTAATTAACCTCGTAGCTAATAAGCTCTATATATTTATAAATAGCTTATTTATAAATAATAAAGACCTTATTTTATAATTAGGGTATATTATTATTCTCGCTAACGAGAGTATAAGTAAGAGCGAATTTATAATATATAATAATATAATCTATTACTTATTAACTAAAAATAAGTAAGTAACGAGAAGTATACTAGTATTAAAAGTTTATAATATAGTTAATAGTATTAACCTTGCCTACGTAATTTTAATAATGCTAAAGAGAATTACCGATCGGCTTAGCTTTTTACTAATCTTAATAGTTATTTATATAAATTCTTACTTATTATACGAATATTTTATTAAATTAGGAACTATAAAAAAAAAGAGGCTTATAATTAATTTTATAGCCCTTAAGTAATTATATAAAAGACATAAAATCCTCGAGATCCGTTAGATTAATAATAATAATAACCTCGCTAACGCTTTTATAAAAGTAGTACTTAATAAGGGGTTAGAGTAATTTATAAGTAGTAAAAAGGTTAATATACGAATAAAAAAATAGGTTATATAAAAAGAATAGAGAAAAGGGAGAAAAAGAGACGACTTAGTAAACGGGCCTAAGGTCGAATTATATTTTTAACTATAATAATTAAATCGATAAAAAAAAGAAAAAGTTAGTATCGGATTAGAAATCTAATTTAACTATAGTATATAATCGACTATATAGGGGCTAATTAGGGGCCCTATTTAGGATTATCGTAGCTAGCTTAACCTACGATTAGAACCTCTTTTTTATACTACGTAGAAATTTATATAGTTAAATTAATCTCTTCGTCAACCCACGGTTCGAACTAATTCCCCTGTAATAGGGAAACCTATAGTTCTCAACTGGGCTCTCAACCACATCCCAGAGATCTGCTCTACAAACGCCCCCAACGGCTTCACGTGCCCCTTCTCTCGGACGCACTTCAATACCAGCATGGTTTGGGGTGCTCTCGGGCCCCGTAGATTCTTTGCCGATGGCGCAATGTACCGCTCGCTGCTGTGGTTCTTCCTCGTCGGCGCCGTCCTGCCCGTGGTCGTCTACCTGGTGAGAAAGAGAGTCTTCCCCGAGGCCAAGTGGTTGAAGAAAGTCCATATTCCGCTCTTCCTTGGTGGACTCAACTATATTCCCCCGGCGTCCGGAACGAACTACGGCAGCTGGGCGATTGTCGGTCTCGTTTTTGGCTTGCTCATCAAGAGAAGGCAGAGGACTTGGTGGAGACGTTACAACTTTGTTCTCAGCTCAGCGCTGGACTGCTCAGTTGCTATTGCTGGAATCGTCATCTTCTTCGCCATATTCTACACCGGGGCTTCCAAGAAGCTTACTTGGTGGGGTACGGAAGTTCACAAAGTAGGTTCATGACACCTTATAATAGCATCTCGTGGGAATAGCATGCTAACCATGATCTTACGCAGGATACTTGTGACTGGAAAAGTTGCACTTACATGAGCCGAAGCGCTCATAAAAGTACCTGAAAATGGAACGCCAAATCTGGGGTTCGGGAAGCGACAGGCACGCGGGGTATTTGCGTGGGGGTTGTTTTTCCGTAGTGCAAGCGTCCCACCTAGTAATTGAAGTTCGGAGGGGTCTTCGCACTTAAAAACTAAATTACGTAGTAGACTTATCTTAATTATTAGTACCTTTATTGGAGCGTGTTGTCATCTGAGCACTCGGTATTAAGTGCCCGTTAAACCAGGTTTGTGCCTGAAGCTGTAGTCAAGTTATGGGTCGGCGCTGTTAATTACTATTCATAATCGCAGACTATGTCAGAGAAAGTCATAGATGAAAATTGAAAGAATTTTGTCAGATTAGAAGTCCAATTCGACCTCGGCATACGGCCGAGGCTGCGCAGGGGCTAATAAGGGGCCCTATTTATAATTATTATAAACTACTTAATCTATAGTTAGAACCTCCTTTTTATACTTTATATAATAATATAAAATTATAATTAATTAACCTACTTCGTTAACCTATAGTTCGAACTAATTGATTACTATTCTTATAATAATAATACTAATACTAATTAGTAACTATTTTTTATTATTATAAATTACTAAAGTATTTTATATAAAAAACCTTTTTAAATAGAACGTAATAAGAGAATTATACTATCTAACTTTATAAAAAGTAAGTAAAAAGACGCGGAATCTTTATAATAAAACGAAATAGAGGGATCGTAGCCCTTAACTACTTATAAAAAGTTAATATTTATTATATTAAAATACGATAATTAAAAAACTTATCCAGGTAACTAAGTTACAATTATTAACTTTATATAATCATTTTCTATTACTTAACTTACTTATAGCCGGCCCGTAATTAAAGTATTAATGAATTAATTAATTAATTAATTAATAAAACGAACTACTTATATAATTACTTACTTAATTAATTAGTATTACGAACGAGCTCGAAAAGTATAGTACAAAAGACTACGGTATAATTAAAAAAAAGGATTTTTAAGTATAATATACTTAATAAGCGTAATAAGAAGTATAAAAACTATAAGGCTAAGAGATTTATAGTATATAAAAGAACCCCCCTTACGAAGGTTTTATATAGTAGTTTTTTTCTAGCTTTATAAGTACAAAAGATCGACCTTAACGGGATTATACTTTTAAAGGAAATTATATAATATAGTACACTTTTTAACTATATAATATACGTAATATATCCTAAGTATACGCTTAAAGTAATATAGTAATTTCGATACGAAAACCGCTATTTAATTTAAAATAAGTAAGCTACCCTCTTTAGTAACGGCGCTAGCTAGAAAGGTCAACGGTAAAGGTTAGTTATAATAATTAGCTATAATAGTAAGCTAAAATAGTTAGGGGTAGCCCTTAACTACAGAGGTTTTAAACTTTAATAGCGACATAGAGGTCTTTAAAAAAAGGGCTAAATAAACTAATATTTACTACTAAAATAGGGTAGGGCGATCAGTCCTAGTATTTCTTTTTTCTAAAGCTAATTAAGTATAGGGACCTATAAGAGAGCTAATTAGAGGAAAATATAAAGAGAAGGGCCCCCGATTAGCGAGAAGAGCTTAGTAATATAGATTCTTATTTTAATTATATATATACCTTTTTAAAATCGAACTAGAGGATTTTTAATAATTTATTTTTAAATACGATAATATAAAATAATTAAGAACTCAACCCTTTTAATCCGGTTAATACTACCCTCTTTCTTTAGTTATAACTTTATTAATTAAGGCTATATTAACCCGATCGAAGGAGGTATTTTATATTATTTTTATAAGTATTAATAGTTCTTTTTAAGTACTATACTATAAAAGTCCTTTATACCCTATACTTTTTTAATAGTCTCCTTTTCTAAAAATCCCTTCTTTTTTTAAATAAGAGAATAAGTAAAAGAAAGCCCGACTTAATTAGAAATAATTTAAATAAATAAGTAAAAAAAAGCGGCGTAATAATTAAGATAAATACGAGTAGTAGGACTCTAATTAAAAGAAAAACTAAATAATTAAAATACGAAAATAAAGATATATAAAAAAGGGCTTCTTATTTAATAAGAGGGGGATATAATAGACCTCGATAAGTAAGTAAGATATATAAATAGAGAAATATATAGATACTTAGGACCGGATCGGGCTTAAATACGAACGCTATAATAGTATAATAAGATAAATAACGAGTTAGGATTAGAACTAATAGAATACTTTAATAAATATAACTAGTTATTTAATTAAACTATTTTTTATTAATTAATATAGCCTAGAGATTTAATAATAAACCTATTTAGAGGTGCGGATACGTCGGACTAAGGGCGTTTATAAAACTAGCTTTTAACTAGACTTATTAATAATTTTAATTAGTATTACTATAAGCTTAATATAGAGTCTAATTAAAACTCTAGTTATATATTTAGTAAGGGCTAAGAAGGACGGCCTAAATTATATTAATTAGAATAATAGCTACGCTCTAGTTATTAAAACGGCTCTTTTCTTCTTTTTTTAAACTCTATTTAGGGTAAATAAACTAATATAAGATTATTAAAATTATAAGTAAAATTAACGAACTATACTTTTAATAACCTTAGACTATAAATATAAATAATTAATATATTATTTTTATTATTATTAGCGCCCCTTAGGACGTTTAATTATACGAACCTAACCCTTTTACTTTAAATAGACTATTTATTAAACTAGTTTTTATAGTTTATTAAAACTTATAGACCGCGGAGTTATTTAATAATAAAAAACTTATCTTTAGTAATAGATCTACTCGCTAATTTAATTAGAAAAGGCTAGTTATAGCTTAGGTTAAAATAAATATTTTAATTAATACCCTCTTAAGTACTATCGTTACTTAGATTTAAATAACTACGCCTTAAACTAAGGACCTTACGATTTTTTAACTTAATTTAAGAGAGAATATAGGGTTTTATAAAATACCGTTCCTTAGTTAAAAAAGGACTATAATCTTTAAAAATAATAGTATTATAGATTTTTTAAAAAAGTTCGAGGATTAGTACGAGATTAGTAAGGTCCTAGACTAATTTAGGAATAAACTTATTACGTATATTATAAAAAGAGATTATTAAACCCTAGTTAAGGACGTAATTAGAGGACTACCCTAGGCCTAAGCTAAAGATTTTTTTTAAAAAAGTATAAAAAATAAAATATTAACTACTTCTTAAATAAAAAAGAGTAGATTAAAAGAGTTATTAAAGGACTATTTATTTTATTTTTTAACTTAAACTCTACTTAGGTACTATTTATTAAGATTAATAATATAATTACCCTTACTAAATAATAAGACCTCTATATTATAACTAATAAGAGCTTAATTAAGGCCGTATATAAGCGGTTCTATACTAATATTATAAAGGAAGTAGTAAAAGAAGTTAGGGTTATTTTAAATAGTTTTATTAAATTAATAAAATACGCGAGGTTTAAAATAGGACTTTTTAACGTAATTATATATAAAAAAGAATATAGCCTACTCTTTATAAATAATTAAAATTAACCCGAAACCTTATTACGATCCCCTACTTCGTAAGTATATAAAAATACTTAGTACTAATATCTAAACTATTAGTAATATTACTAACTAACAATAGGGGCCTAGGTTACCTAGGTAGCTACTAATAATATTATTAATTCTAACCTAGCTAACGAAATAAGTAAGCTAAAGATCTATTAAAATAGTATTTACTCTCGAGGTCTTATTTATATATTTAATATAAGTACTATACGTCCTAATTAGCCCTTAATTATAGGACCTAGAGACCGCTACTAGTACTATTAGAGTTTATATTACTAAATTATTAAGGATTACGATTAGTATACTTTTAATAAAGACGCTTATTTTATTATTTTAGCTTAGGGAGCTTAGTACTATAGAAAGCGCAACAGTTATAAGCCTATAAGAGATATCCCCTTTATTATAATTAAAAACAAAAGAAAGCGTACGATTACTAATTACGTTACTCTTTTTTTTTATATAATAAATATATTAACTAAGGAAGATACTAAGTTTTTAACTAAGTAGATTTTAAATTATTAGATCGGACTACCTTAGTAAACTATATTTATACTTCCCTTAGCTAATTTTATTTAGATACGTCTACGTAATATAACCTAACTTAGGCTACTATAACTAAGCGGATATTTATATTATTTATAAAAAAAGACTATTTAAGAACCGTACCTTGATAACTACGTTATACTCTAAGAAAATATATAGGATTAATAGCCCGAGCTAGCTTTTATAATTTAAAAAGAAGACGGTTTCTTCTTCTAATTAAAAAAGAGAAATTATAGAAATTAATAATAATAACGAGGTTTTTAAAATAGTAGAGAACGTAACCTTCGTATTTATCTCTAGGCCCTAGCTTACTAAAGTCCTAATTAGTATCCCTAATACTAGTACTTAAGGAACCTAAGAGCCTCTTTTTTATAAAACTTAAAAAACAATAATTACTAATTAAACTTATAATTTTAACCTTAGGGCTAAAATAAAAAAGCTAGTAAAAAAGAGGCTTAAGGCCCCGATCTCGCTTTTATAAACCTCTTATAAAAAATTATATTAGAATATACTATAGTAATAATAACTTTAATACGTAATTAAGAGTATATTAATACTAATAAAATCCTATTAAAAGCTCCAAAGTCCTTAGTAAATCTAGTAGAGAATAAGTAATAGTAAAAGGATATTAAGGATCTTTTTAATAAGTATAATCAGAACCTTTTTTTAAAGCTAAGCTACTTAGCTAAAATTAATAAAATTAGAGGCGCTAGTCCGACTTTTAAGTTCTTAACTTTTATAATCTTAAACGCCCACTTCTAGTTAAAAATCTAAATATTTAGTATAAATTAAGATAATAAGGGTTTAATAATTATTACTATCTTAGATATTAGGGCGTAAGTTAATATCTTTTTAAAATAATATATTAAAAAAGCTAGTATTTTTTATATAGCAATAAAGCTTTAAATATAGATATTTAAGTACGATCTAATTAGCTAAATAACTTTTAACGGCTTTTATTTTATAAACGTATAAATTAATAAATATAAAGTAATTACTTATTTTTTTATTAAGGACGAGCAAGAGATTTTTAATTTATTATTACTAAGTTTTTTATTTATATAAGATACTAAGCTATTCTTTAAATATAATAAGTTAATAATCGCCGTCAATGATCCGTGGTTGTGAACTTTGCAGGAGGGAAAGTTAAAAAGTTAGAAAATCTAAAAAAATAGTCTAGCGAGACAGTGTGAGTATCCACTAATACCGTGTATTAATACTGTGTAAATAATACCGAGAACCGCCCGAGCAGCCAGCAAAGGCAGAATATATAAATAAATAATAAGTCAATAATTACTACTCTAATCTATATTAAGAATACGAGGCTAAGGATTCTTATAAAAGTAATTAAGATAAACGGTTTTTAAAACGTAAAAGATATTTTACCCTAGCTTAAATAGTACGTAAAAGAAGTTTTTAAATTAAAAAACTAAATATTAGTAATATAACCGGGGATATTATTAGTTTTAATAACCTCTATTTAAAATCTAAACTAGAAAAAGACGAGTATATTATAGTAGTCCTAGACTAAGGCTAAGCTAATTAAATTATAATTATAGTTATATTTTATATAATTTAGCTTTAGATTATATAAATTAAGAGAGTAATAGTAGCCGCTCAGAGTAAGGCTAAAGATAGATTAAATAGATTAACTAACTAAGACGATTTATATCTCTTAATAAGAATACTTATTTTTTAATAAGAGGAGTTATATATTAAATAATAAATTACGAAGTTAGAATAAAAAGTATTAAAATAGTACGAGACGGCTAAAAAAGCCTTTTATAAAATTCTTTATATTATAAAAACTAATATAATATATAAAAAGAAGGACTAGAAAGTCTAGCTAGTTAATAATACGCCTTTTAATAAATCGATACTTAATAACGATCCTTATTAAAAACTTAAAAAACTTAAAGAGGTTAAAAATAAGCTACGAGACTAATCGGGCCCTTATAAAGATATTATTATACCTAAGTTCTTAGATATAAAACTAAGCTCTAGATTAATAAACGACTATTTCTAAACTATTTTTAAGGATTATAATTATCTCTTATTTTATAAATAAGATCTCTTTAAGTAAATACTCCTTAATTAAAAAAAAGCGCTAGTATAAGACTTTTCTAAATATAGCTATTTTAACTTTATAATCGTACTATTATAATTAATTAAAACTATATTTTATAAAGCTTAGTAAATAAAAAATATCCCGATTTCGAAGGCTCTGTTATTAAAAGTTTTTAAAGTAATCTAAGAACGTATTACCTAAGGTATTATTAAAAAAAGCTATACTACGTATTAAAATCCCTAGTTCTTAGTAATAAAAAAGGACGGCGGTCTTTAACTAATTAACTTAATAACTAAGGTTAATATTATTATTTTTTAAAACGCTTAGTAACTACCTAATACTAACGAGTTCTTAAAGGAATTTATTATAAATTAACTTATTTTTTTTTAAATTTCTTTTTTAATTATAATTAGATCTTTTTAAATAAAAAGAGCTACGATCTAACGACCTTTTTAATTCTACTCGGGTTATATAAATACTATACCCTCTTAATAAGAGCAATAAATTTAGTAGCCTAATTTTATTAAATTATAACCCGTATTCTTTATAACTTAATTCTAAAATACTATAGTATTTTTATTAATAATATTATAATTAAAGGCCCGCGATCTTATTATAATAATAAGTACTTAACTAACTATCCCGGGATTTAGTAATTTGTTTATAAATATTTTTAGAATATTAATTAAGTCTTAGTTAACGTTAAGCTAGCTAGTTATACTATTTCCGGAGTAAAGTCGTAATAGTACTAGCTATCCGTAGTTATTATAAATTACTTTTATAATATAAAAAGGAGACGGCCTAATTAAGCTAAAATCCTTAAGATCTTTAAATAAATAAAATACTTAAACGTTTTAAAAATTAGATCGTTTCTTAGTATTATTACTTTTTATTATTATTAGATTAAGTAATTTTTTCTTAAAATAGCCCCGTTATACTCCCTACTTAGTAAGAACTAATCTTTTAAATAGGGAGCGCCGTAAATCAAAACTATAAAAATACTTAAAGAGGTAATTATTATAGCTCTTATTTTAGTTTTATTAAATTATAATACCGAGGCTAGATAAATTATTTTTATAATAAATACTAATATTAAAAAATAGGGTAGTATACTTAGTTAGATCGTTAATAATAAGTATATTATTACCTAATATAAGAGCGGGATATAGTACGGGCTAGAGCTTAATTATAACTTTAAAAAGCTCGAAATACGAGGCGTTTTAATAAGCTTAAAGCGTTTTTATAATTATCTATTTAAAATTAACTTCTTATTAAAAACCGACGCCCGAGTCCTAGTTACTTAGATTAATAATATAATAAATAACTTACTATTAATAATAATAATACGCTCGTTTTTTTAAATTAGACTTTTTAATTTTAAGATTAAGTATATTAATAAGAAAAAGAATACTATAGTAAATAGCCTTTTATAAAAAAACCCTTAGCTAATCTAACTTAGTTAAGAGAGAGCTTAATAAGGATATTAAGGACTTTATTAACGTACGAGTCCTATAAATACGAGTTATAAAGAACTTTTTTATTATAGTATATAGTTATAGTAACGCTATTATTAATTAGATACGGGAAATAAATATTCCGGCCGATATATTAGTACTAAATAAATAATAGTCAGACTTCTTAAAGTAAATTACCTATTTCTTTTTTATTTTAAAAAGGCTAGCCGGTATACCCTTTAATTAGTTTAAACGTTTTAAATAAATAGTAATACGATTTATTATATAAGATAAACTTCTATTTTAATAAGGGACAAAGACTCGTCCTTAACTTATTTAAATAATTAATAATAAGTATTACTAAGTAGACCTAATTAATAAAGTATATAATAAGTTTAGGTATAGGGGACGAGAGGCTATATCTTTTTATTTTATAAAACGATATTATTAATTAAGAATATATACTTAGATTCGGGAGCTAATTACGACTTACGAGGCTTATTAAAAAGCTAGATTACGACGCTTTAATAACCTTTATATATTTATAATTTTAATTTATAAACCTTTTTCTAAGGTTTATTTAAACGTTTAGTATATAAGTAAATAAAAGGTTATTAAAGCGCGTTATAAGTTTATAAAATACTTAGAAATACGGATTATAATAAACGCTATATTAAAAAATATTACGAAGTTTATTTAAAAAGATATTATTTATTATTATAAGATTTATAATACTTTAATTATTAACGGCGGATGAGAAAATATAAGCGCTATAACGTAGCTTAATTAATAATATAGTACTTAATAAAAAGTTATATTAGCTTATAACCCTTATACTAACGAGCTCCTTAAAAAAGGTTATTAACTTATTATATATATACTTCGTATTTAGTTAGATTAAAAAAAGAAAAATATTAAACTAATACTAGCTATAGCCCTTTTTATAAATAAAATAACTATTAAAATATTATTAGGTTATATACTATTCTATCTTATTTATAGTTATTATATAACGACCCCGATTAAAAAAAGAATAGTAATTTAAAAAGTACTTAATTAGGAAAATATATATATAATAAATTAAAAAGTCTAAGCTTAATTACGAGCTTTTACTTCTTTAGTAAACGACCGGGGAGCTATAGCTAATAAAGTTATTTAATACTAAGCCTAAACTTATAATTAGTTTAACTCTTTATATACCCTCCGATTAGCGAAGTTATAAATTAGTAATCTAGTTCTTATTTTTAATATTTAATAAAAGAATAATATATTAACTTTTAAAAAACTCGATTATTATTAGTAAGGACCTTTTTATATTTATTTAGTTACTCTAAATAGATCGTTATATTAACTAGAGATACTTATTAATAAACTAATTATAGGGGCTATTTATATTAGTAATTAACTTAAAAAGTTCTTAAAGTCTTTAGAAAGCCTCTATTTATTACCTAATAAGTCTAATCTTTATAGGGACTTTATTTTTAACTTAACTAACCTTTTATTCCTATAAGATAATATAATTAACGCTACGATTTTACTTCTTAATTATAATAATAATATAATAAACTCTAAGAATAAGGATATTTAACTAGTTATTAAATAAACCTAATTATAAATAAGGGCCTCTTAAGAGGGCTAGATTACCCCTTACTACTACCGATCCTTAGTATAAGTTACGAGTTCTTTTTATTTATTAAATATTCTTTTATAAGGATATTATTAAATCCTACTAATTTTTTAGTTATCTCTTTACCCAGATCTAGGATAAAGATATAAGGGGATAATAAGAGGAGAGGAATTATCTTTTAGCTATTACGATTAAAAACCCGACGACCTTACTTACTAACTATATCGATCGTTAAAGTAATCTAAAAGAGAAATATACTTAAAGTAGGGGACTATCTTTCTAACTAGCTCCTTAGTATTAGAACCGATATATTTTTAAAAAGACCGCGTATAATAGTTATAAAGTATAGTATTCTAAACGTTATAAGCTTAGATAAGTAAAGAATTAATAATAGGGGTTCGTTCATTTAATTACTAAGATAAAGGGCTAAAGTAACTAGCGTAATTATAACTAATAAAAACCTAATAACTCTATAAAAATAATCTATTTATAATACTTAGATTATAGATATACTTCTTAATAACGGTCTAATTTATAATTAACTACTAAAACTTCTAAACTATTTCCCTTTTAATATACTTATTAACTTAAGGATTTATAATATAGAATTTAGTATAAAGCTCTCTAGCTAATTTAAAAAGAGTTAACTAATTAGTAATTTTAAGGATTTAAAAAGGAGTAATATTAAATTAAGATAAGGATTAAAAAAATTAAATAGAGTAGCGCTTATTATAATTTACTTTTTACTAACCTCTCGAAACTTATAGCCCTAAGTCTTTTAAAAATAGACTTTTTTAAAAATAAAAAAAGAATATTACTAAGGCTAAATATTACGATAAGTAGTTTTAGTAATTTAATATACGTTATTAATAACTAAAGTATTAAATATAATAAATAAGTAGATTATATTATTAAGAAAAAAAGAGACCGAGTAAAAAAAGATAATTATAATTAAGAAGTTATTATTTAGGGGAAGAAATAAAAAGTAATAGAGGAATCGAAAAAGGGCCTCTATATACCCCCCCCCCCCCCTAGATCCGGGGTATTAAAGAGGAAAGTACTATAGGCCTCTTAGCTAATTAGTACTAAATTATAGCTACTATATAAAGAAAAGAAGGAGTAAATTATAAGATCGGGGCCTTTTTATTATTTATAATATAGCGCTTTTTTTTTTAATTAGTAAAGGCCGCCCTCGTAATTAGTATAAAAAGTAGCTTTTTACTTAGCTATTTAACTTTTCCTTCTTCCCTCCTTAACTACTTCTTTATAACTACTACTAATTAAACTTCCTCTAATTTTTATTTTCTAATTTATTATATAAATACTAACCTAGCGATTTATAATAGCCTCTTTACCTCCTATCTCCCTTTCTAAACTAGATAATAAAAAGGATATAATACGAATTTAGGGCCCGATTATAATAAAGAACTTTAAAAATAATACTAAATATTAACTAAGAAAATAGAATCTAAATAAATATATTACTTTTAACGAGACTAACCCTAGGACTATAATAAATACTAAGGACTTTTAGTTTATTAATTTTAATATAAATTACTAATATAAAGTATATACTAACTATTACCTAAACTTAGTACCTAAACGAACTAATGTCCCCTAAATAATCCTAACCCCTTATAAAATCGACTTTTCTAATTAGCTTAGCGTAAAGAACGTACTTCCCTTTTTTAATTAGCGCCCTAAGGCTTTTAAAAGTCTAAAAAACTAAAAACCTTAAATAAGTTAGACCTATTATAAAGTAATAAAAATCTTAACTAATTATTATAACCTTTAAGGACGCTTATTATATAAAATTTAAATTTAAAAATATAAGATCGGATTTACGATAAAGGTTATAATACGGGACCTTATTTTAGTACGTAATATAATTATAATTAAGGAGGGATAAGAGAGTACTTTCGAACTAAATAAGACCCCTATTTTAATTCTTTAAACTTAAGAGATTATATAAAGAATTAGGACTTTAGTATACTTAGTAATCTTTCTTTTTTACGTTAATAATCCGGGCTATTTTATAAAAATAATTATTAATTAGCGAGATAGTAGAGTTTATTAGTACGATCCGAAGTGGGCTCTTAGGCGTTTAAAAAGGATATTTATTAATAATATTTAAGTACTAAAGGCTTTTTATAATTAAATTAATATATTTTTTTATATTTAATAACTAATTAATATAAGCGCTTACGTAGTTTTTATAATATAATAACTAAGTAAATAAGAATATAGTTTATATATACTCGAATAGTTTTATAACGCGGTCTAATATAGCTAGTTTAACTTAACTTATAATACGTATTAAATAACTTATAAATACTTTAGATTATTTAATAATAAACTTTATATAGCTTAGATTTAATAAATTAGCTATAAATTTTAATATAATAGTTATTACTTTTTTAATATAATAAAACCTCCCCTAAAAAGGTCCTTTAATAAAATAATAAACAATCGGGACTTTAAAAATAGGCCCTATACTAATTTAAATAACTCTAACTATACTATAACTAACGTTTTTAAAGCGCTAATTCCTTAAAAATCCGGTTCTTATTTACTTAGCTTTAGGTTTACTAACTAAGATCTAAGAATTTATAACCCCTATAATTATAATTATTATACTCTTATTAATTTTACGTATTTTAAAAAAACGTATAAAATAGTTAAAAACCTTAAATAAGAACTTATTATTTTTAAAGAGTTATCCTTATTATCTTAATTTTTAAAAATATTAAAAAGTACTCGAGGATTTATAATAAATAATAACCCTAATTAGACTCTATAAGTAATTAAATTAATAAAAGCTACTAATTAGTATCTAAACGTTATTATTAATAATTAATTTATATACTTAATTAATACTCCTAAGACCTATTAAGTTATAAAGTTTTTATTAAATATATTACTACTTAAGTTATTACTACGCCTTAGCCCAGCTCTTAATAAAACTAGTTTAAGTAATTAGAGAAGTAATCTTTTAAATACTCTAATTAGGGGTAGGAATAGTTTTATTATAAAAACTCTAATTAAAATACTAAGAGTTTAGTTAAAATAAGAGGTTATTAAGCGTACGCTTTTTAAATATAATTAGGTTATATAAAAAAATAGCGAACGTTAATATTAAGAGCTAACTAAGTTTTATTAAAATCTCTTATAATATTATAATATATATATAAATAAAGCTAATATTAATAAGAATATAAGGGAATAATAAGTTAATTAGTACGATAACTTAATTATAAAAACTATATATATAACTCTAGCTTATACTTTTTAAATACTACTATTAATAAAAAAATCTAAAGAGAATTAGGTTAATAAAAGTTAGGATTAGGAGATTATTAAAAAAGATTAAGATAAGAACTAAGTAAAGTTAGTAAAGAAAGTAGCGAAAATAGAGGAGGTAAAAAAAGTAATTATAAAGAGAAAGGGTAAGTAAAAGGCTTAATATAATTAACTATATATAGTAACTAGGACTAATTTAAAATAATTTCTTTTTATAAAAGATTAGAAAAAAAGAAATTAGGGAATAATTAGAATAGGGTAGGGTAATTAGTTTTAATATTTCTTTTTTTTTAAAACTAATTAAGTATAAGGACTTATAAGAGAGCTAATTAGAAAAAAATATAAAGAAAAGGGCCCCTAATTAGGGAGAGGAGCCTAGTAATATAGATTTTAACTTTAATTATATACGTACTTTTTTAAGATTAAACTAAAGCCTTTTTAATAATTTATTTTTAAATATAATAATATAAGATGATTAGAAACTCTACCCTTCCGATCCGGTTAATACTACTCTCTTTTCTTAGTTATAACTCTATTAATTAAAGCCGTATTAACCCGATCGAAGGAGGTATTTTATATTATTTTTATAAGTATTAATAGTTCTTTTTAAGTACCGCACCGCGAAAGTCCTTTATACTTCATACCTTTTTAATAATATAGTTTATTAATACGATCTAAAGTAGGCTCTTAGGTATTTAAAGAGGATATTTATTAATAATATCTAAATACTAAAGGCTTTTTATATTTAAATTAATACGCCTCTTTATATTTAATAACTAATTAATATAAGCGCTTATATAGTCCTTATAATATAATAACTAAGTAAATAGGAATATAATTTATACGTACTTAAATAGTTTTATAACACGGTTTAATATAGCTAGTTTAACCTAATTTATAATATATATTAAATAATTTATAAATACCTTAGACCGTTTAATAATAAGCTCTACGTAACTTAAATTTAATAAATTAGCTACGAGTTCTAATATAATAGTTATTATTTTTTTAATACGATAAGACCTCTTTTAAAAAGGTTTTTTAAAAAAGTAATATATAATTAAGACTTTAGAAATAGGCCCTATACTAACTTAAATAACTCTAATTATGCTATAACTAACGTTTTTAAAATACTAACTCTTTAGAAATTTAGTTTTTACTTACTTAGCCTTAGATTTATTAATTAGGATTTAAGAATTTATAACTTATATAATTATAACTATTATACTTTTATTAATCTTATATATTTTAAAAAAATAAATAAAATAGCTAAAAGCCTTAAGTAAGGACTTATTATTTTTAAAAAGTTATTTTTATTATTTCGATCCTTAAAAATACTAAGGAATATTTAAAAATCTATAATAAGTAGTGACCCTAATCGGACCTTATAAGTAATTAAATTAATAAAAGTTATTAATTAGCGTTTAGATATTATTATTAATAATTAATTTATATACTTAATTAATATCCCTAAGACCCGTCGAGTTATAAAGTTTTTATTAAATATATTACTACTTAAGTTATAATTACGCCTTAGCCTAGCTCTTAGTAAAACTAGTCTAAGTAATTAAAAAAATAGTCCTTTAAATACTCTAATTAGGAGCAGGGATAGCCTTATTATAAAAACTTTAATTAAAATACCGAGGGTTTAATTAAAATAAGAGGTTATTAAGTATATACTCTCTAAATATAATTAGGCTATATATAAACATAGCGAACGCTAGCGTTAAGAGCTAGCTAGGTTTTATTAAGATTTTTTATAATATTATAATATATATAAAAACAAAACTAATATTAATAGAAATACAAGGGAATAATAAGTTAATTAATATAATAACCCGATTATAAAAGCTATATATATAATTCTAACTTATACTTTTTAAATACTATTATTAATAAAAAAAGTTAGAGAGAATTAAGTTAATAAAAGTTAAGATTAAAAGATTATTAAAAAAAAATAAGATGAGAACTAAGTAAAACTAATAAAAAAAATAATAAAAGTAGAGGAGGTAAAAAAGGTAATTATAAAGAGGAAGGGTAAGTAGAGGGTTTAATATAATTAATTATATATAATAATTAAAACTAATTTAAAATAACTTTTTTTTATAAAAGATCGGGGAAAAAGAAATTAAGAGACGATTAAAATAGGGCAAGATAATTAGTTCTAATAGTTCTTTTTTAAAACTAATTAAGTATAGGGATCTATAAGAGAACTAATTAAAAAAAAATATAAAAAAAGGGCCCTAATTAGAGAGAGGAGCTTAGTAGTACGATTTTTATTTTAAAAATATATATACTTTTTTAAAATCAAACTAGAGCCTTTTTAATAATTTATTTTTAAATACGATAATATAAAATAATTAAGAACTTTACTTTTTTAATCTAGTTAATACTACCCTCTTCCCTTAGTCATAATTCCGTTAATTAAGGCCGTATTAACCCGATCGAAGGAGGTATCTTATATTACTTTTATAAATATTAGTAGTTCTTTTAAAGTACCGTACTACGAGAGTCCCTTATACCCTATACCTTTTTAGTAATATTATAAATATAAGTTAAAAAGGCAAAGAAAGTTTATATTATAAGTAGTAATAAGGAATTTATATATTTACTACCTTTAACCCGTAAGTTAATTATTTAATTAATAAGAGGCTACTTTTTAGTCGTGCTTTTTATTAATAAAATAGCCTTAAGATTATTTATAATAATAAATACGAAGGTTAATTTATAACCGATTTATTTCTTATTTATAACTCTATATATAAACTAATTTATTTTATAATTCCTTTTATAAATATATTTTTATATAGTAATAAGTAGTTTTCTACTTTAAGCGGACCTTTTTATAATAATATAAGTATTTAAGTACGCTTTTTCTAAACGTAATTTTATTTAGGGGGGTGTGTTATAATAGTCTTAACTATTTATAGCCTTATTATATATTACGTAACCTCGGTTATATAATTACTAAGGCCTACTTCGCTTATACCCTTTATATTAGAGCGTGTTTTGTGCCTATTCTGTATTTCTAATAAATTATCTGTTCTCTTATACACACGTCGATGCCCCTATTATGACTATACGATAGCGTTTATATACTATGAATATTAACTTCGAGGTGCTTTGGAAGTCATGGAGTCAAGTTTGGCTAACTATCCAGATTAATCATCTAATTCGTTAGTTCAAGAGAGTGCTGAAGCCAGCGCAAATATTATTAAAAGCTCGGTTGATCCCCAGGCAGAGAATCACACGTCGAGCGGAGAAGCGTTGATTGATCATGACCAGAGGCAGGAGGCTGTTCAAGCCAGGGATGAACTACGCTGCTTGATGCGGTTCATTGATGCCTTGAATCCAGTGATTGCAGCAATTCGTAAGATGCCTGAGGATCCCGTGATGGCGGACAGTGGTGTGACAATCGATGGTACAGAGATTCCTGTTTCGAAGAAGGAGGAATTTCCCGTTTTCTTCCGAGATCTGTGGTATTTCTTCCAGCCTGGTGGGTACATCGTTCGGAAAACAGGCTATCAACGCGTGTGGAGGATTGTGCAATGCACCGGAGGTCGGGCGCACCTCTCAGTGGCAGGAAACCGCGATCGCGTCGACAATATTCCTTACACGGCCAGGCACAGTCGATTGACTCTGGATTGTTACTACATTGATTTTGACGGGAAACGATTCGGTCCAGTGTACCACCAATTCGTCATCAAAGCGTTTGAACACAGTCGGGATATAACGTCTCTCGAAGTTTTTCCGCTCGAATACATAACAAACTCAGGAGTCATTCTCGAAGAACTGTCAAAACAAGGCGAAAGTTTTGTCAACGTTACCCAGGCCTGTCACAGATACTGCGTTGGACAAACGATCACGCGGACGCCGACCGGCGAGAAGCTATACGAAGTATCGCATCCAGAAGACGTTGATGGACCGGTGATGATTGATTTCGATCGAGCTCTTCAAACGAACCCTCGTTGGTGTCCTGAATTTGCGCTACCCAAACTAGGCCAGCAAGATGGGCGGGAGATACGTGAGATGACTTTGGCTGACGAGGTCACCGGCGGCAACAGTCGTGGTCATTGTTTTGACGTTAATTGTTGTCAAAATGAAAATATCTTGGACGACCTAGAATGGGATCGGCTTCGAAGGGACGAATTCGTTGCTAGCGAGCGCATGGTCATCTTGTTTCCAGAAGTGGGCAATAGTGTCACACCAACATCCACCGAGTGTCGACTTTTTCCCAATAGGGTCTTTGGATTTATCCTTCGGAGCCGTAAATGGGGTAAGTTCCATTATTCTCATGTATCCATTACAGACGATTGGAAGCTTACCTTGCTACCTAATTAGCTTGCTTGCCTGTGAGCAGTCTCAAGGGGATCAAGAGGGAGACCTCCAATCTTCAATACCTCGAGCTTCCAGGGCAACACAAGGACATCGTCACTGGTCTGGTGGAAACTCACTTTCGGAATAAAGAGAAGGAGAAACGGACTCAAAAGCATGAGACCCGGATGGAGTTTGATCTAGTCCGGGCCAAGGGTAAATAATTCGCTCACGGAACAATTTGACAAGGCAAGCGCTTACCGACTATAGGTAAAGGACTAATCATCCTACTTCACGGTGCCCCAGGAGTCGGAAAGACCTCAACTGCAGGTACCTGTCCCCCTAACTGTAGCTGATCGTGTCCAGCGATAGTTTTGCTTGAAAGGCTGACTTGGACTTTCACTCCAGAGTGCATCGCCGAGGCCAATGCAACACCGCTTTTTCCAATCACTTGCGGTATGTCTCTGTTGACTTGAATCTTGTCTACGTCTCGCTAATCGACCGAGGTGACTTGGGCATGGACCCTATGGACGTCGAGGCAAACTTGGATACCAACTTCCAATTAGCTGAGTCGTGGGGATGTGTGTTGCTTCTCGATGAGGCTGATGTGTTTCTTGCTCAAAGAACCCAAAACGACATCACGAGAAACGCACTTGTTTCCAGTTCGTCTTCCTTGATTTACGACTGTCTTAGTTTGCTAATTCTGTGTTTAGTCTTTCTCCGTGCTTTAGAGTACTACTCAGGAGTTTTATTTCTTACCACAAACAGGGTCGGGACCATCGATGAAGCATTCCGCTCTCGTATTCACATAAGTCTCCTCTATCCTATTCTTACAGAGGTCCAGACAATCAAGATATGGGAAGGCCAGTTAGCAAGGGCGAAACAGCGCGACCCTACACTGATTGTGAAGACGGAAGATGTTCTTTCATACGCAAGAAATCTTTACAAGCAGCAAATGGAAAAGCGTAAGGTTGGTTGGAATGGGAGGCAGATTCGAAACGCGATGCAAACTGCTGTTGCACTGGCCGAGCATAACAGCGTCATATCATCGACGAATCCGGATATGCCACAGTCTCCCTCATTGGAGATCAGGTGGTTCGACATTATCGCAGCTGCCTCATGGCAATTTGAGGCATATCTTGAAGACGCTTTGCAACTATCGGCTCGGGAGTACGCCCGACAATTCTCGTTCCGCGCTGATCGAGCTTCCAGTGACCACTTGGTGATGCCACAAGTCTCCGCAGTTGCGGCATCAGTGCGGCCACTATACGACCCCAAGCCCACGGAGCCACCGTCATCAATCCAGCCTCAGAATGGCTCGCTAATCGGTATCACGGCCGGCGTCAATCACCAGTCATCGTCGGCAGGCCATGATACTTCTCCAATGCCGCAGTGGGCTCCGAGAACGCCCAACGGACCTCCTACTACACTCGCAGTTTCAACCGCGCACTATACACCGACGCCAACACCGCATCATCCTACACTTCAAGGTTCTAGTAGCTTATTCGGGGCGACGACTGACGTGCAATTGCCAACATCTCAACAAATGGCGACCTCCAATCCTTTCGGCGCCGTCAATATCCCCAACCTTCCACAGCAGGCGTCGTTGATGTTCAACAGCCAGCAGCCTCCGGTGACGCCAAATCAACAGTACCTGTACTATGGAAGCGTTGACCCGTCTCCAGGTCCCACGGTGGCTCATTCATGGCGAGACTCTATCCCCTCCACGAACCAGATTGGTAATATGGCATGGTCTGGCCATCTTGCAGCCCAACCAGGGAGTCAATATCCGCAGCCATCCGTGCCAGGGCCCGGAAACAGTGCCCGGTGAAAACATCTAAGTAATTACAGACTGGGACTTTGTAGGGTACTGGAAATGAAGGCAGATTGCGAATAGAACGTAATCCGAGTCACGACGGACAAGGAGCCTTACAGATGTTAGAGTTTCCAAAGGGTCGTACATGAATCAATAAACAATCAATTGAGACTTATACTCAACCTGGCCGTGTGACTGCCGAAGTACTGAAGTGGAGAATGAGGGGTAAAGCTGCTTCTCGGACAATAAGAGGGGACAAATGCACCCCAGAAGCTAGTTAATTCTTCAGAGCTCCGACGAAGAGTCGGCCACGCGGGACGGCTTCGAAGGAGACAACCTTTCGGCCAATGCTACCAACTCTGGTTTCCCATCTATTTGGGTTTTCACACTGGCTGACGTGAGCTACTCTGACCCCTGGCGACTAGCTTTCAGCTCAACCTTGGCCATCAATCGGCAAACAATACATGTCTGAATGAATTGACCCCTCACTTTGCCCCGCCATGTAAATCCGTCTGCTATAAATCCGGCTGCCCCGCCTTCGACACTAGGTAAGATCGGCCACCCACCGAGGTATCGCAACCTTTAAAATTCTCGACGTGAGGGGTGTTTTGTAGAGTACAGAGACAGACATCTTACTTAGCAGCAGTTCATTGATACCAGTAGTCCTTCCAAAATGTCCACCAAGCTCCACCAAGCGCCCCCTTTCAGGGCAGAGCACATGGGCTCTCTCCTTCGCCCTCAGAAGCTCCTCGATATTCGCGAAGGCAAGATCCGCGATCAGGGTCTGTCCGAGGAGGAAGCCGGTCTTCCCGCCGTCGAGAAGGAGTCTGTCGCCGAGGTCGTTCAGCTGCAGCGCGACCTGGGCATTAAGGGCGTCACTTCGGGCGAATTCAACCGCACTCGTTTCTGGGGTCTCATGTGGGATGAGTTCGAAGGCTCTACCCGCTTGCAAGATGCCGAGGCCAGCATGTTCCGGCTGTACCACCCCGACGTGGTGAGCCTGATCGAGAAGGACCGCAAGGTCATGCCCGGCGACTCCGTCATTGCCGGCGGAAAGCTGTCTCACTCGCCCTCAAAGTCCAAGTCGAACTTGCACGAGCTGCGCTTGGTGCAAGCTGCCCTGCCGAAGGAGGAGTGGAAGGACATCAAGTTGACAATGATCACGCCGGCTTGGTTTCACATGCGCTACAAGCAGGGCAGAGCATACACCAAGGAGGCGTACGCCAACGATGCTGAGTACTTCAAGGATGTTGCCAGGGTTTATCAGGCCGAACTCCAGCAGCTCTACGACGCTGGCTTGCGCAACGTTCAATTTGACGACCCCGGCATGGCTTGTGAGTAAGCTGAGTCCGGCAACCTTACAATTGCTAATCTCTCGCAGACTTCTGTTCGCAACAGTTCCGCAAGGGCTGGGAAGAGGACAAGGACAATGAGGGCACCGTTGAAGACCTCCTCGACGCCTACATTGCTCTGTACAACGACACAGTCAGCAAGCTTCCCGAAGACATGCACACCGGTATCCACCTGTGCCGCGGCAACTTCATCGGGGGCCGCCACTTTGCCGAGGGTTCTTACGACATCATCGCGAAGAAGCTCTTCCAGAACCTCAACGTCAACACGTTCTACCTTGAGTACGACACCGAGCGTGCCGGCGGTTTCGAGCCCCTCCAGTTCCTCCCCAAGAACAAGAACGTTGTCGTGGGTATCATTAGCACTAAGATCCCCAAGCTTGAGGATAAGGAGGAGATGAAGGCCCGCGTTCTCAAGGCTGCGGAGTACGTCGCCAAGGGAAGCGGTGAGACCAAGGAGGAGGCGCTCAAGCGTATCTGCGTGTCTCCCCAGTGCGGTTTCAGCACGCATGAGAGCGGATATCCGTTGAGTTTGGAGGACGAGAAGAGCAAGCTTTCTTTGATTAGAAAGATTGCTGACGAGATTTGGGGCGAGGCGTAAGAGGATTTACGTGGGTGCACATGAGAGGAATGAAGGCGAGAGTGGTGGTGTAACATTCAACATGACAGGCTCGAGGGAGAGCGGGTGTAGATTACTGATTGCAAGCGTGTCTTAAGATGTTTGGTCTTTTTTCTTTCAACCTAGTCTTAGGAATCCAATGTCTTTGGTGACAAAGTACTTCAAATGATGACTGTCGAGTCCAATCCTGCGAATATAATTGCTTGGAGATCGTTAAAGTACTTGGGCCCTCGCTGACCTTAAGCACGACGGCCAAAGGTCTACTTTACTCTAAGTACATTCAAACGGTTTCAGCCGTCTTGCAAATTTAGACTCGAGTTACAAATAGACAATTCTGTACATAATGGAAGACGTAGTTGAGGCCAAAATTGAGATGATACAGTAGTGAATTGGTGGCTACCTGCCAACTATGGACTGAGTGAGAGACATGAAGAATGGTACTAGTACTATAGTATGTTGGTTGAATCTCTTCAACCGGGTATTGAGTTGAATATTGAAGCGAAAGAAAAGTGGTGGGCTACCGTCTGTGACGTAGTGTGAAAAAAAAAATGGCCTCGAGAAGGAGTCATGATACGTCGCCTTCACAGCCAAGAATATTCGGGTAAGCCTAATCCTAAATAGCCTTAACAGATCTCAGAAGGCTCGAGACACTGCTCGAGACTTTGGTCAGAAGAGAAGACTCGAATTTTGTCGTCTCGGCTGTCATAACACTCCGACTAGTTTCGCTGGACCGTCGTCTGGAGTGCATCTCCCGCACAAACTTCGGCCAGGTGTTTGTCAACACAAGATACTTGATGTGGCCTTGTGCGCTATCAAACACCGTAGAGCTGAATCCCGCGGGGATGTCACCGGTGTAGCGAGCTTGATGCCGAATATCCCCGCTGCTTCCCGAGCTTGACCCTGTGCGTGATCTAATGTAAGCGTCATCGAAGGGGACAGCAGTGTTGACAGCAGCGTCTTCCCCAAACAAGATGCGGGCAGGCTTGTCAAATACCCGGAACAGCTGCTTCATATCCTGAGAGGGAAGGTTCAAAGGGAAATCGGCATGCTCTAGAGAGATGAAGTCGGCGTAAATCTGGAGGGCGAGATTGTATGCATCAAGTTTATCTTCTTGGGCGAGAGACTCGCGAGATCCCGAATCCGAAATGGCATTCGGCCAGGATCTCGACTTCCATTCGGAGACGCGAGCGAGGAAGGCAATGTTCTCGCCGGAGAAGTCGCTAAGAGCAGAAAACTCTTGCAAGACGCCCTGATTCTCCCTCAGAGCGTGATCGAGTGCGGTCATTGTCAACAGGCGACTATCAATGTCTGGACCAATGTCGGCAGAATCCGTTTGGCAGACAATCGGCTGCCCCTTTTCAGCTTGGCTGGAAGAGACTGGATGCTTCTTGCCGTGAAACGACGCTACAGTCGACGCCCTGAGTGTTGTCTGTGATTCAGTCTCCCATTTTGCGTTGGCTTCCGTGACGTGTCTGAGGAGGATACGGAGTCGAATGATTTGGAAGAGTGGGACAAAAATCGTGAAAATCTCAAACATCATGGTTGAGAGATGAATCCTATGTCCTTGCATCAGCAATTACAAGGTTTTCGAGTAAGATAGGGATACCGACCATTGGCTTGGAGGGAAGTACATGTTGATGGTGTTGAAGGCTGGTACATATGATGCAATGAGAAACATCGGTGTTGCGTGAAGACTTGGAAGTCAATGCTGTTAGCAAAGTTCCAACGCGAAGACGGCTAGGAATTGTAACGTACCCTGAAAGGCAGCAACCGATGGTCTGAGTCCGCCACCCCATTGTATCTCGAATACTCCATGCCCGCCAGATGAGTGTTGGCGCAACCTGTAGGCCGTCAGCTATCAGTGTATCACGCGGAGCTGAAGATGGTGAATCAAAGTAAGGAGTGAGAAATTCATACAATCCAAGTCCAAATGAACTGCCAAAGGAGGGTTGGCCACCACTCCCATCCGCGGCCCAGGTCAATCAACTGCTTTACTATGTTGTCTCCGCGGATCTCTGTGCCGGGAATGCCGAAGGTAGGGTGATATTTCTTGCAGGCAACCCACATGCCGGCTGTGAGTAGGCACTTGAGAGTGTCAATAACGTTCAGTCGAATAGGGCTTTTGAGTTCGATCATCCAACATACCTGAAAGATCGCACCGAAACCAATAAAAATCATAATTCTCCTCCCATAGTCCATATTTCTAAAGCGGCAAAGCCACGACGTCTTCGAGCCATTGCATCCTCTTCGGAGACTTCCAGCGCCAGTGCCAGTGAAGTGAAGCCTTTGCAACTTTGCAACGTGCAGAAATCTGCTGTTCGAGGCGTGGAAGCAAGCAATACCGAGCGGAAACCAGATACCCATCACAAAGTACTGAACGTCGTACGCAATTACCACGGGCATCGTTCCACCTATCGGGTATGTAATCTGAGCCATGCACCAATACAAGTGCAGGAAGATAATGGAACCAAAGGCTAAAGGTAGGCCGCGGAGCCTCAAGATAGGGTTCCTGCTGTTGGCCCAGAGGAAGGCCATACCCGCAAAGACGATGGCGGTCCATGTTGCGCAGAATGTGATGTAGAATATGCCAATCCTATCCCATTTTGGTGGCATGGGCGGGAAATTGTAGATCGTGATGCCGGCCAATGCTGCTGGATCCATTGTGGAGGTGGTGTGTTGTAGTGTCTCTACGCTGCATGAAGAAGGCAAGGGAGAAGGGGGTTTGTCGTGATCTTCTTGCAGTTCAGATACGGACTTGGGCAGGGGACAGCCGCACTTTTCAAGACAACAGCATTTTCGTGGATGTGGGTTGCAAGACAAAGTTATTACCGCAGTAAGACCTCGTCCACGCTTCTCAAACGACAGCATTGGCACCCGAGAAGTATGGGGATCGCCCATCTAAGATCGCTAGATCCAGCCGTGGTATAGCGTGCTTGGCGATAATATCAATGTGATACAGAAGCTCAGTTCCTCCGAGGCAGCGAATCCCATTGTTCCATGCTGTCCCCCTCGCATTGTGGCGTTCCTCAGCTATGACGAACACCTTATTTTGGTACTTTGGCAGGCTCGCAACCCATGGGAAAAAGCAGGGTCTTCGTCTCGACTCAGGCTGCCTCTGTTCCTCCCCGTCTTCTTTGCTTCTTGTCGTATGGTCACAATAGGGGCATCGACGTGTATAAGAGAACGGATGATCTATTAGAAATAGAGAATAGGCGCGAAGTACGTTCTAATATAGAGGGTATAAGTAAAGTAAGCCTTAGTAATTATATAACCGAGGTTATATAACGTATAATAAGGCTATAAATAGTTAAAGCTATTATAATATACCCCCCCTAAATAAAATTATATTTAAAAAAAGCGTACTTAACTACTTATATTATTATAAAAAGGTCCGCTTAAAATAGAAAACTACTTATTAATATATAAGAATCTATTTATAAAAGGAATTATAAAGTAAATCGGTCTATATATAAAGTTATAAATAAAAAGTAAATCGGTTATAAATTAACCTCTATATTTATTATTATAAATAATCTTAAGACTATTTTACTAATAAAAAGTACGATTAAAAAGCGGCTTCTTATTAGTTAAATAATTAACCTATAAGTTAAGGGTAGTAAATATATAAATTCTTTATTATTACTTATAATATAAACTTTCTTTTCCTTTTTAACTTATACTTATAATATTACTATATATATATACCCTTATTTTTCGCTTTTATATACGCGTTTTTATATATACGTATTATTAAAAAAGGATCTTAACTAACGGTATCGTTTTATTTAAATACTTATTTATAAACGAATAGTTAGAAACTATGCTCGTATTATTATAGTACGGGAAGTTAAAAAGTATAAGCTTAAGGCTACGGCCTTAGAAAAGAGTAACGGCTCCCTTAACCCCCTTAATAAGCCTATAATAAATAAATAATCTCTTTTATTTTATTTTTAGTTAGTAATATAGCCTCGTTTATTTTGTTTTAACTTAACTATTTTATTTAATAAATAACGGCCTTATAACTAAATAAAATACTTAAGAGAATAGTAGAGGCGAAGAGGGTTTATAGCCCCCTCTTTTGCTCCCTCTTAGAAATAAAAAAAAAAAAAGTCTTTTTTTAGAGAGATAGCGTAAGTAAAAAGGGTTTATAACCCCCTCTTTCGCCTCTTTTTAAAAAATATAAAGTAGTTAATTATACGTATAATACCTTTTTATTTATTATTATTTATAAAACTAATTCTTAATAACGGACCCTCTTAGTACTATTTTTAGTATTAAAGTTTAATACGAGCTAGTACTTCTACTTCCCCTATTTAGCTACGAATACCTTAAGTATATTAAGAACGCCCTTAGTAACTATTTAAATAGTACGTACTTCCTAGGTTCCCGTATTAATAATAAATATTAATATTATTAAACTTATAAAAAGTCGGGTTATACCCCTATTTTTAAAGAGTATATATAAAACCTAAGTATAAAGTTTTTATATTTTAAATAAGAAGTAATAAAAAATGTAGCGGCGTTTATAATTATTAATATAGTCCTACTTATATTTAGTAAAATATATTCTAAGCCGTCCTTATTCTATTCTTTATTTATAAACTAATATATAGACCTTAACTTACGTAATAATAGCGTTATATAAGGCTTTTAAATATAACGGTTTTTTAAATAAGGGTAAAGGTAAGGGGGTTTATATAAATAAGGCCCTAGTAAGAGAGGCGTTTATAAGCACTCTTTTTATACTAAAGGCGTTATTAAAAGAACTTATTAAGACCGTAATAATATTAGCTACTTTATTTATAAAAGTACATAGTATTTAAATCGGGATTAATACTTTTATTAGCTTATATATTTCTTTAGATATATAGCCTACGTTTAAGTCCTTTTTAGATAAGTTCGCGCTTATTTTCTTAAGTAAATA
This sequence comes from Colletotrichum cuscutae, assembly GCA_030869315.1. Lineage (NCBI taxonomy): Eukaryota > Fungi > Ascomycota > Sordariomycetes > Glomerellales > Glomerellaceae > Colletotrichum > Colletotrichum cuscutae. The sequence goes on from MPDP01000235.1 coordinate 377,272, forward strand.
GCCTCTTTTTAAGTAACCTAACGGGGTTACTAAAGCTACTTATACTCCTTAGCTATAAGCTACGTTTTTTAATTAAAAACCGGGCCCCCTGCGCCGTTTTACTACTTCTTAACCGTTTTTTTATTTAGTATAACTATTTTTTATATATTTTTTATATTTAAGAGCAATACGAAGTATTTAAACTTCGTTTTAAAAAAGTTCTTTATAAGATCGTTAGTTAGTATTTTATTTATTAATATATAAATTATTTAAAATAAGCTTTTTAAGTACTCTTATTATAGCTATATATTCTAAATATTAATATAGTATAAATAAGTTAAGATACGTTCCTTTTTCTTAGTTATAAATTTAATTATTTAATAATTATTATAATATACTTTTTATATATTACTAAGCTTAAGTAAGATATTTCTAAATAAGTATCTAAAAATAAGTATCTTTTTAGCTATATATTCTAAGCTTAGTAGCTCGGCCTCCGTAGTTAATATAGTTATTATATTTTAATAAGCTATTTTTTATTAAATAAAGTTATTAAAAAGGGAGATTATAAAATCTTACGAGGATCTTTAGGTCTTTTTATTATTTATAAACGAGGTATTACTTATAATTAATAGTACTTATTTACTCCCTAAGATCCTAAAGTAAATTACTAAGTATTATATATAAAAAAGGTATTATATAACCTAATTTATAATAGAATAATATTAATAAGATAGGTTCGTTAAGAACTAAGAGAGCAGGGCGTATATAAAAGCGACGTTAGGCCGAATTATAATTACTATATATAATATCGAACCGACCTTTTTTAAAAAAGACTTAGTCTCGTTTAGGGACGTAATTCTTAAGTCTTTCTTAATTAGAACCGTTAGTAATAGGGTTATAAGAGTAATAAAATTAATAAGATCGAACTTTTTAATTACCTTTTTAAAATACTAATTATAAGCGAGGTATATTTTCTAATTAGGTCGATTATAAATAACCCTTATACTTAGATATTATAAAACTAACCCTTAGTTTTTTATTTTATACTTTTTTTTAAGTCCTTTAGTTATTTAATTAGTATTATAAATATAGTTTTTATAATAGAGAACGAGGATATTATTTATATAAAAAAGAACTAGTACTTATTTATTAAAATTTTAAAATAAATAAGGGTCCTTATTTATAAGTAAAAGACCTAGGTTTTTAAAGGTTAATACTAACTCTTTATACTATAATAATAGAGCATTAGAAACGCTATAAAGGGCTTACTCAAGCTCTATATATATATTTAGTTAATAAAAACTATTTAAAAGCTCGTAAATATTAGGGGGTTACCTAGCTTTTTAACTATATTTAAAAAGGCGTTTATTATATTATATTAATAAATTTTTAAGTTAAACTAAGTAATAATAGTTATAGCTACCCTAAACGTCCTAGTTACTAACGTTATTACGTAGGTCTTTTTTAAGGGGTATTATTCCTAAAAGTCCTCCTTAATATAGATTCTCGTTTTATAATAATTGAGGTAATTATTACTATCGAGTTTATAATTAAATACTTATTTAAGAGGTATTAGCTTAGATATAACCGACGCCTTACTAACTACTTTTTAAGTTTTTATTTCTTTTAGTTTTTAGATTTCTAACCGTACTACTTTTATAAATTAGCTTTTTAAAAGTTCCGGTATTTTAAAAATATTCTTTTACTTCTCTAGAAGAGTATTTAATTAATTTATATAGATTTAATTAGATTAAAGTGCGGTTAGTAAAGCGTACTTTATTCTAATTATTATAATATAACTATAGTAATATAGCGTCCTATACCCTTAGGTTGTTTTATTAACTACTCTTTATTAATTAAGTATATACGTATTAAAAAAGGAGTCTTAGTTTCTTTTTACTTAAGTATAAAAAGAGTACTATCCGAATCGCTCTTATTAACTCGGGTTTTAAATAATACTTCTAGAAGTTAGTTTTTTAACCTCTAGCTTTATTTAGTATACTTATTATCTTAGCTATATATACTAATTATATTAAAATTATTAACTAGGTTATTTATTATTCTTATTTTTTAGCGTAGGCTCGCTTATTAAAGGGGCTTATTAAGGTCTAGTTAGGTAGAAGGGTCCTCTTTATAAAAGATCTAGGGAGTCTTTATTTTTATTTATATATATATTATATTTTTAATTATTTTTATAAAAGGATCGACTTCTCTTATAGCTTTACTTATTAAGTTAGTTAGCTAAGCAAGGTTCGTATTTAACTCTAAACTCTTAAAGTCTAAGGTTATTTTAAAAATAAATAGCTATTTACCTCGTTTATTTAAAAATAAAATAGGCTTTTTTATAGCTTTATTGATTTTTTATAGAGCGAGTATAAGTAATAATAATTAGTTTTTATTATTAATTAATACGGCCTTTTTTTTATTTATAATCCTAAGTAATTAGAGCTTAGGTTCGATTATTATAAGTAGTTATTAAATCTTATTTACTATAGCCCTTAATTTAGGTAAATAAATTACGGATTTAGTATCGTTTTTTAAATAAAACGCTATTTTATTAAATATTATATTTTAAGTAATAATAACTTTTAAAAACGAGGGGATCTAGATCTTATATAGGTTATAAGCGTTTAGTATATAACTTATAAAGTACCTAATATATCCCCTTTACTCTATTTTAAAACGTTTTTCATTAATTCCTTTTTTATATAGTGGTTTTTCTCTAGCTTTATAGGCGTAAAAGATCGACCTTAACGGGATTACGTTTTTAAAAGAAATTATATAATACGGTATACTTTTTAACTATATAATATACGCAATATACCCTAAGTACGCGCTTAACGTAATATAGTAATTTCGATACGAAAATTATTATATAATTCGGAATGGGCAAGCTGCTCTTTTTAGCTACTTATTAATAATAGTCTAAGTAATATACTTACGTAGCGGCGCCGGTTAGAAAGGTTAATAATAGAGGTTAGCTATAATAGTTAGCTATAATAGTCGGCTATAATAATTAGAGGTGGCCCTTAACTATAGAGGTTCTGAACTTCAATAGTAACGTAGAGGTTTTTTAAAAAAAAAGAGCTAAAAGGGCTAATATTTAGCTACTCTTTAGAGCTTATAAAGATTTTTTTTATCCTTATCGCTTCTAATATCGCCCAAAGTTTTATTTAAACTAAATAAATTTACTAAATAAGCTTATTAAATCCCCCTAACGGAGCAATCCGCCGGGGCCGTACCGTATATTACGTATTAAGGAAAACTAGGTATATTGCGCTCTATACTTAACTATTAATTAAAATAGTAATTAACCGACTCGACCGTTATCTCCTTTTTATTAACAGCTCCTAACTTTTTACTACCCGCCTATAGGGCGAGCTTTACCTACTCTAACGCGCACAGGACCTCTTAGTACTAGCTTATATAAATAACTAAGTTTAGTATAATCCCTTTTTTTATATAAATATTATTACTACCCGGGGGGTCTTATAAGAGCTATTTAAAGTACTAGTTTATTACCTTAACTATATATACTTCTAGCCCGCTTATTATAACTATTATAACTAGGCTAGCGTTAATATATTAGATCTTAATATTTATATTAGCCCGGCTATTTACGGCGCTTATAATATTACTTAGCTAAATTCCGTATTATTAAAAAGTACTTTACTACTCCTCGGGTATATTTATATTAGCTACGATAGCTATAGCGTCGAGCTAGCTAAGGGCGCCTAGCCCGAGAGGGGTAGACTTATTAACGGGCATTTTTAAAGAGTTCTAGCCTACTAATTACTAACTATATACTAAGAGTAAAGTAGTAGTTTATATATTAATAGGTTTATTTAGTAAATTTATTTAGTAGATTTATTTAGTTTAAATAAAGAGTAGCTTTAGGTAATATTAAAAGTAATAAAAATAAAAAGAATCTTTACGAGCTCTAGTACGAAGAGTAATAAATATTAACCTATTTAGCCCTTTTTTTTAAAAACCTCTACGTTATTATTAAAATTTAGAACCTCTATAGTTAAAAAAGGCCGCCTCTAACTATTACGGCCGACTATTATAGCTAACTATTACGGCCGACCTCTACTATCGACCTCTATTATTAACCTTTTTAGCCGGTGCCGCTACGTAAGTATATTGCTTAGCCTATCGTTAATAAGTAATAGGGTAGCTTACCTATCCCGAATTAAATAGCGGCTTTTATATCGAAATTACTATATTACGTTAAGCGCGTACTTAGGATATATTACGCGTATTATGTAGTTAAAAAGTGTACTATATCGTATAATTTCCCTTAAAAGCGTAATCCCGTTAAGGTCGATCTTTTGTACCTATAAGGCCGGAAAAAAACCACTACATAAGCTTATTAAATAAACTTATTAAACGTACTTATTAATATATAAACTATTACTTGTTAAGAACTTACTTTACTAAAGATGCCCCTTAATAGGTCCCCCCCTCTAGGGCTCAATAAATTACGCCCCCTTAATACCCTAGCTATTATAACTAATATAAGTACGCCTAAGGAGTAATATAGTACTTTTTAATAATATAGAATTTAGCTAAGTAATAGTACGAATACTATAAATAGCTGGGCTAATACGGACGTTAAGATTTAATATATTAACGCTAGTTTAGAAATTATATTTTATAAAGCTAGAAATCCTTTTAATACGGGCTATAGTATAAATATAAGGGAATATATAAGGGGTCCCTTAATTTTAATAAAAAGGAATATATAATATAAAATTTAGCTACTTATACAGGCTAGTACTAAGAGGTTTTATATATATTAAAATTAGTATAGCTCGCTTTCTAAACGGGTAGCGGAAGGTCGGGAGCTATTTTAATTAGTAATTAGGTATAGAGCGTAATATACTTAGTTTTTTTTAATACGTAATATATAGTACGGCCCCGGCGGATTGCTCCGTTAGGGGGAATTCTTTTTTTATAATCCTTCTTAAAAAGGTACGCTCTATAGCTATATATATACGTCTATTCTTAATAGGGACATAGATTACGGGCGAGCTTTAATATATTTATTAGTTATTATTATTTAAAGTAATAAGCGAACTAAACTTTTTTAATTTAAATTAGTAATAGCTAGTTAGTACGTTACTTAGGGCTAATATTATATAAGTAGGCTATAGCTAATATAGCCTCTATTTAAAATTCGTTAAATAAGCTAGTTATTAATATTATATTAATTATTTTAATAATAATCTCTTAGCTAGCTCGTTCCCCTCCTCTATTCGGTTCTTTTATATATAGAGGAGTAGTTTTTAGGTCGATTCTTAGCTCTTATACTTATTTTTAAAAATAAGTCTTGTTATTAATTACGATTATTATACGTTTTACGTTTTATTAGATTTTATAAATAACTACGTTCTTTTATATACGTACTTATTATCTAAAAAGGTATAAGACCCTAAATATTATATTATAGGTTTTTATAATTTATAAAACGATAAAGATCCTATTTAAATATTCGTTTTTAATTAATATTAGCAACTATCTTATTCGTAAATAAGTAGGTAGTCAAAGAGGTTTTATAAGATTTTATAATAGGGTCGGGTTATTTTTTATTTTAAAGTATATCGTGAGATTACTTATTTTATATAAGTAGTTATATAATATTAGTATTTTAAATAGCTTAGTCCTTTAATTCTTATTCCCTAAGTAGTTAGTACGAGTTTCTTAAGTATTATTAATATAAGATAGCTAGATCTAAAGTATTATAACTAGGCTATATCCGATTAGTCGTTCTTTAATTAATATAAAGAATATAAGTATTATATACTACGTATTAGAATTATTTTAATAAGTAAAGACTAACTTATAGATAGAGAATAGGATAAATAGGGTTTATATTCTAAAAAAAAAAAAAAAAAACCTTCTTTTTAAGCTATTTAATAATAATATTATTAAATTCGTTTTTAAACTAAAGGGTATAATTAAAACCTAAGTACTAAATACTAGTCTTTTAGAGGAGCGTTTTTAATACGACGTTTATATAAAAGTTTTTAATAAAACTAATATTATAAAAAATAAGGTACTTAGTCCTAGGCCCCTTTAGTTTTATAAGGATATTTTATATAATCTTCGTTCCCTTAGTAATTATAAAATAAGAGGCTATTTTAAAGTTTATATTTTTTAAACTATTATATTATTAAATAGAATCCGGCTCTAGGAGTAATTAGTTATTAATAAAGTATATAGTACTATAGTTATTTATAACCGTACTCTTAAAAAGGAGATATAGGTTAGTAAAGGGTATAAAAAAAATAATAAGATTATTATTCTTATTAATCTCTATACTTAGCTTAGGGAGTAGACTAATATTAATAATTATAGTTACGATATTTAAGGGGTATATTACTTTAGAATCCTTTTTATTACTTAGCTTAATAAATCTAATTACTTTTATAAAACTATTTTTTTTATTATTATTCTATTTAGTAAGGGGTTTTATATAAATCTAGCCCTTTTAAGCGAGGTCGGCCCGGAGATTAGTATACTTTTTATAATTTAAATAAGAAATTATTTTCTAAGCTTTATTATTACTTAGCTAAACGTATTTTATTTTCGTTTTATTAATTAGAGCGAGCTCTATTTTTACGTACTCCGTTAGCTTTTAATAATAGTTCTTTTTATAAAAGTAGTTAATAAACGAATTAGGAGTTGCTTTTTTTTAGTTTAAAGAATCCGAGCGACTTATTAATATTATAAATATTACTAAGGGTCGTTTATAATTCTTATTATATACCGCTTTTTTATATAAAAAGTCGTTAAAAATCTTAGTATAATACTTTATATTAAAAATCGCTTCCCCTTTTTATTTTAGTTTAATAATATTAACGAGCTCTTAATTAAACTAGTTTAAAGTAAAGCGATATAAAGTTATATAAAAAAAGGTTTTTAAAACGAGGGTCCCCTAGACTTTAAGTAGCTTAAGCTACTTTACTTAATAGTAGGCTAAGAAAAATCTTTAATCTAGGTTAATAAGCTAATACTAGAGTTCGCCCTATTTATAATTATATTAAACTCCTCTTATATAATTATAAACGAGCTAAAGTTATTTATTACGTACTTTTACTTAAAAACCTAGATTATAATATAAAAAGAGTAGTTTAAGGAATTAATAAGTTCTTTTTTTACGTTTTTTAAAATATTTTAAGTAATTATAAAAGAGATTGAGCGATTTATTAACTTATACGATCTCTCTTTTTTTATATAAAAAATTATTATAAATACTATTTACTAAGTAAAGGAGGCGTATTCCTTAATAAAGCGTACTTAATTTATTATTACGACTTTTAGCTTTATTAGAGCGATTAGTTACTTAATAAGGTCGCTTTTAGGTTCGATTATAACCTCGCTTTTTACTTTTTATTTTTATTATTAAATAGACTTTTCGAGTTATTATTAATATTTACTAAAGGCCGCTTTATACGCTTAATTTTAAGTAATATTTTATATCTTAACGTACTCTTTAATTAAAAAAATAGACTTAGTAAAGAGTAAAGGATTTAATAAAAAAGTAAGGTTATTTAGGTTTAGAAAATCCTAAACGTCCTTTAATCGAGCCTTAATATAGAGAGCGAGGTACTATTTTAGCTAATTTTATTAGTAATTAAGCTTTTATTTAGGAATATTAATAATCTTTTTAAAAAATATTATTTTATTTAGAATTAAGTTTAATAAATATAATAGGAGTAAATAATATTATAAAAAAGGATACGATAAGCTATAGTCCTTAAAAAATAACTTTTTAATAAAGGTATATAGGGGTCTAAATCAGAGCTAGGTTTATAACTATTATATAGTTATAATAGGGGTATTAACGTGTATAAAAGAACGGATAATCTATTAGAAATAGAGAATAAGTACGAAGCACGCTCTAATATAGAGGGTGTAAGCGAAGTGGGCCTCGGTGATTATGTAACCGAGGTCACGTGACGTGCGGTAAGGCTATGGATGGTTGAAGCCATCACGACACTTCTCCCCTTCATCAAGTCGATCTTTCGATACCGTCGTCTGTGCTCCAGTGCCCCCGGACCAGACCGAGTTCGCTAGACGTTGCGACTAGCCCGCGCTAGATGAGAGATGGTCCAATCAGACGAATACCGTTCTGTCTGAGATTCTGCGATCTTCACGACTCAATCCCACCCAGGGAAAGCGAGATGGGGTGCCTTGCATGCGTTAAGTTTTGGAATCTTAGTACTCAACAATGACTTAGTCTGAGAAGTCCGAGTCAAACAGCCTGCTCGAAGCCCCACGAGATCCCCTCATCCAAACGGCATGCATACTTGCTTACTTCATTGGGATGGCTACGTCCTCGACCTGCTGGATGCGCATTAGCGTTGGGATTGACGGCAATAGACGTCTGTTGATCTTTCCTTAAAGCTCCAACTTTTCTCAACGACCGGTTCGCACCGTCAGCCTCTTTGGGACACGGCATTTACCCAGACGAATGAACAAATATCGAATGGAACCGCAATCCTCCTACGCAGTCCCGGCTTGCTCAGAGGCCCTCAAGCCCTTTCGCGCCTGTTTGTGGATGATGGAACCACGTGGTTGCACGTATAGAGGAAGGAGATGTAAGTCCAAAACACTCACAGGTAGAAAACTTACGTATAGATGCATGTATTCCTTACATATGGGATAAAGTCTTATATCATCAACTCAAGCCGCACAGTCATTTTTCAGAATACTCATCTTGTGAAAATCGGGCCCAGAGCGCTGGAGTAAGCCGATGCAACCAGATTCAAGTCCATCCCAAATCCAGAGACTTGGAACCACAGAGCATTCAGGGGCCCTTGTAAGATGTACAGGCTGGGGTAGATCCCGGGCACGCGGCTGTCTCCCCCGGTCGATGCAAAAAACATGATTCCATAGAAGTCATCAAATCCGATCGTGCCAAGGCACTCAGTGTCACTAGTCTCGAGTGTCATGTCTTATTTCTTTGGTGCGGTGAACCAGTTCTCACCTTGGAATCGGCATTTCAAGAGCCCGTGCATCTGGGTAACGATTACGATCGTCGCTGTCAGCTCGGATCCCAGTCTAGACCACAGCAAGGAGCCCTGTATGATCTTACGAAGGCTTCAAGATGGCTTCATGTGACAAAATCTCGTTGAACACTTGGTGGCTTCAATTGAGGCCCCAAGTACCTTCAATTTTGCCCAAAGACGACGAAATGGTGTCCTGTTTTGGTCCAGGACCCTGCTCTCGCAAGGTTTGACAGGAAGGGAAACTATCCTGCGCCACCACGCGTTCTACTGCCGACGCCTATTCGGACAAAGACGGCAACCAAGCATCCGTTGACCGTCCCTAACGCCAAGAAACCGTCCAATCGTCTGTCATTGTAGCAGCCGGCTGCGCAGATAAACAATACCAGTCAAAAGTTCGCGACTCAAGCGCAATTCTGGTTCGCCGTTCGACTGACCACAAAGGGCCTTGGGCCGGTATTATTCGATGATGGCTCATGGGTGGTATCAGTGAAAACACTACGTTGCCTATCTATGCCACGCTATTAGTCGCCGATCCTCATGGTGTTATGATGTTCCGAACAATGATGAGTCTGGAGTCATGCTGTAAGACCGGCAGCTAATCACGGCGCCACATACAAAAGACATCTAAGCATCGCCAATGCCTCTACCAATTACTTTCATTCAGGCCTAGTCTAAAGATAATTCGAGAGCCAGGTTTCAGTGAATGGTTTGAATGAGCGCCTAAAAGGTTTCCAAGTCTATCTATCTCCAAGACGTGGTGCTACAAGTTCATATCCAGTACATTTTTTCTATCATAGGTACCTACACACAAAAGAGTCTAACATGAAGTCGAAAGTATGCATTCGCCTTGAATCGATGGAGCCAAATGCCTTGGCTTCTTGGCTGCTCTGAGCTTTGGGTCGGGGCACCATACCACGATGATGCTTGCTCCGTCGTTGGACCGATTGATAGTATTCAGGAGGATTGTTTTCCTTGTGAAAAACATTCGATGTTTTCATTTCAAAACAGAGTCATCTGAATACCCCAGTAGATCTACGGTAGCTGATCCTGGGCTTCGGTGATCCGAGGCAGAACATGCTAAGTTACCCTTGCTGTAAGCTCATGAGGGTCTGTTGGTGGAATCAAAGGTACTGCAAATCGTGTCCAGCCGTAAAACAGCTACCCCTTAGGAGTGCCATCAGGCCGTTTGTTCCTGTGATGGTTTGAAGCTCTTTAAGTTATCCGCAAAACTATCTGGGATAATATTTGAGACAGCAAGTGACGTTTTTTATAGTCGTGGCTCTTATGAACTCAGATTCTGTTATATAATCCGCATCTCACAAAGTACCTATTAGTATCCCTATTATAGGGATATTAGTTAATTAGTTCGAACCGTGGGTTAACGAAGTAGGTTAATTAAACTATTTTAATATACTACGTAAGGTATAAAAAGGAGGTTCTAACCGTAAGTTAAGTAGTTTATAATAATTATAAATAGGGCCCCTTATTAGCCCCTACGTAGCCTTAGCTATATACTAAGGTCGAATTAGATTTCTAATTTAATATTAACTTTCTTTTTTTTTATTAATCTAATTATTATTATTATTATTATTATAATTAAAAGTTTATTTTAACCTCTGGCCCGTTTACTAAGTCGTTTTTTTTTATCCTTTTTCTCTACTCTTTTTATATAACTTATCCCTTTATTTATATAGTTACTTTTTTTTTTTATTAATAAGTTATTCTAATCTCTTATTAAGTACTATTTTTATAAAAGTATTAGCGAGGTTATTATCATTATTAATCTAATAAATCTCGAGGATCTTTTATTATTTATACGATTACTTAAGGGTTATAATATTTATTATTAGCCTCTTTTTTTCATAGTACTTAGCTTAATAAAGTATTTATATAATAAGTACGAATTAGTATAAATGATCGTAAAGACCGTTAAAAAGTTAAGTTAATTTATAATCCTCTTAAATATAATAAAAATCGTATAAGTAAGGTTAATACTGTTAATTATATTATAAACTTTAGACGCGAGTATACTATATATTACTCTCTTATTTTTTATTAATAAATAATAAATTATATTACTCTAAATCGTAAATTCGTCCTTACTAAGCTTCTCGTTAATAAGAATAATAATATATCCTAATTATAAAGTTAAGTCGTTATTATTTATAAATAATTTATTAATAAATATATAGAGCTTTATTAAAATAAGCTTAATAGCTTAATAAACGAGGCCTTAGTTATAGTATTCTCATTATTATTATAATTATTAATTAAGAATATTAAAGTCGCTCTTTATAAGCTTAGTAGCCTACGTAGCTCTAGTATAGTTAAAAATAGCCTTGGGCTAATAAATACTCGTAATATATACCCCTTAAGTAAGCTTAGCCCTATATTACTTTATATAATTAGGGGATTTTAAGTTAATAAGGGTAATTTTCTCGCCTTACCCTTTTTATTAAAATACTTTATTATCCTTCTTAATTATTAAAATCCTTCTATTAAATATTAAGAAGGATTTTAGCGTTAAGATTTCTTTTAGTTTAGCTATAAATTTAGCTTTAAAGAGCTCCTTATTTTCCTTTTTCATTAACTTAATATTTAATAAACCTAGGGTATTGTTTATTTATATTTTTATAATACTAAAGGGGTCGTTTATATACGTAAAAATTAAGAAATAAGGATTATAAGTTAATATAACTATTAATAATTAATTAATATAAAAATCGTAAAAACGTTACTTATTAATAAATACCCGATTTAGTAAGGCTATATAATAGCTTAAGTATTTCGATAACCGTACTTTTTAAGTACTTACTAGTTATCTCTTTTAAAAAATAGGCGAGGACTTTTTTTATAAACCTAGTTACTAATTAGGTATATACTTACGTAATATTACGACTCTAGATTTAGTATCCTTTTTATTATAATAATATTATTAATACTATTATAAAGCACTAGTTATAGTATTAAACTATAAGCGATTAAGTAAGTAGCGTCGCTTTTTTAACGTTACTATACTTTTATATAATATACCTCGATTTCTTATATAGCTATAGAGTACCCTTTTTTTTTATCTCTAGAACTATACGTAATTTAAAAATATATAAATTTACGTATTTAACTAAATTATAAAAAATAAATCGATAAACCCCTCGATCGCGTAATATCTCTACTTTTACTAGGTCTAATCCCTTAAAAAGTCTCCTAGCTATTATTATTATACTATCTTTTTATAATTAAGTTATAAGTATTAAAAAGGTATAGGGTATAAAGGACTTTCGCGGTGCAGTACTTAAGAAGAACTACTAATACCTATAAAAATAATATAAGATACCTCTTTTAATTAAGTTAATACGGCCTTAATTAATAGAATTATAATTAAGAAAAAAGAGTAGTATTAACTAGATTAGAAGGGTAGACTTCTTAATCGTTTTATATTATTATATTTAAAAATAAATTATTAAAAAAGCTTTAGTTCGATCTTAAAAAGGTATATATATAATTAAAATAAAGATCCGTACTACTAAGCTCCTCTCTTTAATCGGGGGCCCTTCTTTTTATATCTTTTTTTAATTAGCTCTCCCGTAGGTCCCTATACTTAATTATTTTTAAAAAAAAGAAAGACTAGGACTAATCGCCCTATTTTATTCTAATCGTCCCTTAATTTCTTTTTTCCTAATTTTTTATAAAAAAGATTATCTTAAATTAGTCCTAGTTACTATATATAGTTAATCGTATTAAGCCTTTTACTTACTCTTTTTTTTTATAATTACTTTCTTTACCTCCTCTATATTTATTACTTTCTCTACTAGCTTTACTTAGTTCTTATTTTAATCTTTTTTAATAGTCTCCTAATCCTAACCTTTATTAGCCTAATTCTCTCTAAATTTTTTTATTAATAGTAGTATTTAAAGAGTATAAGCTAGAGTTATATATATAGTTTTTACGATCGGGTTATTATACTAATTAACTTATTATTCCCTTATACTCTTATTAATATTAGCTTTATTTATATATATATTATAATACTATAAGAGATCTTAATAAAACTTAGCTAGTTCTTAACGCTAATATTTATTATTTTTTTATATAACCCGATTATACTTAGAGAGTATATACTTAATAACCTCTTATTTTAACTAAACCCTTAGTACTTTAATCAGAGTTTTTATAATAAGATTATCCCTACCCCTAACTAGAGTATTTAAAAAATTACCTCTCTAGTTACTTAGACTAGCTTTATTAAGAGCTAGGCTAAGGTATAGTAATAACTTAAGTAATAATATATTTAATAAAAACTTTATAATTTAATAAGTTTTAAAAATATTAATTAGGTATATAAGTTAATTACTAATAATAGTATCTAAACGCTAATTAATAATTTTTATTAATTTAATTACTCGCGGAGTCCGATTAGGGTCACTATTTATTACGGATCCTTAAGTACTCTTTAGTATTTTTAAAAATCGGGATAATAAAAATAACTCTTTAAAAGTAATAAGTTCTTATTTAAGGTTTTTAATTATTTTATATATTTTTTTAAAATATATAGGATTAATAAGAGTATAATAGTTATAATTATAAAGGTTATAAATTCTTAAATCCTAGTTAGTAAACCTAAGTCTAAGTAAGCGAGAACCGGATTTATAAAAAGTTAGCGCCTTAGGGGTATTAATTATAATATAGTTAGAGTTATCTAAATTAGTATAGGGCCTATTTCTAGAGTCCTAATTGTTTATTATTTTATTAAAGGACCTTTTTAAAAAAAGTCTTATTATATTAAAAAAGTAATAACTATTATATTAGAACTCGTAGCTAATTTACTAAATCTAAGCCGCGCAGAGTTTATTATTAAATAATTTAAAGTATTTATAAGTTATTTAATATGTGTTATAAATTAGGTTAAGCTAGCTATATCGGACCGTATTACGAAACTATTTAAGTACGTATAAACCGCATTCTTATTTACCTAGCTATTATATTATAGGGACTACGTAAGCGCTTATATTAATTAATTATTAAATATAAAAAAGTATATCGATTTAGTTATAAAAAGCCTTTAATATTTAAATATTATTAACGAATATCCTTTTTAAATACTTAAGAGCCTATTTTAGATCGTATTAATAGACTATACTATCCCGCTAGTTAATAATTATTTTTATAAAATAGCCCGGATCGTTAATATAAAAAAGGAAAATTACTAAGTATACTAAAGTCCTAATTTTTTATATAATCTCTTAGGTTTATAGGATTAGGGTAGGGGTCTTATTTAGTTCGAAAGTACTCTCCTATCCCTCCTTAATTATAATTATATTATATACTAGAGCGAGGTCCCGTATTATAATTTCTATCGTAGATCCGATCTCGTATTTTTAAATTTAATCTTTATATAATAAGTATTTTTAAAAATTATAATAATTAATTAGGATCTCTATTACCTTATAGTAGTTCTAACTTATCTAAGTTTTTTAGTTTTTTAAACCCTTAAAAACCTCGGGGCGCTAATTAAAAAAAGGAAGTGCGTTCCCTATACTAAGCTAATTAAAAAAGTCGATTTTATAAGGGGTTAGGATTATTTAAAAAAAACTAGTTCGTTTAGGTACTAAGTTTAAGTAATAGTTAGTATATACTTTATATTAGCGGTTCATTTAAAATTAACGAACTAAGAGTCCTTAGTACTCGTTATAGCCCCGGGGTTAGTTTTGTTAAAAATAATATATTTATTTAAATTCTACTTTTTTAGCTAGTATTTAGTATTATTTTTAAGGTTTTTTTATCGTAATTAGGCCCTAAATTCGCACTATATTTTTTTTATTATCCGGCTTAAAAAGGGAGATAAGAGGTGAGGAGGCTATTATAAATCGCTAAGTTAGTATTTATATAGTAAATTAAAAAATAAAAATTAAAAGAAGTTTAATTAGTAATAGTTATAAAGAAGTAGTTAAAGAGGGAAAAAGGAAAAGTTAAGTAGCTAAGTAAAAAGCTACTTTTTTATACTAATCGCAAGGGCGGCCTCTACTAATTAAAAAAGAAAGCGCTATATTACGAATAATAAAAAGGCCCCGATCCTATAATTTACTCTTTCTTTTTTTTATATAATAGCTATAATTTAGTACTAATTAACCGAGAGGCCTATAGTACTTTCCTCTTTAATACCCTAGATCTAGGGGGGTATATAAAGGCCTTTTTTCGATTCCTCTATCGCTTTTTATTTCTTCTCTTAAATAATAGCTTCTTAATCGTAATTATTCTTTTTTTCTTAGTAATATAATCTACTTACCTATTATATCTAATACTTTAGCTACTAATAACGCGTATTAAATTACTAAAACTACTTATCGCAACGTCCGACCTTAGTAATATTCCTCCTCCGCTCTTAAAAAGGTCTATTTTTAAAAAACTTAGGGCTATAAGTTTTAAAAAATTAATAAAAAGTAAACTATAATAAGCGCTACTTTATTTAATCTTTTTAATCCTTATCCTAATCTAACGTTACTCTTTTTTAAATTCTTAAAATTACTAATTAATTAACTCTTTTTAAATTAGCTAGAGAGCTTTATACTAAATTTTATATTATAAATCCTTAGGTTAAGAAGTATATTAAAAGAGAAATAGCTTAGAAGTTTTAATAATTAATTACGAATTAGAACGTTATTAAGAAATACGTCTATAATCCGGGTATTATAAATAAATTATTTTTATAAAGCCGTTAGGTTTTTATTAGTTATAATTATATTAATTATTTTAGCCCTCTATTTTAGTAATTAAGCGAACGAACTCTTACTATTAAGTCTTTATTTATTTAAGCTTATAGTACTTAAAATGCTATACTTTATAACTATTATACACAGTCCTTTTAAAAATATATTAGTTCTAATACTAAGGAGCTAATTAAAAAGATAGTCCCCTACTTTAAGTACGTTTCTCTTTTAGATTACTTTAATAATTAATATAATAATTATATATATTCTAAAAATAAGAAATACTACTTTAAGAAAAGTAATAACTAATAAGCTATTAGTTAGTCCGGAGCTAACTCTAAATAAGGCTATTGTTATTATTATATAATAAGTAGTAATAGGGTAGCGTCTCTAATCCTAACTAATATTAAAAAAGTTAAAACTTTAGTTTATATAATCTCTAACTAAATTAATATTACTAAGACTAAGGAGAATAAGTACGATTTTATTCTTAAAAATACCCCTCCTACGTACCCTATTAGAAACTATATATTTATAATTCGCGAGGGTTATTAATATATTAAAATAAAATAAGTAGAGTAAGAGATTATATAAGCTAAGCTAGATACTAAACGGGCTCGATTAAATAGGGAACTAGGCTTAGATATTTAAAGAAAGGGATAGGGTTTTTTAATATAATTATATAGTTAGTAAATAAGGCCGTTAGGTTTTCGATTATAATAACTAAAAAACAATTCTTTTCCTCTTATCGTCCCCTTATATTTTTATCTTAGATCCGAATAAAAAGATAACTAAAAAATTCATAAAATTTAATAATATTTTTATAAAATAATATTTAATAAATAAAAAAACTCGTAACTTATACTAAGGATTAGTAATAATAAGGGGTAATCTAGCCCTCTTAAGAGGCCCTTATTTATAATTAGGTTTACTTAGTAACTAGCTAAGTATCCTTATTCCCTAAGTTTATTATATTATTATTATAATTAAGAAGTAGAATCGTAGCGTTAATTATATTATTTTATAAGAATAAAAAGTTAGTTAAGTCGGAAATAAAGTCTTTATAAAAATTAGACTTAGTAAGTAATAAGTAGAAGCCTTTTAAAAACTTTAAGAACTTTTTAAATTAATTACTAATATAAATAGCCCCTATAATTAGTTTATTAATAAGCGTCTCTAGTTAATACGACGATCCGTTTAGAGTAGCTAAGTAAATATAAAAAGGTCCTTACTAATAATAATCGAGTTTTTTAAAAATTAATATATTGTTCTTTTATTAAATATTAAAAATAAGAACTAAATTACTAGTTTATAACTTTATTAATTAGAGAGTATATAAAGAGTTAAACTAGTTACGGGTTTAGGCTTAGTATTAGATAACTTTATTAACTATAGCTTCTTAGTTATTTACTAAGGAAATAAAAGCTTATAATCGGGCTTAGATTTCCTAATCCGTTATATATATATTTTCCTAATTAAGTACTTTCTAAGTTACCGTCCTTTTTTTAATCGGGGTCGTTATATAATAATTATAAATAAAATAAAACGGTATATAACTTAATAATACTTTAATAGTTATCCTATTTATAAAAAGGGCTATAGCTAGTATTAGTTTAATATCTTTTTTTTTAATCTAATTAGATACGAAGTATATGCGTAATAAGTTAGTAACTATTCTTAAAGAGCCCGTTAGCGCGAGGGTTATAAGCTAATATAACCTTTTACTAAGTACCGTACTATTAATTAAGCTATATTATAGTACCTATATTTTCTTATCCCCTATTAATAATTAGAGTACCGTAGATCCTATAATAATAAATAATATTTTCCTAAATAAACTTTATAATATTCTTTAATATAGCGTTTATTATAATCCGCGCTTTTAAGTATTTTATAAACTTATAATACGCTTTAATAACCTTTTATTTACCTATATACTAAATGTCTAGATAGACCCTAAAAAAAGGTTTATAAATCGGAACTATAAATATATAAGGGTTATTAAAGCGTTATAATCTAGCTTTTTAATAGGCCTCGTAGGTCGTAATTAGCTTCCGAGTCTAAGCATACATTCCTAGCTAGTAATATCGTTCTATAAAGCGGAAATATATAACCTCTCGTTCCTTATACCTAAACTTATTATATACTTTACTAATTAAGTCTACTTAGTAGCGCTTATTATTAATTACTTAAATAAGTTAAGGACGAGTTTTTATGTCTTATTAAAATAAAAGTTTATCTTATATAATAAATTGTATTACTATTTACTTAAAACGTCTAAACTAATTAAAAAGTATACTAGCTAGCTTTTTTAAAATAAAAAGGAAATAGGCGATTTGTTTTAAGAGGTCCGACTATTATTCGTTTAGTACTAGTATATCGGCTAGAATATCTATTTCCTATATCTAATTAATAGTAGTATTATCGTAGCTATATACTATAATAAAAAAGTTCTTTATAACTCGTATTTATAGGACTTATATATTAATAAAGTCCTTAATATCCTTATTAAGCTCTACCTCGACTAGGTTAAATTAGCTAGGGGGTTTTTTTAAAAAGCTATCCGCCGTAGTATTCTTTTTTTTATTAATATACTTAATTTTAAAATTAAAAAATCTAATCTAAGAGAGCTAGCGTATTATTATTACTAATAATAAGTTATTTACTATATTATTAATCTAAGTAACTAGGACTCGGGCGTCGGTTTTTAATAAGAAGTTAATCCTAAATAAATAATTACGAAAACGCTTTAAGCTTATTAAAACGCCTCGTATTTTAAGCTTTTTAAAGTTATAATTAAGCTCTAGCCCGCGTTATATCCTACTTTTATATTAAGTAATAGTACGCTCGTTATTAATAACTTAACTAAGCGTACTACCCTATTTTTTAATATTAGCGTCCGTTATAAAAATAATCCGTCCGGCCTCGGTACTATAATTTAATAAAACTAAAATAAGAGCTATAGTAATCGCCTTTTTAAGTATCTTTATAGCTTCGATTTATAGTACTCCTTATTTAAAAAATTAGTTCTTACTAAGTAAGGAGTATAACAGGGCTATTTTAAAAAAAAATTACTTAATTTAATAGTAGTAAAAAGTAATAATACTAAAAAACGATCTAATTTTTAAGATGTTTAAGGATTTTGTTTATTCGAGGATCTTAAGGACTTTAGCTTAATTAGGCCGTCTCTTTTTTATACTATAAAAATAACCTATAATAACCGTAAATAACTAGTACTATTACGACTTTATTCCGAAAATAATATAATTAGCTAGCTCGATATTAACTAAGACTTAATTAATATTCTAGAAGTATTCGTAAACGAATTACTAGATTTTAAAATAGTTAGTTAAGTACTTATTATTATAACGAGATCGTAGGCCTTTAATTACGATATTATTAATAAAAGCGCTATAGTATTTTAAAATTAAGTTATAAAGAATGCGGGTTATAATCCGATAGAATTAGGCTACTAAACTTGTTACTCCTATCGGGAGGGTGTAGTATCTATATAGCCTAAGTAAAGTTAAGAAAGTCGTTAGATTATAGCTCTTTTTATTTAAAGAGATCTAATTATAACTAAAAAAGAAATTTAAAAAGGAAATAAGTTAATTTATAGTAAATTCCTTTAAAAACTTATTAGTATTAAGTAGTTATTAAGCGTCTCGAAGGGTAACGGTATTAACCTTAATTATTAAGTTAATTAGCTAAAGACCGCTATCTTTTTTTATTATTAAGAACTAGGGGTTCTAATACGTAATATAGCTTTTTTTAATAATACCCTAGGTAATACGTTCTTAGATTACTTTAAAAGCTTTTAATAATAGAGCTTTTAGAATCGGGATATTTTTTATTTACTAAGCTTTATAAAGTATAGTCTTAATTAATTAAAATAGCGCGATTATAGGGTTAAAACGGTCGTATTTAAAAAAGTCTTATACTAGCGCTTTTTTTTAATTAAAAAGTATTTATTTAAAAAAATCTTATTTATAAAGTAAAAAATAATTATAATCCTTAAAGATAGCTTAGAAGCGGTCGTTTATTAATCTAAAGCTTAGTTCTATATCCGAGAACTTAGGTATAATAATATCTTTATAAGGGCCCGATTAGTCTCGTAGCTTATTTCTAACCTCTTTAAGTTTTTTAAGCTTTTAATAAGGATCGTTATTAAGTATCGATTTATTAAAGAGCGTATCGTTAACTAACTAAACTTTCTAATTCTTTTTTTTATATATTATATTAGTTTTTATAGTATAGGGAATTTTATAAAAGGCTTTTTTAACTATCTCGTACTATTTTAATACCTTTTACTCTAACTTTATAATTTATTACTTAATATATAACTCCTCTTATTAAAAAATAAGTATTTTTATTAAGAAACGTAAATCGTTTTAGTTAGCTAATCCGTTCGGTCTATTTTTAACCTTACCCCGAGCGGCCGCTATTACTCTCCTAATTTATATAATTTAAAACTAGATCGTATAAAGCGTAACTATAATTATAATTTAATCGATTTAGCCTTAGTTTAAAACTACTATAATACGCTCGTCTTTTTCTAATTTAGATTCTAAGTAAGGGTTATTAAAACTAGTAATATCCCCGGTTATATTACTAATATTTAGTTTTTTAATCTAAAAACTTCCTCTACGTACTACTTAAACTAGAGTAAGATATTTTTTATATTTTAAAAACCGTTCGTTCTAATTATCTCCACGGGGATCCTTAGCCTCTCGTCCTTAATATAAATTATAGTAGTAATTATTAACTTATTATATTTAAAAAATAGCTTAGTATTTTATATAAATAAAAAACTTAATAATAATAAATCGGAGGTCTCTCGCTCGTTTATAATAAAGAAATAAATAGTTATTTTAAACTTACTAATTTATACGTTCGTAAAATAGAAGCTATTAAAAGTTATTTAGCTAGTTAGATCGTACTTAAACGTTTATATCTAAAGCTTTATTATTATATAAGAAATACTAACTTTTTTAATATATTATTTTAAGAGGATATTAACTTACGCTTTAGTATCTAGGATAGTAACGATTATTGAACCTTTATTATCCTAATTTATACTAAATATTTAGACTTCTAATTAAAAATAAGTATTTAAAATTATAAAAATTAAGAACTTAAAATTTATATTAGCGCCTTTAACTCTACTAATCTTAACTATATAGCTCGGCCTTAAAAAGAGGTTCTAGTTATACTTATTAAAAAAATCTTTAATATCTTTTTATTATTACTTATTTTTTATTAAATTTACTAAGGACTTCGGAGCTTTTAATAGGATTTTATTAGTATTAAAATACTTTTAATTACGTATTAAAATTACTATTATTACGGTATATTTTAGTATAATTTTTTATAAGAGGTTTATAAAAAGCGAAATTGGGGCCTCGAGCCTCTTTTTTACTAACTTCCTTATCTCGGCCCTAAGGTTAAAATTATAAATCTAATTAGTAATTATCGTTTTTTAAATCTTATAAAAAAGAGGTTCTTAAGTTCTTTAAGTACTATTATTAGGGGTACTATTTAGGACTTTAATAAGCTAGGGCTTAGAAATAGATATAAAGGTTACGTTCTCTACTATTTTAAAAGCCTGATTATTATTATTAATTTTTATAATTTCCTTTTTTTAATTAAAAAAAGAAACCGTCTTTTTTTTAAGTTATAAAGGCTAGCTTAAGCTATTAATCTTATATATTTTCTTAGAATATAACGTAGTTACTAAAATATAGTTCTTAAGTAGTCTTCCCCTATAGATAGTATAAATATCTACTTAGTTATAGTAGCCTAAATTAGGTTGTACTATATAAATATATTTAATTATACTCGTAAGATTAGCTAAGGGAAGTATAGGTATAATTTACTAAGGTAGTCCGATTTAATAATTTAGAATCTACTTAGTTAAAAGCTTAATATTTTCCTTAGTTAATATATTTATTATATAAAAAAAAAGAGTAACGTAATTAGTAATCGCACGCTTTTTTCTATTTTTAATTATAATAAAGGGGATATTTTTTATAAGTTCCTAACTATTACGCTTTTTATAGTACTAAGCTCCCTAAGCTAAAATAATAAAATAAACGTCCTTATTAAGAGTATACTAATTATAATCCTTAATAATCCGGTAATATAAACTTTAATAATACTAGTAGCGGTCTCTAGGTCCTATAATCGGGGGCTAATTAAGACGCGCAGGGCTTATATTAAATATATAAGTAAAACCTCGAGAGTAAATACTATTCTAATAGATCTTTAGCTTATTTATTTTATTAGCTAGGTTAGAATTAGTAATATTATTAATAGCTACCTAGGTAACCTAGGCTCTTATTATTAGCTAGCGATATTATTAGTAATTTAAATACTAATATTAAGTATTTTTATGCGCTTATAAAGTAAGGGATCGTAGCGAGGTTTTAGGTTAATTTTAATCGTTTATAAAAAGTAAGCTATATTCTTTTTTATACGTAATTATATTAAAAAGTCCTATTTTAAACCTCGCGTACTTTATTAATCTAACGAAGCTATCTAAAATAACCCCGATTTCTTCTACTACTTCTTTTATAATATCGGTATAAAACCGCTTATATACGGCTTTAATTAGGCTCTTATTAATTATAATATAAAAGTCTTATTATTTAGTAAGGGTAATTATATTATTAATCTTAGTAAATAGTACCTAAGTAGAGTTTAAATTAGAAAATAAGATAGGTAGTTTTTTAGTAACTCTTTTAATCTATTTTTTTTTATTCAAAAAGCGGTTAGTATTCTATTTTCTATACTTTTTTAAAGAAAAATCCTTAGCTTAGGCCTAGAGTAATCCTCTAATTGCGTCCTTAACTAGAGTTTAATAATCTCCTCTTATAGTATATATAATAAGTTTATTTTTAAATCGGTCCGGGACCTTACTAATCTCGTACTAGTCCTCGAACTTTTTTAAAAAGTCTATAATATTATTACTTTTAAAAACTATAGTCCCCTCTTAACTAAGAAACGGTATCTTATAAAACCCTATATTTCTTATTAAATTAGGCTAAGGAATCGTAAGGTCCTTAGTTTAAAGCGTAGTTATTTAGATCTAAGTAGTAATAGTACTTAAGAGGGTATTAATTAAAGTATTTATCCTAACCTAAGCCGTAACTAGCTTTTTTTAATTAAATTAGTAAATAGATCCGTTACTAAGGGTAGGCTTATTATTATTAAATAACTTTATAGTTTATAAGTCTTAATAGACCGTAAAAGCTAGTCTAGTAAACGGTCTATCCGAGGTAAAAAAGTTACGTTTATACGATTAAACGTCCTAAGAGTCGTTAATAATAGTAAAAATAATATATTAGTTATCTATATTTATAGTCCGAGGTTATTTAAAGTATAGTTCGTTGATTTTATTTATAATCTTAATAATTTTATATTAATCTATTTACTCTAAATAAAGTTTAAAAAGAGAGGAGAAGAGCCGTTTTAATAACTAGAGCGTAGCTATTATTTTAATTAATATAATCTAAGCTATTTTTTTTAGCCCTTATTAAGTATATAACTAAAGTTTTAATTAGACTTTATTTTAGGCCTACGGTAATACTAATTAAAATTATTAATAAGTTTAGTTAAAAGCTAGTTTCCTAAGCGCCCTTAGTCCGACGTATCCGCACTTCTAAATAAGTTTATTATTAAATCTCCGGGTTATATTAATTAATAAGGAATAGTCTAGTTAAATAACTAGCTATATTTATTAAAGTATTTTATTAGTTCTAATCTTAACTCGTCGTTTATTTTATTATACTATTATAACGTCCGTATTTAAGCCCGATCCGGTCCTAAATATTCGTATATTTCTCTATCTATTTATCTTACTTATTTATTAAAGTTTATCGTATTCCCTTTTTATTAAATAAAAAGCCCTTTCTTATATATCTTCGTTTTTACGTCTTAACTATTTAGTTTTCTTTTTAATTAGAGTCCTACTACTCGTATTTATTTTAATCGTTACGCCGCTTTTTTTTATTTATTTATTTAAATTATCTCTAATCGAGTTAGGCTCTCTTTTACTTATTCTCTTATTTAAAAAAAAAAGGGATTTTTAAAAGGGGAGATTATTAAAAAGGTATAGAGTATAAAGGACTTTTATAATATAGTACTTAGGAAGAACTACTAATACTTATAAAAGTAATACAAAATACCTCCTTTAATCAGGTTAATATAACCTTAATTAACGGAGTTATAATTAAGAAAAGGGGGTAGTATTAATCGAATTAAAAAGATAAACTTCTTAATTATTTTATATTATTATATTTAAAAATAAATTATTAAAAAGGCTCTAGTTCGATCCTAAAAAAGTATATATATAATTAAAATAAAAATCTGTATTACTAAGCTCCTCTCCCTAATCGGGGGCCTTTTTTTTTATATCTTCTTCCGATTAGCTCATTTATAAGTCCCTATACTTAATCGTTTTTAGAGAAAAGAAAGACTAGGACTAATCGCCCTACCCCATTCTAATATAAAATCGGCCTTTTCTTTTATTATATAAAATATACTAATTATAGTATTATTAATAATAAATTATTAAAGTAATGCCCTTTATCTAGGTCTTTTTATATATCTTAGTAATATATATATTACCTCTTTTTTGTTATTATTATTTATTTATTTTATTATAATAATTTTATTAAAAATAATCGCTTACTCCTCTTTACGTTACTAAGGGGATTCCCCTAGCTCTTTTTTTTCTTATTAAGCTAATATTTCCTTACTAAGATTAGTATAATACGGTCGTACTACCGTAATTAATACTTTAAGTAATTAGTCTCGATTTTTAATAACGATATATAAACGTTCGTTAACTAAGATTAATTTATATAAGCTTAATTATTATTTAGTAGTTTCTCTCTAAACTCTAATATTTAAATTTAGTAATATATCGAGGTTAAGGCCTATATTTAGCTTATTATAAATAGTAATAACTTTATTAATCTAGTACTTTATATTCGTTTTTTAAAGTATTTTTATTACCTTATTAATTATTAAAATAGGGTAAGGCGATTAGTTTTAATAATTCTTTTTTAAAACTAATTAAGTATAAGGATCTGCGGGAGAGCTAATTAAAAAAAGATATAAAAAAAAGGGCCCCGATTAGGGAGAGGAGCTCGATAGCACGGATTTTTAATTTAAGAATATATATACTTTTTTAAAATCGAACTAGAGCTTTTTTAATAATTTATTTTTAAATATAATAATATAAAATAATTAAGAACTCTACCCTTCCGATCTAGCTAATATTACCCTCTTCCCTCGGTTATAACTCCGTTAATTAAGGCTATATTAACCTAATTAAAAGAAGTATCTTATATTACTTTTATAAATATTAGTAGTTCTTTTAAAGTACTATATTATAAGAGTCCCTTATACCCTATACTTTTTTAATAATCTCCCTTTCTAAAAATCCCTTCCTTTTTTAAACAAGAGAATAAGTAAAAAAAAGCCCGACTCGATCGGAGATATTTTAAATAAATTAATTAAAAAAAGCGGCGTAATAATTAAAATAAATACGAGTAGTAAAACTTTAATTTAAAAAAAAAGTAACTAAATAATTAAAATATAAAAATAAAAACGGATAAAAAAAGGCTTTTCATTTAAAAAGAGGGGGATATAATAAACCTTAATAAATAAATAAAATAAATAAATAAAAAAAACGCGGATATTTAGGACTAGATCGGGCCTAAATATAAACGCTACGATAGTATAATAAAACGAATAATAAGTTAGGATTAGAACTAATAAAATATTTTAATAAATATAACTAGTTATTTAACTAGACTATTCTTTATTAATCGATATAGCTTAGAGACTTAATAATAAACTTATTTAAAAATACGGATATATCGGACTAAGGGCGCTTATAAAACTAGTTTTTAACTAAACTTATTAGTAATTTTAATTAGTATTACCGTAGGCCTAATACGACGTCCGATTAAAACTCTAATTATATACTTAATAAAGATTAAAAAAAACGGCCTAAATTATACTAATTAAAATAATAACTACGTTCTAACTATTAGAACAGCTCCTCTCCTCTCTTTTTAATTTTTATTTAAAATAAATAAACTAATATAAAACTATTAAAATTATAAATAAAATTAACGAACTATATTTTTAATAACCTCGGACTATAAATATAAATAACTAATACGTTACTTTTATTATTATTAGCGCCCCTTAGGACGTTTAATTATACAAACCTAACCCTTCTATTTTAGATAGGCTATTTACTAAACTAGTTTTTATAGTTTATTAAAACTTATAAGCTGCGGAGTTATTTAATAATAAAAAAGCTACTCTTTTTAATAAATTTACTTACTAATTTAATTAAAAAAGGCTAATTACGGCTTAGGTTAAAATAAATACTTTAATTAATACCCTCTTAAGTACTATTACTACTTAGATTTAAATAATTACGCCTTAGACTAAGGGCCCTATAATTCCTTAGCCTAATTTAATAAAAAATATAAGTTTTTATAAAATACTATTCCCTAGTTAAAAAGGGACTATAGTCTTTAAAAGCGATAATATTATAGACTTTTTAAAAAAGTTCGAGGATTAATACGAGATTAGTAAGGTCCTAGATTAATTTAAAAATAAACTTATTATATATATTATAAAAAAAAACTATTAAACCCTAGTTAAGGACGCGATTAAAAGACTACCCTAGGCCTAAGCTAAGGGTTTTTTTTTAAAAAAGTACGTAAAATAAAATACTAACCGCTTTTTAAATAAGAAAGAGTAAATTAGAAAAGTTATTAAAAAACTACTTATCTCATTTTTTAACTTAAACTCTACTTAAGTACTATTTATTAAAATTAATAATATAATTACTTTTACTAAATAATTAGACCTCCATATCGTAACTAATAAGAGCCTAATTAAGGCTATATATAAGCGGTTTTATATTAATATTATAAAAAAAATAATAAAAGAAGTTGGGGTTATTTTAAATAGTTTTATTAAATTAATAAAATACGCGAGGTTTAAAATAAGACTTCTTAATACGATTATATATAAAAAAGAATATAGCTTACTTTTTATAAATAATTAAAATTAACTTAAAACCTTACTACGACCCCCTACTCCTTAAATATATAATAATATTTAGTATTAGTATCCGAACTATTAATAATATCGCTAGTTAATAATAGAGGCCTAGGTTACCTAAGTAGCTACTAATAATATTACTAATTCTAACCTAGTTAATAAAATAAGTAAGCTAAAGATCTATTAAAATAGTATTTATTTTTAAGGTCTTATTTATATATTTAATATAAGCGCTACGTATCCTAATTAGCCCCCGATTATAAAACCTAGAGATCGTTATTAATATTACTAAAGTTAATATTACTAAATTATTAAAAGTTATAATTAATATACTCTTAATAAGGACGCTTTTCTTATTATTTTAGCTTAGGGAGCTTAGTACTATAAAAAGCGTAACGGTTATAAGCTTATAAATAATATCCCTTTTATTATAATTAAAAATAAAAAAAAAGCGTATAATTACTAATTATATTACCCTTTTTTTTATATAGTAAATATATTAACTAAAGAAAATACTAAGCTCTTAGCTAAGCAAATTCTAAACTATTAAATCGGACTATCTTAGTAAACTATATTTATACTTTTCTTAAATAATCTTATAAATATAGTTAAATACGTCTATATAATACGACCTAATTTAGGCTATTATAACTAAGCGGACGTTTATACTATTTATAAGAGAAGACTACTTAAAAACCGTACTTTAATAACTAAGCTATATTTTAAAAAAACGTATAGGATTAATAGCCTAAACTAGCTTTTAGAATTTAAAATAAAGATAGTTTTTTTTAAAATTAAAAAAGAAAAATTATAAAAATTAATAATAATAACGAGGTTTTTAAAATAATAGAGAACGTAACTTTTATATCTATTTTTAAACCTTAGCTTATTAAAGTCCTAATTAATACCCTTAATATTAATACTTAAAGAACCTAAGAGCCTCTTTTTTATAAAACTTAGAAAATAATAACTATAAATTAGATTTATAATTTTAACCTTAAGGTTAAAACTAAAAAGCTAATAAAAAAGAGGCTCGAGGCCCCGATCTTACTTTTTATAAACCTCTTATAGAAAATTATATTAAAATATATTATAATAATAATAATTTTAATACGTAATTAAAAATACTCTAATACTAATAAAATCTTATTAAAAGCTCTAAAGTCCTTAACTAACCTAATAAAAAATAAGTAATAATAAAAAAATATTAAAAATCTCTTTAATAAGTATAATAAGAACCTCTTTTTAAAGCCGAGCTATATAACTAAAATTAGTAAAATTAAAAGCGCTAACTCGACTTCTAAGCTCTTAATTTTTATAATTTTAAACGCTTATTTATAATTAAAAATCTAAATATTTAGTATAAATTAAAATAATAAGGGTTTAATAATTATTATTATCCTAAATACTAAGATATAAGTTAATATCCTCTTAAAATAATACGTTAAAAAAGCTAGTATTTCTTATATAATAATAAAGCTTTAAATATAAACGTTTAAATACGATCTAACTAGCTAGATAACTTTTAATAGTTTCTATTTTATAAACGTATAGATTAATAAGTTTAAAATAACTACTTATTTTTTTATAAAGAACGAGCAAGAGACCTCCGATCTATTATTATTAAGTCTTCTATTTATATAGAATACTAAACTATTTTTTAAATATAATAGGTCGATAATTACTACTCTAATTTATATTAAAAACGTAAAGCTCAGGATCTTTATAGAAATAATTAAAACGAACGGTTTTTAAAATATAAAAAATATCTTATTTAGCTTAAGTAGTACGTAAAAAAAGTTTTTAAACTAAAAAACTAAATATTAATAGTATAATTAAGAATATTACTAGTTTTAATAACTCCTACTTAGAATCTAAACTAAAAAAAAACGAGCGTATTATAATAGTTTTAAACTAAGACTAAGCTAACTAAATTATAATTATAATCGCACTTTATATAATCTAGTTTTAAATTATATAAATTAAAAAAAATAATAATAACCGCTTAGAATAAGGCTAGAGATAGACTAAACGGATTAACTAACTAAGATAATTTACGTTTCTTAATAAGAATACTTATTTCTTAATAAGAGGAGTTATATATTAAATAATAAATTATAAAACTAGGATAAAAGGTATTAAAATAATATAAGACGGCTAAAAAAGCCTTTTATAAAATTCCCCGCGCTACTAAAGCTAATATAATATATAAAAAAAAAACTAAAAAGTCTAGTCAGTTAATAACGTACTCTTTAATAAATTAATACTTAATAACGATCTTTATTAAAAGCTTAAGAAACTTAAAAAAGTTAAACATAAGCTACGAGACTAATTAGGCCCCTATAAAGATATTATTATACCTAAATTCTTAAATATAAAACTAGGCTCTAAATTAATAAATAACCGACTCTAAGCTATCCTTAAGGATTATAACTATCTCTTATTTTATAAATAAGATCTCTTTAAATAAATACTCCTTAATTAAAAAAAAGTATTAGTATAAAACTTCTCTAAATACGGCCGTCTCGACCCTATAATTATACTATTATAATTAATTAAGATTATATTTTATAAAGCTTAATAAATAAAAAATATCCTAATCTCAAAAGCTCTATTACTAAAAGCTTTTAAAGTAATTTAAGAACGTATTACTTAGGGTATTATTAAAAAAAGCTATATTACGTATCAGAACCCCTAGTTCTTAGTAATAAAAAAGAATAGTGGTTTTTAGCTAATTAACTTAGTAATTAAAGTTAATACTATTACCCTTCGAAATACTTAGTAACTACTTAACGCTAACGAGTTCTTAGAGGAATTTACTATAAATTAGCTTATTTTTTTTAAAATTTCTTTTTTAACTATAATTAAATCTCTTTAAATAAAAAAAGCCGCGATTTAACGACCTTTTTAACTTTACTTAAGCTATATAAATACTATACCCTTTTAATAAGAGCGATAAATTCGGTAGCCTAATTTTATTAAATTATAACCCGTATTTTTTATAACTTAATTCCAAAATACTATAGCGCTTTTATTAATAATATCGTAATT
Organism: Colletotrichum cuscutae; assembly: GCA_030869315.1. Classification (NCBI taxonomy): domain Eukaryota; kingdom Fungi; phylum Ascomycota; class Sordariomycetes; order Glomerellales; family Glomerellaceae; genus Colletotrichum; species Colletotrichum cuscutae. Next base: position 407,120 of record MPDP01000235.1, read on the forward strand.
AAAGGCCCGCGATCCTACTATAATAATAAGTACTTAACTAACTATCCTAAGATCCGGTAATTCGTTTATAAATACTTTTAAAATATTAATTAAGTCTTAATTAATATCGAGCTAACTAGTTATATTATCTCTAGAGTAAAGGAGTAATAATACTAGCTATTTATAGTTATTATAAGCTACTTTTATAGTATAAAAAGGAGACGGCTTAATTAAGCTAAAGTCCTTAAAATCCTTAAATTAATAAAATACTTAAATATCTTAGAAATTAGATCGTTCTTTAATATTACTACTTTTTACTATTATTAAATTAAGTAATTTTCTTTTATAATAGCCCTATTATACTCTTTACTTAATAAAAACTAATTTTTTAAATAGGGAGCGCCGTAAATCGAGGCTATAAAAATGCTTAAAAAGGCGATTACTATAGCCCCTATTCTAATTTTACTAAACTATAGTACTAAAGCTAAATAGATTATTTTTATAACGGACGCTAATATTAAAAAATAGGGTAGTATACTTAGTTAAATTATTAATAACGAGTATATTATTATTTAATATAAGAGCGGGATATAGCGCGGGTTAAAGCTTAATTATAATTTTAAAAAGCTCGAAATACGAGGCGTTTTAATAAACCTAAAGTATTTTTATAATTATTTATTTAGGATTAACTTCTTATTAAAAACCGATAACCGAGTCCTAGTTACTTAAATTAATAATATAATAAATAACTTACTATTAGTAATAATAATACACTAGCTTTTTTAAATTAGACTTTATAACTTTAAAATTAAGTATATTAACGAGAAAAAGAATACTATAGCAGATAGCTTTTTAAAAAAAACCCCTAGCTAATCTAACTTAGTTAAGGTAGAGCTTAATAAAAATATTAAAGACTTTATTAACGCACAAGTCTTATGAATATAAGTTATAAAGAACTTTTTTATTATAGTATATAGTCGTAATAACGCTACTATTAATTAAATATAAAAAATAAATATTCCGGCTAATATATTAATATTAAATAAATAATAGTTAGATCTTTCGAAGTAAATTACCTATTTCTTTTTTATTCTAAAGAGGCTAGCTAGTATACTTTTTAATTAGTTTAAACGTTTTAAATAAATAATAATATAATTTATTATATAAAATAAACTTCTATTTTAATAAGGGATAAAAACTCGTCCCTAACTTACTTAAGTAATTAATAATAAGTATTGCTAGGTAGACCTAATTAATAAAATATATAATAAGTCCGGGTATTTAGGGAATAAGAGGCTATATATTTCCGCCTTATAAAACGATATTATTAACTAAAAATATATACTTAGACTCGGGAGCTAATTATAACTTACGAGGTTTATTAAAAAGCTAGATTATAACGCTTTAATAACCCCTATATATTTATAGTTCTAATTTATAAACCTTTCTCTAAGGTTTATTTAAATATTTAGTATATAAGTAAATAAAAAGTCGTTAAGGTACGTTATAAGTTTATAAAATACTTAAAAGCGTAGATTATAACGAAAGCTACGTTAAAAAATATTATAAAGTTTATTTAAAAAAATATTATTTATTATTATAAGATTTATAATACTCTAATTATTAACGGGGGATAAGAGAATATAAGTACTATAACGTAGCTTAATTAATAATACGGTACTTAGTAAAAAGTTATATTAATTTATAACTCTCGTATTAATAAGCTCTTTAAAAAGGGTTACTAACTTATTATATATATACTTCGTATTTAGTTAGATTAGAAAAAAGAAAATATTAGACCTATATTTACTACGGCCCTTTTTATAAATAAGATAACTATTAGAGTATTATTAGGTTATATACTATTTTATCTTATTTATAGTTATTATATAACGACCCTAATTAAAAAAAAATAATAACTTAGAGAGTACTTAATTAAGAAAATATATATATAACGGATTAAAAAGTCTAAACCTAATTATAAGCTTTTACCTCTTTAATAAATAACTAAGAAATTATAACTAATAAAGTTACTTAATACCGAACCTAAACCCGTAACTAGTTTAACTCCTCGCACTCCCTCTAATTAATAAAGTTATAAATTAATAATCTAGTTCTCGTTTTTAATATTAAAATAGGGTAGGGCGATTAGTCCTAGTATTTCTTTTTTTTAAAACTAATTAAGTATAAGAACCTACGGGAGAGCTAATTAAAAGAAGATATAAAGAAAAGGGCCCCCGATTAGGGAGAAGAGCTTATTAATACGGATTTTTATTTTAATTATATATATACCTTTTTAGGATTAAACTAGAGCCTTTTTAATACTTTATTTTTAAATATAATAATATAAAATAATTAAGAACTTTACCCTTTTAATTTAGTTAATACTACCCTTTTTCTTTAGTTATAACTCTGTTAATTAAGGCCGTATTAACCTAATTAAAAGAGGTATTTTATATTATTTTTATTAATATTAATAGTTCTTCCTAAATACTATACTATAAAAGTCCTATATACCCTATACCTTTTTAATAATCTCCCTTTTTAAAAATCCCTTCCCTTTTTAAATAAGAGAATAAGTAAAAAAAAGCCCGACTCGATTAGAGATAATTTAAATAAATAAATAAAAAAAAGCGGCGTAATAATTAAAATAAATACGAATAGTAGGACTTTAATTAAAAAAAAACTAGATAATTAAGATATAAAAATAAAAATATATAAGAAAGGGCTTCTTATTTAATAAAAAGAGGATACGATAGATTTTAATAAGCGAGCGAAATAGATAAGTAGAGAAATACGTAAATACTTAAGACTAGATCGGGCTTAAATACGAATATTATAATAATATAATAAAACGAACGACGAGTTAGGATTAGAACTAATAAAATACTTTAATAAATATAACTAGTTATTTAACTAGATAATTCTTTATTAATTAATATAACTTAGAGATTTAATAATAAACTTATTTAAAAATACGGATACGTCGGACTAAGGGTACTTAAAAAACTAGCTTTTAACTAGACTTATTAAGAATTTTAATTAGTATTACTATAGGCTTAATATAAAATCTAATTAAAACTCTAGTTATATACTTAGTAAGGGTTAAAAAGGACGGCTTAAATTATACTAATTAGGATAATAACTACGCTCTAGTTATTAAAACAGCTCTTTTTCTCTCTTTCTAAACTCTATTTAAAATAAATAGATTAATATAAAACTATTAAAATTATAAATAAAATTAACGAACTATATTTTTAATAACCTCGGACTATAAATATAAATAACTAATACGTTATTTTTATTATTATTAGCGCCCCTTAGGATATTTAATTATATAAACTTAATTCTTTTACTTTAAATAGACCGTTTATTAAACTAGTTTTTATAGTTTATTAAGACCTATAAATTACGGAGTTATTTAATAATAAGAAACCTACTCTTAGTAATAGATCTATTTATTAATTTTATTAAAAAAAGCTAGTTACGGCTTAGGTTAGGATAAATACTTTAATTAATACCCTCTTAGGTACTATTACTCCCCAGATCTAAATAACTACGCCTTAGACTAAGGACTTTACGATTCCTTAGCCTAATTTAATAAAAAATATAAAGTTCTATAAGATACTATTCCTTAGTTAAGAGGGGACTATAGTCTTTAAAAATAATAATATTATAAACTTTTTAAAAAGGTTTAAGAACTAGTACGAGATTAGTAAGGTCCCGGACCGATTTAAAAATAAACTTATTATATATATTATAAAAAGAGATTATTAAACTTTAATTAAAAATACGATTAGAAGACTACTCTAGGCCTAAGCTAAGGATTCTTTTTTAAAAAAGTATAAAAAATAGGATATTAACTACTTTTTAAATAAAGAAAAATAGATTAAAAGAGTTATTAAAAAACTACTTATCTCGTTTTCTAATTTAAACTCTACTTAGGTACTATTTATTAAGATTAATAATATAATTACCTTTATTAAATAATAAGACCTCTATATTATAACTAATAAGAGCTTAATTAAGGCCGTATATAAGCGGTTCTATATTAATATTATAAAAAAAGTAGTAAAAAAAGTCGGGGTTATTTTAAATAGCTTTATTAAATTAACAAAATACGCAAGGTTTAAAATAGGACTTCTTAATACGATTATATATAAAAAAAAATATAACTTACTTTTTATAAACGATTAGAGTTAACTTAAAACCTTATTACAATCCCTTACTTTATAAGTATATAAAAATACTTAGTATTAGTATTCGAACTACTAGTAATAGTACTAACTAACGATAGGGGCCTAGGTTACCTAAGTAGCTACTAATAATATTATTAATTTTAACCTAGCTAACGAAATAAGTAAACTAAAGATTTATTAAAATAATATTTATTCTCGAGGTCCTGCCCGTATATTTAATATAAATACTACGCGTCTTAATTAGCCCCCGATTATAGAACCTAGAGACTACTATTAATACTACTAAAGTCTATATTACTAAATTATTAGGGATTATAATTAGTATACTCTTAATAAGGATACTTATTTTATTATTTTAGCTTAGGGAGCTTAGTATTACGGAAAGCGTAATAGTTAAGAGCTTATAAAAAATATCCCTTTTATTATAATTAAAAATAGAAAAAAGCGTGTAATTACTAATCGTATTACCCTTTTTTTTTACGTAATAAATATATTAACTAAGGAAAATACTAAGCTTTTAGCTAAGTAGATTTTAGATTATTAAATTAGACTACCTTAGTAAACTATACTTATACTTCCCTTAGCTACTTTTATAAGTATAGTTAGATATATTTACGTAGTACGACTTAATTTAAGTTACTATAGCTAAGCGGACGTTTATACTATTTATAAAAAAAGACTATTTAAAAACCGTACTTTAGTAACTACGTTATATTTTAAAAAAATATATAGGATCGATAGCCCGAGCTAGCTTTTATAATTTAAAAAGAAAATAGTTTCTTTTTTTAATTAAAAAAACAAATTATAAAAATTAATAATAATAACGAGGTTTTTAAAATAATAAAAAACGTAACTTCTATATTTATTTCTAAGCCCTAGCTTATTAAAGTCCTAATTAGTACTCCTAATACTAGTACTTAAAGAACCTAAGAGCCTCTTTTTTATAAAACTTAGAAAATAATAATTATAAATTAAACTTATAATTTTAATCTTAGGGCTAAAATAAAAAAGTTAATAAAAAAGAGGCTCGAAGCCCCGATCTCACTTCTTATAAACCTTTTATAAAAAATTATATTAAAATATATAATAATAATAATAACTTTAATATATAATTAAGAGTACTTTAATATTAATAAAATCTTATTAAAAGTTCTAAAGTCCTTAATAAATTTAATAAAAAGTAAGTAATAATAAGAGGATATTAAGGATTTTTTTACCAAATATAACTAAAACCTCTTTTTAAAGCCGAGCTATATAGCTAAGATTAGTAGAATTAAAGGCGCTAATCTAATTTCTAAGCTCTTAACTTCCGTAATTTCGAACGCCTACCTCTAGTTAAAAATCTAAATATTTAATATAAATTAAGATAATAAGGGTTCGATAATCGTCGTTATCCTAGATATTAGAGCATAAGTTAATATCTTTTTAAAATAATACGTTAAAAAAGCTAGTATTTCTTATATAATAACGAAGCTTTAGATATAAACGTTTAAGTACGATTTAACTAGCTAAATACCTTTTAATAGCTTTTATTTTATAGACGTATAAATTAGTAAGTTTAAAATAACTACTTATTCTTTTATTAAGGATAAGTAAGAAACCTCTAATCTATTATTCTTAAGTTTTTTATTTATATAAAATACTAAGCTATTTTTTAAATATAATAAGTTAATAATTATTACTCTAATTTATATCGAGGACGTGAGGCTAAAGATCCCTATAAGGATAATTAGGACGAATGGTTTTTAAAATATAAAAGATATTTTATTTTAGCTTAAGTAATATATAAAGGAAGTTTTTAAATTAAAAAACTAAATATTAGTAATATAATTAGGGATATTATTAGTTTTAATAACTTTTATTTAGAATTTAAGCTAAAAAAAGACGAGTATATTATAGTAATCTTAGACTAAAGCTAAGCTAATTAGATTATAATTATAATTATACTTTATATAATCTAGCTTTAGATTATATAAATTAAGAGAGTAATAGTAGCCGCTCGGGGTAAGGCTAGAAATAAATTAAAAAGATTAGCTAACTAAGATAATTTACGTCTTTTAATAAGAATACTTACTTTTTAATAAGAGGAGTTATATATTAAATAATAAATTATAAAACTAAAATAAAAAGTATTAAAATAGTATAAGATAGTTAAAAAAGCTTTATATAAGATTTTTTATATTATAGAAACTAATATAATATATAAAAAAAAAGATTAAAAAGTCTAACTAATTAACGACGCGCTCTTTAATAAATTAATACCTAATAACGATCCTTATTAAAAACTTAAAAAACTTAAAAAAGTTAAAAATAAGCTACGAAACTAATCGGGCCCCTATAAAAATATTATTATACCTAAGTTCTAAAATATAAAACTAAGCTCTAGATTAATAAACGACCGCTTCTAAGCTATCCTTAAGGATTATAACTATTTCCTATTTTATAAATAAGATCTTTTTAAATAAATATTTCTTAATTAAAAAAAGTACTAGTATAGGACTTCTCTAAATACGGCCATCTCGACCCTATAATCGTACTATTATAATTAATTAAAACTATACCTTATAAGGCTTAGTAAATAAAGGGTATCCCGATCCTAAAGGCTTTATTATTAAAAACTTTTAAAATAATCTAAGAACGTATTACCTAAAGTATTATTAAAAAAAGCTATACTACGTATTAGAACCCTTAGTTTTTAATAATAAAAAAAGACGGTAATCCTTAGCTAATTAACTTAATAACTAAGATTAATACTATTATTTTTTAAAACGCTTAATAACTATTTAATATTAACGAGTTCTTAAAGGAATTTATTATAAATTAACTTATCTCCCTCTTAAATTTCTTTTTTAATTACGATTAGATCTCCTTAAATAAAAAGAACTACGATCTAATAACCTTTTTAATTCTACTCGGGCTATATAAATATTATACCCTCTTAATAAGAATAATAAATTTAGTAACCTAATTTTATTAAATTATAACCCGTATTTTTTATAACTTAATTTTAAAATACTATAGCACTTTTACTAATAATATTATAATTAAAAACCTATAATCCTACTATAATAATAAGTACCTAACTAACTATCTTAGGATCTAGCGATTTATTTATAAATACTTTTAGAATATTAATTAAGTCTTAGTTAACGTCGAGCTAGTTAGTTATACTATTTCCGGAGTAAAGTCGTAATAGTACTAGCTATTTGTAGTTATTATAAGCTACTTCTATAGTATACAAAAGAGATAGCCTAATTAGGCTAAAGTCCTTAAGATTTTCAAATAGATAAAATACTTAAATATTTTAAAAATTAAATCGTTTTTTAGTATTATTACTTTTTATTATTACTAAATTAAGTAATTTTTTTTAAAATAGCCCCGTTATACTCCCTACTTAATAAGAACTAATTTTTTAAATAGAGAGCGTTATAAATCAAAGCTATAAAAATATTTAAAAAAGTAATTATTATAGCTCTTATTCTAGTTTTACTAAACTATAGTACTAAGGCCGGACGGATTATTTTTATAATAAACGCTAATATTAAAAAATAGGGTAGTATACTTAGTTAGATCGTTAATAATAAGCGTACTATTACTTAATATAAGAGTAGGATATAGTATAAGCTAAAGCTTAATTATAACTTTAAAAAGCTTAAAATACGAAGCGTTTTAATAAGCCTAAAGCGTTTTTATAATTATTTATTTAGAATTAACTTCTTATTAAAAACTAACGCCCGAGTCCTAGTTATTTAAATTAATAATATAGTAAATAACTTATTATTAATAATAATAATACGCTAGCTCTCTTAAATTAGATTTTTTAATTTTAAAATTAAGTATATTAATAATAAAAAAAATACTGCGGCGGATAGCTTTTTAAGAAAACCCCCTAGTTAATTTAACCTAGTCAAGGTAAAGCTTAACGAGGATATTAAGGACTTTATTAATATACGAGTCCTATGAATACGAGTTATAAAGAACTTTTTTATTATAGTATATAGTTATAATAACGCTACTATCGATTAGATATAGAAAATAAATATTCTAACTAATATACTAGTACTAAACGAATAATAGTCGGACTTTTTAAAATAAATTACTTATTTCCTTCTTATTTTAAAGAGGCTAGCTAGTATATTTTTTAATTAGTTTAGATATTTTAAATAAATAGTAATACGATTTATTATATAGAATAAACTTCTATTTTAATAAAAAACAAAGACTCGTCCTTAACTTACTTAAATAATTAATAATAAGCGCTACTAAGTAGACTTAATTAGTAAAATATATAATAAGTCCGAGTATAGGGGACGAGAGGTTATATATTTCTACTTTATAAAACGATATTACTAACTAGGAATATATACTTAGACTTAGGAACTAATCGTAACTTACGAGGCTTATTAAAAGGCTAAATTACGACGTTTTAATAACCCCTATATATTTATAGTTCTAATTTACGAACCTTTTTCTAAGGTCTATTTAAATATTTAGTATATAAGTAAATAGAAGGTTATAAAAGCGCGTTATAAGTTTATAAAATACTTAAAAGCGCGGATTATAATAAATACTATATTAAAAAATATTACGAAGTTTATTTAAGAAGATATTATTTATTATTATAGAATCTATAGTACTTTAATTATTAATAGGGGATAAAAAAATATAGGTACTATAACGTAGCTTAATTAACAATATAATACTTAGTAAAAGGTTATATTAGTTTATAACCCTCGTACTAACGGGCTCTTTAAAAAGGGTTACTAACTTATTACGTATATATTTCGTATTTAATTAAATTAAAAAAAGAAAAATATTAAACTAATATTAGCTATAGCCCTTTTTATAAATAGGATAATTATTAAAATATTATTAGGTTATATACCGTTTTATTTTATTTATAGTTGTTATATAACGACCTTAATTAAAAAAAGAACGGCGATTTAGAGGGTACTTAATTAAGAGAATATATATATAATAAATTAAGAAGTCTAAGCCCAATTATAAGCTTTTACTTTCTTAGTAAACGACTAAAAAATTATAATTAATAAAGTTACCTAATACCGAGCCTAAACCCGTAACTAGTTTAATTTTTTATATACCCTCTAATTAATAAAGTTATAAACTAACGATCTAGTTCTTATTTTTAATATTTAATAACAGAATAATATATTAACTTTTAAAAAACTTAATTATTATTAATAAGGACCTTTTTATATTTACTTAGCTACTCTAAATAAATCGTTATATTAACTAAAAACGCTTATTAATAAACTAATTATAAGGGCTACTTATATTAGTAATTAACTTAAAAAGTTCTTAAAGTTTTTAAAAAGCCTTTACTTATTACTTAACGAGTTTAATCTTTATAAGGACTTTATTCCTAACTTAACTAACTTTTTATTTTTATAAGATAATATAATTAACGTTACGATTTTATTTCTTAATTATAATAATAATATAATAAACTTTAAAAATAAAAATACTTAACTAGTTACTAAGTAAACTTAATTATAAATAAAGGCCTCTCGAGAAGGCTAGATTACCCCTTACTACTACCGATCCTTAGTATAAGCTACGAGTTTTGTTTATTTTTAAATATCATTTTATGAGGATATTATTAAATCTTATTAATTTTTTAATTATTTCTTTATTTAAATTTAGAATAAAAATATAAGGGGATAATAAGAGGAGAAGAATTATCTTTTAGCTATTATAATTAAAAGCCTAACGACCTTACTTACTAATTATATAATTATATTAAAAAACCCTACCCCTCTTTTTAAATATCTAAGCTTAGTTCCCTATTTAATCGAGCCCGTTTAGTATTTAACTTAGCTTATATAACCTCTTATTTTACCTATTTTATTTTAATATATTAATAACTTTTATAAATTATAAATATATAGTTTTTAATAAGGTACGTAAGAGGGGTGTCCTTAAAAACGGAATCGTACTTATCCTCCTCGGTTTTAGTAATATTAATCTAATTAAAGATTATATAAACTAAAGTCTTAACTTTTTTAATATTAATTAAGATTAGAAACGTTATTTTATTACTACTTATTATATAATAATAATAATAGCCTTACTTAGAGTCGGCTCTAGATTAACTAATAGCCTACTAGTTATTACTCTTCTTAAAATAGTATTTCTTATTTTTAAAATATATATAATTATTATATTAATTATTAAAGTAATTTAAAAAAGAAATATACTTAAAGTAGGGGACTATTTTTTTAACTAGCTCCTTAGTATTAGAACTAATATATTTTTAAAAAGACCGCGTATAATAGTTATAAAGTATAATATTTTAAATACTATAAGCTTAGATAAGTAAAGAATTAATAATAAAAGTTCGTTTACTTAATTACTAAAATAGAGGGCTAAAATAACTAGTATAATTATAATTAATAAAAACCTAACGGCTCTATAAAAACAATCTACTTATAATACCCAGATTATAAACGTACTTTTTAATAACGTTCTAATTTATAATTAATTACTCAAACTTCTAAGCTATTTCTCTTTTAATATACTTATTAACCTAAGGATTTATAATATAGAATTTAGTATAAAGCTCTCTAGCTAATTTAAAAAGAGTTAACTAATTAATAATTTTAAAAATCTAAAAAAGAGTAATATTAAATTAGGATAAGGATTAAAAAGATCGAATAGGGTAGCGTTTATTATAGTTTACTTTTTATTAACCTCTCGAAACTTATAGCCCTAAGTTTTCTAAGAATAGACCTTTTTAAAAATAAAAAAGGAATATTACTAAGGCCGGACGTCGTAACGAGTAGTTTTAATAATCTAGTATATATTATTAATAACTAAAGTATTAGATATAATAAGTAAGTAAATTATATTATTAAAAAAAAAAAGAGATCGAGTAAAAAAGGATAATTATAATTAAAAAGCTATTATTTAAAAAAAGAAATAAAAAGTAATAGAGGAATTAAAAAAGGGCTTTTATATACCCCCCCTAGATCTAGAGTATTAAAAAAGAAAGTATTATAAGCTTCTTAGCTAATTAGTACTAAATTATAGTTATTATATAAAAAAAGGAAGGAGTAAATTATAAGATCGGGGCTTTTTTATTGTTTATAATATAGCGCTTTTTCTTTTAATTAATAGAGGCTGCCCTTGTAATTAGTATAAGAGGGTAGCTTTTTACTTAGCTACTTAACTTTTCTTTTTTCCCTCCTTAACTACTTCTCTATAACTATTACTAATTAAACTTTTTCTAATTTTTATTTTTTAATTTACTATATAAATACTAACCTAGCGATTTATAATAACTTTTTTATTTCTTATCTCCCCTTCTAAGCTAAATAATAAAAAGAATATAGCGCGAATTTAGGGCCTAATTATAATAAAGAACTTTAAAAACGATACTAAATACTAACTAAAAAAGTAAAATCTAAATAAATATATTACTTTTAATAAAACTAACCCCAGGACTATAATAAATACTAAGGACTCCTAGTTTATTAATTTTAATATAAACTACTAATATAAAGTATATACTAACTATTACCTAAACCTAGTACTTAAACGAACTAGTTTTTTTTAAATAATTCTAACTTCTTATAAAATCGACTTTTTTAATTAGCTTAGTATAAGGGATATACTTCCCTTTTTTACTTAGCGCCCCGAGGCTTTTCAAAGTTTAAAAAACCGGAAGATTTAAATAAGTTAAACCTATTATAAAGTAATAGAGATCCTAATTAATTATTATAACTTTTAAAAATACTTATTATATAAAAATTAGATTTAAAAATATAAAATTAGATCTATAAAAAAGGTTATAATACGGGACCTCGCTTTAGTACGTAATATAGTTATAATTAAAAAGGGATAGGAAAGTACTAAAATAGGGTAGGGCGATTAGTCCTAGTATTTCTTTTCTCTAAAGCTAATTAAGTATAGGGACCTATAAAAGAGCTAATTAGAAAAAGATATAAGAAAAAGGGCCCCTAATTAAAAAGAGGAGCTCGGTAGTACGGATTTTTATTTTAATTATATGTATACTTTTTTAAGATCGAACTAGAGCCTTTTTAATAATTTATTTTTAAATATAATAATATAAAACGATTAAGAACTCTACCCTTCCGATCTAGTTAATACTACTCTCTTTTTTTGGTCGTAGCTCTGTTAATTAAGGCTATATTAACCTAATTAAAAGAGGTATTTTATATTATTTTTATAAGTATTAGTAATTCTTCTTAAGTACTATATTATAAAAGTCCTTAATATCCTATACCTTTTTAATAATCTCCCCTTTTAAAAATCCCTTCCCTTTTTAAATAAGAGAATAAGTAAAAAAAAGCCTAACTTAATTAAAAATAATTTAAATAAATAAATAAAAAAAAGCAGCGTAATATCTAAAATAAATACGAGCAGTAGGACTCTAATTAAAAAAAAAATTAAATAATTAAAATATAAAAATAAAAACGTATAAAAAAGGGCTTCTTATTTAATAAGAGGGGGATACGATAGACCCTAATAAGTAAATAAAATAAATAAGTAAAGAAATATATAGATACTTAGGACTAAATCGGGCCTAAATACGAACGCTATAATAGTATAATAAAACGAACGACGAGTTAGGATTAGAACTAATAGAATACCTTAATAAGTATAACTAATTATTTAACTAAACTATTCCTTATTAATTAATATAGCCCGGAGATTTAATAATAAACCTATTTAAAAATACGAATACGTTAAACTAAGGGCGCTTAGGAAACTAGTTTTTAACTAGACTTATTAATAATTTTAATTAGTATTATCGTAAGCTTAATACGAAATCTAATTAAAACTCTAGTTATATACTTAATAAGGGCTAAGAAGAACGGCTTAAATTATACTAATTAGAATAATAGCTATACTTTAGCTATTAGGACGGCTCTTCTCCTCTCTTTCTAAACTTTATTTAAAATAAATAGACTAATATAAGACTATTAAAATTATAAACTAAATTAATAAACTATATTTTTAATAACCTCGGACTATAAATATAAATAACTAATATATTACTTTTGCTATTATTAGCGCCCCTTAGGACGTTTAATTATACGAACCTAACCCTTTTGTTTTAAATAGACTATTTACTAAACTAGCCTTTATAATTTATTAAAACCTATAAATTACGGAGTTATTTAATAATAATAAGCCTGCCCTTAGTAATAGATTTACTTATTAATTTAATTAAAAAAAGCTAGTTATAGCTTAGGTCGGGATAGATACTTTAATTAATACCCTCCTAAGTATTATTACTACTTAGATCTAAATAACTATATTTTAAACTAAGGACCTTACGATTCCTTAGCTTAATTTAATAAAGAATATAGGGTTTTATAAAATACCGTTCCTTAGTTAAAAAGAGACTATAGTTTTTAAAAATAATAATATTATAAACTTTTTAAAAAAGTTCAAAGACTAATACGAAATTAATAAGGTCCCGGACCGATTTAAAAATAAACTTATTACGTATATTATAAAAAGAGATTATTAAACTCTAATTAAGAATACGATTAGAGGACTACCCTAGGCCTAAGCTAAGGATTTCTTTTTAAAAAAGTATAAAAAATAGGATATTAACCGCTTTTTAAATAAGGAAAAGTAAATTAAAAGAATTACTAAAGGACTACCTATCTTATTTTTTAATTTAAACTCGACTTAAGTACTATTTATTAAAATTAATAATATAATTACCCTTACTAAATAATAAAACCTCTATATTATAACTAATAAGAGCTTAATTAAGGCCGTATATAAGCGGTTCTATGCTAATATTATAAAAGAAGTAGTAAAAGAAGTCGGGGTTATTTTAAATAGCTTTATTAAATTAATAAAGTACGCGAGGTTTAAAATAGGACTTCTTAATATAATTATATATAAAAAGGAATATAGCCTACTCTTTATAAATAATTAGAATTAACTTAAAACCTCGCTACGATCCCCTACTTCGTAAGTATATAAAAATACTTAGTACTAGTATCCGAACCGCTAATAATATTACTAATTAGTAATAGGAGCCTAGGTTACCTAGGTAGTTATTAATAATATTATTAATTCTAACCTAGTTAATAAAATAAATAAGCTAAAGATCTATTAGAATAGTATTTACTCTCGAGGTCTTATTTATATATTTAATATAAGCGTTACGTATCCTAATTAGCCCCCGATTATAAGACCTAGAGACTGTTATTAGTATTACTAGAGTCTATACTACTAAATTATTAAGGATTATAATTAGTATACTCTTAATAAGGACGCTTATTTTATTATTTTAGCTTAGGGAGCTTAGTACTATAAAAAGCGTAATAGTTAGTAGCTTATAAAAAATATCCCTTTTATTATAATTAAAAATAAAAAAAAGCGTACGATTATTAATTATATTACCCTTTTTCTTTACGTAGTAAATATATTAACTAAAAAAGATATTAACTCTTTAGTTAAGTAGATTTTAAATTATTAAATTGGACTATCTTAGTAAATTATACTTATACTTCTCTTAGCTAATCCTATAAGTATAGTTAAATATATTTACGTAGTACGACCTAACTTAGGCTACTATAGCTAAGCGGACGTTTATATTATTTATAAAAAAAAACTACTTAAGAACCGCACCTTAGTAATTACGTTATACTTTAAAAAAATATATAAAATTAATAGCCCGAGCTAGCCTTTATAACTTAAAAAAAAGACGTTTTTTTTTTAATTAAAAAAGAGAAATTATAAAAATTAATAATAATAATAAGGCTTTTAAAATAATAAAGAACGTAATTTTTATATTTATCTCTAGGCCCTAGCTTATTAAAGTCCTAATTAGTACCCCTAGTACTAGTACTTAAAGAACCTAAGAGCTTTTTTTTTATAAAATTTAAAAAATAATAACTATAAATTAAACTTATAATCTTAACTTTAGAGCTAAAATAAAGAAACTAATAAAAAAGAAGCTCGAGGCCCCGATCTCGCTTTTTATAAACCTTTTATAAAAAATTATATTAAAATATACTATAATAATAATAATTTTAATACGTAATTAAGAGTACGTTAATACTAATAAAATCTTATTAAAAGCTCCGAAGTCCTTAGTAAATTTAGCGGAAAATAGGTAATAATAAAAAGATATTAAGGATTTTTTTAATAAGTATAACTAGAACCTTTTTTTAAAACTAAGCTATATAGTTAAAATTAGTAGAGTTAAAGGCGCTAATCTAATTTCTAAGCTCTTAATTTTCGTAATCTCGAACACCTACTTCTAGTTAAAAATCTAAATATCTAGTATAAATTAGGATAATAAGGGTTCGATAATCGTTATTATCCTAAATACTAGGGTATAAATTAATATCTTTTTAAAATAATATATTAAAAAAGCTAGTATTTTTTATATAATAACAAAGCTTTAAATATAGACGTTTAAGTACGATCTAACTAGCTAAATAATTTTTAATAGTTTTTATTTTATAGACGTATAGATTAGTAAGTTTAAAATAACTATTTATTTTTTTATTAAGGACGAGCGAGAGACCTCCGATCTATTATTACTAGGTTTTTTATTTATATAGGATACTAAGCTATTTTTTAAATATAATAGGTTAATAATTACTATTCTAATTTATATTAAAAACGAGAGGCTAAGAATCCCTATAAGAATAATTAAGATAAATAGTTTTTAAAACGTAAAGGATATTTTACCCTAGCTTAAATAGTACGTAAAAGAAGTTTTTAAATTAAAAAACTAAAACTAGTAATATAACCGGGGATACTACTAGTTTTAATAACCCCTACTTAAAATCTAAGCTAAAAAAAGACGAGCGTATTATAATAGTTTTAAACTAAGGCTAAGCTAATTAGATTATAACTATAGTTATACTCTATATAATCTAGCTTTAAATTATATAAATTAAGAAAGTAATAATAGCCGCTCGGGGTAAGGCTAGAAATAGACTAAATAAATTAGCTAATTAAAACGATTTACGTTTTTTAATAAGAATACTTACCTCTTAATAAGAGGAGTTATATATTAAATAATAAATTACGAAACTAGAGCAAAAGGCGTTAAAATAGTACAAGATGGCTAAAAAAGCTTTTTATAAAATTCTTTATACTATAAAAACTAATATAATATATAAGAAAAAGGATTAGAAAGTTTAGCTAGTTAATAACGCGCCCTTTAATAAATTAATACCTAATAGTAATCCTTACTAAAAACTTAAAAAACTTAAAAAAGTTAGAGATAAGCTATGAGACTAATCGGGCCCTTATAAAGATATTATTATACTTAAGTTTTTAAATATAAAGCTAAGTTTTAGATTAATAAACGACCGCTTTTAAGCTATTCTTAAGGATTATAACTATCTCTTATTTCGTAAATGAGATCTTTTTAAGTAAATACTCCTTAATTAAAAAAAAGTACTAATATAGAACTTCTCTAAATACGGCCGTTTTAACCCTATAGTTACGCTACTATAAATTATTAAGATTATACTTTATAAAGCTTAGTAAATAAAGAGTATCCCGATCCTAAAAGCTCTATTACTAAAAGTTTTTAAAATAATCTAAGAACGTATTACCTAAGGTATTATTAAAGAAAGCTATACTACGTATTAAAACCCCTAGTTCTTAATAATAAAAATAAATAGTAGTTTTTAGCTAATTAATTTAATAACTAAAGTTAATACCGTTACTTTTTAAAATACTTAATAACTACTTAATACTAACGAGTTTTTAAAGGAATTTATTATAAATTAACTTATTTCTTTTTTAAATTTCTTTTTTAATTATAATTAGATCTCTTTAGATAAAAAGAGTTATAATTTAATAACTTTCTTAACTTTACTCGGGCTATATAGATACTATACCCTCTCGATAAGAGTAATAAATTTAGTAGCCTAATTCTATTAGATTATAACCCGCATTTTTTATAACTTAATTTTAAAATACTATAGTATTTTTATTAATAATATCGTAGTTAAAGGCCTATAATCCCGCTATAATAATAAGTACCTAACTAACTATCCTAGGATTTAGTAATTCGTTTGCGAATACTTTTAGAATATTAATTAAGTCTTAGTTAACGTCGAGCTAGTTAGCTATACTATTTTTAAAATAAAGTTATAATAATACTAGCTATTTACGGTTATTATAAGCTACCTCTATAGTACGGAAGGGAGACGGCCTAATTAAGCTAAAGTTCTTAAGATTTTTAAATAAATAAAATACTTAAACGTCTTAGAAATTAAATCGTTTTTTAGTATTATTACTTTTCATTATTACTAAATTAAGTAATTTCTTTTTAAAATAGCCCCGTTATACTCCTTACTTAGTAAGAACTAATTTTTTAAATAAAGAGCGTTATAAATTAAAATTATAAAAACGCTTAAAGAAGCGATTACTATAGCTCTTATTTTAGTTTTACTAAATTATAGTACTAAGGCTAGATAGATTATTTTTATAATAGACGCTAATATTAAAAAATAGGGTAATATATTTAATTAGATTATTAATAATAAGCGTACTATTACTTAATATAGGAGCGGGATATAGCACGGGCTAAAGCTTAATTATAACTTTAAAAAGCTCGAAATACGAGGCGTTTTAATAAGCTTAAAACGTCTTTATAATTATTTATTTAAAATTAACTTCTTATTAAAAACTAACGCCCAAGTCCTAGTTATTTAGATTAATAATATAATAAATAACTTATTATTAATAATAATAATACGCTAGCTCTCTTAGATTAGACTTTTTAACTTTAAGATTAAGTATATTAATAAGAAGAAAAATACTATAGTAAATAGCTTTTTAAAAAAAAACCCTAGCTAATCTAACCTAATTAAGGTAGAGCTTAATAAAAATATTAAGGATTTTATTAATATATAAGTCTTATAAATACGAGTTATAAAGAACTTTTTTATTATAATATATAGTCGCAGTAACGCTATTATTAATTAGATATAGGAAATAAATATTCTAACTAATATACTAATACCGAACGAATAATAGTCGGACCTCTCGAAGTAAATTACTTATTTCCTTCTTATTCTAAAGAGGCTAATTAGTATATTTTTTAATTAGTTTAGATATTTTAAATAAATAGTAATACGATTTATTATATAAAATAAACTTTTATTTTAATAAGGGACGAAGACTCGTCCCTAACCTACTTAAATAATTAATAATAAGCGCTACTAAGTAGACTTAATTAATAAAGTATATAATAAGTCCGGGTATAAGGGACAAGAGGTTATTTATTTTTATTTTATAAAACGATATTACTAACTAAGAATATATACTTAGACTTAAGAACTAATTACGACTTATAAAGCTTACTAAAAGGCTAGATTATAACGTTTTAATAATCCTTATATATCTATAGTTCCGATCTACGAACCTTTCTTTAAGGTCTATTTAAATATTTAATATATAAATAAATAAAAAGTTATTTAAGCGCATTATAAGTTTATAAAATATTTAAAAGCGCGGATTATAATAAACGCTATATTAAAAAATATTACGAAGTTTATTTAAGAAAATATTATTTATTACTATAGGATCTACGGTACTCTAATTATTAACGAGGGATAAGAAAATATAGGTATTATAACGTAGCTTAATTAATAATATAGTACTTAGTAAAAGGTTATATTAGCTTATAACCCTCGCGCTAACGGGCTCCTTAAGAAGGGTTACTAACTTATTATATATATACTTCGTATTTAGTTAGATTAAAAAAAGAAAGATATTAAACTAATACTAGCTATAGCCCTTTTTATAAATAAAATAACTATTAGAGTATTATTAAGTTATATACCGTTCTATTTTATTTATAATTATTATATAATAACCCTTATCGAAAGTAAAACAGTAATTTAAAAAGTACTCGATTAGGAGAATATATATATAATAAATTAAAAAGTCTAAGCTTAATTACGAGCTTTTATCTCTTTAGTAAATAATTAGGAAGCTATAGCTAATAAAGTTGCTTAATACCGAGCCTAAACCCGTAACTAGTTTAACTCCTTATATACCCTCTAATTAATAAAGTTATAAATTAGTAATTTAGTTCTCGTTTTTAATATTTAATAAAAGAACGATATATTAACTTCTAAAAAACTCGATTATTATTAATAAGGACTTTTTTATATTCATTTAGCTACTCCGAACGGATCGTTATATTAACTAGAAACGCTTATTAATAAACTAATTATAGGGGTTACTTATATTAGTAATTAATTTAAAACGTTCTTAAAGTCTCTAAAAGGCTTTTACTTATTACTTAACGAGTCTAATTTTTATAAGAATTTTATTTCTAACTTAATTAACCTTTTATTCTTATAAAATAATATAATTAATACTACGATTTTACCTCTTAATTATAATAATAATATAACGGACTCTAAGAACGAGGATACTTAACTAATTATTAAATAAACCTAATTATAAGCGAGGGCCTCTCGAGAGGGCTAGATTACTCCTTAATACTACCGATTCCTAATATAAATTACGAGTTCTTTTTATTTATTAAATATTATTTTATAAGGATATTATTAAATCTTACTAATTCATTAATTATTTTTTTATTTAAATTTAAAATGAAAATATAAGGGGATAATAAGAGGAGAAGAATTATCTTTTAGTTATTATAATTAAAAACTTAACGACCTTACTTACTAACTATATAATTATATTAAAAAACCCTACCCCTCTTTTTAAGTATTTAAGCCTAGTTCCCTATTTAATCGAGCCCGTTTAGTATTTAACTTAGCTTATATAACCTCTTATTCTACTTATTTTATTTTAATATATTAATAACTTTTATAAGTTATAAATATATAGTTTTTAATAAGGTATATAAAAGGGGCGTCTTTAAGAACAGAATTATACTTATCTTCCTCGGTCTTAGTAATATTAATCTAGTTAAAGACTATATAAATTAAAATCTTAACTCTTTTAATATTAATTAGAATTAGAGACGCTATTTTATTACTACTTATTATATAACGATAATAATAGCTTTATTTAGAGTCGGCTCTAGATTAATTAATAGCTTATTAATCGTTACTCTTCTCGAAGTAGTATTTCTTACTTTTAGAATATATATAATTATTATATTAATTATTAAAGTAATTTAGAAAAGAAACGTACTTAAAGTAAGGGACTATTTTTTTAACTAGCTCCTTAGTATTAGAATAGGGTAGGGCGATTAGTCCTAGTCTTTTTTTTTTTTAAAAACGATTAAGTATAGGGACCTATAAGAGAGCTAATTAAAAGAAGATATAAGGAGAAGGGCCCCCGATTAGGGAGAGGAGCTTAGTAATACGGACCTTTATTTTAATTATATATATACTTTTTTAAAATCAAACTAGATCCTTTTTAATAATTTATTTTTAAATATAATAATATAAAATAATTAAGAAGTTTACCTTTCTAATCTAATTAATACTACCCCCTTTTTTCAATCGTAACTTTATTAATTAAGGCCGTATTAACCCGATCGAAGGAGGTATTTTATATTATTTTTATAAGTATTAGTAGTTCTTCTTAAGTACCGTACTACGAAAGTCCTTTATACCCTATACTTTTTTAATAATCTCCCTTTTTAAAAATCCCTTTCTTTTTTAAACGAGAGAATAAGTAAAAAAAAGCCTAACTTAATTAGAAATAATTTAAATAAATAAGTAAAAAAAAGTAGCATAATAATTAAAATAAATACGAGCGGTAGGACTCTAATTAAAGAAAAAACTAAATAATTAAGATATAAAAACGAAGACGTATAAAAAAGGGCTTTTTATTTAATAAGAGGGAGATATAATAAACCTTAATAAGCGAGTGAGATAAATAAATAAAGAAATACGCAGATACTTAGGACTAGATCGGGCCTAAATACGGACGCTATAATAATATAATAAGACGAATAATAAGTTAAGATTAGAATTAATAAAATACCTTAATAAGTATAACTAGTTATTTAACTAGACTATTCCCTATTAATTAATATAGCCTAGAGATTTAATAATAAACCTATTTAAAAGTATAAATACGTCGGACTAAGGGCGCTTAAAAAACTAGCTTTTAACTAGACTTATTAATAATTTTAATTAATATTACCGTAGGCTTAATACGAAGTCTAATTAAAACTCTAGTTATATACTTAGTAAGGGCTAAGAAGGACAGCCTAGATTACGCTAATTAGAATAATAACTACGCTCTAGTTATTAAGACGGCTCCTCTCCTCTCTTTTTTATTTTTATTTAGAGTAAATAAATTAATATAAAATTATTAAAATTATAAATAAAATTAACGAACTATACTTTAAATAACCTCGGACTATAAATATAAATAACTAATATATTATTTTTATTATTATTAGCGACCCTTAGGATGTTTAATTATATAAACCTAACCCTTTTACCTCGGATAAACTATTTATTAAACTAACTTTTATAGTTTATTAAGATCTATAGATTATAAAGTTATTTAATAATAATAAGCCTACCCTTAGTAATAGATCTACTCGCTAATCTAATTAAAAGAGGCTAGTTACGGCTTAAGTCGGGATAAATATTTTAATTAATACTCTCCTAAGTACTATTATTACTTAGATCTAAATAACCGCGCTTTAAACTAAGGACCCTACGATTCCTTAGCCTAATTTAATAAAGAATATAGGGTTTTATAAAATACTATTTTTTAATTAAGAGGGGACTATAGTTTTTAAAAATAATAATATTATAAACTTTTTAAAAAAGTTCGAAAACTAGTACGAGATTAGTAGGGTCCCGGACCGATTTAAAAATAAACTTATTATATATACTATAAAAAGAGATTATTAAACTCTAGTTAAAAACGCAATTAGAGGACTACCCTAAGCCTAAGCTAAGGACTTTTTTTTAAAAAAGTATAAAAAATAAAATACTAATTACTTTTTAAATAAGGAAAAGTAAATTAAAAGAGTTATTAAAAAACTACCTATCTCGTTTTTTAACTTAAACTCTATTTAAGTACTATTTATTAAGATTAATAATATAATTACCCTTACTAAATAATAAAACCTCTATATTATAATTAATAAGAGCCTAATTAAGGCCGTATATAAGTAGTTTTATACTAATATTATAAAAGAAGTAGTAAAAGAAGTCGGGGCTACTTTAAATAGCTTCGTTAGATTAATAAAGTATATAAAGTTTAAAATAAAACTTCTTAACGTAATCGTATATAAAAAGGAATATAGCCTACTCTTTATAAACGATTAGAGTTAACTTAAAACCTCGCTACGATCCCCTACTTCGTAAACGTATAAAAATACTTAATACTAATATTTAAACTATTAATAATATTGCTAGCTAATAATAAGAGCCTAGGTTACCTAGGTAGTTATTAATAATATTACTAATTCTAACCTAGCTAATAAAATAAATAAGCTAAAAATTTATTAAAATAGTATTTACTCTTAAAGTCCTACCCGTATATTTAATATAAGCACTACGCGTACTAATCGGCCCCTAATTATAGGACCTAAAGACCGCTATTAGTACTACTAAAGTTTATACTACCGGATTATTAGGGATTATAATTAGTATACTTTTAATAAAGACGCTTATCTTATTATTTTAGCTTAGGGAGCTTAGTACTACGGAAAGCGTAATAGTTAAGAACTTATAAAAAATATCCCCTTTACTATAATTAAAAATAAAAAAAAGCGTATAATTACTAATTACATTGCCTTTTTTTTTTACGTAGTAGATATATTAACTAAAGAAAATATTAAGCTTTTAGCTAAGTAAATTCTAAATTATTAAATCGGACTACCTTAATAAACTATATTTATACTTCCCTTAGCTAATCCTATAAGTATAATTAAATACGTCTATATAGTACGACCTAACTTAAGTTACTATAACTAAGTAAACGTTTATACCGTTTATAAAAAAAGACTACTTAAGAACTACACTTTAATAACTACGTTATACTCTAAAAAAATATATAAAATTAATAGCCTAAGCTAGCTTTTATAACTTAAAAAAAAACGGTTTCCTTTTCTAATTAAAAAAGAGAAATTATAAAAATTAATAATAATAACGAGGCTTTTAAAATAGTAAAAAACGTAACCTCTATATTTATCTCTAGGCCCTAGCTTATTAAAATCCTAATTAGTACCCTTAATACTAGTACTTAAAGAACTTAAAAACCTCTTTTTTATAAAACTTAAAAAATAATAATTACTAATTAGACCTATAACTTTAACCTTAAGGCTAAGATAAGAAAGTTAATAAAAAAAAAGCTCGAGGCCCCGATCTCGCTTTTTATAAACCTCTTATAAAAAATTATACTAAAATATACTATAATAATAATAATTTTAATACGTAATTAAGGGTACTTTAATATTAACGAAATTTTATTAAAAACTCCGAAGTCCTTAATAAATTTAGTAAAGAATAAGTAATAATAAAAAAATATTAAAGATCTTTTTAATAAATATAACTAGAACCTCTTTTTAAAGCCGAGCTATATAGCTAAGATTAGTAAAGTTAAAGGTACTAATATAAATTCTAAGCTCTTAACTTCCGTAATTTCGAACGCCTACCTCTAATTAGAAGTCTAAATATTTAGTATAAATTAGAATAACAAGGGTTCGATAATTATTATTATCCTAGATATTAGAGCGTAAGTTAATATCCTCTTAAAATAATATATTAAAAAAGCTAGTATTTCTTATATAGTAATAAAGCTTTAAATATAAATATTTAAGTACGATCTAACTAGCTAAATAACTTTTAATAACTTTTACTTTATAGATATATAGATTAGTAAGTTTAAAATAACTACTTATTTCTTTATTAAAAATAAGTAAGAGACCTCTGATCCGTTACTACTAGGTCTTTTATTTATATAAAATATTAAGCTATTTTTTAAATATAATAAGTCGATAATTACCGCTCTAATTTATATTAAAGACGAGAGGCTAAGGATCCTTATAAGAATAATTAAAATAAACGGTTTTTAAAATATAAAAAATATCTTACTCTAGCTTAAGTAGTACGTAAAAGAAGTTTTTAAATTAAAAAACTAAATATTAATAATATAACTAGGAATATTACTAATTTTAATAACCCTTATTTAGAATCTAAGCCAAAAAAAGACGAGCGTATTATAGTAGTCTTAGACTAAGGCTAAGCTAATTAAATTATAATTATAATCGTACTCTATATAATCTAGCCTTAGATTATATAAATTAAGAGAGTAATAATAGCCGCTCGAGGTAAGACTAGAGATAAACCGAACGGATTAGCTAATTAAAACGATTTACGTTTCTTAATAAGAATACTTACCTCTTAATAAAAAGAGTTATATATTAAATAACGAATTACGAAGTTAGAGCGAAAGGTATTAAAATAGTATAAAACGGCTAAAAAAGCTTTTTATAAGATTTCTTATACTATAAAAACTAATATAATATATAAAAAGAAGGACTAGAAGGTCTAGCTAGTTAATAACGCGCCCTTTAATAAATCGATACTTAATAGCGATCCTTATTAAAAACTTAAAAAACTTAAAAAAGTTAGAGATAAGTTATAAAACTAATCGGGCCTTTATAAAGATATTATTATACCTAAGTTCTTAGATATAGAACTAGGCTCTAGATTAATAAATAACCGCCTCTAAGCTATTTTTAAAAATTATAACTATCTCTTATCTCGTAAATAAAATCTCTTTAAATAAATACTCCTTAATTAAAAAAAAGTATTAGTATAAGACTTCTCTAAATACGGCCGTTTTAACTCTATAATTATACTATTATAATTAATTAAAACTATACTTTATAAGGCTTAGTAAGTAAAAGGTATCCCGATCCTAAAAGCTCTACTATTAAAAACTTTTAAAGTAATTTAAGAACGTATTGCTTAAAGTATTATTAAAAAAAGCTATACTATATATTAAAACCCTTAGTTCTTAGTAATAAAAAAGGACGGCGGTTTTTAGCTAATTAACTTAGTAACTAAAGTTAATGCCGTTATTTTTTAAAATACTTAGTAACTACCTAATACTAATAAGTTCTTAGAGGAATTTATTATAAATTAACTTATTTCTTTTTTAAATTTTTTTTTTAATTATAATTAGATCTCTTTAAATAAAAAGAGCTACGATCTAACGACCTTCTTAACTCTACTCGGGCTATATAAATACTATACCCTCTTAATAAGAGTAATAAATTTAGTAGCCTAATTTTATTAAATTATAACCCGTATTCTCTATAACTTAATTCTAAAATACTATAGCGCTTTTATTAATAATATCGTAATTAAAGGCCCGTGATCTTATTATAACAATAAGTACTTAACTAACTATCCTAGGATTTAGTAATTTGTTTATAAATACCTCTAGAATATTAATTAAGTCTTAGTTAATATTGAGCTAGCTAGCTATACTATCTCCGGAGCAAAGTTATAATAGTACTAACTATTTATAGTTATTATAAGCTACCTCTATAGTATAAAAAGGAGACGGCCTAATTAAGCTAAAGTCCTTAAGATTCTTAAATAAATAAAATACTTAAATATCTTAGAAATTAAATCGTTTCTTAGTATTATTACCTTTTATTACTACTAAATTAAGCAATTCTTTTTTTAAAATAGCCCTATTATACTCCCTATTTAATAAGAACTAATTTTTTAAATAGGGAGCACTATAAATCGAAGCTATAAAAACGCTTAAAAAAATAATTACTATAGCTCCTATTTTAGTTTTACTAAACTATAGTACTAAGGCCGGATAAATTATCCTTATAATAAATACTAATATTAAAAAATAGGGTAGTACGCTTAGTTAAATCGTTAATAATAAGCGTACTATTACTTAATACGAGAGCGGGATATAGTGCGGGCTAAAGCTTAATTATAATTTTAAAAAGCTTAAAATACGAGGCGTTTTAATAAGCCTAAAGCATCTTCGTAATTATTTATTTAGGATTAACTTTTTATTAAAAACTAATGCCTAAGTCCTAGTTGCTTAGATTAATAATATAGTAAATAACTTATTATTAGTAATAATAATACGCTAGCTCTCTTAGATTAGACTTTTTAACTTTAAAATTAAGTATATTAATAAAAAAAAGAATACTATAGCGGATAGCCTTTTAAAAGAACCCCCTAGCTAATCTAACCTAGTCGAGGTAGAGCTTAATAAGGATATTAAGGACTTTATTAATATATAAGTCCTACGAACACGAGTCGTAAAGAACTTTTTTATTATAGTATATAGTTATAATAATACTATTATTAACTAAATATAAGAAATAAATATTCTAAGTAATATACTAGTACTAAACGAATAATAGTCGGACTTCTTAAAATAAATTGCCTATTTCTTTTTTATTTTAAAAAAGCTAGCTAGTATACCCTTTAATTAATTAAGACGTTTTAAGTAAATAGCGACACGATTTATTATATAAGATAAACTTCTATTTTAATAAGGAATAAAGACTCGTCCCTAACTTACTTAAATAATTAATAATAAGCGCCGCTAAGTAAACTTAATTAGCGAAGTATATAATAAGTCCGGGTATAGGGGACGAGAGGCTATATATTTCCGCTTTATAAAATAATACTACTAGCTAAGAATATATACTTAGACTTAAGAGCTAATTATAACTTATAAAGCTTATTAAAAAGCTAGATTATAATATTTTAATAACCCCTATATATTTATAGTTTTAATTTATAAACCTTTCTCTAAGGTCTATTTAAACGTTTAGTATATAGGTAAATAGAAGGTTATTAAAGCGCGTTATAAGTTTATAAAATACTTAGAAACATAAATTATAACGAACGTTATATTAAAAAATATTACGAAGTTTATTGAGGAAGATATTATTTATTATTATAAGATCTATAGTACTCTAATTATTAATAAGGGACGAGAAAATATAGGTATTATAATATACCTTAATTAATAATACGGTACTTAGTAAAAGGTTATATTAACTTATAACCCTTGCGTTAACGGGCTCCTTAAAAAGGGTTACTAACCTATTACGTATATACTTCGTATTTAGTTAAATTAAGAAAAGAAAAATATTAGATTAATACTAGCTATAGCCCTTTTTATAAATAGGATAATTATTAAAGTATCGTTAGGTTATATACTGTTCTATCTTATCTATAGTTATTATATAACGACCCTAATTAAAAAAAGGATAATAACTTAGAGAGTACTTAATTAGGAGAATATATATATAACGGATTAAGAAGTTTAAGCTTTATTACGAGCTTTTACTTCTTTAATAAATGACTAAGAAGCTATAGTTAATAAAATCGCTTAATACCGAGCCTAAACTTATAATTAGTTTAACTCCTTATATACCTTCTAATTAATAAAGTTATAAACTAGTAATCTAGTTCTTATTTTTAATATTTAATAAAAGAATAATATATTAATTTCTAAAAAACTCGATTATTATTAATAAGGACCTTTTTATATTTACTTAGCTACTCTAAACGGATCGTTATATTAACTAAAGACGTTTATTAGTAAACTAATTATAGGGGCTACTTATATTAATAATTGACTTAATAAGTTCTTAAAGTCTCCGGAAGGCCTCTACTTATTACTTACTAAGTCTAATCTTTATAGGGATTTTATTTCTAATTTAACTAACCTTTTATTTTTATAAGATAATATAATCGATATTACGATTCTACTTCTTAATTATAATAATAAATTAATAAACTCTAGGGACGAGGATACTTAGCTAGTTATTAAATAAACCCGATTATAAGCGAGAGCCTCTCGAGCGGGCTAGATTACCCCTTATTACTACTAATCCTTAGTATAAGTTACGAGTTCTTTTATTTATTAAATATTATTTTATAAGAATATTATTAAATCTTACTAATTCTTTAGTTATTTTTTTATTTAAATCTAAAATAAAGATATAAAGGGATAATAAGAGGAAAAGAATTATTTTTTAGTTATTATAATTAAAAACCCGACGACCTTACTAATTAACTATATAATTATATTAAAAAACCCTACCCCTCTTTTTAAGTATCTAAGCCTAGTTCTCTATCTAATCGAGCCTATTTAGTATTTAACTTAGCTTATATAACCTCTTACTCTACTTATTTTATTTTAATACGTTAATAACCTTCGTAAGTTATAAATATATAATTTCTAATAGGGTACGTAAGAGGGGCGTCCTTAAGAATAGAATTATACTTATTTTCCTTAGTCTTAGTAATATTAATTTAGTTAAAGACTATATAGACTTAAGTCTTAACTCTCTTAATATTAATTAAAATTAGAGACGTTACTTTATTACTACTTATTATATAATAATAATAATAGCCTTGTTTAGAGTTAGCTCCGGACTAATTAATAGCCTACTAGTCGTTACTCTTTTTAAAATAGTATTTCTTATTTTTAGAATATATATAATTATTATATTAATTATTAAAGTAATTTAAAAAAAAACGTATTTAAAGTAGGGGACTATTTTTCTAACTAACTCCTTAGTATTAAAACCGATATATTTTTAAAAGGACTACGTATAATAATTATAAAATATAGTATTTTAAACGTTATAAGCCTAGATAAGTAAAGAATTAATAATAAGAGTTCGTTTACT
This sequence comes from Colletotrichum cuscutae, assembly GCA_030869315.1. NCBI lineage: Eukaryota > Fungi > Ascomycota > Sordariomycetes > Glomerellales > Glomerellaceae > Colletotrichum > Colletotrichum cuscutae. The sequence goes on from MPDP01000235.1 coordinate 435,938, forward strand.
TAATTACTAAAATAAAAGGCCGAAGTAATTAATATAATTATAATTAATAAAAACCTAATAGCTTTATAAAAATAATCCGCTTATAATACCTAGATTATAAACGTACTTCTTAACGACGTTCTAATTCGTAGTTAATTATTAAAATTTCTAAGCTATTTCTTTTTTAATATACTTATTAACCTAAGGATTTATAATATAAAATTCGGTATAAAGCTCTCTAGCTAATTTAAAAAGAGTTAATTAATTAGTAATCTTAAGAATCTAAAAAAAAGTAATATTAAATTAAAATAAGGATTAAAAAGATCGAATAGGGTAGCGCTTATTATAGTTTATTTTTTATTAATTTTTTAAAACTTATAACCCTAAGTTTTCTAAGAATAGACCTTTTTAAGAGCGGAGGAGGAATATTACTAAGGCCGGACGTCGTAATAAGTAGTTTTAATAATCCGATACGTATTATTAGTAGCCGAAGTATTAAATATAATAAGTAAGTAGATTATATTACTAAGAAAAAAAAAGACCGAGTAAAAAAAAAAAAAAAAAAAAGGATAATTATAATTAAAAAGCTATTATTTAAAGGAAGAAATAAAAAGTAATAAAAGAATCGAAGAAGGGCCTCTATATACCTCCCTCCTAGATCCGGGGTATTAAAAAAAAAGTACTATAGGCCTCTTGGCTAATCGGCGCTAAATTATAGCTACTATATAAAAAAAAAAAGGAGTAAATTATAGGATCGGGGCCTTTTTATTATTTATAATATAGCGCCTTCCTTTTTAATTAGCGGAGGCTGCCCTTATAATTAGTATAAAAAAGTAGCTTTTTACCTAGCTACTTAACTTTTCTTTTTTCCCTCCTTAACTACTTCCCTATAACTACTACTAATTAAACTTCTTCTAATTTTTACTTTCTAATCTACTATATAAATACTAACCTAACGATTTATAATAGCCTCCTCACCTCCTATCTCCCCTTTTAAACTAGATAATAAAAAAAATATAGTACGAATTTAGAACCCGATTACGATAAAAAACCTTAAAAACGATACTAAATACTAACTAAAAAAGTAAAATCTAAATAAATATATTACTTTTAATAAGACTAACCCTAGGACTATAACGAATACTAAGGACTCTTAGTTCGTTAATTTTAATATAAACTGCTAATATAAAGTGCATACTAACTATTACCTAAACCTAGTACCTAAATAAACTAGTTTCCTTTAAATAATCCTAACCCCTTATAAAATCGACTTTTTTAATTAGTTTAGTATAAAGAACGTACTTCCCTTTTTTAATTAGCGCTCTAAAGCTTTTAAAAATTTAAAAAACTAAAAGACTTAAATAGGTTAGAACTACCGTAAGGTAATAAAGATCCTAATTAATTATTATAACCTTTAAAAACGCTTATTATATAAAGATTAAATTCAAAAATATGAGATTAGATCCGTAATAGAAGTTATAATATAGGACCTCGTTTTAGTACGTAATATAGTTATAATTAAAGAGGAATAAGAGAGTACTTTTAAATTAAATAAGACCCCTACCCTAATTTTATAAACCTAAAAAATTATATAAAAAATTAGGACTTTAATATACTTAATAATCTTCCCTTTTTATATTAACGATCTAGGTTATTTTATAAAAATAATTATTAACTAGCGGGATAGTATAGTTTATTAATACGATTTAAAATAAGTTCTTAGGTATTTAAAAAGGATATTTATTAATAATATCTAAGTACTAAAGGCCTTCTATAACTAGATTGATATACTTTTTTATATTTAATAACTAATTAATATAAGCGCTTACGTAGTCCTTATAGTATAATAACTAAGTAAATAAAAATACGGTCTATATATACTTAAATAGTTTTATAACATAGTTTAATATAGCTAGCTTAACCTAACTTATAATATATATTAAATAACTTATAAATATTTTAAATCGTTTAATAACAAACTCTACGTAGCTTAGATCTAATAAATTAGTTATAAGTTTTAATACGATAATTATTACTTTTTTAATATAATAAGACCTCTTTTAAAAAGGTTTTTTAATAAAGTAATAAATAATTAGGACTCTAGAAATAAGCCCTATACTAACTTAAATAACTCTAACTATATTATAATTAATACTCCTAAAATACTAACTCTTTATAAATCCGGTTTTTACTTATTTAGATTTAGGTTTACTAATTAGGATCTAAGAATTTATAACCCCTATAATTATAGCTATTATACTCTTATCGATCCTATATATTTTAAAAAAACGTATAAAATAATTAAAAACCTTAAATAAGAACTTACTACTCTTAAAAAGTTACTCCTACCGTCCCGATTTTTAAAAATACTAAAGAGTACCCGAGGATCCGTAATAAGTAGCGACCCTAATCGGACTCTATAAATAATTAAACTAATAAAAGCTACTAACTAGTATTTAGATATTATTATTAGTAATTAACTTATATACTTAATTAATATTAGTAAAACCCGTCGAGTTATAAAGTCTTTATTAAATATATTACTACTTAAGTTATTACTATACCTTAGCTTAGCTCTTAGTAAAGCTAGTCTAAGTAATTAAAAAGGTAATTTTTTAAATACTCTAATTAAGGGCGGGGATAGTTTTATTATAAAGACTCTGATTAAAGTACTAAGGGTTTAGTTAAAATAGGAGGTTATTAAGCGTACGCTCTCTAAGTATAATTGGGCTATATAAAAAAATAGTAAACGCTAGTATTAAGAGCTAGCTAAGTTTTATTAAGATTTTTTATAATATTATAATATATATATAAATAAAGTTAATATTAATAAAAGTATAAGAGAATAATAGGTCGATTAGTACGACGACCTAATTATAAAAGCTATATATATAACTCTAGCTTATACTCTTTAAATACCGTTATTAATAAAAAAATCTAAGGAGAATTAGGCTAATAAAAGTTAAGATTAGGAGATTATTAAAAAAAATTAAAATAAGAACTAAGTAAAGCTAATAAAGAAAGTAATAAAAGTAAAAGAGGTAAAAAAGGTAATTATAAAAAAAAAAGGTAAGTAAAAAGCTTAATATAATTAACTATATATAATAATTAGGACTAATTTAAAATAATTTCTTTTTATAAAAGATTAGAGAAAAAGAAATTAGGAAATAATTAGAATAAGGTAAGGTAATTAGTTTTAGTCTTTTTTTTTAAAAAAAACGATTAAGTATAGGGACTTATAGGAGAGCTAATTAAAAAAAAATATAAAGAAAAGGGCCCCCGATTAAGGAGAGGAGCTTAGTAGTACGGACTTTTATTTTAATTATATATATACTTTTTTAAGATCGAACTAGAGCCTTTTTAATAATTTATTTTTAAATATAATAATATAAGACGATTAGGAAATCTACTTTTTTAATTTAGTTAATACTACCCCCTTTCTTTAATCGTAACTCCGTTAATTAAGGCCGTATTAACCCGATCGAAAGAGGCATCTTATATTATTTTTATAAGTATTAGTAGTTCTTCCTAAGCACCGTACTACGAAAGTCCTTTATACCCTATACCTTTTTAGTATTAGAACCGATATACTTTTAAAAGGACTATATATAATAGTTATAAAGTATAATATTCTAAACGCTATAAGCTTAAATAAGTAAAGAATTAATAATAGGGGTTCGTTTACCTAATTACTAAGATAGAGGGCTAAAGTAACTAATATAATCGTAACTAATAAAAACCTAATAGCTCTATAAAAATAATCTACTTATAATACTTAGATTATAAACGTACTTCTTAACGACGTTCTAATTCGTAATTAACTACTAAAATTTCTAAGCTATTTCTCTTTTAGTATACTTATTAACCTAAGGATTTATAATATAGAATTTAGTATAAAGCTCTCTAGCTAATTTAAAAAGAGTTAACTAATTAATAGTCTTAAGGATTTAAAAAGGAGTAACGTTAAATTAGGATAAGGATTAAAAAAATCGAATAGAGTAGTACTTATTATAGTTTACTTTTTACTAACCTCTCGAAACTTATAGCCCTTAGTCTTTTAAAAATAAACCTTTTTAAAAATATAAGAAGAATATTACTAAGGCCGGATATTATAATAAGTAGTTTTAATAACTTAATACGTATTATTAATAACTAAAGTATTAAATATAATAAGTAAGTAGATTATATTATTAAAAAAAAAAAGAGATTAAATAAAAAAGGATAATTATAATTAAGAAGTTATTATTTAGAGAAAGAAGTAAAAAGCGATAGAGGAATTAAAAAAGGACCTCTATATACCCCCTAGATCCGGGGTATTAAAGAGGAAAGTACTATAAGCCTCTTAGCTAATTAGTACTAAATTATAGTTATTATATAAAAAAAAGAAAGAGTAAATTATAAAATCGGGGCCTTCTTATTATTTATAATATAGCGCCTTCCTTTTTAATTAATAAAAGCTATCCTCGTAATTAATATAAAAAAAGTAGCTTTTTACTTAGCTACCTAACTTTTCTTTTTTCCCTCTTTAACCACTTCTCTATAACTACTACTAATTAAACTTCCTCTAATTTTTACTTTTTAATTTACTATATAAATCTTAACTTAGCGATTTATCATAGCCTCTTTACCTCTTATATTACTTTTTAAACCGGATAATAAAAAGAATATAGCGCGAATTTAGGGCTTAATTATAATAAAGAACTTTAAAAATAATACTAAATACTAACTAAAGAAATAGAATTTAAATAAATATATTATTTTTAATAAGACTAACCCTAGGACTATAATAAATACTAAGGACTCTTAGTTCGTTAATTTTAATACGAACTATTAATATAAAATATATACTAACTATTACCTAAACTTAGTACTTAAACGAACTAGTTTTTTTTAAATAATCCTAACTTTTTATAAAATTAACTTTCTTAATTAGCTTAGTATAAGGGACGTACTTCTCTTTTTTAATTAGCGCCCCGAGGCTTTTAAAAATTTAAAAAACTAAAAAACTTAGATAAGTTAAACCTACTATAAGGTAATAAAGATCCTAACTAATTATTATAACTTTTAAAAACGCTTATTATATAAAAATTAAATTTAAAAATACGAGATCGGATTTATAATAGAGGTTATATTATAGGACCTCGCTCTAATACGTAATATAATTATAATTAAAAAGGGATAAGACAGTATTTTTAAACTAAATAAAACCCTTATTCTAATTCCTTAAACCTAAGAAACTATATAAAAAATTAGGACTTTAATATACTTTATAATCTTCCCTCTTTATATTAATAATCCGGGCTATTTTATAAAAATAATTATTAACTAGCAAGATAATATAGTTTATTAGTACGATCTAAAGTAAGCTCTTAAGTATTTAAAAAGGATATTTATTAATAATATCTAAGTACTAAAGGCCTTTTATAACTAGATTAATATACCTCTTTAGATTTAATAACTAATTAATATAAGTACTTACGTAGTCTTTATAATTCAATAACTAAGTAAATAAGAATACGGTTTATACATACTTAAATAGTTTCGTAACGCAGTCCGATATAACTAGCTTAACTTAACTTATAACGCATATTAAATAACCTATAAATACCTTAAATTATTTAATAATAAACTCTATATAGCTTAGATTTAATAAATTAGCTACGAGTTTTAATACGATAATTATTACTTTTTTAATATAATAAGACCTCTTTTTAAAAGGTTTTTTAATAAAATAATAAATAATCGGGATTTTAAAAATAAGCCCTATACTAATTTAAATAACTCTAACTATACTATAACTAACGCCCCTAAGGCGCTAATTTTTTAAAAATCTAATACTTACTTACTTAGCCTTAGGTTTATTAATTAAGATCTAAGAATTTATAACCCCCGTAATTACGGCTATTATACTCTTATTAATTTTATATATTTTAAAAAAATATATAAAATAGTTAAAAACCTTAAATAAGAACTTACTATTTTTAAAAAGTTACCCTTATTATCTCGATTTTTAAAAATACTAAAGAGTACTTAAGGATTTATAATAAATAGCGACCCTAATCGGACTTTATAAATAATTAAACTAATAAAAGTTATTAATTAGTATCTAAACGCTATTATTAATAATTAACTTATATACTTAATTAATATTTTTAAAACCTATTAAGTTATAAAATCTTTATTAAATATATTATTATTTAAATTACTATTATACCTTAGTTTAGTTCTTAATAAAACTAGTCTAAGTAACTAAGGAAGTAATTCTTTAAATACTTTAATTAGGGGCGGGGATAGTCTTATTATAAAAACTCTAATTAAAGTACTAAGGGTTTAGTTAAAATAAGAGGTTATTAAGTATACGCTTTTTAAGTATAATCGGGCTATATAAAAAAATAATAAATATTAATATTAAAAACTAGCTAAGTTTTATTAAAATCTTTTATAGTATTATAGTATATATATAGGTAAAGCTAATATTAATAAAAGTATAAGAGAATAATAAGTTAATTAGTATAATAACTTAATTATAAAAGCTATATATATAACTCTAGTTTATACTCCTTAAATACTACTATTAATAAAAAAATCTAAGGAGAATTAGGCTAATAAAAGTTAGGATTAGGAGATTATTAAAAAAGATTAAGATAAAAACTAAATAAAGTTAGTAAAAAAAATAGTAAAAGCGGAGGAAATAAAAAAAGTAATTATAAAAAAAAAGAGTAAGTAAAAGGCTTAATATAATTAACTATATATAATAACTAGGACTAATTTAAAATAATTTTCTTTATAAAGAATTAGGGAAAAAGAAATTAGGGGATGATTAGAATAGAGTAGGGTAATTAGTCCTAATATTTCTTTTTTTTAAAACTAATTAAGTATAGGGACTTATAAAAGAGCTAATTAAAAAAAAATATAAAAAAAAGGGCCCCCGATTAGAGAGAGGAGCTCGGTAGTACGGATTTTTATTTTAATTATATATATACTCTTTTAAGATTAAACTAGAGCTTTTTTAATAATTTACTTTTAAATATAATAATATAAAATAATTAAGAACTCTACCCTTCTAATTTAGTTAATACTACCCTCTTTCCTCGGTTATAGCTCCGTTAGTTAAGGCCGTATTAACCTAATTAGAGGAGGTATTTTATATTACTTTTATAAGTATTAGTAGTTCTTCTTAAGTACCGCACTACGAAAGTCCTTTATACCCTATACCTTTTTAGTACTTTCGAACTAAATAAAACCCCTACCCTAATCCCTTAAACCTAAGAAATTATATAAAGAATTAAGACTTTAGTATATTTAATAATCTTTTTTTTTTATATTAATAATCCGGGCTATTTTATAAGAATAATTATTAACTAGCGGGATAGTATAGTTTATTAATACGATCTAAAGTAAGCTCTTAAACGTTTAGAAAGGATATTTATTAATAATATCTAAGTACTAAAGGCCTTTTATAGCTAGATTAATATACCTCTTTATATTTAATAACTAATTAATATAAGCGCTTATATAGTCTTTATAATATAATAACTAAGTAGATAGGAATACGGTCTATATATACTTAAATAGTTTTATAATACGGTTTAATATAGCTAGCTTAACCTAACTTATAATACGTATTAAATAACTTATAAATACCTTAGATTATTTAATAATAAACTCCGTATAACTTAGATTTAATAAATTAACTATAAGTTTTAATACGATAATTATTACCTTTTTAATATAATAAAACCTCCTTTAAAAAAGTTCTTTAATAAAATAATAAATAATTAGGACTTTAAAAATAGGCCCTATACTAACTTAAATAACTTTAATTATATTATAACTAATACCCCTAAGGCGCTAACTTTTTAAAAATCCGGTTCTTATTTACTTACCCTTAGGTTTATTAACTAAGATTTAAGAATCTATAACCTTTATAATTACGGCTATTATACTCTTATCGATTTTACATATTTTAAAAAAACGTATAAAATAATTAAAAACTTTAAATAAGAACTTATTATTCTTAAAGAGTTATTCTTATTATTTCGATTTTTAAAAATATTAAAAAGTACCTAAGGATTTATAATAAATAGCGCCCTTAATTAGACTCTATAAATAATTAAATTAATAAAAGTTATTAATTAGTATTTAAATACTATTATTAGTAATTAACTTATTTGTTTTTTTTATTTTGCCTTTGCTAGCTACTCGGGCGGTTCTCGGTATTATTTACATAGTATTAATATATAGTATTAATAGATACTCTTACTATCTCGATAGACTATTTTTTTTAGATTTTCTACTTTTTTAACTTTTCCTCTTATAAAGTTTATAACTACGGATTATTAATAGCGATATTAGGCGCCCGATGCTACTACCTTATGAGCTGCCTACTTAGCTAAGTTTACTGCCCTCTAGGTAACTATAGCTTATAACGGTGGTATTAGAGATGCCCTCGTCGCCGTTATTAAGAATAATATCGACCTTACGATGTCTACCCTGGCACTTTTAACTTTAACTTGTACACGTATATATATTCGTTACCTCGTTTCTTTTATCGAAATCGAAAAACGCTTCCCTTGCTATTTATTACTATTGCCCTATTGCTATTATTATTAAATTGTTTACTTTAAATATATACTATTAAAATGCCGAGATGCCTAGTTATTGTCGACCCCTGGGGATGCCTTAAGGGCTAGAAGTTCGATCTTATAAGTATTATACTAGAGGACCCCGAACTATAGTAAGGTTATCTTAAGGAATACGGATTAAATACCGTTAATTTAAAGATCCGAAATACGTATATCGATATAGGTATTATTATTATTAGTACCTAACTTATATAACATAGCCTTAATAAAATACTTAATCAATTATAGAGTATAATTAATACCCTAGTATCGTAGCGGTAGAATAAGAGGTTTAGAGAGATTAAAAAGGATATTTTAGAGTTATTAAATAAGTTAGAAAATAGGAAGTGGGTTTTGGTTATTTAAAAGGCTATTAATATATTACGTCGTTAGTAATAGGATAAGCTATATTAATAGTTAGTAACGGCTACGGCCGGCTATAGTTAGTTATGAAGTTTTGTTAAAGTACGTAATAAAGATACTCGATATTGACTCTAATAGACCAGCTTGCCCGTAAAGGCGAAGATGGCCCCTAATGAGGCGGACCGGACCCTAAAGGGGTAATTAACTTATATACTTAATTAATACTCCTAAAACTTATTAAGTTATAAAGTTTTTATTAAATATATTATTATTTAAGTTATTATTATACCTTAGCCCGGCTCTTAGTAAAACTAGTCTAAATAACTAAAAAGATAATCTTTTAAATATTTTAATTAGGGGTAAAAATAGTCTTATTATAAAAACTCTAATTAAAATACTAAGGGTTTAGTTAAAATAAGAAGTTATTAAGCGCACGCTCTCTAAGTATAATCGGGCTATATAAGAGAATAATAAATATTAATATTAAGAGCTAGTTAAGTTTTATTAAGATTTTTTATAATATTATAATATATATATAAATAAAACTAATATTAATAAGAGTATAAAAGAATAATAAGTAAATTAGTATAATAACTTAATTATAAAAGCTATATATATAACTCTAACTTATACTTCTTAAATATTATTATTAATAAAGAAATTTAAAAAAAATTAGGCTAATAAAAGTTAAGATCGGGAGATTATTAAGAAAAATTAAGATAAGAATTAAGTAAAGTTAGTAAAAAAAGTAATAAAAATAGAAGAGGTAAAAAAAGCGATTATAAAGAGGAAGAGTAAATAAAAAGCTTAATATAATTAACTATATATAATAACTAGGACTAATTTAAAATAATTTCTTTTTATATAAAATTAGAAAAAAAAAATTAAGAGACGATTAGAATAGGGTAAGGTAATTAATTTTAATATTTTTTTTAAAAAATTAATTAAGTATAGGGACCTATAAGAGAGCTAATTAAAAAAAATATAAAGAGAAGGGCCCCCGATTAGAGAGAGGAGCCTATTAGTACGGATTTTTATTTTAATTATATATATACTTTTTTAAAATTAAACTAGAGCTTTTTTAATAATTTATTTTTAAGTACAATAATATAAAATAATTAGGAACTCTACCCTTCTAATCTAGTTAATACTACCCTCTTTCCTCGGTTATAACTCCGTTAATTAAGGCCGTATTAACTTAATTAAAAGAGGTATTTTATATTATTTTTATAGGTATTAGTAGTTCTTCCTAAGTACCGTACTACGAAAGTCCTTTATACCCTATACCTTTTTAATATTTAATAAAAAATCAATATATTAATTTTTAAAAAACTTAATTCTTATTAATAAGGACCTTTTTATATCTATTTAGCTACTTTAAATAGATCATCGTATTAATTAAAAACGCTTATTAATAAACTAATTATAGGGGCTACTTATACTAATAATTAATTTAAAAAGTTCCTAAAGTTTTTAAAAAGCCTCTACTTATTACTTAATAAGTCTAATTTTTATAATAATTTTATTTTTAACTTAGCTAACTTTTTATTCTTATAACATAATATAATCGATATTACAATTCTACTTCTTAATTATAATAATAATATAATAAACTTTAGGGACGAGAATACTTAACTACTTACTAAGTAAACCCGATTATAAATAAAAACTTCTTAAGAGGGGTAAATTACCCTTTACTATTACCGATCCTTAGTATAAGCTACGAGTTTTTATTTATTAAATATTATTTTACAAAAATATTACTAAATCTTACTAATTCTTTAGTTATCTCTTTATTTAAATCTAAAATAAAAATATAAAAGGATAATAAAAAGAGAAAAATTATTTTTTAAATATTATAATTAAAGACTTAACGACCTTATTTACTAACTATATAATTATATTAAAAAACCCTACCCCTCTTTTTAAATATTTAAGCCTAGTTCCCTATTTAATCGAGCCCGTTTAGTATTTAGCTTAGCTTATATAACCTCTTACTCTATTTACTTTATTTTAATATATTAATAACCCTCGTAAATTACGAATGTATAATTTTTAATAAAGTATATTAAAAAGGTATTTTTAAAAACAGAATCGTACTTATCCTCTTTAATTTTAGTAATATCGATCTAATTAAAAACTATATAAACTAAAGTCTTAACTCTTTTAATATTAGTTAGAATTAAAAACGCTACTTTACTACTACTTATTATATAATAATAATAATAACCTTACTTAGAGTCGGCTCCGGACTAAATAATAGCTTACTAGTTATTATTTTTTTTAAAATAGTATTTCTTATTTTTAGAATATATATAATTACTATATTAATTATTAAAGTAATTTAGAAAAAAAACGTATTTAAAATAAGGGATTATCTTTCTAACTAGCTCCTTAGTATTAAGACTAATATATTTTTAAAAAGACTATATATAATAGTTATAAAATATAGTATTCCGAACGCTATAAACCTAAATAAATAAAAAATTAATAATAAGGGTTCGTTTACTTAATTACTAAGATAAAGGGGTAAAATAACTAGTATAATTATAATTAATAAAAACCCGACGGCTCTATAAAAATAATCCGCTTATAATACTTAAATTATAAACGTACTTCTTAATAACGTTCTAATTTATAATTAATTACTAAAACTTCTAAACTATTTTTTTTTTAGTATACTTATTAACTTAAGGATTTATAATATAAAATTCGGTATTAAACTCTCTAGCTAATTTAAAAAGAGTTAACTAATTAATAATCTTAAGGATTTAAAAAAGAAGAACGTTAGATTAGAACGAGAATTAAAAAAATTAAATAGAATAGTACTTATTATAGTCTACTTTTTACTAACCTCTTAAAACTTATAACCCTAAGTTTTTTAAAAATAGACTTTTTTAAGAATAGAGGAGGAATATTACTAAGGCCGGACGTTATAATAAGTAGTTTTAATAATTTAATACGTATTATTAATAATCGAAGTATTAAATATAATAAGTAAGTAGATTATATTATTAAAAAAAGAAAAGAAACTAAGTAAAAAAAGATCATTATAATTAAGAAATTATTATTTAAAAAAAGAAATAAAAAAGAATAGAGGAATTGAAAGAGGGCCTTTATATACTCCCCCCCCTTCGAACCCGGGGTATTAAAGAGGAAAGTACTATAGGTCTCTTAGTTAATTAACGCTAAATTATAACTATTATATAAAAAAAAAAAATTATAAAATCAGGGCCTTTTTATTATTCATAATATAACGCTTTCTTTTTTAATTAGTAAAAACTACCCTCGTAATTAGTATAAAAAAGTAGCTTCTTACTTAGCTACCTAACTTTTCCTTCTTCCCTCCTTAACTACTTCCCTATAACTATTACTAATTAAACCTCTTCTAATTTTTACTTTTTAATTTACTATATAAATACTAACCTAGCTATTTATAATAGCCTCCTTACCTTCTATTTCCTTTTTTAAGCCGGATAATAAAAAGGATATAGTACGAATTTAGGGCCCGATTATAATAGAGAACTTTAAAAACGATACTAAATACTAACTAATAAAGGTTAGGATCGGGAGATTACTAAGAAAGAATAGGATAAGAACTAAGTAAAGCTAGTAGAGAAAGTAATAAAAATAAAAGAAGTAAAGAAAGTAATTATAAAAAAGAAGGGTAAGTAGAGAGCTTAATATAATTAACTATATATAGTAATTAGGACTAATTTAAAATAATTTCTTTTTATAAAACATTAGAGAAAAAAAAATTAGAAAACGATTAAAATAAGATAGAGCGATTAGTCCTAATAATTCTTTTTTAAAACTAATTAAGTATAAGGATTTATAAAAAAACTAATTAAAAAAAAAATAAAAAAGGGCTCTTATTAAGGAGAAGAGCTTAGTAATATGGATTTTTATTTTAAAAATTTATATACTTTTTTAAAATTAAACTAGAGCTTTTTTAATAATTTATTTTTAAATATCATAATATAAAATAATTAGAAACTCTACCTTTTTAATCTAGCTAATATTACCCTCTTCTCTTAGTTATAACTCCGTTAATTAAGGCCGTATTAACCCGATCGAAGGAGGTATCTTATATTATTTTTATAAGCATTAGTAGTTCTTCTAAAGCACCGTACTGCGAGAGTCCCTTATACTTTATACTTTTTTATTACCTAAGCTCGCTAGGCTATATCTAGCGATAGTAATAAGGCTATTATTATCCTCGGGTATACTCCGAATATAAAAAGCGTTAGAACTAGTCCTTTTAGCCCTATAGTATTATTATAATACTTAAATACTATTTAAAAATACTTTTTATTTATAGTATCGGGGTACTTATTATAAATAATCTTAAACGCTCTTTTTAATTATTAATAAGCTCTTTTTATTTTATTAATATTATAATATACTTTAATAAGTACGATTTTTAATTATATACTATATATAATAATATTATTTCTAAACTCCGCTAATTTAAAACTAGTACTTATATTAGTTCTAATCCTATTTAATAACCCCTAGTATATATTAATTTACGCTCTCTTAAGTATTAATTAAATAGTCTTAATAAATAGGTCCCTAAATATTTAGCCTCTTTAAAATAATATAGCCTTATTAATAATATATAATACTAGGCAATTATTTAAATAGAAAATATTAATAACGATCTCTTAGTTAAAGTTAAGCTCGTTATGTAATTTAAACTTAAATTTATATAGGCTCTAGGCGTTTATTTAGTACTAATAATATATTTTTATTAAGTACTTTAGAGCTCCTATTTTTATATCGTTCTCTAATTATTTAAAGAGGTTATATAACTTTATAATTAATAAGTAACTAAAGCGCTTATATAATTATTTAAGCTCTTTTTTTATATCTAGCCTTAATATTAAAACTAGCCCTTAGTCTTAAGTAAAGGGTTTTATAATACTCATAAAGTTAATATAGAATTACTTTCGCCTCTAGGACTCTCTATATAGTAATATAAAAATACTTAACTTTTTATTTATTTATTCCCTTATTTAGCTACGTTTTTACTAACTTATTAATACGATTAATAAGTTTTTTAAGAATCTCTAGCCTCGACTTTCTTTTTATTATTCTAGTTATAGACCCGAATAATAATACTCTTAGTTTAAATAGGAGCTCTAAACTCTTATTTTAGGTCTCGAAGTAACTTTAAATTACGTTAATTACGTTTAAAAAGTTAGTTTAGTTAATAATACGTACTACTTCGTAATAATAATTTATAACCTTACTAATTAGTACGACGTTAATTACTAAGTAGTATTATTACTCTCGGATTTTAACTCTTTCGTAATATTTATAGAATATTATAAGGGTTTTTTATAAAACCTCGTATTTCTTTTTTAAATATAATTTCTCTTTAGAAAAGATCTTTATAAGGTTAGTAAATTATCTCGTAATAGTAATTATTAAGTCGGTCTTTTTACGTATTTTTTACGTATTAGAGTAGTTATATTAACTTTATATAGTTAATTATATTTCTTTTTAATTAATAAGTAGTAAGCTATATATTAGTAACGTTACTAAGCTAGTTATTAAGATTAATAAGATTACTAATAGCCGCTCTTTTTATATAATCTCCGTAGCCCTTATTATAGCGGGAGCTAATATATTACTATGAGTGATTTTTAATAAACATTCTAGTTAGTTTACTTTTTTATTAAAATTATCGTATTTTATTATTACTGAGTTGACTTAATTCTAATGTTATAATATAAATTCGTTAATAATAACTATAATAATAAGCGTTTTATAAGCTCTTTATCTTACTACCTAAGTTAGTAAAATACTTTAATAATAGAGGAATTTAATAACCCTTTTTATTACGTTTAGATTAGCGCTTATAAACTACTCGTCCTTTTAGTTACTTAGGTCGTTAGTAATCTTATAAAATAGGGGTTACCCCTCGAGCCCTTTCTAAATATAAATTTCTATAAAATAAACTAATATTATGTTAATTTACTTATTATTAAAGTTATTAAAATCTCTATACGCCTACTTTTTTTAGTATTATAATTAGATCTTTATTTATTTATATAATATAAGAATTCCTCCCCTCTAGCCGTATACTAACTCGCTTTTTATCGTTTCTTAACTCATACTTCGGTCTATAGTAACTAATATATTTAATCTTAATAAGGTTATTTTAGAGCTACTTATTAGCCTTAGTAATAGCGTATTATTATTAGTTACCGGATTTATTAAGGTCTAAGACCTTTTTACTTTTTTTTATCTTTTTATACTAAGCTTTATTACTATTTATTCTTAGTCCTCTTAATTAGATACTATTTTAGCGGTCTTTTTTTAGTTACTTAATTAATTAATACTAAAAGTAGATTTATAAGTAGCTTAATAACGTCTCGATTACGTAGCGTTTCTTTTTAAGTTAAAACCTTAGAGACGTATACGTTCGTTAAATAAATTACTATTAATTAGTAATCTACTTCTTACTTTTTTAAAATTAGTAATTTTTATATTAAGAGTTAGTAATATAGAAACAAGGAGCTTCTTAGTGGCCTTTTAAAATATTCTTTTTTTATTATAATAATTATAATTTTAATAAGAAGCTACGAGAGGATCTTTTTAAGAGTAGTAGCCTCCTTACTAAGCTAACTTCTAATATTTATAATACTTATAATTTGCGAATTATAGTTATTATAATTTCTAAATCTCTTTTTTCCTTATTATACTATTTTTTTTATTATATTTTTAAGTAATATCTAGAGAGATAGTTAAGAGGGTTACGAGGAGATTATCTAGGTTTTTAGGATCGTATTTATAAGCCCCTCGGGGGTAGTCCCTCTATATACTATAAATCTCTTAGTTTTATAATACTTACGCTTCTTAGTACCCCTAATAAGTATACTATATTTAAAGATCTTTTTTCCTTAATTACGTAGTACTCTTTTATATTCTACTTCTTAAGCTTATTTATTATACTAATTAATTAGGTAGGTAGTTACGTAAGTAGTTCTTTTTATTAATTAATTAATTAATTTAATTAATTTTTAATTATGGGCCGGCTGTGGGTAAGTTAATTAATAAGGAAGGATTATATAAGGTTAATAATAGTAGCTCGGTTATTATAATATTTTTATTAATTATTAAGGGTTATTTTAATATAATAAACGTCGGCCTTTTATAAGTAATTAAGGGCTATAATTCTTTTATTTTATTTTATTATAGAGATTTTATATAGTGGTTTTTTTCTAGCTTTATAGGCGCAAAAGATCGACCTTAACGGGATTACGCTTTTAAGAGAAATTATATAATACAATATACTTTTTAACTATATAATATACATAATATACCCTAAGCACGCGCTTAACGTAATATAATAATTTTAATACAAAAACCGCTATATAATTTAGGATAAGTAAGCTACTTTTTATATAGCGGCGCTAGTTAAAAAGGTTAATAATAGAGGTCGGCTATAAAAGTTAGAGGCGGCCCTTAACCGTAGAGGTTCTAAACTTTAATAATAACATAGAGGTTTTTAAAAAAAGGGCTAAAAGGGCTAATATTTAGCTACTCTTTAGAGCTCGCAAAGATTTTTTTTATTTTTATTATTTTTAATATTACTTAAAGTTCTATTTAAACTAAATAAATTTACTAAATAAACTTATTAAATAAACTTATTAAACAAACCTATTAAATAAACTTATTAAATAAACTTATTAAATAAACCTATTAAATAAACTTATTAATATATAAACTACTACTAAAAAGGTATAGGGTATAAAAGACTTTCGCAGTACGGTGCTTAGGAAGAACTACTAATACTTATAAAAGTAATATAAGATACTTCCTTTAATTAGGTTAATACGGCCTTAATTAACGGAGTTATAACTAGGGAAAGAGGGTAGTATTAATTAGATTAAAAAAGTAAAGCTCTTAATCGTTTTATATTATTATATTTAAAAATAAATTATTAAAAAGGCTCTAGTTCGATCTTAAAAAAGTATATATATAATTAAAATAAAAATCTATATTACTAAGCTCCTCTTTTTAATTAGGGGCCCTTTTTTTTATATTTTCTTTTAATTAGCTTTTTTATAAGTCCCTATACTTAATTTAGTTTAAAAAAAAGAAATACTAAGATTAATTACCCTATCCTATTTTAATTATTCCTTAATTTCTTTTTCCTTAATTTTTTATAAAAAGAAATTATTTTAAATTAGTCTTAGTTATTATATATAATTAATTATATTAAGCTTTTTATTTACTTTTTTTTTTATAATCGCTTTTTTTACCTCTTTTATTTTTATTATTTTCTTTACTAGCTTTACTTAGTTCTTATCCTAATCCTTCTTAATAATCTCCCGATCTTAACTTTTGTTAGCCTAATTCTCCTTAGATTTTTTTATTAATAATAATATTTAAAAAGTATAAGTTAGAATTATATATATAGTTTTTATAATCGGGTTATTATATTAATAAACTTATTATTCTCTTATACTTTTATTAATATTAGTTTTATTTATATATATATTATAATATTATAAAAGATCTTAATAAAACTTAGTTAGTTTTTAATATTAGCGTTTACTATTTTTTTATATAGCCCGATTATATTTAGAAAACGTATATTTAATAACTTTTTATTTTAATTAAACCCTTAGTATTTTAATTAAAGTTTTTATAATAAGACTATTCCCGCCCCTAACTAAAGTATTTAAAAGATTATTTCCCTAGTTATTTAGATTAGTTTTACTAAGAGCCGGGCTAAGGTATAATAATAACTTAAATAGTAATATATTTAATAAAGACTTTATAACTTAATAAGTCTTAAGAGTATTAATTAAGTATATAAGTTAATTATTAATAACGGCGTTTAGAGATTAATTAATAGCTTTTATTAGTTTAATTACTTATAGAGTCTAATTAGGGTTACTACTTATTATAGATTTTTAAATACTTTTTAATATTTTTAAAAATTAAAATAATAAGAGTAACTCTTTAAAAATAATAAGTTTTTATTTAAGGTTTTTAATTATTTTATACGTTTTTTTAAAGTATATAAGATTAATAAGAGTATAATAATTATAATTATAAGGGTTATAAATTCTTAGATCCTAGTTAATAAACCTAAGGCTAAGTAAATAAGAACTAAATTTTTAAAGAGTTAGTACCTTAGGGGCATTAGTTATAACGTAATTAGAGTTATCTAAGTTAATATAGGGCCTATTTCTAGAGTCCTAGTTATTTATTATTTTATTAAAAGACCTTTTTAAAAAAGGTCTTATTATATTAAAAAAGTAATAATTATCGTATTAAAACTTATAACTAATTTACTAAATCTAAGCTATACGGAGTTTATTATTAAATAATTTAAGGTATTTATAAGTTATTTAATACGTATTATAAGTTAGGTTAAACTAGTTATATTAAACTATATTATAAAACTATTTAAATATATATAAACCGTATTCTTATTTACTTAGCTATTATATTACTAAGACTATATAAGCGCTTATATTAATTAGTTATTAAATATAAAAAAGTATATTAATCTAGCTATAAAAGGCTTTTAGTACTTAGATATTATTAATAAATATCCTCTCTAAATACCTAAGAGCCTATTTTAAATCGTATTAATAAACTATACTATCTTACTAATTAATAATTATTTTTATAAAATAGCCCGGATTATTAATATAAAAAAAGAAGACTATTAAGTATATTAAAGTCCTAATTTTTTATATAGTTTTTTAAGTTTACGGGATTAGAGTAGGGGTTTTATTTAGTTTAAAAATACTTTCCTATCCCTTTTTAATTATAACTATATTATATATTAAAACGAAGTCCTATATTATAACCTCTATTATAAATCCGATCTTATATTTTTAAATCTAATCTTTATATAATAAGTATTTTTAAAAGTTATAATAATTAGTTAAGATCTTTATTACTTTTTAATAAGTCTAATTTATTTAAGTTTTTTAGTTTTTTAAACCTTTAAAAGCCTCGGGGCGCTAATTAAAGAAGGGAAGTACGTCCCCTATACTAAGCTAATTAAAAAAGTCGATTTTATAAAAGGTTAGGATTATTTAAAAAAAACTAGTTTATTTAAGTACTAAGTTTAAGTAATAGTTAGTATACGCTTTATATTAATAATTCGTATTAAAATTAACGAACTAAAAGTCCTTAATATTTATTATAGTCCTAGGGTTAGTTTTATTAAAAATAATATATCTATTTAGATTCTACTTTTTTAATTAGTATTTAGTATTATTTTTAAGGTTCTTTATTATAATTGGGCCCTAAATTCGCGCTATATCTTTTTTATTATCTAGTTTAGAAGGGGAGATAGGAGGTAAAGAGGCTATTATAAATTACTAAGTTAGTATTTATATAGTAGATTAAAAAGTAAAAATTTGAGGAAGTTTAATTAGTTATAGTTATAAAGAAGTAGTTAAAGAGGGAAGAAAGAAAAGTTAAGTAGCTAAGTAAAAAGCTACTTTTTTATACTAATTACGAGGGTAGCCTTTGCTAATTAAAAAAGAAAGTACTATATTATAAATAATAAAAAGGCCCCGATCTTATAATTTACTCCTTTTTTTTTTTATATAATAGTTATAATTTAGTACTAATTAACCGAGAGGCCTATAGTACTTTCCTTTTTAATACCCTAGATCTGGGGGGGGGTATATAGAGGCCCTTTTTTAATTCCTTTATCGCTTTTTATTTCTTCTCTTAAATAATAGCTTCTTAATTATAATTATCCTTTTTTATTTAGTCTCTTTTTTTTTAGTAATATAATTTACTTACTTATTATATTTAATATTTTAGTTATTAATAACGCATATTAAATTACTAAAACTATTTATTACGACGTCCGGCCTTAGTAATATTCCTCCTCTACTTTTAAAAAGGTCTATTTTTAAAAAACTTAGGGTTATAAGTTTTAAGAGGTTAATAAAAAATGAACTATAATAAGCGCTACCTTATTTAATTTTTTTAATCCTTATCCTAATCTAATATTACTTTTTTTTAGATCTTTAAGATTATTAATTAGTTAACTCTTTTTAAATTAACTAGAGAGCTTTATACTAAATTTTATATTATAAATCCTTAGGTTAATAAGTATATTAAAAAAGAAATAGCTTAAAAGTTTTAGTAATTAACTATAAATTAGAACGTTATTAAAAAGTATATTTATAATCCGGGTATTATAAATAGATTATTTTTATAAAACTATTAAGTTTTTATTAATTACGATTATATTAATTATTTTAGCCCTCTATCTTAGTAATTAAGTAAACGAACTCTTATTATTAATTCTTTATTTATCTAAGCTTATAACGTTTAGAATATTATACTTTATAATTATTATACGTAGTCTTTTTAAAAATATATCGGTTCTAATATTAAGGAGCTAGTTAAAAAAATAGTCTCCTATTTTAAGTACGTTTTTCTTCTAAATTACTTTAATAATTAATATAATAATTATATATATTTTAAAAATAAAAAATACTACTTTAAAAAGAGTAATAACTAATAGGTTATTAATTAGTCTAGAGCCGACTCTAAGTAAGGCTATTATTATTATTATATAATAAGTAGTAATAGGGTAGCGTTTTTAATCCTAATTAATATTAAGAGAGTTAAGATTTTAGTTTATATAGTTTCTAACTAGATTAATATTACTAGAATTGAGGAGGATAAGTATAATTTTATTCTTAAGGACGCCCCTTTTATATACCTTATTAAAAACTATATATTTATAATTTATAAAAGTTATTAATATATTAAAATAAAATAAATAAAATAAGAGGTTATATAAGCTAAACTAAATACTAAATAAGCTCGATTAAATAGGGAACTAAGCTTAAATATTTAAAAAGAGGGGTAGGGTTTTTTAATATAATTATATAGTTAATAAGTAAAGTAGTTAGGTTTTTAATTATAATAATTAAAAAATAATTCTTCTCCTCTTATCGTCCCCCTATATTTTTATCTTAAATCTAGATAAAAAAATAACTAAAAAATTAATAAGATTTAATAATATCCTTATAAAATAATATTTAATAAATAAAAAAAACTCGTAGCTTATACTAAGGATTGGTAGTAATAAGGGGTAATCTAGCCCTCTTAAGAGGCTCTTATTTATAATTAGGTTTATTTAATAATTAGTTAAGTATCCTCGTCCCTAGAGTCTATTATATTATTATTATAATTAAAAAATAGAATTATAGTATGAATTATATTATTTTATAAGAATAAAAGGTTAGTTAAGTTAAAAATAAAGTCCTTATAAAAATTAAACTTTTAAATAATAAGTAGAAGCCTTCTAAAGACTTTAAGAACTTTTTAAATTAATTACTAATATAAGTAGCCCCTATAATTAGTTTATTAATAAGTATTTTTAGTTAATATAATAATCCGTTCGGAGCGGCTAAGTAAATATAAAAAGGTCCTTATTAATAATAATCGAGTTTTTTAAAAATTAATATATTATTTTTTTATTAAATATTAAAAACGAGAACTAGATTATTAATTTATAACTTTATTAATTAAAGAGTATATAAAGAGTTAAACTAGTTATAGGTTTAGGCTCGGTATTAAACAACTTTATTAACTATAGCTTCTTAGTTATTTACTAAGGAAATAAAAGTTTATAATTAGGCTTAGACTTTTTAATCCGTTATATATATATTCTCTTAATTAAATACCCTCTAAGTTACTATTCTTTTTTTAATTAAGGTCGTTATATAACGATTATAAATAAAATAGAACGGTATATAACTTAATAATACTCTAATAGTTATCCTATTTATAAAAAGGGCTATAGCTAGTATTAGTTTAATATCTTTCTTTTTTTAATCTAATTAAATATAAAGTATATATATAATAAGTTAGTAACCCTTTTTAAAAAGCCCGTTAGTACGAGGGTTATAAGCTAATATAACTTTTTATTAAGTACTATATTATTAATTAAGCTATGTTATAGTACCTATATTTTCTTATCCCTTATTAATAATTAGAGTACTATAGATCTTATAGTAATAAATAATATCTTTTTAAATAAACTTCGTAATATTCTTTAATATAGTATTTATTATAATCTACGTTTTTAAGTATTTTATAAACTTATAACGTACTTTAACAACCTTTTATTTACTTATATACTAAACGTTTAAATAAACCCTAAAAAAAGGTTTATAGATCGGAACTATAAATATATAGGGGTTATTAAAGTATTATAATCTAGCTTTTTAATAGGCCTCGTAAGTCGTAATTAGCTCCTAAGTCTAAGTATATATTCTTAGCTAGTAATATTATTTTATAAAATAGAAATATATAGCTTCTCGTTCTCTATACCTAGATTTATTATATATTTTATTAATTAGGTTTATTTAATAGCGCTTATTATTAATTACTTAAGTAAGTTAGGGACGAGTCTTCGTCCCTTATTAAAATAAAAGTTTATCCTATATAATAAATTATATTACTATTTACTTAAAATATTTAAACTAATTAAAGAGCATACCGGCTAGCTTTTTTAAAATAAAAAGGAAATAAGTAATTTATTTTAAGAAGTTCGACTATTATTCGTTTAGTATTAGTATATTAATTAGAATATTTATTTCTTATATTTAATTAATAATAGTATTATTACGACTATATATTATAATAAAAAAGTTCTTTATAACTCGTATTTATAAGACTCGTACGTTAATAAAGTCCTTAATATCTTTATTAAGCTCTATTTTAACTAAGTTAAATTAGCTAGGGGGTTTTCTTAAAAAGCCATCCGTTATAATATTCTTCTTCTTATTAATATGCTTAATCTTAAAGTTAAAAAGTCTAATTTAAAAGAGCTAGCGTATTATTATTATTAATAATAAGTTATTTACTATATTATTAATCTAAATAACTAGGACTCGGGCATTAGTTTTTAATAAGAAGTTAATCCTAAATAAATAATTATAAAAACGCTTTAAGCTTATTAAAATACTTTATATTTTGAGCTTTTTAGAGTTATAATTAAGCTCTAGCCCATACTATATCCTGCTCTCGTATTAAGTAATAGTACGCTTATTATTAATAATTTAACTAAGTATATTACCTTATCCTTTAATACTAGCGTTCGTTATAAAAATAATCCGTTTAGCCTCGGTACTATAATTTAATAAAACTAAAATAAGAGTTATAGTAATTACCTCTTTAAACATCTTTATAACTTTAGTTTATAGCACTCCCTATTTAAAAAATTAGTTTTTACTAAGTAAGGAGTATAACGGGGCTATTTTAAAAAAAAATTACTTAATTTAGTAATAATAAAAGGTAATAATACTAAGAAACGATTTAATTTTTAAGATATTTAAGTATTTTATTTATTTAAAGATCTTAAGGATTTTAGCCTAATTAGGCCGTTTTTTTTCTATATTATAGAGGTAGCTTATAATAACCGTAAATAGCTAGTACTATTATAACTTTATTTTAAAAATAGTATAGCTAACTAGCTCGACGTTAACTAAGATTTAATTAATATTCTAGAGGTATTTATAAACGAATTATTAGATCTTAGGATAATTAGTTAAGTATTTATTATTATAATAAGATTATAGACCTTTAATTACGATATTATTAATAAAAGCGCTATAGTATTTTAGAATTAAATTATAGAGAATACGGGTTATAATCTAATAAAATTAGGCTACCGAATTTATTACTCCTATTGGGAGGGTATAATATTTATATAACCTAAATAAAGTTAAGAATGTTATTAAATCGTAGCTTTTTTTATCTAAAGAGATCTAATTATAATTAGAAAAGAAATTTAAAAAAAAGATAAGTTAATTTATAATAAATTTTTTTAAGAACTCGTTAGTATTAAGTAGTTATTAAATATTTTAAAAAGTAATAATATTAACTTTAGTTATTAAGTTAATTAGTTAAAAACTACTATTCTTTTTTATTATTAAGAACTAAGGGTTTTAATACGTAGTATAGTTCTTTTTAATAATACCTTAGGTAATATATTTTTAGATTACTTCGAAAGTTTTTAATAATAGAGCCTTTAGGATTAGGATACCCTTTACTTACTAGGCCTTATAGGGTATAGTTTTAATTAATTATAATAGCGCGATTATAGGGTTAAAACGGCCGTATTTAGAGAAGTCCTATACTAGTACTTTTTCTTAATTAAGGAGTATTTACTTAAGGAGGTCTTATTTATAAAATAAGAAATAGTTATAATCCTTAAAAATAGCTTAAAAATAGTCGTTTATTAATCTAAAGCTTAGTTCTATATTTAAAAACTTAGGTATAATAATACCCCTATAAGGGCCCGATTAGTCTCGTAGCTTATCTTTAACCTTTTTAAGTTTTTTAAGCTTTTAATAAAGATTATTATTAAGTATCGATCTATTAAAAAGCGCGTTATTAACTAGTTAGACTTTTTAATCCTTCCTCTTATATATTATATTAGTTTTTATAATAGAAAGAATTTTATAAAAGGCTTTTTTAGCTATTTCGTACTATTTTAATACCTTTTATTTTAGTTTTATAATTTATTATTTAATATATAACTCCTCTTATTAAAAAGTAAGTATTCTTATTAAAAAACGTAAATTATCTTAATTAGCTAATTCGTTCGGTCTATCTCTAGCTTTACTCCGAGCAGCCGTTATTACTTTTTTAATTTATATAATCTAAAGCTAGATTATATAGAGTATAATTATAATTATAATCTAATTAGCTTAGTTTTAGTCTAAGACCGCCGTAATATACTTATTTTTTTCTAGCTTAGATTCTAAGTAGGGGTTATTAAAACTAGTAATATCCCTAGTTATATTACTAATATTTAGTTTTTTAATTTAAAAACTTTTTTTATATACTACTTAAGTTAAGGTAAAATATCCTTTATATTTTAAAAACTATTTATATTAATTATTTTTACGGGGATCCTTAGCCTCGCGTCCTTAATATAAATTAGAGTAATAATTATTAACCTATTATATTTAAAAAATAGCTTAGTATTTTATATAAATAAAAGACCTAGTAATAATAAATCGGAGGTCTCTCGCTCATTTTTAATAAAAAAATAAGTAGTTATTTTAAACTTATTAATCTATACGTTTATAAAGTAAAAACTATTAAATATTATCTAGCTAGTTAGATCGTACTTAAATATCTATATTTAAAACTTCGTTATTATATAAAAAATACTAGCTTTTTTAACGTATTATTTTAAAAAGATATTAACTTACGCCCTAGTATTTAGGGTAATAATAATTATTAAACCTTTATTATCTTAATTTATACTAAATATTTAGACTTTTAACTAGAAGTAAGCGTTTAAAATTATAAAAATTAAGAGCTTAGAAATTAGGTTAGTACCTCTAATTCTATTAATCTTAGTTATATAGCTCGGCTTTAAAAAGAGGTTCTAATTAGACTTATTAAAAAGATTTTTAATATCTTTTTATTATTACTTATTTTCTATTAGATTTACTAAGGACTTCGGAGTTTTTAATAAGATTTTATTAATATTAAAGTACCTCTAATTATATATTAAAGTTATTATTATTATAATATATTTTAGTATAATTTTTTATAAAAAGTTTATAAAAAGCGAGATTAGGACCTCGAGCCTCTTTTTTATTAGCTTCCTTACCTCGGCCCTAAAGTTAAAGTTATAGGTCTAATTAGTAGTTATTATTTTTTAAGTCTCACGAGGAAGAGGTTCTTAGGTTCCTTAAGTATTAGTATTAGGGGTACTAATTAGGACTTTAATAAGCTAAAGCCTAGAAATAAATATAAAAGTTATATTCTCTACTATTTTAAAAACTTCGTTATTATTATTAATTTTTATAATTTCCTTTCTTTAATTAAAGAAAAAAACTATTTTTTTTTAAATTATAAAAGCTAGCTCAGGCTATTAATCCTATATATCTTTTTAAAATATAACGTAGTTATTAAAGTACGGTTCTTAGGTAGTCTTTTTTTATAAATAGTATAGACGTCCGCTTAGTTATAGTAGCCTAAGTTAGGTCGTATTACGTAGACGTATTTAACTATGTTTATAAAATTAACTAAAAGAAGTATAAGTATAGTTTACTAAGGTAGTCTAATTTAATAATTTAGAATCTACTTAGCTAAAAACTTAGTATTTTTCTTAGTTAATATATTTATTATATAAAAAAAAAGGGTAATATAATTAGCGATCGTACGTTTTTATCTATTTTTAATTATAATAAAAAGAATATTTTTTATAAGCTTATAACTATTACGCTTTTTATAGTACTAAGCTCCCTAAGCTAAAATAATAAAATAAGCGTCCTTATTAAAAATATACTAATCGTAGTCTTTAATAATCCGGTAGTATAGACTCTAGTAGTACTAATAGTAGTCTTTAGGTCCTATAATTAGGGGCTAATTAGGACGCGTAGCGCTTATATTAAATATATAAATAAGACCTCGAAAATAAATACTATTCTAATAAATCTTTAGCTTACTTATTTCGTTAGCTAGGTTAAAATTAGTAATATTATTAATAGCTGCCTAGGTAACCTAGGCCCTTATTATTAGTTAGTAATATTATTAGTAGTTTAGATATTAGTACTAAGTATTTTTATACGCTTACGAAGTAGGGGATTATAATAAGGTTTTAAATTAACTTTAATCGTTTGAAAAGAATAAGCTATATTCTTTTTTATATATAATTATATTAAAAAGTCCTACTTTAAACCTCGCGTACTTTATTAATCTAATAAAGCTATTTAAAATAACCCCGACTTCTTTTATTACTTTTTTTATAATATTAGTATAAAACTACTTATATATAGCCTTAATTAAGCTCTTATTAGTTATAATATAGAAGTCTTATTATTTAGTAAGGGTAATTATATTATTAATCTTAATAAATAATACTTAAATAGAGTTTAAATTAGAAAATAAAATAAGTAGTTCTTTAGTAACTTTTTTAATCTACTCTTTTTTATTTAAGAAGTAATTAGTATCCTATTTTTTATACTTTTTAAAAAAAAATCCTTAGTCTAAGCCTAGGGTAGTCCTCTAATTACGTTTTTAACTAAAGTTTAATAATCTCTTTTTATAGTATACATAATAAATTTACTCTTAAATTAGTCTAGGACCTTATTAATCTCGTACTAATCCTCGAACTTTTTTAAAAAGTTTATAATATTATTATTTTTAAAAATTATAGTCCCCTCTTAACTAGGGAATAGTATTTTATAAAACCTTATATTTTTTATTAAATTAAGCTAAAAAATCATAAGGTCCTTAGTTTAAAGCGTAGTTATTTAAATCTAAGTAGTAATAGTACTTAAGAGGGTATTAATTAAAATATTTATCTTAACTTAAGTTATAACTAGCCTCTTTTAATTAAATTAATAAATAAATCCGTTATTAAAAATAGGTTTCTTATTATTAAATAATTCTATAGTTTACGGGTCTTAATAAACTATAAAAATTAGTTTAGTAAATAGTCTATTTAAAGTAAAAGGGTTAGGTTTATATAATTAAACGTCCTAAGGAGCGCTAATAGTAGAGAAAGTAACGTATTAGTTATTTATATTTATAGTCCGAGGTTATTAAAAATATAGTTTATTAATTTAGTTTATAATTTTAATAGTTTTATATTAATTTATTTATTCTAAATAGAGTTTAAAAAGAGAGGAGAAGAGCTGTTTTAATAATTAGAGTATAGCTATTATCTTAATTAATATAATTTAAGCCGTCCTTCTTAGCCCTTATTAAGTATATAACTAGAGTTTTAATTAAACTTCGTATTAAGCTTATAGTAATACTAATCGAAATTATTAATAAGTCTAGTTAAAAACTAGTTTTTTAAGCGCCCTTAGTCCGATATATCTATATTTCTAAATAAGTTTATTATTAAATCTCTAGGCTATATTAATTAATAAAGAATAGTTTAGTTAAATAATTAGTTATACTTATTAAGGTATTCTATTAGTTCTAATCCTAACTCGTTATTCGTTTTATTATATTATTATAGTATTCGTATTTAGGCCCGATCCGGTCCTAAGTATTTATATATTTCTCTACTTATTTATTTTATTCGTTTATTAAGGTCTATTATATCTACCTTTTATTAAACAAAAAGCCCTTTTTTATATATCTTCGTTTTTACGTCTTAATTATTTAGTTTTTTTTTTAATTAGAGTCCTACTACTCGTATTTATTTTAATTATTACGTCGCTTTTTTTTATTTATTTATTTAAATTATTTTGAATTAAGTTAGGCTTTTTTTTACTTATTCTTTTATTTAAAAAGGGAAGGGATTTTTAAAAAAGGAGATTATTAAAAAAGTATAAAGTATAAAGGACTTTTATAATACGGTACTTAAAAAAAACTACTAATACTTATAAAAATAATATAAAATACCTCTTTTAATTAGGTTAATACGGCCTTAATTAACGGAGTTATAACTAAGAAAAGAGGGTAGTATTAACTAGATCGGAAGAGTAAAGCTCCTAATCGTTTTATATTATTATATTTAAAAATAAATTATTAAAAAGGTTTTAGTTCGATCTTAAAAAAGTATATATATAATTAAAATAAAAATCCGTATTACTAGGCTCCTTTTTTTAATCGGGGGCCCTTTTTTTTATATTTTTTTCTAATTAGCTCTCTCGTAAGTCCCTATACTCAATCTGTTTTAGAGAAAAGAAATACTAGGACTAATCGCCCCACCCTATTCTACTACTCTAAAGATACCCCTCGATAGGTCCCCCCCTCTGGGGCTTGATAGATTCTTAGGCCCCCTCGACGCCCTAGCTATCGTAGTTAACGTAGGTATGCCTAAGGAGTAGCGTAGTACTTTTTAATAATACAGAATCTAACTAAATAATAATACGAATACTATAAATAACTAAGTTAGTACGGACGTTAAGATTTAGTATATTAATACTAATTTAAAAATTATATTTTATAAAGCTAAAGATCCTTTTAATATAAGTTATATTATAAATATAAGGGAATATATAAGGGGTCCCCTAACTTTTAATAAAAAAGAGTATATAATACGGGATCTAGCCGCTTATACGAGCTAGTACTAGGAGGTCTTATGTGCGTTAGAGTGGGTATAGCTTACCCTCTAAACGGCTAGAAGCGGCGGAAGGTCAGGAGTTAATAAAAAGGAGACAACGGTCGAGTTAGTTAACTACTATTTTAATTAGTAATTAGATATAGAGCGTAATATACCCAGTTTTCCCTAATACGTAATACACAGTACGGCCCCGGCAAATTGCTCCGTCGGGGGGGTAGAGATTTTATATCTTATTACTTATTTTTTATAAAATTAAGTAGTACAATTCTTTTATCGCGTTCTATTTAAGGAAGTTATCTCTTTTATACTAAATACTTTACTAATTTATAATAGTAGAAATTAATTACTAATTAGTATTAGTATTTTTATTATAGGGATATTAGTTAATTAGTTCGAACCGTAGGTTAACGAAGTAAGTTAATTAAACTATTTTAATATACTACGTAAGGTATAAAAAGGAGGTTCTAATCGTAGATTAGGTAGTTTATAATAATTATAAATAGGGCCCCTTGTTAGTCCCTGCGCAGCCTCGGCCGTATACTAAGGTCGAATTAGACTTCTAATCCGATAGTACCCGTTACGTACTAAATTATATATTTATCTTAGATATTTTATATATAGACCTTTTCTTTTGATCTATTTCTATTTTAATAATTAAGCTACTTTTACTACACTGCGTATACCTATTACTATATACTATAATTCGTAATAATTATAAACCTAGCTCTTAGTTAAGACCTTATACTATAATAACGTACTTATTAATACGATTCTTATAATCTTTTTAAAATAATTAATATACTCGTACCTACTTTAACCTAAGCTAAGTTAACTAACTATAATAATTAAATTAAATAGTTTAATACTTTTCGTACTATAAACGAGGGCATAGGGGTTTAGAAGTACGTCGACTTAGATATTTTAAACTCCGACGTTCTCTTTAACCCTTTTTTAGTACTTATTTTACTTTTTAAATTTAGATAATTAAATTTAATTTATAATAAAAAAGAGCTATACGCTTATTAAGTATATTATAAAGTGTTTAAGTATAACTAAAAAAACTAAGAAATCCTCTACTAAGAGCTTTTAAACCTAACTCTTAATATAACTCTTTTAATTTTTTTAAATATAAGTAACTTATAGGACTAAGCTAGGTTTCTTTTTATAAAACTAGCTTTACTACTTATTTTACGTAAATAAATCTATCCTTATACCGTACTTATAAAAAGGATTTATATACTTAAGAGTATTTAAAAATAATAAGAGCTCGACGTTAAATATAAATAAATTAAGGCTTAGGAACGTAATATAGTTAATATATATATTAAACTCCTCGCTTAGTAATTAGTAAAATTAGTTAATATTACTTTTTAAAAATACGTATTTTAAAAAGCTACCGAGGACGGCTCTAAGTTTAGTATATAATAACTTATTAAATAACTAAAATAGGAACTTTAGCCCTCTAAAGTAGTAGTTAAGAATGCGGTTCGAGACGAATATTAATAAGCTTTTAATAAAGCAAAGACTAGAGTTAACTTATAACGTTAGTATAAGGAGTAGTAGTTTACTTATTTCTAAACTAAATCGTATAATATTTTAAAAATTAATAAAGAGATCGTTATACTTAACTTCCTAGTTATAGTTAAGTTTAAACTTAACTTTATATAAAGTTAACGTATATATAAGATTTTTAGTAAATTAATAGCTTTTAGAACGAATACTAAGACCCTCGAGGAGATTATATATATATTTAGCTTAGTAACCTAGGACGTATATACTAAGTAACTTTTAGGATAAAAAGGGCTTATTTTACTTTTATAGGACGTTCTAATATAACTAACGACGTAAATAATAAGAATAATATTATATACTTTTATAATTACGTATACTTATAAAAGCTAATAGCGTACTAAAAGTTAGAATAAGTATTTATAAATTAAAATATTAATAAGTTATTAATATAAATACTAAAGAGCTAAGTAAAAGAAGTTTTTATTATTATTAAATTAAATAAATAGAAATTATTTCATAATAAGCTTAAGAAAGTTAAATAGCTAAAAAACAATAGAACCCTTAAAAAACTTAGGTTTTTAAAAAGATCCTCTAACTAACCTAAAGCGAGCTTATTAATAAACTATAACAAGGGCTACGTAGTTATTATACTTATAAAGGGTTAGGATTTAAAAATAAACGTAATTTTTAGTACTCTTATAAGTAGTACTTATCCTCTATTTTAAAGTATAGTAATAAATAGTTATAAAATAATATATTTAATTAATAATAAGAGCCTCTTTAAACCCGAGAGTTATATACTATTTAATAATAATAACTACGTTAAATTAAGAACTATTATACTACTTATTACAAAACGTAGTACTTATATTATAAAAAGCGTTTTAAACGGCCTTAAAGGGAAGGGAACTTACGACCTAAAGCTTTAAAACGTCGCTTATATCGAGGGATTCTATATTAATATAGTCTTAAAAACTTTATTAAATAAAAGCGCACTTTAGTACTATAGTTTAAATTATACTTTATAATAGGGAACGTTTTAAAAGAGTATTATTAAAAAGTAGCTTATTTAAAAAAATAACCTAGTCTTTTTTAAATATAAACTTTTTTAATCCTATTTTTTTATAACCCTTAAGTATATTTTATAGAGCCTAGTTAGTATTATATTACTAATTAGCTAAGGAAAATTCTATTACTTATATTAACGTACCTATAAAAGGTCTAATAGCGCGCTCTTATAGTACTTTAAAATAGGTTATTTTAGACCTAATATTCTTTATGAATTACTATATAAGACTCGTAGTATGCGTATTAAACCTTTATTATAAGTTAAGTATAAAGTATATATATTATCCGAGGCTAAGTTAGTAATTTTAAAAGGACTACTTTTAAAAAGAGCCTTATAACTATAGTACTATTTATACTAAAATTTATTTTATTTCGAGCTATTTTTTAATAAATAATAGTATATATTTATAACTTCTAACGAATATACTAAGTAGCTTAGGGTTTTTTTTTTAAGAACTAAAATAAAAAAGAAAGTACTTTTCGTACTATAAAGCCTCGAGATAGCGATTTACTATTAAAAAAAGACTTTAATCTACTTTTTTAAAAGTAATAATAAGACTACCCTCTTAATTACTAATATTAAATACGTATATAAAATATACTATAGCGAGCTAGGAATTAAAATAGAGCTTTTATTTTTATATATAAAAAAACCCATAAGTAACGTAAAAAGAGTAGGTTAATTAGTAATTACTAAAGCTTATAAAATATACCTTTTTATAAACCTCTTTACGAATCTATAAAATAAAATAGTATTAATAATAATCTTTATTTATAATATTACCCCACAGGAGGTTAATAATAGAGATTTGCTTATTATAATAGAAATTAATTAGTAAAAGCGGTATTAATACTAGTAATAAATAGGTTACTAAGTACGGGATTCTAAACTAGTAACCCTATATTTTAGTAGTCTTTATATATAGAGCTATTATATATACCCTCTTTATAAGATCGTAAAAAGGATATATATATTAAAAAGAGTTTAAAATACTTTTTAATAAGTATATAAAATACTTAGTTAAATACGTATTAAAAATATATAACTTATATAAGATCTAGGTACCCGCGCTCGAGTAGGTATTTATTATAAAGAATATTAAGTTTAATAAAAAAGTTTTTTATAATCCTATATACGAGGAGTAAGTTATTATAAATAAGTAGATAAATTTAGTAATTTAAGAGCTATAAAAACTCTTTAATATTAATAATAAATTAGTTTAAGTACTTAGGGAAGTAGATTTAGACTTCGGAAATACTAGTACTTAAAATAACTTTATAGTTAAGGATAGTATTATTATGAGATTTTTAACTATTTAGGACGCTAAGTAATTAATAAGCGTATTATAGGGTATAGTTAATAAGATTAAAAAAGTTATTATAATCTTATTATTATTATTAACCCCTAAAATAACCCCCTTATATAAGCTCGGGAGTAGGGGTAAAGAAGGGGGTATAATAACCGGGTTATAAATAGCTCTACGTAGTTTACGGTCCTCCCCACGAGTACTTATATATACTATAAAAGTTCTTAAGCCTTTAATTCCTAATAGCTCTTAATAAAACGCTAGAGTATATAGTAAATAAAGTACTAATTATAAAAAAGTAATTCTTAATATTAAAATTAACGTTAATAAAGAACTTTTATAATAAACCTCTAATACTATATAAGAATAGAGCTTATAAGAACTATTTTATTAAGTACTAAGTAGAACTTTATTAAGTTCTAAATATTTAAACCGGACCTATAAACCTCTATAACGCTTTAAGAATAATATTTTTATAATACTCTTATATTTAAATATAAAAAACGGCAATTACTATAGCCGCTACTAGGACTACTTTTTTATTATTTTTATACTTAATTAATAAAAAGTTATAAAAGAAAGTAGTATAGGATATATAATATTTTATTAAGTAGTAAAAGGAGTAGTTTATATAACCTATTTAGAGCGCTTTAGAGGAGTTTAAAAACCCCGACTTATTAAAATTAAACTTTTAGAACTTACTAAAGAAGTTTAGTAATATTAATTATCTCTTATAATAATTATAAAAGCTACTTAGGGATATTATAAATATAAAAATAAAAAAGCTAAGAGATATTAATATATAAAAAGAAGTTAACCGTAATTCTAAATAAGGGAGCTTATTTTTATTAAAATAAGTATATATTTATAAGTATAACGTTAATAACGAGGTTTATAAAATAAAAGTATATATATATATATAAGGGGGGATATATAACTACTTAACCCCTTATAAAATACGTACGTTTTAACGCTCGCTATAAAGGCCTTTAGGCTTATAATAGTAATAACTACCCAATTTAACCTTAAAGTTAACTAATATAATACTATTAACGTATTCCTTAACGCGCTTATTAAGAGCGAGAAATTAGTAATTATTAAACTCTTAGAGGGATATAAGGTTATTAATAAAATAAATAAACTCTAACGCGCTCTATATAGCCTTTAGAACTTATTAGTTCTATAGTTCTAAACTTTTATTTTTATATTTTATAGTATAAATATAATATATAACTACGAAAAGATCTATATTTACTAAACTATAAATAGAAAAGTAATATTAGTATTTTATATTAACGACTTTATTATTCTATGTAGTGGTTTTTTTCCGGCTTTATAGGCGCAAAAGATCGACCTTAATAGGATTACGCTTTTAAGGGAAATTATATAATACGGTATACTTTTTAACTATATAATACGTATAATATACCCTAAGCACGCGCTTAATATAATATAGTAATTTTAATATAAAAACTACTATATAATTTAAAATAAGTAAGCTGCCCTGCGGTAGCGCCGGCTAGAAAGGTTAATAGCAGAGGTCGGCCGTAATAGTTAGCTATAATAGTTAGCTATAATAGTTAGAGGCGGCCCTTAACTATAGAGGTTCTAAACTTTAATAATAATATTAAGGTTTTTTTTCAAAAAAAAAGGGCTAAATAGGCTAATATTTACTACTCTTTAGAGCTTATAAAGATTCTTTTTATCCTTATCGTTTTTAATATTACCTAAAGCTACTCTTTCTTTAAACTAAACAAATTTACTAAATAAACTTATTAAATAAACCTATTAAATAAACCTATTAAATAAACTACTACTTTAATAAGAACCTACTCTATTCTTAGTATATAGTTAGTAATTAGTAGGCTAGAACTTCTTAAAAATACCCGTTAATAAATTTATCCCTCTTAGGCTAGGCGCCCTCTTTAGCTAGCTCGACGCTATAGCTATTATAGCTAATATAAACACGCTCTAGGAATAGTATAGTACCTTTTAGTAATATAAAATCTAGCTAAGTAATAGTATAAATACTATAAATAGCTAGACTAATACGGATATTAAGATCTAGTATATTAATACTAACTTAGAAATTATACTTTATAAAACTATAAATCCTTTTAATAAGGGCTATATTATAAATATAAGAGAATATATAAGGGATCCCCTAATTTTTAATAAAAAGGAGTATATAATACGGGATCTAGCCGCTTATATAGGTTAGTACTAGGAGGTCTTATATACGTTAAAGTAGGTATAGCTCGTCCTCTAGACAGCTAGAACTTAGAGGATTACAGTAAAAGGTCGGGAGTTAATAAAAGGGAGATAACGGTCGAGTTAGTTAACTATTTTAATTAGTAATTAGGTATAGAGCGTAATATACCCAGTTTTTTCTAATACGTAATATATAGTACGGCCCCGGCAGATTACTCCGTCGGGGGGGTATAATCCGTATATAAAAAGTATTATAAAAATTATATAAAATTTACTATTATTTCTAAATATATTAAATATTTATATTTAAAATAAAATTAGTAAATAATCTAATAGTATAGGCGCGCGTATAGTAAACGGGGGTACTTATAATAACTACGAGAGGTTAAAAAAAGGAAGAAAAATAATAACTAGGCGACGCTATAAGAATTTAGATATACGCAAGGTAGCTAAGTAACCTCGCCCTTACTAATTTATATATTAAAAATAGTAAAATACGCACTATTCTAGGTTAGGATTCTATTATTTTAGATAAAAAAATATATTTATAATAAACGTAGTTTAAAAGACGCGTATCCCTTATACTTATTTTTTTTTTTTTTATTTAACTAAATTGGGCCTTTATAAGGGTATTTAGAAATTCTATTTTAAGTATAATAGCTCCTTAGCGGTAGTAATTAGGGGGTATATTACGTAATCCGTATTTTACGAAGTGCCCGTTATATATTAAATTACGTATCTATTTTAGATATTGTGTATA
The DNA here is from genome assembly GCA_030869315.1 of Colletotrichum cuscutae. Taxonomy (NCBI): domain Eukaryota; kingdom Fungi; phylum Ascomycota; class Sordariomycetes; order Glomerellales; family Glomerellaceae; genus Colletotrichum; species Colletotrichum cuscutae. The sequence goes on from MPDP01000235.1 coordinate 471,827, forward strand.
TAGACCTTTTCCTTTTATCTATTTTTACTTTAATAGTTAAGCCACTTTTACTACACTCCGTATGCCCATTGCTGTGTGCTATAACTCGTGACAGATTCCAAGGAATATTCATAAGTTTAGACACATGTCTTATGAAAGCCTAGGTGTTAAGCCTTACCGTATCTTATATCCTGTCACATGCCGTTGTCGTGAGCTCACAACTTTGGGTGTGAAAGTCGCTCAGAGTCCGCAAAGAAATCAGATACCGGTGCATGACTACAAGTTGTAAATGGTAGGTACTTTAGACATCTCATTATTCTTCTGGAGCCCCGGACCATACTAGCCAGACTAGAAGAAGCAATCGTCAAAATAAAGTCGGCAGTCCGTGTCGAGGCAGTCGGCAATCATTGACAAAATCTTGAACCCGATCCTCTTTACATAGACCGTTCGATTTTCGCTAGAAGTTGCATTTCATCAAGCCCAAACTTCGGTTCATCGCAGGAGCTGAACCATCTCCGTCACGATGATCTCTTTCTCCCCCAGACCAAAAGTTCCAATGGATCGAAGATTCCGGTAAAAGCTTCTCTAGCGAGGCACAAGCAAATGTAAAACGCTTAGTCTCCAGCTCGCTTCCCGAATGTCTCTGAATCGACTGTTGTGGCTGTTAGCCTGTGCCGTCTTCGGGGTGCCTCACTTCCCATTCTCTCAGGCCGACGAGCGCCACATTTCGCCTGCCACGGATTCTTCGTGTCTTCAAAACCATGTGGCCGCAGTCGTACGAGCACGTGGCACCGACCCCTGAGGGGCTGAACGGTTTCCTTCCAGAACTTCTTCCGTGGAGAGCTTAGCAGAACGGGTACACGAGAACTCCTTCGGTTGCCCTTGGCGTTATCTTGCGAGAAAGAGGCTTGATCCCCACCTTGCTTCTCTTTGCTGCGTTGTGTAGTTGTGGCTTGGTGGACAGTGGTCTGACAGTCCGACGGATGATGCTTGGCTTGAAGCTTGGTCGCACCTGTATGTTGTGTACGACGCTGAAGGACCTCATGTCTCAGGGCAAGGTCTGGGGCTTCGGGCAGAGAAAGGGAAAGAGAATGGGCAATCGACGATGGTCTCTGTTGAGCCGTTTGTTTTTGTTTTTCCAATAAGGCTAATCATGTTTCTCCTACTGCTCAGACCATCTTCGGTCTCCCTGATTGGACAGACGGAGTGTCTACTGTCTCGACAGATGGAAGATTGAAGGTGTCACGACATGGAAGGTGGGATACCGAAACTTTCCGTGCCGCTTCGTGGTGAATCACGATCTTCCGGCCGAGATGACGCTCGCGTTCCTGGCACGTCGCTCAGCTGGACGTTCGATGCCTTTCGCGCCTGAAGTTTATTGACTCGAGTGCTGTCGTCCTACGTCGCTCTGCCAAGGTGTCACTATCCTAGTGTATCGATGGGGGCCACGGTTGAACTTCCAGACACGTCAGAATGATCGTCAGGGGGAGGCAATAGAATTCTTCTACCAAGCGTAAATGTTTCGAGATATGTAGACTTTGTATCTCGCAGCGTTTCCCTGGTGTGTATACTGTTCACAGCCTTGGCTGTTCTACGAACAGCGTTGGATTTACGTGAACACTACGCACACTATTCATGGCATCCCGCGGAATCGCAAGCCTATGAAGGTAACAACTGTAGAGGCACGACAGGTAATAGACCGGGCAGAGTTGATAGATCATCATATCGATGCAATCGCCCTTCGTACCCGGACCCAAACCATGCAATCCATGTCGGACACAGAAATGTCGCTAGCCGCGGGACAGATCAGGTCGACCCCGGGCACCGGCTTCCGGACATAGCAACACGGCACCACGAGTCTACAACAGCCCTTGTTCCATCGAATCGCGTATCCTTCCGAAAGTCAAACAACTGGTTCCAAGATGTTGGTCGAAATGCAGGTCTGCCCGAGCTTCCCAATTCCCCTTGCCCCTCCCCGGGTGCGCAAAGGTACATGTAGCTCCGAGCGCAGGTCTCGGACGGAGAACGAGACCAATATTTCCTTCTTCTCAATGTTCGACGGCGTCGATACGCAGCTGCACTATGCCGCGTGTGCGTCTTTAGCGGGAGGAGGAGCGAGACCTGTACTTCGGACAGCTGTTCGGGCTCGAATGCTTCGTGCGCGCGAGGATCCTGTTTCTCGAAGAGGAGGGCCCCGACAGGTGGGTGCGTGCCGGGTTTTCTTTGCAGGTGATGCTGAGACATTACAACGTGGGAAGAGTCCCACGGGAGCCAGGTGTGAGGGGCAGGGCTTTGATGCTCCGAAGATGTTGACATTTTTGTAGACGGGTGGTGGCTTTTACCAAGATTTGGAAGCACTTTCCCACGGAGAAAGAGATCTTCTGCTCACGAGGAGGAAACGATCTATCTTGCTCTCTAGACGAAACATACCCTATGAACATCACCTAAAGAGAAGACTCAACTTCCAAGTCAACCTCTAAGTTCTTCGCTTTTCTAGCAGTCACATGTTGATATGCAGTCCTTACGCAATAGCCTGCCGTACTGCGAGGGGAAGAGAAAAACTAGCATGGAAACCACTAGTGCAGTGCAACATCACAAGTCGTACTTGTGCTCGTACACTTGACACTTTTCATGGGGCCGCACAAGAAGCCATGCGGTGTTGCGATACTGAAGCGGTTCCTTGGATTCGTCGGGCAGCCTCCTCGAGAAAGTATGTGCCACTGGTGGCGTATCGAGGCCTTGGCTAGACGTGACTTTTTTTTGAGTATCTTGTCGGTGAATTTTGTTGTCATGGATAGAAGCGAGCGGTGGATCGAGCTGACGATGGGAAGGAGATTCATGCGGGCGAGAAAGGAGTATAAAGAGAGGCTCGAATCTCACGAGTCGGTGATCGGAAGATGGAGAGACATCATAGACATCACTTGGATCATCATCTTCCCAAGCAATAACTGCACATCGACACTCATACTCTCACCTTCAGACACCCAATAAGAATCAGCAATACCTAGTTCAAGGTATTCAGCAATTCTCAAACAAGGGTATCTTTCAGGTACCTTACGAAAGACAAGATGGGCAAGCATACCTCCAAGCAGTCTTCCTCGAAGTCTAAGAGTAGAATCTCCCCGATCCTCAAAACTAAGAGACCATAGCTAACTGAATCCACTACCGGCCAGGCTCCGGCACCAGGGCACCCAACGGGCAGAGCTCCTCCTCGTCCAGCACCGTCCCGGTTGACCGATCGCTCGGCAGGAGCCAGACAACAACAACGACCATGGGGGCTCACGACAGTCCGATAGGTATGTGGCTAACGCAGCCGTTCCATCAGGAGCCATACCACAACATCGCCGCGGTGTCGGCGGACGGATCGGCGGCGGGGCAGGCTGACGGACGTCAGGGGTCCGGGGCATCGGCGACGTACGCCTCATCCCGGCCGCAGCAGCAGCAGCAGCAGCCGCGCTGAAGTACCTACTGCATGGTCCTTCAAGAGATCTTAGTCTAGTTAAGGGACTGTCCTAGTTCGTTTTTGTTAGAAAAGTCTCGTTATTGGATCAACGTCGCCTATTTTCTCTTCTGTCACCACTTTTCACTTCAAAGATAGACTTAGATACACTTTGCAATAAACATCTTCTCCCGTGCTTAATCGGAAGAGCCTCTCGATTCTCTACCCCGCGCATCATCGTGGAGATGAAGGGGTCCAGAATCCGTGCGCACAATGTCAGAAGACGCAGAGGGCTATGACTGACTTGGTGTCATGGCTTGGCGACGAAGTTGGGATGTGGCTCGGGAAGAAGCCAGTGGATTCGGGCTAAAGTTTCATGAGGCTGATAAGGAACTCTGAGAGATTGGGGCCAAGGTGGCCGAGAATGGCGCGCTTTGATTAGTGCCATCAGCCCCGACTCGATGCAGCATAAAGTTGCTGTTGAGCAACAAGTCCTCATAATACCTACTACTCCGTCCGAACATGTAAATCTGACATCGCCCCCAACAACGAACATTGAAGACAGAGTTCCGAAGCCTTGGCACCGAATTCTCTTCTTCGGGACCCGCGAACGCAAAGTGCCAAGGGAATCTTCGTATTTGCTTTTTTCGGTTCTTCCCCTGCCTGGCCCATCTCTTGGCTGTTGGCCCTATTCGGCACTCGTTCTCTCGGACGCATCCGGGCAAGCGTGCCGAGCCCAACGGCGCAGCTTGGCAAGGCGCCCCAAGGACCCAAAGCACAGATGGAGACGTCATGCAAGTTGCACAGTCACTTGCCGCTGTCCCCCGCGGGCTGCAAGCAGGCGGCCAAGAGACTTGGGAAGCACTTGAGAACTCTCTTGAAAGAGGCTGGACAGAAGATACGGAATGTTGGGAGGATTGTAGTTGAGTGAATACCCGGGCAACCCTGACGGTGTGCGTGATGTCCCGATGCGTGTGTATGTGTGTGTGTGACTTGTGAATTCGATAGTCTGGAGTTTGAGTATCAAGTTTGGACTTTTGGCGAGATTGAAGAGTTGCAGCGGTGGTCGTAAGGTGACTGAGGGCCGAATTATTTTTGGGGATGGGCGTCCCTTTGTCCGGGGTTCAATTTCCCTATTCTCGCATGCTCGCTTGTTGACAGCTCGACTTATGTCAGCGGCACAAGTCGACGAGATAAAGTCAGCAAGATACGTACCCTCTCACCCTCTGCACAGAGTTGCTTAGATTCATTCTCACTCTCACTCTCATTCTCAATCTAGTTCACCTTACGGAGTACCTCTCACCTGACTCTCAAGAGTCTCAATCGTCTCAAACATCTGAATTGCTTTACTGGTCCAGGCTAGCCTATGTTCACCCTTCCCTGCCGGCTAAGGACAGCAAAAAGCATAAGCATAAAAGCAGAAATGAGACGGACAACCTACATGACGTCAAACACTCCAAATCAGAAGGCCGCCATCCTCAGTAAGCCTTGACCGAAATTAATTGGCAGCGGACGATGGGCACTGTTTTTGGTTTCACACAAAAATGAGTTTTCTGTTTAGTGTTCGCGGTTGCTTGTGTTCCAGGTTCAAGCCCCCCCCCCCCCCAAAAGCGAGCCAAACCTAGCGCGACCATCGAATCTACAGTGGAGGGAAGGGAAAATCCTTCGAGGTAACACATCTCTCTATGATGTGCACTAACTGCCCATGTTTTGCGTTGAGATCGCTTCGCTTCGTCTTCCATCATCGGCCCCCTCCTCCACCCACGTGGATGCTCCTTCGTTCTCTGTCGAGAGAGGGTCAAGAGCCCACCCCTTTTGCGCCTCAGTTTCAGTGTTCTTTTGAGTGTTCCGGCAGGGAGGACGGCGTGGACGGCACCAGGGACAACACTGTATGAATAAATGTGTGCGGTAGTTGGAGGGTGGAGGAGGGGCTTCAAGGGGCGATGAATTTGTTTATTTGCAAGGGGGCAGCAAGGGAAAGGAGTCGAAGAGCGGAAGACAACTGCAACACAGCGACGAGAATGTCACTGAATGATTGACTGAGAAGTGTTTGCAGCATGCGCTGATCGCTGGATGCAGGGCCGGTGAGACAGAGAAACGACTGTTTGGGTCCCAGGAAGACCCTCTCTCGAAGTCTTCTCTCAGTCCTCGCCCAGTCAATCAATCACTCTCTGACTTCCCGCTCCCGCTTTCTGCAGAGTTCCCAATTCATTTGTTCTCGACCAGTCCACTTCGTCCCTGACGAGCTTTCCTCCACAAAATTCCTGCAGAAAGATTGGAAAATGAATGACTAGATGGGCATAGCGCGCCCCTCCTCACGCGTAACCCAGCCACCCCCTGCACCACTTGACTCTTTCCGTCCTTCCGCCTTGTCACTCTGGAGTCTGTTGTCTCAAGTAAGAGACGGAGAGAAGGAAACCAAAACGGAGAGCTAAACGCTATAACGGTTGACAGCGCTGAGAGCAGCTAGGTAGGAGCTGGAGGTTGGCGCACCTTTTCAGCTTTTGTTATTGACGCCTCGTGCAACACGCGCGACACCTTTGTTGACCGGGGCCTTTGTTCCCTTCCTAGACACCTAGATTGTGTCGAGCAAGGTATTGTCCGCGTCTTTTCCAACCACAAAGAAGGGTCTGGTGGCAGGGAACGCAGTTGACAGGACAGCAAGCCATGAGAACGCCCTGTGCCGCAGAGTTGCCGTGATGGTGTCTTCGATAGCCAAGCCTCGTCCTTTTCTCAGATGGCTGGCTCTGCCGAAGAGATGTGCCCAGCTCGCTCGGCCGGCCCGGGTAGCTCGACTCTTTAGCTCGCTGGCGCTGCACCGCCCGGTTTGTGCTCTTCCATCATCGATATTGGGGGCCAATGGGGCCAATCAGTCAGAGACATACGCGGCAAGGCCAGTGAGTTGACGAGTATCACGGACTCCCGTGTTGCGTGCAGCAGGCTGCATAGGTGTCAGCAAAACGATGTACGGATACGTGAGAGCGAGAATTGCGACCATTGCAAGATAGTGTCCGAGGACCGCTGACAACAAGTTGAAGAGAAGAAACAGACTGCAGTTGTGACCGAGCCTTCCGAGCTACGGCGGGACAATTCCCAATGCAGATTCCACCATTCGGGCTCCCATGAACACGGTACTCCGTACAGAATACGGAACCCAGTAGAGGAGGGGGAGCCATAACCTAAACCTGAAGATGCAGCAATCCTTGTCCCGCCCTCGATCAGGGACCGGACTGCTTTTCGCAGCTCGCTAGAGTGTCAAGCTGGAACCCCGGACCCAGTTTCTGACCCAGCCGGTGGCCACTGGTCCGTCGAGTTGATGAGGAGCCCGTCGTTCCCGCAGCGCTTCCCATGCTTTCAGCGTAGCAAGGCCCCGGTGATCGTTAGTGTTTCCCCTCTTGGGCCCGTCGACAGTGTGTGTTGTCACTGTGGCTAGTGCCAAGTTTGTGTTCGTTGTCGGGAGTGTCGTGCTGTGCTACATACATAGTGAATGCTGAGATGCAGAAATGGTGGTGCCGTGGACGATGGATGAATGGAGGATGGGGGAGGGATGCAGGCGCTGTTTAGCCGTTTGCTGGGGCTGGCGCTTCTGCATCGGCAGGTCAGGACAGGCCGGGAAATGTACTTGTGCACACACCTTGAAAGTGGTGGCAACGAAGGTACCGCCCCTGGGTCGTACCATCCCATCGATCCATCGCCCGTCCTTGGCCGGGTGTCTTACCGCGCATTTCTTGCTTTTTCGCCCTGTCGATTTCTACCAATTGCCCATGTTCCATCGGTTCTGCCATCCAAATTCAGTCCTGACATCAATCATCCGTTTCCCTCATCTTGTCTCCTTCTCACCACCTTTCCTCCCTTCCACTTCCTTTTCCTGTTCGTCACCTTCACTTTCGCCAAATATCCGACACAATTAAACAAACCAGAGCCAACCCGGCTTCAGTCTCCTTCTCCTCTCCCGTCCTCTTCCCTTCTCTCCTCCATCTCCCCACACGCTCGCTTCGTCACTACAACAAGGAGGAGCCTCGAATCCAGTATCAGCCGTGCCGACCGACATCGTCAAGCTTCACGCACTCGACGTTCGCTTCCCGATTATCGTCACTCGCTTGTACCACCTCGCCCCTGGCCGACCGACGTACAATCGACGAAGGACCCAGATCAAAGTCCACTGAAACGCCGCTTCCCAGGACCCGTCCTACGTATACGAGAATCTCGCTTCCTCCAAATACCTACGCTCCATCCTCCGAAGCCCGAGCCGACCGAACGCTGGTGACAAACACCCGCAATTGTCAGAACCCACGCTTCCTCGACGTCACAAACCGAGACACGAAAAATCATCAGAAGGACTTGCATCCGCACGGAATCTCTTCCGGAAATTTTCAGAACTTGGCTTTCGTGCATCGAAACGCACATTACGACGTTTTGAAGCAATCTGTGCGGCAGAACTCGGGACGGCAGCTGGACCTGGCTCAACCTCGACCGACTTGGGACGAAAACCACACGCTGACGTGCATATCCGCCAACGGCATTGTTCACAAATCGGGATTATTTGCTGCGACCAAATTCAATCTGCGAATTCACCGCTGCCAACTGTGCATCGCATTCCTCTCCGGCCGCCAATTTTCTGGGTTTGACTCGCTGGATTGTGGCTCAATTTCGCACTCGTGCCACCCGACGTGTCTTGGACCACCGCCACCGCAATAAGGAGGGAATACCTACCATCGATTGCTCTCAACGTCTCCGCATTCCAACGACTTGTTTTGGCCGCAACGGCTGACAAGTTGCCTACTTCTCTCCGAATTCCTTCTCCTTTTTCCATCTCCAACGCTCCATCTGCTCCCTTCCTCTCCAACAAATCGCCAACACCGTCAAGATGTGTAAGTGACAATTCCGCAATCTTGGACGATGAATCCCTAGCTCAACATGATGCAGCTGGCCTTTCAACAACGATTATGCCCTTTGCGCAGTTGCCCGCGTGCGCTGTGAACTGTGGCCCCCTATACGACGCCAACGGCGCCTGTGTTCCTCCTGCTGTCGCGGCGGCAGATGCCAATACCTACGACAGATGTTTCTGTAGTCAGGGTGTTCTGCAAGCCTTCTCAACAGCCGCCGGCGGTGTTTGCCCCGCTGCTGGATGCGACGACGCTGGCTTCAGCAGTATTCAAGGATGGTACACTTCATTCTGTAATTCCGTCACAGGCGGCGCTGCGACTGCATCCTCGTCCTCGGCGGGATCTTCCTCAACAAGCGGAGCTTCAAAAGGATCCTCCAATAGTGGAAATGGCGGCGATTGGTGAGAATATTCCCAGCCTTCCATGCCCCGCTATCGCTAACCTTTTCATTATAGGCTCTCTAATCACTGGAGATGGGTCGTCATGCTTGTCATCCTCGTTGTCGCCATTGCTGGTATTTGGGTTGGCGCCTGCATCTGGCGCCGACGCTACCTCCGCCGTAAGGACCGCATGTACGAGCTCGGCAAGCACGCACACAAGGGACCTAGCGGCATCATTGCCGGTTCTGGTGTCAATGTCAACCAAGCTGGTATCGTCAACTCCCCCGGCCAGTTCATGCCCGGCCCGCCGCCTGCCGTATACGATGAGAAGCCCCCCAAGGAGAAGAAGAAGTGGGTTGTCAACGAGCGGACATAAGAGTGCGACTTCGGTAGACATGTTGTGCGGCATCACTCTTCATCACTATCTCTCAACGGCTTAACGAGACGGCGTTCACATATTTCACGGCATTGGTGTTTGGATATTCACACATACTTGTTCCCAGGCAATACTTGTTGCTCTCCTTCTTTTCCTTTGGTCATTGATTAGGCGTACGGCTGGAAACAATGGAGGGTTCTGTCGTCGGACACAAACAGCATTGGGGGTCCTGGTTCTTGATAGTGAAACCACGCAATCAAAAAGGGCGAGTTTGAAGGGGTGGAAACAGGCCGATGGCAGGAGACCCCCAGTCTCACAGCTGCGTAACAGAAGCGGCCTGTTTCCCTTGGGCCCCGGGGGAAATGTTCTTTGAAGACAGGCCCCGGAAAGCGGGAGGGCTCGTGTGGTCAGCTTAGCATCATCTCGAATCAAATGATAATTTCTTATACCCGTTCACAACCACGGCCACTGAAACGCTTTACATTCAGAGCACCAGCAATGTTTTGTTTTGCAACTGTAACTGACTCGATGCCGATATCCCGTGGTCGTATGCGTAAGCTTTTTTTTTTTTTTTTTCTTTCAATCCCTTGCCAAAGAGTATTATCCACAATCATGAGGCTTGTCTGAGCGGGTCGATCAAACTGCCATGTGGGCGCAGAGGTCCTGGCACCTGCAGGATGTTTCGCAGGCATCGCGGTGGATTTTTCGATGGTTCCTGTTCATAATTGGTTCGAGCTTGTGTGCGGGACGAGCATCGTTTATGCTCCGCTACAGCTTCACTTCTTGGAAGAGATTTCGGCGTCCACCATTGTCGAGCTCTGCTATTCAAATTGACGGGTATGATCACTGCTGGTATTTGTCGTTCGAGATGATGAGACTCTACAGGTAGGTTGGACGAGATATGTTGAAGGGTGGAGCTCTCCGTCCCTCTGCAACGAAGGATGGCAAGAAGAGGCGTGGACGCAGGTATGAGATATCTTTGTTTTGGCAGTATGCTTACAGTCTTTCGTTCCATCTCTGGCCTATATGACGAGCCCAACACTTCTGGTTGATATCTTGATCAGGTCAAGGTTGTGGAAGAGGACTTACGGTGTACGTGGTGCTCCAGGGTATATCAACCTACATTTTCCTGCCAATCGTTTCCTGAAGTGGAAGCATCCTGACTTTTTCGTCCGAAGAAACAGTGAACACGGATAGGTAAATTTCTACATCTGTAAAAGGTTCCAGCCGGCTACATGATCTGCGAATGAAGGTCTTCGGCTACTATTTTACAACAGGATGTCTTTCGTGTACACAATAGGTCCTCAATTGGGACTTCTTCCTCACTCAATCACAGGCGTAGACACCGATTCAACGGCTGCCGGCACGCGAGCTCAAACTAGAGAGGGCGCCCTTCATTCGTGCACCTACGAATGGTACTGAGGCTGGCATGAAGTCTATCACACGCCATACGTAAGTTCATCTGAGCACTAGACGTGCACCCAACATGAGGTCCAATCGGCTCCGATTATCAAATAATCCCCGACCGACGGGACTTCCCCAAGCTCGCCGGCTCCCAGCTACCAGCACACAGACATTTACAACCATCCGCGTGTCTTCTAAATACAAGACAAAGACATCATCCCCAAGCATCTTGATTCCCCTCGTTCTCCCATGCATGACTTGGCAAATTGACTTTATCTTCGTCTTTCTAATAATCGTTCTACCACATCCCGTTCTCTACAGCCATGGCCGATGAAGCAACCCCCAACCTCCCAGCCCACCGCATCCCCACAGACCGAGACACAAATTCCCCATTCTGGACCGAGACCCTTCCCCCTCTCGAGGAACATACGAAAAGGCTCTTTATAGAATACGCAAAGATCCCAGAAGATAAGCTCCAAGACCATCTCGAAGAAGCAGTAGGTTGCTCACCGCCCGCCCTCTCAAACTCACACTCACATTTCGTCCCCCTGGACTCTCCCCAACCCGACTTCCTCAGCATCGTCAACGTAGTACCAACCCACGGCCTCTCTCTCTCCTCAGCGCAGAAAGGCATGGGACGACTGTCCCTACCCATGCATAGGCCTCTGGCTCTTCCTCAAGCTACAGCTCCGAAGCAACAAGGAATTCCACGAGGCCGTGTGGCGTACGCAACGAGGCGAGAATCTCGTCGACTTTGGATGCGCCGTTGGTCAGGATCTACGTAGTCTGGTGCGTCTATCCTTTCCCCTCCTGCCTGACTTCTTACACTCTACGCATCCTTACCATCAGCTCCACAAGAATGCCACACAATATCATGAAACCATCTCGACCAGCAATCAACTAACAACTCCCCAGGTCCACGCAGGTTCACCCCCACAATCCCTCCACGGCATAGACCTAACCCCCTCCTTCTTCTCCGCCGGCAAATCACTCTTCAACGACCCTCACACCCCAATCACATTCCTCCAGGCAAACGCCCTCTCCCCGCCCTCAACCCTCCCCTCCTCCTGGCGTAACAACTTCACCATCATCACAGCAAACTACGTCCAGCACTGCTTCGGCCTACAAGACCAAGAAACCTACGCCGCTTTCCTGCTAGCTTTACTCTCGGGAAAATCAAACGACTTGATTTTCGGCCGCACGGCGGGCACGACGGAGGGCGAGGCGCGGAGGGAGGAGATGCACAAGGGTCAGAGGCTGTATCGGCACACGGAAGCGAGTTTTGTCGAGTTTTGGACGAGGGTGGCGGCGCAACATGGGAGGAGAGCGAGGATTGAGACGTGGGTTGATGAGGTTCCTGCTTTTGAGCTCAGGGGCGAGGGGATGGAGAGGTTTGAACCTGTCAAGAATCTCATGTATTCGATGCGGTTTGAGTGAGGTGTTTTGACATGTGTTCGGCACGCGTGAAGAGTACGCAAAGCCAAAGGTTATTCACCCTCGTGTACTTGAACTATGCGACATCTGCAAGTGTGACCAAGCGAAGAGGACGCAGTTCAGGTGTACCATGCTATTATTCATGCAGTCTATCTATATGCCATTAAACGCGTGTCGTGTTCGGATCCAAAAATCAACAAAGTTCATACTGCTTTTGATCGGGCCCAGGGTGTCTTTTCTGCATCATCCGCGTGGAAACTCTCAAAGCGCCTAACTAATTTGAACACGGTTCCCAGTAGGAGTTATTAGTTTTCGCAACGTCGAATCATTTACTTGGTCCTTACAGGTAAGGCGATTTTGGCTTTGTCGCTTTGCTCTTCGGCCGCATCCATGTACAAGTCAATCAGACAACCGGCAGACCACGCCTGTGTAGGGCACTATTGTTTGTTAGCAAATGAGCCACTGTTTACAATCAGAAACAACTTACAGAATCGGGGCAATCTTCGCCATCCTTTTGTGTCAGCTCCGCGAGTCCGGCCCAGACGCTTTCCCGGATCATCTGCTTGCAGCCCATGAGTCTCCGCGTAACTTGCTGGAAGGCCTCGATGCGTCCAGCCTGGTCACCTCTTCTGGCGAGGTCAAACTTGAGCAGGGCGCGGAGGAAGAAACCAGTTGGCCACAGCCATTCCGGGCCCTGGTGGTAGTTTCGTCCCTTGCTAGTGGCGAAGTCCTCACTGTCTTCGCTGTTGCGGTAGTACGGCCTGTAGTTGAGATCGGCGGGGTCGAGAGTCGCCATGCCTGTAGGCCCACGGATGGACTTGTCGGCTACCAAGAGGGCGTGCAGCGCATGCGCGGGATCGAAGAGCTCGGGTGCCGCGCACATGGCGATGGGGAAGTTGGCACGCAGCTGGTAGTCCTCGTACTCCTTGCCAGACTTGTACAAGTCCTTGTAAATTCCGCGACGATTGATGACCTGCGGGTTGACATCGTACTTGCCGTCTTCCTCAGAAGAAAGAGGAACCCAGTAGCATCGCTCAAAGCTGTCGCGAATCAGGTTGGCCCACTCTCTGTGAGAAATTGTCGACTCGTCTGCCTTCTTCACGGACGAATACTGGTACTTGCCTTGCTGGTTGAGCGACGCCACCCACTTCAGAGTGCTGTATAGGAGACCAGTGATCTCAATGGCAGCGCCGTCACGGGGTGTACCGGGAACACCCTTTGAGCCAGCTTTTTCGCTTTCGCCCATCTTGTCCATCCATGTACCGCAGTTATTCTGGTTACCACCAAAGATGATACCAGTGTCCCAGTCAGTCTTGATGGAAATGTTGAAGCCATTGTCACTCATCTGCGAGTCGATCGAGGGACCAGCATTGGCCTCACGGAAGGACATGCCAGATGCGTGTCTCTGCAGCGCTTCCTGGATGATATCCTCGATGGTGCTCTCCTGGGAATAGGTGCGAGAGTCATCGACATCGAACCAGGTATCGTCGTAAGGCAGGAAGCGTCTCTTGACCTTGTCCTGGAGCAGGTCCAGTCCATTGGGTGCGAACTTGGTGTAGTCTTGGATGCACTGAAGGAAGAACCAGATGGAGTCGCGAGAGTTGTAACGCGGCAAAGCTCCGCTGCTGAGCAGGTTGGGAATCATACCGTGCTTCAGAACGCTGGCAAAGGCAAGGATGTGCTCCTTTGCTTCGTCGAAACGGCCGGTGCCAAGGTAGAGACCACGCAAGGAGATGAAGACATCACGTCCCCAGCATCTCGCCCACTCGACGGCAAAATGAGGCAGACCGGCAGCCAACGATGGGACCAGCTTCTTGGGCCACAAAGAGCCAGATTTGACCAGGCCAGTCTCTTGCACGCTGACCATGGCGAGACTTTGGAGGAACCATTGTCCTTCGCGAACGTTGTCGTTCATGAGTTCAAGTCCACGCTCCCAAGAGGCAGTGTACAAGGTGCGCAGAACGAGGCCAAAGTATCTTGGCAGCAAAAAGCTGGGGATCTTGCGAATCGCATCAAACCGCTCCTTGAGCCAGACGGCGGGCTTCTCAAGGTTCTCAAAGTCGGGAGTCTTGCTGATGCGCTCCAGGCGTCCGACAATGTAATCCAGAGCCCATTGGCCGTCACGAAGATTCTGGCACAGAGGATGAGCAAGGTTGTTGTCCCGGATAATATCCTTCAGAAGACTCCACCATCCCTGGAGACCGGCATAAACGAGCTTGCCGTAGCCGGGAATCTCGTAGCAGCCATCGTTGCCACCGCTTCCATCACGTTCCTCGGCCTCACATCGGTAAAGCAGGAAGTTGAGATCCACCAGGTTCAGGTTCTCAACCGCGGACCTAGCACCCGAGGTGACGTAGTTGTCGAGACCAGATGAGTGCTCAGCTGCCGGGATCCATGTCTCGAAGAGAGCAATGCTGCCAGGAGGGAACTTGTCGCGCACAGTAATAATGGTATCGTCGCCCTTGACCTCCATGCGAACGCCGGGGACATCTACCACGCGACTAGGCAGGCCACGCAGAAGCTTCTTGTCGTCCAGAGCCTCCTTGCGAGCCTCGTCGCTTGTATCCACCTCAAGCATCCAGCTGCCAAGATGACGGGCTTTGGTGCCTCCAAGGTGTACCGCGTTGAAAGCGCCATTGCCGTTGCCGTAGCCAGGGAAAGCAGTGTGGGCAATCAGGAAGTATCCCTTTCTCGACTCAGGGTGTACTCTGTGTACGGTGATGTACTGATCCTCATGATGAATGTGAGTCTCATCGTATCCGTCCTTGCCCATGAGGGTGTGGATCTGGTTCAAGAGCTTCTTGATGCCGCCAATGCCGTTTCCGCCGCCACCAATCTTAACAGGCTTGGAGGATGACTCAGACGTGTACAGCCTAGTCTCGTTGACGAGGTCAACAAGTTTGGGGTAGATCTCATCATAACCCATGACACTGCCAGTTGCACTGGCGCACATGTTGACCAGAGCGGCGTTCGGGAGGGTATCGCGTGCATCACGCTTCTGAGCCGGGGTCTCGTTGTCGTGAGTGCAGTCCATGAAGAGGGCCTGAACTGGTACAGGCTTGATCCTCCGGATGATCTCTCGCGAGGACGGGCTGCTCCCGTTGAGCAGGTCGCTGCCTTCGTTGGCCGGGCTCATGGGGCTCATTGGGGACTTAGGGTCTGCCTTTGAAATCTCGTCAACCTCGAAGCTTCCAATGGGACGACCGCCGTGCTTATGGACCAGGCGGCTGAGCTCTCCAGTGCTCCATGCTTGCATGGCTTCACGTATCAAAGCACTCAGACCCAGCCTCTTTACGAAGACATAGTCCATCTCCTCGGAGCCAGAGAACAACTCTGCCACGACATACAAATCCGGTCGGACTCGGCGTGCCTCGTCCAGAATGTGCTCGGCAACATGGATTGGCGTAGAGTGGCAGTTGTCAATGCGGAAACCAGCAAAGTACTTGGCGAGCATACGGGCATACTTGGTCATGAACTCCCACAGGAAAGGACTGTCTGATGGACCCTTGCCGTAGCGGAGCTTGACGCAGTCGCCCCAGACAATGACCTCGCGTCTCAGGTATACGCGAGAATCCGGGCCGGCATTGTCGACCAAGGCGTTGCCGCCCCAAACCCAACCATTGTTGACCAAGACATTCTCCTCGGGCTTGTTCTTGGCCGTTGTGTCGTTCTTGGGCAGACGAGTGAAGTAGGTCTCGATGAGAGGGAACTCCTTGTTGATGGGGCCCATGCGCGGGCCATGCTCATCAAGTCGGCAGTACTTGATACGATTGAAGAGCTGCTGCAGGATCTCGCTGAGCTCGTTATCATACTCTTTGTAGAATGGCAGATTGATCTCGTCGAGAATAGACACCAACTTTGACTTAGCTGCCGCCTTGGTCGGACTGCTACCCCCTTCACCCTCGTAGCGTCCAAAGATGGTGGACAGAAGTCCAGAAGCCACCTTAGGGTCGACCTTTCTCCTGAACCTCTCGCCCATGCGGTCACCGCCCTGAAGGCCGTTCTTGATAAGGAAATCGGCCTGGTCTTTGAGAGATGCGTCTTTCAGTCCCGTCACATTTGCGTCGCCAGTGGTGTCTTGCGGCAGGGTGGTGCTGCCGGCAACCCAAGCCTCCAAGCCCGCCTCAACGTCGCGCTCGACGTCAATGGCGTAGTATTCCCAGAGGCGAATCTCGGAGATCACCTGCTTCTTGATGGCGTCCATAATTTTGATGAGGTCATCGTCGCTCTTCACCTCGGTGGGAAGTCCAAGCTTCTCAAGGTTCTCGCTAAGCTCCAACAGCTTCGAGTCCAGCAGCCACGCGGACTCTAGCCAAGGTGCCGTGACCAAGTTGTATCCGGCATCCGGGTGATCTTGCAGCCATGCGGTATTGTGTGCCGTGTGATTAAGGACAATGTCGGTCAAACTAAGGAGGGAATACTGCTTTTCCAAGCTCTCCACCAAGCCCTTAATGTCTTTCTCGCCGGCAGGGAAGCATTCGGGATCCCAGCCCAATTGATCGTACAAGCTGTATGGGGAATTGGAAGCACCGCGAACCTGCAGCGGGGTGAAGTGAATCATGTTGTAACCGCGATCGCTAATACCGCGAAGATGCTTTTCCCAGTCGCCTGGGTATTTGCCCATAAACTTGCTAATGACTGAGAAGATGGACAGAGCGGGCAGTGGCAGCGGGCGGCCATCGAGACTGAGACGCGGGGCGACATCGATGTAGTAGAGGGGCGTCTTTTTGTTGGTGGCG
The DNA here is from genome assembly GCA_030869315.1 of Colletotrichum cuscutae. Lineage (NCBI taxonomy): Eukaryota > Fungi > Ascomycota > Sordariomycetes > Glomerellales > Glomerellaceae > Colletotrichum > Colletotrichum cuscutae. Next base: position 488,464 of record MPDP01000235.1, read on the forward strand.
CCGGTCTGGGGAGTCGAGTCGAGCTCCTCTCCAAGCTCTGGCAGCTCGGCATAGGTGGTGTAGAAGGCGTAAGCGCCGGCCTGGAAGATGGGGATGGAGATTTCAATTGTCCGATTGAAGTCGGGCTTCAGTCTAGAAAACGCATGAGTCGCAAGCTACATACACGAATACACGCCAGAAACTGGACAATGGCAATGAGGAGCAGTGGAAGCCGCAGAGAAAGCTTACTTGAACTCGCGAAACTGGTCTCTGTGAAACTCGGCGCCCTGCTCTGGAATGTTGACCCACAGACTGCCATGGCGACAGATGGATGAGGTACCCTCGATTGCAAAGCGAATTGTTACAGGATCGTTTGTCTTTGGGGCGAGATAGATGTATTCGCCGGCGACCTGAGGCGAGCCATCATCGTTGAGGGGGAGGAGGTATACTTCGTTGGATACCATGGTTTTCGGGACCATTTGCGTAGGTTGTAGGAGGCAGCTTTCGTGCCCCGCGGACAGATCGGCGGCGTGGGTATCAATGAGGGCGAGGTCGAGGACGGGGCCTGGGGACGACGGGCAGCAAGCTGTGGCCGTGGACCGTGAACCTTGGGCGTGGATGGGGCCTGTAGATGACCTGGACGTGGAAGAGAGCGCACTGGCTTATGCGGAGACGATTCCGGCCAGAAAAAGAATGGGCCGCTTGCTGGGGTTTGAGCGAGGGTGAAGACGCAGCTAGATGGAGCGAGTGGCAATTGCAGGTGCAATTGATTGAGAGGCGACAGAGATGGAGGCGAAACGATTCGACGGTAGAATGAGCTGGCCGTGGGCCTCGAGGATAAACGGGCTGCTGTAAGAGGTGGAATAGGCAAAGGTGATAGGAAGAGAAGAAGTTTGGAGAGTGTGTGGGAGAGAAGGAGGAGGAAAAGAAAAACACGGCCGAGGACGGTGACGATATGACGGATTGGGCCAGAAAGAGAGACAGCACCATCAGCTTAGCTCAGGTACATGGCCTCACCTTCCCAACAGCTCCCAGCCCGGCCGGTCTTCTCATGTACCTTCACTACTTCTCACCTTGTACCAAAGTACGGCAGGTAATATCAGGAAGGGCAAGACATGGCGGGGTTTCGCTATGCTCCTTACCCTGCCCTGCCCCATTTTCGTTCCTAGGCCAGAGTAGCAAGGCTCACCTAAGAAATTCCAAGAGCTCAGCAAAGCAGCGAAGATTCAACAGAAATCCAGGCCAATCCAAGGTACGGAAAGCAAAGCAAGGTGCCGGGGGCTGCGGAAGCTCTGGTCAAAATGCGATGAAGAACGCTGGGATTCCGTGTATCCCGTGTTAGTGCTGAGAGTTTTGCTAGGCCATCTCGCCTAGGTCCTTCTCACCAACACAGCTACAAGGAAAGGAAAATTTGACGAGATACAAGCTGCCTCACCTCATCCTGAGGTACTTATCCAGCTATGGCTTTTTCCCCCCCCCCCTGGCACCTATGCCAATCTCGCCAAATGCAAGAGCTTCCAATGTCAGTCAGTTCGGGAAGCCAAAGGACGAAGAAAAAGTCTCCAATGCTCCAGTGAACAGAGACTCGAACGACAGGCGGGGGGCGGGGCAGCCATGTATCTCTCCACCAAAAGCATGCGGAGAAGGTACATCCATGGATGTGATCGCCCGCAGCAAACCCGCAATTGTCAAAGCTGCCAAAATTAAAATAAAATAAAAAATGACGGGCACGGCAAACATGGGAATGTTTGGCAGCGCCCAAACCGGATAGCTTGGGCGGGGACAACACAGAGGCTCGCACGCTCGGTGGGGTCTCCCATGCTGCTCTAGACGCCCTAGCGGAGTTTGGTCTTAGCGCTGCGCTGGTCGTGGGCCGTCATCGCGATCCTCGAGATTCCAGACCGCTGTCGACACTGAGAATTCCCACTCTTTGGGTGCTTCTTGGATCGCGATGCAGAGAGACTAGTGTGAGTTGGCCAGTGAAAAGCCAGCCAGTGTGCCTATGGCCCAGTGCGGCGAGTGTTCCATATCGTGTGTGCAACAAACTTGAGCGGTAACCGGGGGGTTTAATGTCGCATGCCGGGGATGGAGACTCGGACTGAGACGAGACTGGGGGAGCACGGCAGGCCGCAGCAGAGATGAAAGACCAGGACAGACCAGACCGGGATCAAGTCATAGAGAGGAGTCCGACAGCTGTAATCCATGCCCAATCTTTCTTGGAGTATCATCGTCACATCCCAACGGTTTGTAATGTCAAAGTTTGTCTTATCGATATGCCGTCTCAGGTCATCGCAAAGATGGACACTGAAGATGTTTTCTGCATGGTCTGCCGGTGGCGGCCTCTACCTGATTTGGCTTGAAGCAGGCACTGGCAGTGAGGCTCGCTCGTATGAGGGGCCGGGAATCCTTTGGGCGACCATGATCTGACTACTCGGAAGCTGTGCGATTCTCGGCGCATGCTGCGGTCCACGTCGATGTGCACCAACTAAGGCAGGCTCTAGCATGATCTGATGCGTCTGGCATGCCATATCTCGTTGAAGACCTTCGTGTTTCTTTTCATTGTCTCTCCTTTCCTCGAGTTCCATTACTAAGGTAGAGTAAAGGATAAGAGACGTGGATGGAAACGAAGAAATCGGATGAAGAAAAAATAAACAAAAAGATGGGAGACTAGAATCAGAAAGAGCTCCATCCCAGCACTCAAAAGAAAGTGACGTCACCAGCTTTCACTCCGCATCAGCTCTAGCGGCTCGCCTTGCTGCACAGACGCGGTTTCATGCCCCGCCTTCCTTTCTCCCTCCCTAGCACCTTGCACCTTCCTTGCTCTTTCCGGAAAGATAGCTCCAGCTCAGCTTCCAACGCACAATCGGCAACCACCCTCCTGTGCTCCTTCTTGCCCTCGCTGGTGCTTTCCTCCTCCCTTCCTCCTGAGGTATCGGTAGCCTGTCACACCTTCCCGTTTCCTGGCTTTGCTCTCGCTGATCAGCAACCAGCGTTACTCGTAGCTACCTTCCATGTGCCACTCCAATTGACTTTCCGTGCCTGAATATCACCCGTCGCAACGCGACATCGAATTCTTCATTTCCCATTCTTCCACCCCCATTATCCGAACTCTCGAAAATGAGTATTTCTTCCCAACTCCTCCTTCTTCCAAGGTCCTCCTCCGACTGGTCCACGTCTTCACTCTTTTGCAGATGCTATGGAGCCGACACCGCTTTTGTGCTCCATGTCTATTTCTCCCGCCATGACGTATCTCATGCAAGACGCACTTAGTGCTTATCTCTTGTATGAGTCTAGCCTTTCCGCCCCCTGTAACCAGAGATAGCCTCACCGTGCCCATGTAAGAGATAGCTCAAGCTGCAAAGGTAGCTTAGCCAAGCTCCTCATTAGCAACATGACTGGATAACATCAACGGTGTTCTGTGCTTTCTTTCATCTTGCGGCACTGTCCAATAGCGGCCGTCCGCTAGACTTGGTGTAGGAGAAGGCTGTCCCAATGGTCATGGTGGGCGGCTTTGACCAAGGACTTTTCCCATCGGCAGTCTGGACGCGATGTGTATCATAGTATCTCGGATGTAACAAAGCCATGAGGGTTTCGGATTTATTCTACATGTAGGTAAAGAAGTCGAGAAATTTCCCAGCCCCAATGAAAAACTATAACTCCACTTGCTTGTTTACAAGGTGTTGCCTACAGCATCATGATGGACATGTGTCTTGTCAGACTACCATAGCGTCTCTAGGCTGGTGAAGCAGTGTCGACTAAGGCCACAACTGCTAAGTGGCAATGCATTTATTTGTAACCATGAAATCTATCTTCGGGCTGAGAGAAAGCACAGATGAAGCAAAGCACTCAACAAACTAATTTTCCAGGGGCGAATATCTACTTTCTCATAATGTGAGGTGACACTGGAGGAATATCACAAACTCTTACCCGCTGCATCGCCCAAATATGGTGACTCGCCGTCACTACTCAGACAACACACAAGGCATGCCACTAGAGTTTGAATCTCACTACCTAGAACCTGGTAAGTGCGGGTTTCTGACAAGCGACATCTCTAGATACACCATACCCGTCTTGACCCTCCTAGTATTTAGCTTAGCTATCATTCAAGCCACAAGCTGTCCTAACAGCTGTGCTGCTTCTTAGGCCATAGAACAACGCCTCGTAGCTACGTAAGCCTAAAGTACTGGCAATTACCATCATGCCGGGAAGGATTCCATTTTGCGAGGTAGATAGTGATCGGCGATTCAGCAAGAAGCTGATGCGATTTATTCATAAATAGGGTCTCATGATGACTGAAGTGTGGTTGAGGATCTTCCAGAGCCAAGTCCGGGGTACCTTGAGGGCAGAGCATGTGGTCAAAAGCGACGAATGAGACCTTATCCCAGCGCCACATGGGGTTGAGCCTCATTATGTATGGTGAACATACCCTGCCCGCGATCTCTCGATCTTCTGTCTCCCGGCATTGACGCGAGTCTCAGAATCTTTCGGGAAGGACATGTGCTTTCTAACCATTCCACTTGGGTTAGTGCGAACCGTGCCTTTTACCTCTCGAATAGAATCGAATATTTCATTGTCAGTAGGATTGAGTCCTTCCAGACGAGAGGAAGCGTGATTTTGCTTCCTCTCCCCTTTTCCTTAGGGTTCGCTGTCACCACTTCCAGTAATGTTAGGGCCAGATCACCATGCAGAGTCAACGAGACTACAGCATAGACGAAGTTTCTCCAGAGCTGTTGTGTGGACCACTAGTAGAAGTCACCGGGGCATCTTAATTGCTCTGAGCTTAATGGGGCGGCTTCAGGCAACTGACCGTGAGATTGGGCATACCTACTCGTCCATGTAGCAACAGCTTCAAGTGCTCGGGAGACTGACTGACTAGCCTCAGTCTGGCTTACTCCATCAAGCTACGAGCAAAGGAGTTCCATGCTGCATGAACGTCTGCTCTCCGATAGTATATCTGCTTCGCGAAAGAAGCAGGATGACGTATATTGATCGTACGCATGCTACTTCAAACCTTCTAGAATACATCTGTAACTGCACTCATTCGCTCATCTACGTTTCTGGGGTTGGACGGGCGTAGAACCATCAGGCAATTCAGCCAGGGAGACGTGTGGACCCCTATTCCAGGCTGCCAGATGTCATACAAGCCTCGAAGAGAGACTGTTGAACAATGATATTGTCAAAGGAATCTAGCACATGTCAGCCATCGTGGGGATCGTCACTCGGCCGCAACTGTTCCAGAGACGACGACGGCAGGACCATGCCACATTGAGGAAAGGCGGCAAAATCAGATGTCACTCGGGAAGAAGGGGCAATTTAGTTTAGCGACGGCGGTGGCGAGCGGGATGTAGTCGACGGGATGTCTGGCGTCTGCCGCGGCGCGGCCACAACCGCACGCCGCGTTGCCGCGATATCTCGTGGTCGTGCCAATGAGGAAACAGCAGAAACATTTGAGGAAACCCGAGCTCCGTTAACATGAATCCGGGTGGCCCCATGCGACGATCAGCATAGTGGGCTAACGATTTACCCCCGCGGTCGGGATTCAGGGACGCCGTCCGCCGCACGACGTCGACAGATGAAGAAGCGAAAGGGGTAAGACGAGCTGGCATTCTGGCATGTGATTTCCCATCTATGGATCCTGGCAGTGGGGGGCGAAGTGGGAGGATTGGAGTGCCAATGGTGCATTGCATCTAATCTTGGATCGGTTTTATTTGTTTGGGTTCCCACCCAAGAGTGAATCCACTTTTAGACACGAACATTGGAACTGTGGACATGGGGAGGCGGAGGCAGAGGGGACAATTGATAGGGACGGTGGGGTGAGGAGCAATTTGTTGACTTTTTTTTTTTTTTTTTGTTTCTTGTCTTGTGACAAGCCGAGCTTTGGGGTCGATGAGGAGAACATGATGGAGACGATGGGGACTGATAGAGGGAAGTTGACTCGCTGTTTTCACGATACAAACAAACGTGCAAATGTCAGATTCACGGGCCCCTACTTGCCTCGGCCAGGGCCGGAGGAGGCGGAGTGTCCGGCCGAGGCTCTCCGGTGGTCAGGGACCTTCGCCCGCCCGGGCCAACTCAGCACTCAGCTCGGTCCTGCCTGCCAAAGTAGTTTGAACAGACGGCGAGTGCTAAAGATGGACCGACCAGAAAAAATTAGGGAAGGGGCCCGCCGACTCGGCCTCAACCCCCTGGCATTTCGTTGAGCGACTATACTTGATTGGGAAAGCGGTCACGACTGCTGCCGCGACCCTGCTGGTCTGGATGTGCGTCATGCTGGTTCTCAACACTGCCGCTGGGCAGGAGCACCCCGGCACCTCAGGTACTAAAGTAGGTAGATAGAGTTGAGCTGACTGCGGATTCTGGCTGCAATTGGTCGCAGCTTCCCTCACAGGACGGGGATGGAACTGGGGTTACTTGCGGCGGTACCTACTGTAGTTGTGGTGGCAGGAGCAAACCGACACCAAAATGCAACAGCATTGAGTGCGGTGGGCGTTGGTGGATTCCCGGAAAGATTCAAAGACACTGGACAACCGGGATAGCTGGAGACAGACAGGGGAGGAAAGATGGAGGGGCAAAACCACATGCTGAGCTGCACCCTTTTTTTCTTCTTCTTTCTGCCATCTGCTGCTCACTGCTAATCAACTGCTTTTTGCTGCTGCTGCTGCCGCCGCGCTTCCATTCGATTCGTGACCGCCGAGTGACCCTCCCCAGGACCCGTGAACCAAGACACGACACGCACGACACACACCGAAAGAAGAGCCGGTGCCGATACCTGTCTGGACCCTCCCTTGCCGTAACTGTCTTACCTGAACTTCCCGGCTTTACCCTTCCTCCACTTGACCTACCTTATCCTTGGGCCTTACCGTACCTCACCGTACGGATACTTCCTCCAGGTCCCGGCCAGTACACTACTTATTAAGATAACCTTCACCCCCTCCTTTTTGACGCGTTTCCTACCTCACCCTCTTGCTCCACTGTACCTCATGCTTTTCAGACTGCGTCCTGTTGTTTCCATCGCCAGAAGCAGCTTTCCCCTACGACGATTCAACTCCACATCCGCAATGGCTTCCCTCGGCGTAGAGAAGAAGCACAAGGTGACCGTCGTGGGCTCCGGTAACTGGTGAGCTAGTTCCTCTCATACACCCCAATATCTCATATCGCGACCCCCATAGCTTCCTCCCCCATAGCTTCCACCGCACCGACTAGATGAACAGACACTAACATAACCCAACTCAGGGGCTCAACCATTTCCAAGATCGTCGCCGAAAACACAAAGGCCTTCCCCGACCTCTTCGAAGAAGATGTGCACATGTGGGTGTACGAGGAGGACGTCACCCTCGACTCGACATCGCCTTACTACGATGCCTCCGTAGGCGAGAAGCCCCAAAAGTTGACCACCGTCATCAACAAATACCACGAAAACACAAAATACCTGCCCGGTATCAAGCTCCCCCACAACATCATCGCGAACCCCTCCCTGCAGGACGCCGTCAAGGACTCCACCATCCTCATCTTCAACCTCCCCCACCAGTTTATCGGCAATGTCTGCAAGCAGCTCAACGGCCACATTCTGCCCTTTGCTCGTGGCATTTCCTGCATCAAGGGTGTCAACGTCTCCGACGACGGCGTCTCCCTCTTTTCCGAATGGATCGGTGACGGCCTCGGCATCTACTGCGGCGCCCTCTCCGGTGCCAACATTGCCTCCGAAATCGCCGCCGAGAAGTGGTCCGAGACCACCGTCGCCTACGACCCCCCGCCCATGGATAACTCGCGCGCCCCGACCCCGCGTGCCACCTCCCCGAACCCCAACGCCAACGGCGGCAATGGCCTTGCGCCCCTGACACCCGTCGACATGCAGCACAAGGACGCCCGCGGCCGCACCTCTAAGACGAAGCTCACCGCCGTGCCCGCCGAGTACCCGCCCCTGGACCACCAGATCTTCAAGCACCTCTTCCACCGCCCCTACTTCCACGTCCGCATGGTCTCCGATGTCGCTGGTGTCTCTCTGGGCGGCGCCCTGAAGAACATTGTCGCGCTTGCTGCCGGCTTCGTTGACGGCCGGGGCTGGGGTGACAACGCCAAGGCCGCCATCATGCGCGTGGGCCTGCTGGAGATGGTCAACTTTGGAAAGGAGTTCTTTGGTCAGACGGTGCACACGGGGACGTTTACCGAGGAGTCGGCCGGCGTGGCGGATCTGATTACCTCGTGCAGCGGTGGCAGAAACTTCAAGTGCGCCAGGATGGCCGTTGCCGAGGGCTTGAGCGTGCAGGAGATTGAGAAGCGCGAGTTGAACGGTCAGCTGCTTCAGGGTACGAGCACGGCGCAGGAGGTCAACAGCTTCTTGAAGGCGAGGGGCCAGGAGAAGCACTACCCTCTCTTCACTGCCGTGCACGGCATTCTCGAGGGACGATACAGTGTCGACGATATCCCGACCTTGGTGTCTGCTTCGGAGAACTGAGGTCTACTTGGTGGGAGTCTGAATATTGAAAAGAGGCATGCGGATAACACGGAACATTATTGATCGTGACCGAAAGAGGTCCAACGGCACGCTGGTGTGTGCGAGTATGTGGTAGAGGCCCGGAGTATTGGGTTTGTTATCGGTTTTTGAAAGATGTATGTTGATATCCCTGGATCATTTACCGCAGTGGCATGGTGTGAAGGAACGGATTTAGACAGGTTAAGCAATGACACACATTGTTCTGGTCGATCTTGTGGTTGGTGATATATCCTACGCGCTACCAAGTGAATCATCCGTCATCCGTCCTTCATCCTTGACATACCCCTCCAATTTCATTCCCGTCACCAGCCAGCAGGCGCCCGTCTGGGTCGACGGGTCAGGTCAAACTGGCTGGGTGGTGGAGTGGTTCATGGTCAACAATTAAATTTCCCACGCCAACCAGCCTACTCGACGACAGGCTTGGCCACTACCCGAGTTCGAATCCCAGCATGAGCTCCGAAAAATAATCGACAAGAGATGTAGCCACACCGGTGGTGAACTCTTTTTGCTTTTCCAATCTAGTTACATAATCGTATAACGTCCTCGTCGTCTGATGGAACGGTACAAGCAAGCTAAGCCTAGATCCTTCAAGACGTAATTCTCTGTATATGTATCCCCCACATATATGTATATCTCCATACCCTTCAATAATATCCCTAGACGACATTCTCAGTCGATATTCTCGAGCAATCCCATCTTCTCCTCATCACCACACCCCACACGTCCACTCCATGACCTGCCCCTCACCCACCCCTTCTTCTCGTCACCCTCCTCCTCCTCCTGCGTCCTCTCCCCATCCCCAAAAACAGGCCTCAACGCAGCATCATACGCCATCCAAAGCAAATTAAACACAACCCCCAACGTAACCCCCAACCAAACGGGCACTTTCCCTTCCTTGTTGGCCACCTTTTTGTTCAGCGCGAAGAACACCAGCAACACGGGGAGGAAGAGCGCCTTCAACAGCCGCTGCGCCAGCTTCTGTCGCGGCGAGGTCGGGGTGTACGGCACGAGGGAGTTGAGCCAGCGCTGGTAGTCGTCCGGGAGCTCGTGCTCTGCCGCGCCGGAGGTGATGAGGTTCAGGTACCGGGGGGAGGGTTGCGCGTAGGCGGGGTCGGGGCGGCGGGTCGGGCGGAGGAAGCGGTAGTACCATTTCTTGCGGGGGTCTGTTGGGGTTTTGTCGTCGTCGTCGCCGTCCTTGGCGTTGCTGTAGTTGTAGGAGGAGGAGGTGGTGGTGGTGTCAGGCTCCTCGGGGTCGGCGTCCGGGATGGACGGGGAAAAGAGCGTGTGCGCGAGGAACGGGCGGGGGATGTCGATGGGCGGCTTCTCGGGGACGGAGACGCGGGGCGGGAGCGGGATGCAGGGGGTCAGGATGTCCTTGTAGGAGGAGCCGCCTCCCTCTGTTGCTACGATTGTGGCGTAGTCTTGGGGCGTGACTTCGTAGACTACGCCGATGAGGCCCTTGTCCCAGCCCAGGTCTGGTGTCGTCGGTACGGTGTTGTTCTTCTCCCTCTTCGTCTGGTTCGACGCGGCGGACGGAGGCGGCAGCGGCGGCACGGGCGGGAATTTGGGAGGGTCGCTCGGGTCCGGGAGGTTGGGGATCTTCCGGGGCGCCGAGTTGGCGAAGCATGGTTCCGTGTAGGGGAGGCCGGGGAGGTCGAAGACGAGGGAGAGACCTGGGGCGGAGACGTTTACTTGGGAGATTGGACGGATGCCGCGGGCGCCTAGGAAGGTTTCCGCGCTTAGGTTGGAGCCGTAGGCTAGGTAGAGGACTGATGTCTGTTCTGCGGCGAGGGCGAGGGCGGTGGGGGTGGAAGATGCATCGTTGCTGGAGGCGTCTGGGGAAGCTGCCGCTGCTGCTGCGAGGCGGGAGGGGGATGTGCGCGGGATGCTCTTGATGGAAGGGTAAGATTTCTCGGACGGGGCGGAGGAGGTTGAGAGGGTGGCGAGGTCTTTTAGGCGGCGGAGGAGGCAGATTGGTTCTTGGGGGAGTGAGGTTGTCATTGTCCCCCGTGCTCCAACGTCGAATTGCGACGGACGAGGTTGAAGGTATTGTGGGAGGCGAAGCCAGGTCGGTCGTTTTTATTTTCCGTGTTGAGAGGCACTGGCGTTCTTGTGGGGGAATGAGCCCGAGCTCAAGCTCAGGCTATAGATAAGAGGTAAGGTAGCGAGACCGAAAAAGCTGGGATGATGCCAGAAAAGTCCAAGGAGTGGTGAAGATGGGATGTTGAAGCGGGAAGGGAAATGCTGAAACTGATGAGTTGCGCCAGGGCACTACCTAGCTGGTTGTGGGTGGGCGCGGGAGACTTTTTGTGTCGCCCCGGGTGTCTCTGACGTTCGGACTTTGGGGGTTTGGATGACGACGCTCTGAGGGAGGTTCCCGGCCTACTAATAAGTGCCTTTATCTTTACGGAGTGGGTACGGATACCTTAGTGTCAAGTAGCATTCGCTGCGGGCGCGCCGGGGGAGCGGCGGACGGAGAATGCGCGCGCGTCGGAGTTGGAGGGGTTTGGCTTATGTAAACCCCGGGCGGTGGGATGCGGGACTGGCGGGGGTGAGCTGCGGAATCATTTTCAGACAATAACTCGCACCTGTCAACGTCGTGAGCTGATGGGATTTGAAGCTGGTCTAACAAGATGGCATAGGGTATTTTGAAGATACTGTGCAAATGCTCCAATCCCTTACCTGAGATTGGAAATGCCATTACTCTTGAATCTACACTACTCTGCAGAGAACGGACCACAATGCCTGTGCTGCATCATCTGATCCTTTCTTCTTGCTCGATAAGTCAACGAGATCCCAGAGCTCGAAGAAATAAATGTATAATTTAACTATCTGGCTATGCTCTCCGTGTACCTCATTTGGGTCGCACTAAGCACATATAACTGACCGATGGTGAGTAAGTTGCGTTCTCGCTGACTTGAGCCTCAGCAACTCTTGGATCATCATGTTCGCGAACCTCAACTGCAAAAGTGAAAATCCAAGAGGCCAGGAAAACATCGCAAACCTCTAGAAAGGTACCATAAATGGGCTTCACCCATGTTTTCATATTGTCTCCACGACAGTGGAAGATATATCCTACACGTGATGTGGGGAGCTTGTGGGACGTCTATAAACAACCAATTGAAACAAGATGGTGACTTATCTCTTGTCCTCCAGGCTTGGATACAACTCGAGGACATCACTTCCAGTGGGCGACCCACAACGTTGCCTGCAAAAACGATATCCTGGTCTTGGTATCACTGTTTGATTCTTTTTTTTTTTTTCTTTATTGTTTGATATGTGGCTACCCGCTGATCGCGAATCTAAACCACTATTTTTGATCCTACTCGATGCTCGCAGGGAATCGCTATCATAACTTGGTCATTGCTATTCAGAACCTTCGCTCGGGGACAAGAAGGTTTCGAAAATCGGTAACGAGCATCATATCGTTGCCTTCATCATCATCGCCCTCGACTTTAATCTGATCCATAGCATTCTCATCTCCGTCCTCTGTCGCGAGTGCAGCCTTAGCCGCAGCCAGGGACCCATTATCATTGCCATTACTGTGATCGCCATGGCCCCTGACAAGTTCGTCCTCGCCCTCAACCGCCCGCGACACGGACGAGTACTTCTTCGGCACGAGGTACTTATCCATGGCGCCCGCCTCCACGTTCCTCTTTGGCGTGGTGCCCTTTTCAAAGTAGAACCTCTGAATCACGTGCTGCGGGATGTTGGACTCTGGCTCCCAGGTCGGGTTCATGGAGGAGGGCCAGTTGCCCTTCCACCGGACCTGGAAGAAGCGGCCTAGTTTCTTGCCGCTGCGGCGGGAGACGCGGTCTTCGAAGCCTTCGATGCGGAGGACTTCGTAGACTTGTTCGTCTTCGTCTTCTTCTTCGTCATCATCCTGTGTTGCTGTTGATGCTGCTGCCGTTCCGGTTTTCCGCGCGGTGTGAAGTTTGGTTGTGGTGGGTTTGGAGTTTGTAGCTGCGGTTTTGCTGCCTGTTGTTGTTGCGGGAGGTGCTGAGGCGGTTTGTGGTAGGGCTGCTTGTTGTGGTTCTCGTAAGGTTGGTGCGATGTGTGGTTTTGGGCCCGGTATCTTGGGTAGTGGTATAGGCGTCGTAGAGATGGGTTGTTCTATTGACTGAACTGGCTGCGAGGGCGTCAGTTGGGAGTAGGAGGACGAGGACTTTGAGGCCGCGAGTGAGATCGTCCGGGGGGTCGTGTTTGATATCAAAGGCGTGGAGCCGGGCTTGGGTATTGGTGTGTGATTCCAGCCTGTATTTGTGCCTGTCCCGTTCTGTGTCGGGTTCAGCGCGGGGGGCGCCGTGGCTGGCGGGGGAAGCATACTGCTCGCTTTTGGTGTAGGTGTTTGCACCTTTGGTGAGGACGATTGTTGAGGCGTGGAAGGGGGATCTCGTATTGAGAGGAGGGACCGCTTCGGCGGTTGCTGCGTCTTTGCTACCCGCGGAGCCGTGGGCGTGGATGTGTGGTTCGCAGAGGCCGGGGGTATCGGCGGGAAGATGGGCGTCTCCCGAGGCCGGCCACTACTACCCTGGAGACCCGGCGCTGGCGGTTGTGGTAGCGGCGGCAGGGCCGGTGAGCTGGTGGCGCCTCTGGACGAGTCGAAAGGCGTGCTCCGGCTGCTGGTGTCCGTCTCGATTCCCGGCATGAACCGCGAGAAGGCCGGTCTCGGTGACCGGATCCTCTGCTTCTTGCTCGGGGGTTCTAGGCCCGCGGGTAGACTGCTCTGTTCGCCAGAGTCGTATGAGTCCTCCGTCAGAATCAAAGGTGTTGTTGTCCCGGTCCCATTGAGCTGCCTGAAGATGGCCTCGTCGTCGGCCTCGTCATCGGCCACTTCCTCCATCTCGACGTCCGCGTCGCCTTCCGTGTCGAGCTCCCTGAAGTCGTCCACCAAGGCGCTCTTGGACGGCGTAGAAAGCGAAGGCGCATTCTTCCTCGGCCTGCCCCGTTTCTTCTTCACTCCGTCCGCGGCCGTGGCGGGTGGTGGTGTCCTCAACTCCGCCGCCACATGCTTCCTCTTCCGGCCCCTCTTCGCCCCCTTTCCACCCTTCTCGCCTGGTATCGCGACGCCCCTCTCCCTCGCAACAGCCTCCTCAACAGCGCGCACATTCTCCGCCTCCTCCAGCCGGCGCTCCTCCTCATCCCGCTCCCCAGCTCTTGCAGCGCACCACTCCTCGTATGCCATGGGCGAGACGTAGTCGCATATCTGCTCGGCATCGATCACGACCCGCGCGGCCGGCAGATCGGTCCATCCCACCACGTACTGAAGACGCTTCTTACCGTCGTCAGAGAGCGCGGGCGGGACGAAAAACTCGTCGCGAATGTAGGCCGTCGAGTCGCGGGGCGGAGCGAGGGTTATCGGTCGCAGAGGGGGTCCGGAGCCGCGTTTATAGCGGCGGTAGGTCGGGAGGTCTTCGAGGACCACGGCGAGCCTGCGCGGCTCGGGTTCGGGGTTCTTTCGGGACGGTCGGGGTTGCCGGGTCGGTAATGAGGATGCGAAAGATGTGGTGGTAGTGTTGGTCGTGGCGGCGCCGTTGCTGGTGTCGGCCGGGGTGGGGGGTTGACCACCGAACCAGACGAGTTTCTTTGAAGGTCGCGACATGGTTTTCTTGCTCCTTTCGGAGAAGTCCACCATGCCACGCCTGACGCCTTTTTTGTGATTCCGTTGGACGAAACGGTGCAGCGGCAGGTCGGAGAAGGCTTCGGTAGGATCGTCCGTCGTCTAAAGCAGGTATCTGTGGTTTGGGAATCGGCGTTCGTGTTCGTCTCGTGTCGTGTCGCGGTTTCCGCCAGTAGAGACAACGCTTTTGTTCTCGACAACGCCGCTGGCTAGAGGCGTCAGAAAAACACGACAGCAATTGAAGAATATCATTCATATCACGAAATTTCGTACCTGAATTTTGCGCGTGGTTTGCCGATACCTGCGCTGTGTTTCGTGGCAGTGGCGCCGGTTGGGTGGGAGAGGTAGGAAACTTAGAAGCCTTAGTACTTCAATTAGCTTATTCTCCACCAGCATGACCACTACAAATCCCAATATTCATTAAAATTAAAATCGTTAGCAGTAGTACATTAGAAGATATTTTATTTCATTACAAACTTCTTTAATCATAAAAAACCAATTATTATTTAATATTATTTTTCTGGTTTATTTCTTAAAATCAAAAAATAAAGAAATAAAAAAAAACCCTGCTTCTCAAATAGATTGCTCAATTCTGTTAAACTAATATTCATCTTTAATATAACAATCCTACTACCTTATACAACACCTTTAGGTAGTAATTAGCCGAGCGTGATGCTGTATTACCTAAGGCACCAAGTACCCTTGGAATTCAGGATCATGCGATCCGGGGAAGCAGGTGCTGCAAAAGGGTCCGTGCAGAAGCTGCGGCTGGGCGTCTACCGGCGCGCTGTGCAGGGCGTCAAATCTTTGGTGGGCCGAGCTTGACCTCATCGCGAGGAGCACAAAGCTCCAATCCATCACATCCCAGCTTCGGTTTCCATTTCTTTCTTCGCAAACCAAAGCCAAACCACCAAAAGAAAATCTCCCCTCCACCCGCGCGCACCGCAACGTCGATGCCCACGACAACCCGAACCTAATCAACACTCTTCGCCAAGGCCTCGCAAATATGCTGACGCCCACGAGCACCTTCGCCATCCGCCTCGCCGGCCAGGGCGCCGCCCGCGCATCGATTGCCTCTTCCATCGCCCGCACCGCCGCATGCCCGTACTCGACCGCCTCCATGAAGCAGCACCAAACCTCTGCCCGCCCAATTGGTCTCGCCTCGACAGCCGGCCCCATCGCCCGAACCAGCGCCGCCTTTGCCGCATCCCCGTCGTCCTCCATCGTCGCCCGCGTCGTCCGCCAACCCTGCTCCCAACGCTGCAACGCTACTGCTACCGCCTCCGCTGCGGCGCAACAAAAGTCCGCCCCTGCGCCGGGGGACAGGTTGGACTGGGAGACCTTCTTCCAGCTGCGCAAGTCCCGTAGAAGGTGGCAGCTTGGCTTCAGCGTCATTTCTGGATTGGGATCCTTTGTTGGCGGTGCTGGCATCTTGGCTACTGGCATTGCGGACCCGTTGGTGACACAGATTCCGCTGGATCCTTTCATTACGATGGGCCTTATGACGATGGGCTTCGGTGCTCTTGGATGGCTTATTGGACCTAGCGTTGGTTCTCTGGTGTTCTACACGCTGAACAAGAGGTGGAAGACTCAGATGACGGTGGTAAGTTGCCCTCTTCTACGTTCCGGAGGACAAGGACTTTTTCTAATCTGGATTACTGCTGCAGAAGGAGAAGGAATTCTTCGCCCGCATCAAGAAGAACCGTGTTGACCCCTCTGTCTCCTCTGTTGGTAATCCTGGTAAGTACACTCCCCATCAATATGCCACGCTCTCACGTGCTGATCTCTACTAGTCCCCGATTTCTACGGCGAGAAAATCTCAAGCGTCAAGGGCTACCGCCAATGGCTCAAGGACCAGCGAGCCTTCAACAAGAAGCGTGTCAGCTTCGTGTAGAGTACCACCCAACGACCACCCAGCACGGCTCTCTGCCAAGAACAGTTTCTTTAGGATTAGTCAGGATCATGGCTAGCGGGCGAAGGCAGCCCTCCTCTCTTTGTAGCAATAGGGGTATCGCGTAGAGAAAGTATGTATCATGACGACCCAGCCCCCCTCGTCAGAACAAATTCAACTTTTTCATATCCACATCTTTTCTCTCCAGTGGCCCTGTTTCGCTCCATCTCAGGTAAAAGGCAACGTGGGGTCCACGTCTCTCTTCCACGCCCGCATGCCACCGTCAATGTCTCCAATGAATCTTTTGCCATTGTTGTCCAGCGCTAGATCTTTCAAACGCTTTGCCGCAAGCTGTGAGTCGTTGCCGACCCTGCAAACAAGGTATATGGGCGAATCCTCTGGGAAATCCGACGGCAGCCACTCAGGTTGAGGCTGAACTCCCTCGCTGGACCGCTGCGTCTCCTTCATGAACTTTGCGATCGGTACGCTTACAGCGCCATCGATGCTACAAATGTCAAAGTTTTCGCGCTCTCGAACGTCCAGCAAAAGATGTCGGCCACCTTTCTCCTTGGACACCCGCTCGTATTCGGTCGCAGAGACACGCTCCTCGGGAGCGAGTATGCTGACCGGCGCAGTCACACCGCAAAACGACACATAGTCCAGCGATCCCGATCGCAGAGTCTCAAGAGAAAGCGTCGACGCCGCAGAGCAAGCGAAGCAGTCCTTCCTCCGGCCCCGCATACGAACAGACCTAAACTGTCCCGACGTCGCCGCGCCCGAGAAGATGAGAAGCGAAGGCGCCGCCGCAGTCGCGCTCTTGTCCGTCACATCGGGATCGACCGCCCCCAAGGCAACGAGCTTGATCGCCTCGAGAGCCTGCAGGACGCCCATGACGCCAACCACGGGCCCGAGGATGCCGCCTTCGCCGCAGCTGACGACGCTGTCGGGTGGCGGCGGCTTGGGGAACACGCAGCGGTAGCATGGTCCTGCGCCTTCCAGAGTCCCCTGCGGCGCGGCGGGGGAGTTGAGGATGATGAGCTGGCCGTCTGTGCGGAAGGCCGAGGCGGAGACGAGGGGTTTCTGGAGGAGGACGCAGATGTCGGAGATGAGGTAGCGGGAGGTTGGGTGGTCGGTGCAGTCGAGGACGAGGTCGTATTGGGAGACGATTTCTTCGGCGTTGGTTGGGGTTAGGTGTGTTTTGTGTGGATGGTATGTTACTAGGGGGTTGAGGCTGGGAGGGGTGGGTTAGTGTGAGCTTTCGTGGAGATGGGGTCAGAGGAAGGGGAGAGGGTTTCCGTACCCCTTCAGATATGTGATTGCGCTTTCGACCTTTGAGATGCCGACCCTATCGGTCGAGTGTGCGACTTGGCGGTGGAGGTTGGAGACTTCGACGACGTCGCCGTCGACGAGGCCGATGGTGCCGGCCCCTGCTCCGGCGATGTAGGCCGCTGCGGGGCATCCCAGACCCCCGGCACCGATGATGAGGATCTTGGACTTTTTCAGTCTTATTTGTCCTAGGAGTCTCGTTTCAGTGGAGTTATTTCGCAAATGATGTGCCATTAATAAAGCTCACCTTTGACACCTACTTGGGGTATGATGAGCTGTCGTCCATACCTCTCATAATCCTCGGGTTGCAGGGGCCATTTCCAGGGTTGAGATGATGATGATGCTGAAGCATCCTCCTGTGCCTCTTTCTCTGCGCTGGCCAGCTGTTCCTTGAGGTTCCTAAGGTCGAGTTCAGCCTCTGCGACTTTGCGTCGCAGCTCTTCGACTTTGCCCATAATTGCGTCGGTCTGCGCGGTCTGCGGTGTAAGTGAGAATCGATGACTCCCCAAGCGCGGAATTTGTGAGCGGCGGGGCGGACCTGTATAAAATGTCGGAGGTTCCGCCCCCGATCTCCGACCCCGCGATTCCAGAAGACCCACCTCTCTATCTTTTCGGCCCCACCACGAATTCTTGAAGCTTTGGGTCAAGTCGAGTACGTCCTCAAACTTCAGTACTTTGCATCCCACTTTGAC
Source organism: Colletotrichum cuscutae (assembly GCA_030869315.1). Lineage (NCBI taxonomy): Eukaryota > Fungi > Ascomycota > Sordariomycetes > Glomerellales > Glomerellaceae > Colletotrichum > Colletotrichum cuscutae. The sequence continues at coordinate 506,466 of MPDP01000235.1, forward strand.
CCAGATCCGACTTTGAACTCGAGCCGTCTCAACCATACAACTCTCCAGAACCTTCAGTACACAGATCACTCAAGATGGTAATGCGATCTGATTCCTCCTCGTCGCCGCTCCCCAAACTAACGCCTCCAAGGCGCCCACAGCACCAACAAAAGCCCTCTCAGCCCGCGAAAAGCGCATGGCCCGCATCCGCGGCGACATCCACCCCCTCGCGCCGCACAAGACCCTCCGCCCCGAAGCCCAAGTCGACGACGGCTTCCTCACCAACAAAAAAGACAAGCGAACGATGAAACACAGCGCCTTTCTCAGCAAAGTCGCCAAGACGACCCCCGGCAGCGGCAAGACCCTGAAACGTCGGAGACCGAACAAGAAGCTCGTCGCGACCATGGAGTCGCTCGCCGACGCGCTGCCGGAGCTGGAGGAGGGCGCGCAGACGCTGGATCAGCTGCGCGAGGGCAAGGTCAGGCATAAGAGTCTCAAGAGCAGGCCGGGCGCGCTGAAGAGGAAGGAGAAGGTTGTTAAGGCTGAGGTGGCGAGGTTTGGGGCTAGTATGGCAGCATTGGCTTCCGTGCCAGCTGCTGTGAATGCCAGCGGTGCTGGTGCTGGTGCGATGGCGGTTGAGGAGACGGGATCGCGCGAGACGACGACGAGTGCGACTTCGAGCCGGTGGGCTGCGCTGCGGAAGCACATTTCGAGCACGATGGAGCAGAACCCTGCCTTCAGCACATAAGGCTCGATGGTGGTATATTTACTACTATCACTGGCAGAGAGGGATCTTTGACGGACTTGATCACGACAGCGGCTGAGAGCATGGCACACCGGAGCATGATTTTTGCGTCTACAAAAGGGGTCTGAGACTTTCTCATGGCTCCGCAGCACACTTGGGATATATCCATGAGCAGACGGTCCATCTTTCAGAGGATTTCTGATGCTAGAGAGTCGTTGGCTCCGAGCGAGACACGACGAGGGAAGCTTTCCTTGAGACGTAAGGGAACCCCTAGAGGGTCCCATTTATTGGACGAAAAGTCGAGTGCGGTAATCCTGGATTGGGGATACAACTGGAAGCTGGCAAACAGTCTCGATGGCGCTCACTATTTTATTGCCTGGCAACCGCGATCGTGTCTACGACGTTTATAGAGTTGTCAAGGCCGGGAAACCTCTACAAGACGCGAACCGTGTCAAGTATACGTTGTGGCGGAGAGTGTACACGGAACTGATGTCGTAGTTGAGCTGCGGTTGGTCCACCACTACTTTCCGATGTTCAGGCTGCAGACTGGGTACAGACTGAGAGCGTCTTGGAGGCACTGGAACGGCATCAAATAGGATGGGCAGTACGTACGAGGAACTGAGGAGGTCCAATTAAGTAGCCAGGGAGGATAGACCCCTAATGCACCCTGTGGATGGAATTTGTGTCTACCAAACATCAATTCGACGTGCTTCTTGGGTTTGCCTGATGAATATCATGCGTTGAAGATTTCGTTTGTCACTATGTGCATTGTTTACTCTGGCAGGGATATCAGCCTAGCGTTTCAAGGATAGCAAATCAGAAAATATCCCAATGACGATCTTGTGAGCCGACGTCATTTTGCCCAACGTCAAGGGTGCGAACGCGTCGCAATAAGATATTCTGTGTGGTCAAGATTAGAGAAAAGTAAACAAACAGATCGTCAGACTAAGGTGCGCAGGGTATCTCCAACGGTCTGGAGTGGTCTATAGGGGCGTTTTGTGGACTTCTTGGCAGGTTTGACGAAGGGGTGATGTCAGTTCAAGTCCAGACATGGCGGTTCCAGACAACTTCATCGCCAATCAGTTAGTCTCTGGCGACATGGTTTGCTCAATCTGCACAAGATTCTAGCAATTTGGGTAGTGCATTTGTGAAGTTCTTCATGGCGTTATTTGGGGTAGAGCGTGCAGGTGTGGTCTTTCCTCGTCATATTATGTGGTTGGAAACAGCGATCTACAGGAGGGGAAGTACGGCAGACTGCAAGAGGCACTCCGCCAAAACCGTTCTTTCCAATAGACCTACGGCTACCGTAAATTTTAGGCATTAATAGTACGACTTTTTTATACGTATAAATAAATATTATAATAAATCCCGTATATTATTATAAAGAATTGCTTATAACTATAGGTAGTAGTAGTTATATAAGGGCGGTTATGCCGCTTAGCGAAAGTAGGGTAGCTAGGGGGCATATCCTCTTTACTAATTTCTATTACTAATTAATCTCTCTTTTTTCTTAACTAACCTAATATTCCTTAAGTAAGGTAAGTAATCTACTTACGCCCCTATAGTTACTTATTAGCGACTATATTTTACCTTATTATACTTTATACCCTTTTTTACTTTACTTTTATTACTATTACCTAATTATATACGTAATTATAAGTATAATATTCGCAATTTATTAATTAGAAATATTAATTAGGTATAATTAGGTAATTTTTTACGTAATTACCAGTACAATTTTTACTAATTAGTAATTATGCTTTTTTTTAGGCTAATATACGTATAATTATAAGTGCAATTACGCGTACATACCTATTTACAATTTAATTTTTTTTATTTACTTTTTTCTTTAGTATTAACTATTTACGTATATATACTAACAATTTCGTATAGGATACTTCCTTTTTTAATAATCGCGTACGCTATATAATACTTATAATAAGCGCTTAATATAGCGTTCTGGCCCGTATTAAGGGTATATAGCTCCCGACGGCCCCCGTATACTAGCCTACGCTATACCCTAATAACCTTACGTCTTATAAAATAACCTCTTACTTCCTTATTAATATGTATACCTCTATATAATAACTTCTTTATTATATAGATTCTTATATTATTTATAAACTCTTTATCTTCCCTTTTAAAAACTTTTTATTAAATCTATAACTTTAGTATTATATAGATTAGTATATATTACCCTATACTATCTAATATTACTATATTAACCTATATAATCTAGCCCTAGCGTTAGATTAAGCTTAACCCTAAAATTACTAAAAATAGCCGTATTATATCCCTAGATATTGCTATAACTTATACTTAAGTTACTAATACTATTTAAATAACTATATATAGTAACGCTAAGACTAGTACCGAGTCGTACGCCCGTTATAAAGCTAGTAAAAGTATATTCGCTAACTACGTTACTTTTATAAGTAAAAGCTACTCTAGTTATAACTATATATTTAATATATATAAGTATATGCTTATTACGCCTCCCGTTATTATTTATACGTTATCTTATACTACTTTATATCTAATCTATAATTTACTAATAGTTCGTACTAGTTCGTAATATACTTACTAAGGTTATTAAGCGCGGTTATAATTATAAAGGTCGTAGTAAAGTCCGTATCGGCGCTCTACTTAAGTTTTTAAGTACTATCCCCGCTATATACCTCTATATAATAGTAAACGCCCTTAAATAAGTAGCTAAATAGGCTAAAAATAATAAAAAGGGTATATATAATAGTATATAAGATTATAAAGAGAGTTACTAACTTATATAAACTCTAAGTAAAGAGTAATTAATTCGATATTCTTATATAATATAGTATAAGAGTTTATATAGGTATATATTAAGATACGGCACGGTTAGGCTTAATACCCGGGTAATAAGGCCCTTACGGAGTTATAGGGTACTTATTAGCTATAAGCTAGAGTATATACGCTTAGTTTAGCCTATAAGAGGCTATAACGAACTATATAAAAGCTCCCCCTAAAGTTTAACGTTTCTAATAAAAATACAGAACTTTTATTTATTATATATTATTATTATATACTTTTCTATTCTTTTTTAGTATTATAAAACTGTTATAAGCGTTTATGTTTCTATATATATACTTATAAAACCTTATAAATAAGAGGATACCCCTATATATCTCTATAATTATATATAAATATTTACCCCTTACTTAAAATTTCTTTCTTAGTTTCTTATTTTATATATTATTACTTTTTTAGAATAGTACGACTGCGTATTAATCTTTTACTATATCGAACGATAATTATTATAAAGTTAGAAAGTAATTAAACCTATAATATAATTATTATATATATTTTTATAGTTTCTAATACTAAAATTATAAAACAAATTTTTAAATATTAACTCGCAAAATAGGACTTATAATAAGAAGAGCGTACGGTCTTTTCTAAGGATTTATTAATTCGTATCTAAGAATTATTCTTCTAATAATGCTTAAATAATAAAGATATCTTTTTTTAACGCTAGTTTAAAAGATTTATAATTATAGCTATAAGATTATTAATACTTCGTTAATAGAATTAGCTTTAGTAATAACAAATACTAAAATAGCTCGTAATTATATAATAACGATTAAAAAAGTTCTTTTTTAGTATACTAAAGGTTACTTACCGTGCTAAAGGGTATAGTAGAGAGTATTTTTATATATAAGTTCGCTAATAAGCTTATATTATTAGCTAAGATAAACTTTACTTTATATATTATAAAACCTTTTTATAATAAGTCTAGGATTAGTTAAGTAAGATAAGGTACTATTATAAAGGGTTTATAACTCCTAGATTAAATTATATTTAGTCTTTAAATACGTACGATAAGCTTCTACTATTTAGGTTTAAAATTTATACTAGTATTAATACTTATTCGCGGTTTATTATATAGTTCTATATAGGGGTTTCTACTTATACGTCCCAGAATATACTTATATAATATCTTATTATTATTTAATAATAGGGATTTACGCTATTACGAGTTTATTTAAACCGAGGGAAAGAAACCGTTCTTATATCTAGTATTTATTACTACTTTTTATAATACCGTTTAATAATAAAAAGTCTAATTATATTCCATAATTACTAGATCTTTAGTAAAAGTATTTATAACGTTAAGATTAAGAGTTAGTAAAATCGTTTTTATTAAAATAAATTAGTATATTAGTAGGTAAGTAATATATATCTTAGTATATATAAATATACTTACGTTTATAAAAATACTTCTAACTATTTAAGTTCTAAGGGTTGTTCTATATAAATATACTCTTTAACTAGATTGTACTTCTATTTACGTATATACTACTAATTCGTACTAATTTTATTAACTTCGTATAAATTTAGAACTCTTATCGAATTCGTTATTAAAAAGGTCGCCCTTACGTTATTTTTAGTTAGCTATAGTAACTATATTATTAACCTACGTTACGAACTATATAAGACTTTATATAGCCGATTAATTAAGACTAAGTTTAATAATTATTAAACGTTATTTAGAATAGTAATAATCTAGATATATATTTTCCTTAAGCTATTTTATAGATTTGTACCTTAATTATTAAGGGCTCCCTAACTATATTAGCTAAAAGTACGAAGTTTAGCAAGGCTAATTATCCTTATTTTAAAGCGTATTAATATCTTCGTATTTATCTAAAGTAGTATATACGTAATAAGCTCTAATTAAAAGTTACTTTACTTAGTAAATTATAGGGCGGTATTATATAGGTTAAGTAGAGATTAGAAGATTTTAGAATTAATTTTAGAGTATTAGATAGCTTCGTAATTACGAGTAATATTAAGAACAAAGAGGAATTATAAATATAATTATAGTTTACTCTAAACTATTTACTAACGAGAATACTCGTTTCTATCCTTATAGTATACTAGGTTATTTATTATTATAAACTTTATTTTCTTATCGAACTACTATAATCTCGTCTTTTTTATCGTTTTTATCCTTTTTAACCTTTTTCTTAGCCTTTACCTCCTTTTTAATAATCTTCTTTTCTTACTAAACTAATAATTCTTCCTTAATCTTTATTATTAGTTTAATACTAATACTTATTAAAAGCCGTATTTTTGGAATATTTTTATACGTCGTTTTGCCTAAAGTTTTAGTTATAATTAGCTTTATATAACCTTTTCCCTTTTTTACTAGCTATAGTTTAATAACTAGCGACTTAATTCTAGTTTAAGAAATAATAAAAAGTTAGTAATTATTTTTTTTATATAAGATCGTAGTTTTAAAAAGGAATCTTTTTAAACTTATAGCTTCGTATACTACTTTATAGTACTCTAAGATATTATAAGGATTCTTTATATTAATTAGAAATACTATCTATTTTATTAAAAGAATTTACTAGTTTATTATAAAATATAAAATAATAGATCGTATTATATCTTAATATAAAATAAATATTAAGAAGTAATTAAACTAAACTTTTTTAATAAACTTTTTAATAACTTAGACGTTAGTATAAGTCGTTACTTAGAAACCGTTAAGTTCGTTTTTAAAAAAAGATGTGTTATATAATATAATAAAAATATTAATTATTAATAATTACTTTAGCTCCTTTTTTATTTACTAAATACTTCGTTCCCGCTCCTTTAAGTTTATAAAAAAAGATTTTATTAATATTAAGGCTTATATATTTATACGTTTTTATTATATAAAAAGGGCAGAGCCTATATAAGTATTATTATTAATTAGTCATTTTAAAATAGCTTTATAAAGAGGTGTTATAAGGTTAATTAGTTCGGTAACGTCTTATATAGAGATTAGAAGTTATTATAGATTTATATTATAATATTTATAAGCGAGTTATTAGTTTAATAACTTAAGTAAAGAGTAATTTTTATTTATAAGAGGGTAAAAAGTAGTAGTTATTTTTATAATAAAGTTATAGGGGGAAGAAAAGTTTTTATATCGGGGTACGAAGTTATGCGATTTTATATACTACTATATAGTATAATATATTACGAAATTAAAATATTTCTTAAGCTATAAATCTCTATAACCGCTATTTATAAGTTATTATACTAGTCTAGACCCTATCCTAGGTAGTAGGGTAACTATAAAATACGATTTCTGCTTTAACATATGAAAAAGGTATTTTGGCGGAGTGCCTCTTGCAGTCTGCCGTAGGGAAGGCTCGTTTGCCTAGAATGAACGTCACAAGGAAGGAACTGTGCAGCTGAGCAGGCAACAGCTGCACCTATTTCTTATTGAGCAGCTCCTTCCCTAGGTACCTTACGTAAGTACAAAGGTACTCGTCTTTTGCAGTTGATATAAAGATCCACGAAGCTCTCCTCTTAGCCTCGAATCGTCATTTCCACATCACACCCACGAACAATCACTTCCCATCTCAAGTCGAGACCACTACCACTTACACGAATTCCATAGAATTCCATACCTCAAATCATCATCATGGCCGACACCAACCCCGGAAACTTTGCCAACCGGTATGTTTCTCAGTACCCTCCATCAGCGTCTACCTATCTCTTGACTCTTGAGTAAGTGCTAACGGAATCAAGTCCCACTGAGGAGGTCCGCGAGATCGCAGCCAAAGGCGGCCATGCCAGCCACGGCGGTGGCATCCCACAGGAGGTACCCAGCGGCAACACAAACCCTGGCAACTTTGCGAACCGGTACGTTATTTCTGCCGTGAGATACGTTGTCTTTTACTATCATGTATCTGACAATCTTCAACAGCCCCACGGAGGAGGTTCGCGAGATTGCGGCCAAGGGAGGTCACGCCAGCCACGGCGGCGGAATCGAGGCCGAGACCCACTCGGCCACCGGCAACACCAACCCCGGCAACTTCGCCAACCGGTAAGCTGGCTTCGTATAATCCTCCGGCATCCGGCTCCTTTACAAATCAAGCTTGACTCAACATTATGCCTCGCAAAGATCACTAACGCGACCGCAGACCCAAGGAGGAGGTTCAAGAGATCGCGGCCAAGGGTGGGCACGCAAGCCACACGGGCGGTTTCGCCAGCATGGACGCCGACAAGCTGCGCGAGGTTGCTTCCGAGGGCGGCAAGGCGTCGTCCGGCTCGTTTGAGCCCGGCTCAGAGAGAGCGCGCGAGGCGGGACGCAAGGGGGGTCTTGCGGGTGGATCGGACTGAGATATTTGTTATCGCAAGGTAGCAGCACTCAGAGCTCTATTCCCATGTTTATTTGAGCGCAACGACACAGGACAACAGGACGAAGCAACGATTGTACGATATCCGGAACACAAAAGGATGGAACATAAGACATGATTGATGGGCGAGAAAGATAGGATTGCCTCCACGACAGGGTCTACCCTGAGGAAGTACCACAATTGAGATTCCAGGATTCTAGATGCCTGACCAACGACATCGCTGACTTCCTATTGCATTGCCCTGTCAGGCGTTTCGTCCCACTTCCGGGCCGTGAGCGGATGGCTCCGAGGTTTTGCGTGCTTTCGGCGCCTCACTTTCCTCTCTCACTCTCTCGGACCCCCACCATATCAATCCCGGACGGTCGAAGAAGGTGGCAGGGTGGTGCAAAAACGCACGATTTTCAAAGTCAATTGTTCAAGACCCCCTTCGACATTTTCCAACCAGATTAATCCTACCTATCTTGCTCCAGGATGAGTGTGCAGAGAGAGAGAGAGTGCAGCAGCTGAGATGCATTGAATCCATGAGTCCTTCCTTTCCCAGACCGAATCGACCCTTTGGCTAGGTCATTCTCCACCGGCACCCCATGTCCGTTGACCAGCCCTGCGGGTGGGTTGCTTGGGCTGGTTGATCAACTTGGCGCTCTGGGTCGGGGCCCTTGGGAGGAGCAAGCCACGTTCGGCAGACGCCGATGCAAGTGACGAGCGTTTTCCTGTCCTCATCCCCCGCCTGCGCTTTTCCACCTCTTGATGGTTTGACGTACCCAAGTACTGCGGATTGAGGGTCCACTGCACCAGTGATGGACCTGGCTTCGTCACTGAAGCCGCGAGCGTTTTCGTGCGACTCGATCTGTTGGCGGAAGTACGTTCTCTACGGTAAAGATTTTGGGCTAGGCAAAAAAAGTAGCGAGCGGCTTGTTCTAGTCCCAGGCGGGAATGGCTAGACCCGGCCGATGACATTGGGTGCCTTTTTTCCTTTTCGTGACTTTCGTCCCAAAAGGGTTTGCGGCGGGAAGTGCGCCAGGTGGGTGGTATCGCAGATTCAGCAGCATCATGATGCCGCAGCACGGTGACGTAGACGAGGTGAAACTTGGCTGCCCTTTTTCTTCTCCGTCGCTCACCCCCGGCGTCTTGCTTTGAATTGAGACCACGAGAAGATGGAGAGATGATCAAATGAGAGACTCAGCGCCGAGCAATTATCTCACCTCCGGTTCAGTTTACCTTGTTCAATGAAGGATGCCTACTAGTGAGGAGGAGGAGGGGGAAGGGGGAGGGTCTGTAAGTGAGACTTGACTGTGAGAGAGAAAAGGTTTTTCTCAGTTGGAGGCTTAGCCATGGCTCCCACCCCCTCTTCCTTCTCCGATGGTGACTCCTCCCTTCACCGTCTCAATTCATTCGTCACAAGCAGGCAGGCAGAGGGGGCGTTTCTTTGGTGGGAATCGAAAACAGAATCGGGATGCAGCGGCAATACGTAGAGTTTCTCCATACCTACTCCAGGTCTCGGGGCCCTTTCTTTTTCCTCATCGCGTACCTTACCTTTACCTTGATTACCTGCTGTGGCATCCTGCCCATCCCTGTCTTTTAGGTAGGTACTGAGGTAAGGTAGGGCAAGGTAGGTCTTGAAGATGATCGGCCATCGAGACTAGCACGTTTCGTTTTTTGTTTCCTTGGGACGCATGTTAAAGTCGTGTGTTTCCCCCCTCGCCCACGCAGCCCACGCAAGTGCTGTGGTCTTTTGCAGCGAACACATTTTGACTCCTTGCTGTTTCCTTCTTCCCTACTATACTTTGCAGCTTTTGCATCCTCACCAAAAACACCTTTTGCGAGGATCTCCCGATACCCCCAGTCCCTGGTACTCCCTCGGACTTGGCCGGTGCTTCACCTTTATACGATGGCCGCGGCAGTTGATGTTCAAACAGCAGCAGGTGTACCGCATACGGGTATCAGCCGGTTAAGCAATTCAAGGTACGATTAGGCCTTTCTTCCTCTCACTTCCAGTTTCTCAGTCCTATATCCTCTGCCTGCTTATTCAAACGAGAACATGGCGGGAACATCATCATCGTCATCCCTTGGGTTCTGGAGGGTGCGCCGGAGGCACCATGGGAGAGTGGAGACGCTCTTCCGAATCAGGTTAAGCTCGGAATAGTGGCCCTAGCTCCTCGGCTCCCCCACAAGTGTGGCTTGTCGGCACCTCGTCACCTCGTCACCTCGTCACCTCGCATTTTTCGTCTCTTTTTCCTCCCATCATGGTGCTGCGCCACTCCTGGGCCACGTCTCCCCCCGTCGTCACTCGTCGTTCAAGCCTCATCTTCTGATCCTCCGAGACTCAGAGAGTCAGCACCTCCTCTGTGCCTCTCTCATCCGAGCTGCACTGCACACACTGCCCGCTGCATGCACGGAACCAGCCCAACTCCAGTGCACCTAAGGTACCCAGCCAGCCCAGTCAGCCCCGTTCATCGTCTTTTCTCCCCGTTCGCTTCCCCACCGTCGTCCATAGCGAACACCTACGCTCCGCTCCGTCTGCAACCTGTGACCAGGAGGATCCTGAAGTTTCCCACCGCCCACGCAGAAACAACAGAGACCCTCGTCCCTTTCCCCCCCCCCCGCTCATCAATCCCGAGCGAGAAAAAAAAAAAGAGCGGATGCGAAAAAGGGCCCTGAATTATTTTTTTGATTTCATTTCTTAGCCTTGGCTAATTAACCCCCCGTCCTCCGTTCTCTCTTCCCACTCTACTCCCGATTGATCCTATTCTCGGAACCCTTCTCTCTCCGTCCTTGTTCACAATCTTCTTTCTGTCCGTACTCTGTACCGGTTCCTCAAGTTCCCTACCACACACCCGTCAACCCACGTACCTACGCAGTACTTCACCCACCTTACCCCAAAGTCTTTCCTGGAAAAGATCGTCGCTCTTCTCGAACCGAACCAAAGCATCCCCCCTCTGACGCAACTCCCCGCGAAAAACAGCCGCTTCTTACCCTTCCGCTCCTCTCGCAACCGACAACCATCGCCGCCCCGAGCGATCAACTCCTCCCGCTCCGGCTCGACCTCGACGACGTCTTCGATATCCTCTACCGCATCGGCTTCAGAAGCATCACCACCAGCATCCCTCCAGCTTTCCCCCTCGACCTCCCCGACGAGCAGTACAAAGTCCGGCCACAGGTCCGAGTCGCGCCTGAGCATGCCTTTCAGGAAGATGGCCCGTCACTTTGGTGACACCGTAAGATCTTTCTTCTTGCAACCTCCTGCTCCTTCCCGTCTTTGTCCTTGGACCTGGCCAAGCTTGCTCTCACCTTGCTGTCGTCGTCGTCGCCGCCGCCGCCGCCGCAGTACTGGGAGGTGCGACCTGATGAGGTCACAGTCTTTCATCATCTCCTGCACTCCAGGTCGGACGACAGCCGCGGACGGGCAAGCACATGCCCATCTCGTCTCGTCGCTGCTGGTCCCAAGTGCCGTCGGTGGTGAGGCTGGCAACGGCGGGGTAGTATGAGAGGGGCGGCCGTCCTGTTTCAGCGCAAGCGCCAGTGAACTGACCCGAATCGCGTCCTAGCTCTCCCCGCAGCAACCTTACTTGTCGTGTAAGTCGTACTCCTCCTTGCTCCCAATGAAGCGCCGCACCTCCCGCGGTGTTATCCTACCATTCCGTGATGATCATGGCCCCGGCTGACAGCTTCTTTTGGACGATGCAGATCACGATATTCTCCGTATGTTAAACCCTCTGATGGATGACGAGGTGCCGGGACCCTACCGAGTCCGCAGGTTCCGGCTACTTGAACCTCCGATTTAGCACACGGGAACCATTTGGGCTTACTCGTGTTGATTGCAGTCACCTACGAAGACATCAAGTCGCTCAAGAACGACTGGTTGACAGACAACGTACGGCACACCTCCTACCCTGCGCTTGCTCCTACCTGGCTAACAATTTCACAGAACATTGCTTTCTGGGAAGAGTGAGTCCCAACCACTTACATTTTGACGATAACCACCTATTCTGAACCCTCCTAACAACTGCCAACTGCAGATGGCTGGAACGCGAAGTCCTCCCCAAGTACCCTCAAGCTCGCATCATCCTGCTTCGGCCCTCAATGACCTTCCTCCTCATGAAGGAGCCCGACATGCGCCAGATCCGCTCCGCCCTCCCCGACTTCTCCAAAGTAACACACATCTTCCTCCCCATCAATGACGCCCGCAACGTCGCCCAGGCCGAGGGCGGCTCCCACTGGTCCCTGCTGCTCGTCAGCGCCATCGACGGCGTCGCCTTCCACTACGACTCCCTCGGCGGCGCAAACTACGCAGAGGGCCGCCTCGCCACCCACAAGATGTCCGAGATCCTCGGCCGCCCACTCCGCTATCTCAACCTCGACGACTCTCCCCAGCAGGAGAACGGCAGCGACTGCGGCGTGTTTGTGTGTATCCTAATGCGCCACCTGCTCATCAAGCGCCTCCTCAGCGCCAACGCTCGCGAAAAGGTCAGCATGAGCATGGCCAATAAGCTGATTGACAGCCACGGCGGACGTAAAGAGATGCTCAAAATTATCGAGAGCTTGCGCAAGGAGGGCGAGCGGAGGAGATCGTAAGCGCTAATCCCTCAAATTACCCCCTCCACTGAATTTGGTCTTTGTCTTTCTTGGTCTCTGCGGCATGTGGATGATGGCAGTACTATCATCCTCCTTACTGTACCTGTACTCTCCAATCTTTGAAGCGTCAAAACCGTAAACTTGTCTTGAGGGTTCCCTGACACCCCTTCTTTCAAAAAGGAGAAGCGCATCACCGTACTCGTCAAAGACGCCGCCACGGATCGAGTAGTCAACCATAGGCAACCCTCCGTACCTTACCCCTACAAAACTCGAACGAAAGAACGACAACGAGACCGTGATTCAGTACAGTCACATCCTTGTCGACGACTTTATTTAAATGTTTCGATATACGATATCCACGAACGCATGCACTAGTGTATTTTATTCAACCACATGAGAAAGGGGGCAGAGGAATGTAAGCATTTGGTAGGGGAAGACGGGAGTGACGAGCGGAAACCGACCTGTCGGAGAGATCCCATCGAGCCGATTTCATCCGCCGAGATACGAAACCACGATTCAGCGACGACCAGAGGTTGTGGGCAAGATGAGGCACTGTGAGATGATGGACGTAGAAGGCCGACGCTGCGGGCCATTCTGGCGGGGCCACGTTGGAGTAGAAAGTTCAAGACGGATGGCCGTAGTAGAGGAGCAAGAGAGGGGTACAAATCAAGACAATGCAAAGGCGAGGCGTTTTTGGCGTCCCAAGGTCGGACGATTAGCCAGGAGAGATACATTTGATCTTATTCCCATTCATCCTCATCCGCGGCATTCTTTGTATGGTATGTTGGATTGCTTTGATGCATTGTGCATGCATTGCCACGAACTCTCGACGAGCATCACCTCATCATGCCTTCGTCAAAATTACGCGTTTCGCTTGGGACCTGAAACTCATGAAAACGGAATTAGCTGTATCACGCTAGTTGAGAATCCTTCTCCAAACCATCTCTGAGCTGGACCATCAATCTATCGCTCTGCGCTCACCAACCAAAGCCCAATAGACCATTCACAAGATGGCCAAAAAGTCGTCATCCCGACGTGCAATTGCAAGATCCCTGGCCGCATTCTTCCCCATTCCTATCCACTCCCGTTACCAAAAGGGGCCATCATCCTTGCGAGCCTTCTTGATGCTCGCTTCACGCTTGTCTTGCGCAACCCGGGCTGCCAGCTTGTTGAATCCTGCCTTTGTGATTCCGTGCAGGGCTACACCTCTGCTCATGACCGATGGAGCGACGGACGAAGGAGCATGGTTCATCTCCTGAAGGCGCTGACGAAATGCCAAAGGCGTAGTCGGTACATTGGTGTTCGGGATCGACGGAGCGTCTAGAAGAGACGGGACTCCCAGTCCAGTGTTACCGCCGACGCGGTTGTACTCGGTGCCGGCAATTGGCAATACGGCAGCGACGGGAACTGATCGATCTGTGCCCCTCATACCAATGGACTCCGCGAAAAGCTTGGCCGAGAGGTTGGAGCGGCGAGCGGCCGATCCGTCATTCAGAGACTGCTCTGCGTCTCCATCAACGCCGCCGTCGTCAACGATGATTTGCTGTTGCTGTTGGCGCCTTGGTTAGCGCCATGGTCTTGCTCATGTTGCTTCTTGTTCTTGGTCCGAAGATAGGCATTCACCTTTCGTTGATCAATCGCGCCAGTGCTCTGGTATATCAAATCCGCAGTCTGCTGGGTATAAGGGTCAGTGCTGTCGATATTATAGTGCAGCCATTCCTTCTGCGACTGCTCTGTGGTGTAGGCCCAGCCAGCAGAATACCACATTTGAAAGGCACCTGATTTGGAATCTTTGCGGTGACGAACCTCTTTTCTCTGATCAGGATCATAAGCCATGTACTCAACGGCCTCGTCCCAGTTTGCGCCTTTCTCCCAAGTAATGGGCTTCTGTCTTTCTCGGAATGCATCGAGCTCTGCCTCTTCCTCCAGGTCATTTGAGTGGGCATTCGCAAGCCATGCCTCTTGGTAGCGCTGATCCTCGGCCTCAGCCTCTTCTTTGGTCTGAAAGCCGCGGGCGTTCTTTGCGGAGATGGCATCGGTATTAAATGAGCGGGATGTAGGGAGGTGTCGAATCTGGAGAAGATCATCGAGCGAGGCATCGCACGGGTCCGGGCAGAAGATGACATCGTGCCCCTCGCGTGATCCGCTATAAAGAGGGGATCCAATGATACACTTACGAACAAGCACAGCTGACTCAATGCTGGAGAATGAGATCTGAAAGCTTTTCTCGTCGGTGTACGCAAAGTGCGTGATGACTTCAGCGAAGGTGGACGCCAGCCCAGCTCTTTTGAGAACCATGTGCAGATCCTTGACTGGGAATCCGGTGACGGTGAGGCATCGAGTATTTCCCTCGCGAATCATGGTGAGGATTGAGTCCTTGAGGGGAAATGAGTCCGTGTTGGGCATACTGATGCGGACTTGAACTGAATTACCATCAGCCGTGGTAAATCCGATTTCGCGACCGCGGTCCAGGCTGTATTGGAAAAACGCCTTAGCATCCTCAGGAGAGGTGAACTCAATGTACGCATGGTTGAAACGATTATCACTAGTTCCCATCGGCATCGCGTGGGCCTTGAGAATTCGACCGCCTCGGATGTGCTCAAGGATGCGCTGGACGTGAACCTCATCGGGAAGTCCAGTCATGATGATCGTCCTGGAAGACACATCTGATACGCCATTGTCGGCGGTTAGCTTCTGACCAGCCCCATCGCGTATATACCGAAGGCCGTATTTCAACATACCCGGCACCGCTGAAGGGTGACGACTTCCAACGGTACGCTGGTGCGTCTGCAGCGCGCGCTCCTTCTGAAATGGACTGTCCCAGATGTTATCGCTGCCATCACTCCAGTCGAGCCCAGTCATGGTGTCGGCCGTGCTAGTTGCAGTCTCGGTGTTCTGGTTGTCAAGGTGTTCAATGACGGGAGCAGGATGCTGCTTTTCAGCCAAAGCGTCGGGCGTGACGAGGGCTTCCTTGAAGGTGGAGGGGAACTCGGGCTTCGGGAAAGTGGCCTGGTTGTCTCGATCAACGTTCTGGGGCTTGGAAGGTGTCTGGAGAGCTGGAAAATGGTCCTCAAATGATATCAAAGGCTCGTCATTGATGCCAAGAACCGTCGAGAGACCAGGCTTCGTGGTTGTGCCGTCATCAGGAGAGACTCCAATGACTGCGAAAGCTTCTGTAACCTCTGGGTGATCAGTGATAAAGGAGCGCATGAAGGCCTCGTACATTTTGGCCCGCTCAACAGCGTTGAGAAGGCAGTTCTGCATGGCCTGGAGCTGAGCAACGAGAGGTGCATTGTTTGCGACCGCTCCGGCATACTTCGCCTTGTATTCTGTGAGCTGCTCTTGACTATGGTCGAGATCGTCTTGGAGTCTGCTCAGTACTTCTTGATCCTTGCTGCTTCGCTCATTCTGTTCGACAGAGTAAGTCTGCGCTCTGCATCGGAGAAGATTGGCCTCCTTGATATCTTTCCTGAGCTTGGCGATTGTGTCCTGGTCCAAGTTTGCTTGATGCTTTAGCGATTCGTTGACGTATTCGAGGCTCTCATTTTCGCTTTTGAGGGCTTCGTGATCGGCCTCGAGCCGGCTGAGGCGAGACTTCATGGCGAAAAGGCCAAGTCCCGCGTCCAAGCTTTGGCGAGCATCTGAGTAGGACGAGAATGACTGCTTTGACGACAAATTGTCTCGGTTCGTGCTGCTAGGGGTAAACTCGGCTGAGGATGGGTTCAGCGGCTTGCGACCAGAAACGAACGACTCGATCGGGGAAGGTTTGTTCTCACGAGGCGGAATCGCGGTCTCTTGGGAATCGCCCTGCTTAATGACAGCGACACTCGTAATCGTCTGGGCGTGATTGGTGTCAGAGACAGTAGCTTCCAGACCCTTGGGGTCATCGAAGTCGTCGCCAAAATCAATGAGCTTCTCCGAGTTTGACTGGGGAAGGATCGGACGAGCAGGGGCGGGTGGGCTTCCGGCGTCGCTTTTGTCATCATTAAAGCCATCGTCAGTCGACGCGTAGATGCTCTCATCACCGTCATTGTTGTTCTCCTGCTTGATGACACGGCCGGGGAAACGGGGGTCGTATTTGTCAACCATTTTGGCCGCCGTTGCGTTGTGCTGCTGGTGGAAGAGGTCCAGAGGGTCTATCGAGACGTAGGAGCTTTGGCTGATTCTGTGGGAAAACTGTAAATGAATGGTGTTAACGAATGGACTGACGATGCTTCTCTTGAAGAGAGAGACATGCGAGATATGAATGATGAAGATGATGCGGGAGTAAAGATAGGAAGTACTGGCTGAAATCGATTCTTGTAGCGATTGAAATGGAAATGACAATTGAGAGTACCGCTTACTCTGCCAACCTTTGACGGTTGGGTCCTCGCAAGTGGTGATGTAGAAGGGGAAAGACGAAGGGCGAAATCAGAATGTGAAGGGAGGAACTCTTGGAGCCCCCGTGTTTTTCATTCCGGGAAAGGGAAGAGCGGCTGTTGACGCGGGCGGAAAGCGCCATTCGTAAGATGCTGTAACTAAGGCAGGTGTGCAGGAGGGTCGGGAAGTAGGGGCAGGTTCTTGGGGCGGTGAGCAAGCAGTGCTGAAACATATCATGACTTACCTAGCTGAGTCTGAAGGCTATCTTGACTCAAAGAGACCAAGAGTTGCAGTGGGCCGAGAAATCACCGCGAGGGGATTCCTTGCATTCAGCGTTGCTGCTACCTGTTGATGAGGTAGACGATATTGGTGAATGATCTAAATGATCTTGTTTCTTTGTCGATAACTGGCTTACAGAAGGCTTGTTCTATAAGGGCCAAGGCGCGCCGATGCTGACGTCAAGAACGCCGAAAAGCAAGGCGAAATCTCCGTCTCTATGTCTATGCCGCTGTGTTGTTGTGCGGTTGCTCTATAGAATCGAGGCCAAGACTCGGAAGCAGACTTGTCCAGGATAAGAAAAGATTGTTGCTTCAGGTGGAAGACCGTAGACGACCTGAGATATGTTAATGATGCTCAATGCTGATCTCAAAGGTGAGTGAGGCCGTTGCCTGGATGGCATACCTGAGTACTCCGAAAGGGAGAGGCGAGGATATTAAGGTAAGTGAAAATGCTGCCTCTGCGTGCTGATGTGGATGTAGGAGGAAGAAGTCTCTGAGAAGAGACGGGAGGAAGAGATTCCCTCTCTTATAGACTCCACCCAGAGGTAGACTCAGCAGAGAAGGGACCGCCGCGGAGCTAGTCGCGGAGCGAAGCGCAAAGTCGAGAAGGACGAGGCGGCGAGGAGTTTGGCGGTAGGTAAAATGCGAAGCTGGAAAAGGGAGTAAAGGAAGAAGCACCCTTCTCATCCAGATCCTCTGCAGATGCCAGAGGGAAGAGGGAAGTTGCTGAGGAGGAGGAAGAGAGGGTGGTAAGGGAGAAGAGGTAGGTGAAGGTGAGAAGAAAAAGAAAGAGAAGAAGAGGACTGGTGAGCTGAGAAAAGAATCTGACTTTTACAACCCTAGGGCAGCCGGAGACGGGAACTGAGGCTATGCGGGGACTGTGGTAGACGGAGGAGCTCAAAAGATCAACTTCACGGGAGACTGAAGACGGCACAGATGGACCAGAGAAGTATAAGACGAAGCAGGTCAGACGGGAACTTCACATGAGGGAAGTTAGAAAGGCATTGGTTGAGACCACTGAGACTTGGTAGACACATTAGAGCAGACAGTCAGAGACTGAAAGGGGTTCTTGGGAAGGGAGGGGCTGTTCTCATTATGAAGAATGATGAGTTTGAGTGCAGTCAACCCCAAAAGGGGTCCCAAAGAGTTGCGAGACCACTAGGTCCTGTTATTGAAATGTCACAGATGAGCCCAGGCAGTCCAGTCTTCATGGGAAGATAAGTCACCGTGAAGACAAGTAGGATGTGAATAAGTATGAAGAGGCACAATTGCTATCAAGGGACCCTGGTCCCAATTCATTGTAACTTCAAATATCTTTTGAAGACGATCCAGTGAAGGAGGTTAAGTGAACGGAATCAAGTGAAGTGGACCGAGTGCGTGTAGTCTGAAGTAAACTGGTTACACAGGCCTCGAGAACTCATAACAGCATTACTAGAATTGATGAGGTATATTAAGTTAAGGGTCACAGGAGTTGCAGTAAACAATCACCAAGACTTCAGTGGGAGACAAACATGACCACATGGATCGGAAAGCATCGTCTGAAATCTGGTATCTTCAAATCTTGGAAAGGAAACTGATACTACGCAAGGAAAGGGGGTATACATGCTAGCCCAACGCCGTGCTTCGTTAACTCAATGGCCAAGGGAAACCCTTCCACCTCCCCTCCTGATACTCGTTGAATACTTGTCTTATACTTCAACGACAAAATCTCGAACCATGTTAAGGAATCTCTCCCGATACTCCGTAGGGTTCGCAGTAATGCTCATGGGGCCGTGGCCGGCAAACACGTTGTACGACTTGACGAGCCCAGTCATGGCCTTCGCGCGAAACTTGTGCTTGGCCCAGAAGAAGTCGAGAACGATCATGCGGTAGGTCCAGTTGCCGTCGGCGTCCGTCAGACCGGTGCGCCAGGGAGGTGCGTCGGATTGGATCGTGGGTACGTCGCGAACTTCGTCGAGCACATTGGGGCCGGGGAAGCGCACCATGAAGAGGGAGTAGTCGACGGCGTTGTTCTCGGCCAGGAGTTGGGTGTCGGCTTCGAGAATGTCCAGCAGCTCCTTCTTCTGGGCGGGTGTGACGCGAACCTTGTCCTCGAACTCGTCAATCAAGCGTTCCTTGACGCTCTGTGGTGCAAGATTGCCGTTGGCGATATCACGTTCGGGGAAGAAGTAGTCGTTGGGCTTGAGGTCGTATGTCTCCCACTGGTTCCTGCGATGATCGGTCTCCTCCTCCTTCTTACCGAACATCAGGTTCTCCATGATGATGTGGTGCGTCGGCGCCATGCCGAGAATGCCACCAATCGTCGCTTTCGCGGTATAGGCCATGTCGGTGATGCGAACCAATAGGCTGTGCGGGTGCTTCTTCATGTGTGCAACGTAGGCGTCAAACAAGTCGTGCGTGAAGAACTCGTGCTCGAACCGGCGGGGCAGCGACTTGACAAGGAACTTCCCATCGGCCGTCGTGAAGAAGGTCGAGCCGCTGTACCCCAGATCGCCGACAGGCACGAGATCGGATTCGCGGCCCTTGCCCTTGGCTGCCTTCTTTGCTAGGTGGAAGGAGTTTGTGTACTCGTCTTCATCAAATTGCCAGACATTGTGTCGGAGTTCGAGGAAGTCTGCGGCGCGGTATCGAGCAAGAGGGAGGTGGAAGACGGATAGGAAGGAGGTGAAGATGCGAAAGATGCGCTTTTTGAGGCTTGGTTTGTCGGGGTTGGTTGAGTCGCCTGAGATGGCTGCGAGGATCGAGGACGAGATGGAGGTGCTCCGGATCTGCATGGTGTCGGTTGGAGGCCAAAGGGCCCAGGCAGGTCTTTGATATCCCGCTCGTGGTAGTGAACAGTGTCTGTAGGGGAAATGTCTTGAGAAGGAAGAACGTAGGCACCGTTGGAAAAAGAAGTTGAAAGACGTAGCTTGAGCTCCGTACCTTGCCTTAGGTGCGAAGGGATGGGAGCTTGACGGGAGCTTGTCTTAGACCGACAATGGTGGAGAGCTACTGACGTCACTTTACCGGGGAAGGCGCATGTGCCCGCCAAAAGCCACAACCAAGCGGAGCAAACGTTCCTGCTCAGCGATGCGGCAACCATTTAATCCATGGATGAATATACGCGCAGGATTATACATGAATCTCCTGGTCCAAAAATCTCCATGGTTGGAGAGTCAAAGGGAGACTAAGAGGGCTGCCTTTGTTGCCCTGGCTTTGAAACCCTTCTTCTTACCCACCCTGTTGCGATCAAATGATAGGCATCTTACGCTATTAAGGTGTATTCTGAAAGGAAAATATAAGAAGTAAAGAGTAATAATAGAAGTAATAACAATAACAGCAGGGGGAGAAATAATTGCAGTTAGCAGAATTGGTGGAAATGAAAACAAGGTTCTGAGTTGTAGATTATCGCGTGACATATCGCTGAGACAGCTCTTGAATCAACACACTCTGATGAAGATGAAGACATGAGTCTTCTTTCATTATAGCTGGAGAATGATGCTGGTTCCCGGTGTTGTCACATCTGGAAGTTGTATTTCCCCCAAGCTCGGATCTTGACTAGAAGTCTACACTACGAC
The DNA here is from genome assembly GCA_030869315.1 of Colletotrichum cuscutae. Classification (NCBI taxonomy): domain Eukaryota; kingdom Fungi; phylum Ascomycota; class Sordariomycetes; order Glomerellales; family Glomerellaceae; genus Colletotrichum; species Colletotrichum cuscutae. The sequence goes on from MPDP01000235.1 coordinate 527,131, forward strand.
GCATATTGAATCAAACTTACGGACTGTGGCGAATGTTGTAAACTTCTAGAGTCTCGACCCTATCCTCAAATAAAATATAAGTCTAGCTAAAGCTAAGAAGGTTGCAAAAATCTCGTTGTGAGAGGGGACTTACATGCTGTCAGTCCATATTACATGGGTCTGGAGAGCTTCACGATACGCCATTCGCTCACCCGTCTACCCACTCATCATTGGCCAATGATGTCCAAAGTCCCGCGACCCCGCAGCCTCTGGTGTATGATAAACTCTCTGACGGCTGCCTGGCTTTATTTTCCATTCGCTGACTTCAATGTGAGACAGTATCTGACAACTTGGAGAACCAACCATGAGCAGAGAATGCAACAAACATGTCCACACACTTAGACGGCAGGGACGGTAGCCGCCTGAGGGATTGCATTTCCTGTTCAGATAGCAGGAACCCCATCATCCACAATCCCCTTCTTTGCAATGATTGCCAGCCATGGAATGACTTTTTCCATGTTGTCTATTGCTGCTACGCATCACAAGACGTGGACGTCTCAGCTTTCGATCCCGACTTTGATGAATCGGAATCTGCCTCCTACGGCTTCCAGTCTCTGACCTTTCGATCGTTGAGCAGCACCGCCAATAGCCCAAACTGTATGATATGCAGCTTCATCAGCTCGGAGATAAGCACCGTAGATGGCGCCGACGATGACACTGATTTCGCAGTCTGCGGGCTCTTCCCGAGTCGTAGGACGGACCCAAGCTCTCGTACCCTCATATCTAACAGGGCACATGAGACTTCGTCCTTTGCCGAGAGCTGCGCCTTGGCTATCTGCGTTTCGGGGCTTACACCGCTGGCGGACAGTAAATCAAACCATATTTATCGACCTGTGGTCCTGGGGATTAGACTTAAGTATGGGTCTAAAGACGGAACCCGACTTGAGTTGGCAGAACCCTGGGATCGGCGATACATCAACGTCAGCCTCCTTCGCAGCTGGCTGGCGAGCTGTCAGGACTACCACGGACCCAAATGCAACGCGCCCTTGACAGAATCAAGGCTCCCTGCCGGGTTCCGCGTAATAGACACCAAATGTAGGCGGATTGTCCAGCCACAGACCCAGGTTGCCTTTGTAGCATTGAGTTATACGTGGCGGCTTGCAACTGCTTCAGCGGATCGGGACCTTCATTTGACGACGTCAAACGCAGAAAAGTTGAACCGGACTGATTCCCTTGTGGCGGATTTGCTGCCAGAAGTAGTTGGGGACGCTATCCACTTGTGCCGGAACTTGAGCCAGCGATACCTCTGGGTTGATCGCTTGTGCATCCTGCAGGACGATGAAGATCTCAAGATGGCACATATCAACGCTATGAACGACGTTTACCAACTCGCAGAATTCACCATTGTTGCAGCTGCGAATGGTGTTGGTGTTGGGCTACCCGGTCTCACTACGCGGGCCAACATTTCCACTCACAAGAACCATTGCTGGCAATTCATTAAGCACGTGCCTAAAGCAGTCGAGGGTACGACATCGTGCGGGAACTCTGCCATGGAACATGCCGTTGTCGGGATAGCCCCTCTCAGCGAGAACCAGGTCATCAGCTCCAGCGAGTGGAACTCGAGAGCATGGACGTTTCAGGAGAAGCTGCTCTCCCGGCGGCACATCTTCTTCAGCTCCGGGCACGTCTACTTCAGCTGCTTCCACGAGGGCTCTGAGCTTCATAGATATCCAGACATCAGGCACTACCGACCACAGGAGGAAACAGAGACTGCCGGCGTCACAAGGACAAGTCAAGACCGGGGTGGAAGAGGTTTCGAAAAGGGCCTCCGATCCGATGAGTACAGCGATGACGGGGTCCTCGGATTTTACCCGCTTCTAGTGGACCAGTATACTAAACGAACACTCGGCCGTCGGGAAGACGTGCTGAGCGCCTTTGCTGGCGTCGGGAATGTTGTCGCTGCTCGGGCCAGAACGCAGATGCTGCTGGGGCTTCCGGAGAGATACCTGGCACATAGCCTCCTGTGGTCGTTTTGCTCTCCTCTGGGAGTTACATATCGCACGACTGAAGGGCTGAGACTTCCATCTTGGACATGGGCTACCCGAAAAGGCTCCGTCGTTTATCAACGGTCTCTCGGGGGCCGAATTGACGGCGACTGGTTGGACCCGATGTATCAGATTCACTTTGGACATCTCGTCTCCTTTTTCTACTGTGACCCGATCTCTACTGGCTCCTCTAGGCTCAGAAACATTTGTGAAGGTAAGGTTTGGTTTCCAGAAGATCGAATTGATGGTTCTATGCGGCAGGAAGACTTCCAGCGAGATCTTGAAGCCTTCTTTCAACCCAGGGGAGAACTTTGCCAGGTGACTGAGTACAAGGATCCTCGACAAGAGGCACTGTGGATCTCCGTGGTTGACATGTGGAAACGGTCTCCGCAGAACCCTATGACAGCTCGCCACCACATCGAGCTTGATGATAAGACCAAAGCCAGGGCTGAAGAACACCCTCGCTGTCTCGTTTTCAACACCACAGTTGCCAGAGTCCGGATAGGGTCATACCTTCGCGGCGATGATGACGGAATTCAACTTACGATCTACAACAATGATGGCACAAAGATAGGAACCACTGCGCCTATGCATAGGCAGTGGGCTTTGAAATGTCTGAGCATGGGGTCGAGCCACTACATGATAGTTGTCGCCGCTGGCCTTAAGTTTCCTGAAGCCTGGGAGCATAATGCTGTGTTTGCGGGAAGCCAAGGATTTGGGTTTTATGTGCTCATTACATCTCGCACGAGCGGGCTCTACTCGCGTCTTGGGATCGGCTTTATTTCCTTGGATGGATGGGCCTCTGTTGAACCCAACTGGGAGCCTGTTATTCTAGTATAGTAGTATAGTAGAGCGAATCACTGTTACCAGGACGACTTCTATGACTTTCTCCGTGAGCGAATAAGAGCAGACGTATTAAGGAATAGAGTAGAGATTTGCACTGCTAGGTCTCGGTATCATGGAAGCATGGAGGTCCAGGTACCAAACGAAGTTAATGTCCTTACTATTGGGAGATAGTAGACTTTTAGTCATCATTGAGTCGATTCAACTAGAGAGGGAAAAATCAGCGGCGGAGTGGTTAGTTGAGCTGATGATCTGGAAAGCTGACGGGGTCGTTGCCAAGACCTGGCCCCTATCGGCCCATGTCAACTCAGGCTGAGGTGCCACTGCTACCGGCCTCGCCTCCAATTATGCGGTAAGGAAACTGAACCAGACGGCTTGCTATTGTATGGTGTATGGCTGCCACAACATGCGAGTCTCCGAGTCACTCGCACGACCTTCAGACAATGTATCGTAGACCTAATGCACTGACATTTCCAGATAATCAGAGTCACAATTACTCATGGCAGAAGAGGAAGGCCCAGGGACGTTGCAGATAGTACTAAGTGAAGTCTCCCATTCTTTCAGATTCTATTCATCTGCGTTGCGCTGGTAATTCTACAATCAAAAAATTTAACCATCCCTTATACTATCTATAGTCTCCCGTCTAGTGAGATCATTTACAACTTGCTTCTCAGGTCCTTTCTCTCATCCTTCTTGAACAGCACCTTGCTGTTGGGGTAGGGGTCAAACACGACGCTGTTGAGCGGGTTGTCCTCGCTGGCGCGCTTGAACATGTCCTCGTACACCTTGCCGTCATAGCGGCCCAAACTGCTGTCCAGGACCCAGTCGTCAAACTTCCAGGCATCGACCAGGCGGACTGCGTGAGGGCGGATCTCCTCCAGGAGGGTCATGACGGCCTTTGTTCTCGCCAGCGTGATCTGGCGGACAGTGACAGCCGCAGAGCTGTAGAACTCGCTGGCCTCCTGCTCGAGGGTGTTCAGAGCATACAGTCTGAAGAGCTTGTGCAGCAGGCCGACGGTGTCCTTGTCGAGCTGCTCGGTGGTAGCCTTATCGTTGAGAGCCTGGTGGAAGTTCTTGACGACCATGTACTGGGCGTGCGCGGTGCTGAGGCGCCAGAAGTCGACGAGAAGGCTGTTCCAGGACTGCTTGTCCTCGTCTCTGTGGCGGAGGGCCTCAAAGGTGAGGAAGGACACGCGCCAGGCAAAGGCAGCGACGAGGTCCTCGTCTGAGCCGAGGACATCGAAGGCAGCGCCGATGTCACGGCGGCGGAGGAACTCGGAGAGAATACGGGTGGTGTCGTTGTTGCCGGCCTTGCCCTTGAGGACGGAGCGAGCGGACTTCAACAGGTAGCGGGATACTTGCTGGGTGAGCATGTAGTTGTCGCCCTCCCAGGTCAGGGTTGGCAGGTAGTCGGCGTACCAGGAACCGATACCGCTGAAGGAGGAGTATCCGTGGCCTCCGCAGGCGCGGCGGCAGATCTCGAGACCCTCACCGGCGACGGTTGAGCCGTAGGCCTTGAGGGCGCAGGAGGTGGCGTGGAGATCGGCGAGGAGGTCGGTGCCGGGGTTCAACTCCTCGGGGCCGGGGTTTCTGGTTCCGTCGCTGAGCTTGCCGACGTCGCCCTTCATGCGCTTCTGGTTCTCGTTGTAAAGGTTAATCATACCGCGACCGGTAAAGTGAAGGGCAAAAGTGGCTGCCAGGAGGGGGAGCAGACGAATCTGCACCATGGTGTAGTTGAGAACTTGGTTTTCACCAGGCTCACCCGCCGGCGCATCTCGGTCCTGGAACTGTCGGCGGACAGCGCAGTAGCGGGTGGCGATGGTGACACCCTTGGCCAGGACGGAGCCTGACTGCAGGACAATGTTGGATCGCACCCATGTGAGGGTTCCGTAGATGAGAGAGGGGTTCGCGGGACGGATGTACTTGCTCGTGTTCGGGTCGATGGACGAGAATCGGGCGAGCATGTGGTTGTGCGGGATCTTGACGTTGTTCAACAGCAAGAAGCCGTTGTCCATGGTGTTGTAGCCGAACTTGGGGCCGATATCGCCGACGTGGACGTTCGGGAGAGGCTCGTGAGTCTTCTTGTCGCGGATCGGCACGACGAAGGGGTGGGGGCCAATCTTCTTGCCGTTGAGGATCAGCTGGGCCATGACGACGGCGTGGGTGGCCGTCTTGCCCAAGGAACCGATCCACCACTTCGAGGCCGTTAAGTGAGGCGAGTGCAGAACGAAGCTCTTATCAGACGGGTCCCACGTTGCCGTGGTCTCGAGGCCACGAACGTTGGAGCCGTGGCCAAGCTCGGTCTGGGCGTAACATCCGAGGATCTCGTAGTTCTCGGCGGGCTTGAGGAAGAGCTCGTGCTGCTCGGGAGTGCCCTGCTCGCGCAGCGTGACGAGGAACATACTGGCGTGGAGGCCATACGGTGTCGGCTCAGCAATCAGGTCGTTGGCAACGATGTAGTCTTGCTGAGACCAGTTGTGCTCCTTGGTCAACTGGAACAGTCTCTTGCCTCTCGCCAGCGCAGCCTCGATACGGGCATTTCGGCCGCGGAAGTAGTTCTGGGTCTTGTCAAAGACAGGCTCCTTCTTTAGGATGTTTAGTATCCTCTCGCTGCGCTCGAGAGCCTCATTTGTGAACATGAACGACGCGAGCTGGTCGACGTTGAGGTTGGACTTTGCGCGCTCCTGAGCGAGGAGCTCAGTGCCCTGCGGGCCAGATGGCTGGAGGGCCTTGACCCAATCGGGGGTATTCGGCATCGTGACTTTTGTGTGTGGGGATGATAAGCTGGGGTAAGTGAAGGACTGGGGAAGTTTGTCTGGAGAAATGGAGGCTGCAGATGGGATTTTGTAGGATATGCTGTTCTTGAGTCGTGAGGTGTGCGCTGTCCAGATCTAATCTAATCGAGGTTTCGAGAGTTCCGACTCGGAGAGCAGCTATGATGCTTTGAAGGGCAGTGCCTCGGTAATTACTACATCTAGTTAGACTCTAGCTCTTGGTTCGCGTCGAAACTCCACAAAAAAGCTCTCTGGAAACCCCTTATTTCACCAGGTAGCCCACCAAAAGCCAAACATGTCTGCTCCCGATCATCGGACATGCTCGGCGCCGACTCCGACTCCCGAGGGAGAGGGCACCCCTAGCCGATTTCCCTCGGTTGGTTTTCTCTAGTGCCGGGTGACCGCTTCTAGACCTCCGGGACACGCGGGGTTTAACTCATCTTACCATCCATCACTATTACGCGTGCCTTATGACACCTACCAGCTCATGGCCAAAGAGCATGGGAAGACAGTTGATGATTGGGGCAATTGTGAGATCGCACATGTTAGTTTTCACTGGCTTTGCGTGACGAACTAAGCTACCTTTTTTCGGGGAAGAGTTTCGTCGACATTGCCAAGCGGGCGCAGTGAGCAACTCCATTCAACTACCAGAGCTCAATGCAACTTTGAGGCACACGTTCTACTTATCCTTCGACGGTCACAAAGTTTATTTCTGATAGTTTATCTTTCACAAGCTAGAAGCTCAGGAGAAGCTCTATCAACCACAGAGGTCCCCCGCCGCCGGTCGCCACCTGGGAAAGATTCATTTCAAGTTCCTCAATCCCCCATTTAACTCCAATTACATCTCTTTCAGAGAGGCATTCCCCTACACGAGAAAAGAGTCTCGACCCGCAGATACTCGACCATCCCAACCGGATTTCATCCATGTCCGGGGCGCTTGGATGATGGATCCAGATGGTCGGATCTTGATCCCTGCCACAACAAATGATGCGTCATCCAGCACCAACACCTGACAGATCCACCAAACGCTTGGCGGGACCCAGCAACAACAAACATGTGAAATCGTCTGCTTGAGTCGTGCCATTGGGGATTTTCTTGGAATAGCTATTTTCCTTGTGTCGACGCGGTTTGATCATCCGGTTGAGCTCAACGAGTGCTATGGCTATGGTGCTTGTTGCATATTGGCAAGGCTATGCGGCTCATGGAAGAATGGTCTATGCAGCGTAAGATGCACACCATCTATCTTGGTTGACAGGAAACCGACCACCCTTTAGTGCCAATGTCGCCACTCCCGATGGTGAGCCATGCAGAAGATTTCCATAATCCCAAAACTCCGAATGGATGGTTATTCGAGAGTCTGAGACCCTGAGAGTAAGTAAACCATGCGGAGCATTCGTGATTGGTCCATAGTATGGGCACCGTGTTTGCGCTTAAGCGGCACGTTCATGTTGGTGCACTGTACAATGAAGTTTGCTTGAGACAATGGGCAAACATTGGCAACCAACATGGAGATGATGGAGTCAAAGGGACGAATCAACAAGACTATCTCAAGCCAAGAACTCACGTATGTATCTCCGGCCCCATCGTATTTCAGCTTCTGCGGTGTGCCTTTGGCGTCGCCCCAGTGCGCGCTATCAACGTGCGACACATCTCCCTCCCAGCCTGGATAAATCCATCTAATTCCGGAGGCGAAATGTGTGTTTGCTACCCCAACAACAAGTCAGTCCCTGTGGCGTCACGATCCTTGCCAAGATCAGTTGTTCGTTAGCTGAAGAAGTAGCTAAGCTGTCAGATTCACCGGCAAGGGCCGCCATTGGGCGATGCGACGAACGGGGGGGTTTCTAAGACCAACTACTATCGCAACAAACACGAAGGTTGCTTCGTCGGTGGCTCCTGTCCAAATTCAATAAGGTCCTTGCATGATGGAACATCGCCGAGACCTCGACACAGGATGTGAGATTGGAGGTGCATTTCCGGATCCTCGTCCCTCGAGTAGGCAGCCTGATGTGACCGGCTTTGTCCTGACCCTTCAGGACTTGAGCCTCAGAAGTCCGGAGGAGATGGTACGGCTAGATCTCCTGGGTCTCATTAAGAGACAGATTGATATGAGTCTCTATTCACATAAAAGGGCCAAGTTTGCCTGCGATACTTGAAGAAGATTTTATGTTGAGCCATCGCAAAAGCAATCACCGCGAACTATCTCCTCAAGCTTCTTTACCTTACAGCCCATCGTATAATGCCTTCCAGACTTGATATGGCCATCACAGAGGCCCCAATGGCTAGACGCAAGAACAATGACCCTCCACGTTCCCACATGGTGGGACGACTTCACCCATCTGGGTTGAGGATCACCATGGAGGTCAACAACTACTTCCTCGACAACTGGCCTTTCCCTGATGAGCGAACCAAGCTCCAGTTTGTTGCTGAAGGTCTGCCAACTTGGCACTTGTGCCAGTACCCGACGGCCCGCGAGGACCGGGTCGGTGCAGCTTGTCGCTTCATGGTCATGCTCTTCCTTATTGATGGTAAGTGGGACCTGTTTGTGCCCATGTCAAGAGTATGGTCTGACTCTTCTGGATCTTTAGACTTGCTAGAGCATCTTTCACTGAAGGAAGGCTCGTCCTACAACGAGCGGTTGATCTCTATCGTGAAGGGTGAGACGGTGCCTGCCCAAGATTCGCCGATTGAGACGATGGTTTTGAATGTCTGGGAAGATATGAGATCCATCGACAAGAAGCTCTCGGATGACATTGAAGAGCCTACTTTCGCCTTTTGGCGGTCTCAAAATGACAAGGATCGTCTGGCGAAGAAGAGTGTGGCAGAATATCTCAAGTATCGAGAGCTCGACGTCGCTTCTGCGTAAGTCTCATGATGTTCAACTTCAAGCTTCGATCATCTGACCTTCTGCAGCGTGCTTCTAGCTACTCAGCGCTTCCAGGATGCAATTTACCTCAGCAAAGAAGAATTGGCCTCAGTTGCTGATCTGGAGCTCAACTACACGCACCACATCTCCGTCATCAACGATGTCATGAGCTGGGATAAGGAGCTTCGAGCTTCCAAAGATATCGCGGCTGAGGGCTCCATCGTCAGCAACATTGTACAAACTCTGGCTGATGAGAGTGGTCTTGACTACGATGGCGCGAAGCGAACCTGCTGGGTCATGATTCGGGAGTGGGAGAGACAGCACGATGCCATCGTCCAGCAGAAGCTCCAGGAGGGCTGCTCTGATGCACTGAAGACCTACATGGAGGGGATCGAACTGCAGATGAGTGGTAATGAGCTGTGGAGTCGAACTACGCACCGCTACAACGCCCCTCATCTTAAGTAGATCCATTCAGAGATTGCTATTTGTTTACTTAGGTAAGGTAGTTTGCACTTCGTAGGTATCAATACACGATGTCTTTGAAATGTGTTATCACTGGCTAGAATCTGTTCGGAAGCGGATGTTCAATACATATAAAGTCTCTCCACGAATCAAAGCCTTCGGAGGACTCTCAAGTCTGAAGTAGTGATTCTTAGTCTCCACAACTGCTAGCTTTTGCAGAAGGCCCAAGACTTTTGGAGAAGATTCAATGAAACCTTGACGTTGGAAAGCCTTATGTGTGTCATTTATTTCTAAATTCTGTAGACGTCGAAGCACCCTAGAGATTGTTCGCCAGCAGCAACAGTTCGCTTCATCATCCGGCTGTAACCTTTCGTGCCAAGCCCATCTTGGCGATGCCAAGATATGTCAGGTTCCGTTAAATTCGACGTCGTTCATGTCGCAGACTCCAACTACGCCAGCCGATAATTCAACAGCTAGATGGGGCTCTTCAAGTATTGTCGATCTTATTCCTTCTGGAATCTTAGTTCCAGACGGTTGGAAGCCGAGATATTTCGGCAATCTGTACCCGAATAAAACTACTGCTCGTGTTCGGGTGTCCGGCATCATACCTGCGCGGAGGCGAAAGTACAAGGTTACCCGCATATGCCTACAAGAATGATGCGACCATCTTGTAAGGGAACGTCTGTCAGATTACGTACTAAGTACCCGTTGTGACTAGTGAGGAACGAACATGCCTTACGCTCTATTGTGCAACGGCTGTTACTTGGCAATGAATATTTCGTACTACTTTCAAGGGCAGGCTCATATTGAAGGCATAAAGTCGAAGAATGTAGAATCTTTGCACACAATCGCACAACGGCCCTTCAAATTTCGTGCTGTTCCTCGTTTCCATCCTATTCACTTGCAGACCTCTTCTCACCACGGGAAAAACTCCCACTTGTCAATTCCGTCCAAACAATGGCCTCAGCTGCATGGACGCGTCTTCAAACTGCCGCCCTTGCATGAACACCTGGAAATTGCCAATCATATTCTGTGCTCTGTTTCCTCTATGAGATGCCACGGCTTCGACGGTAAGTGTCTGGTTCCCGGATGCTGCCGGTACCTGCACGCTGGGCCAAGGCGAAATGCTGATTTGAGGAAATTTCCCAAATGTTTACCCCGGACACCCACCCCCCGTCCTGCAGTCAAGGGCTCAACTTTACACGACACAAGACGTTTCCCCACCGAATAAAGAAGTCATTAGCGGACGGAAAGCTTCAACTTAGTAAACAAGCTTGTTTTGGACGGCGCCTCCTCTTTTGTGATTCGCCTGTGTTCGATGGCGTTAGCGTGGGCAATCTCACTACTTCTGGTTCGCAATTTGCCTACGGAACAGGGGTCTCTCTACGACAGCTGGAGAGCCAGCGGGAGACCAGCTTGAGGGGTCGATGAGCTCCATACCAGGAGCACGCTGCCATTCGCGGAATGATCATGTTTTCTAATCCGTCCATCAATGTTACCTTCTCGTACCTTGATTCTCAGATTTCGAGGGCTTGCCTGAAGCTATGCCTGCATTTCGTGAGCGTAAACCGTAATCCGTGGAGACTCAGCACCATCTCGTGATCATAGTATCCCTGTTGCGTTGACGGAAAAGCATCCGATCGAAAGCTTGAAGATGTTGTATAAAGAGATGGTGATGAAACATGGTTTCTGGGTTCTGGATTGCTCGGCATCCTCTACCCTCGACCTTGATATCTGTTGGCAGACCCTAAAATTCCCCTTGATACCCTTCTAATCATCATCGTTGCACACGGACTTGCAAGATGAAGATCACCTCCGCCTTGGCTACGCTGTTCGCCCTTGCGGCTGCGACTCCGACCCCTACCGTCGATTACACTGCGGAGAAGGCCCACCTCGTGAAGCGAGCCTCCATCTCAGACAAGGCGACTCTCGGTTATGCCACTCTGAACGGCGGGTAGGTTTGATAGCGAGGGATCTTGAAACGCAGCAGAGCTAATAGTGTTGTAGAACTTCAGGAGGATCCGGTGGCACGGTCACTACCGTCTCTACCCTGGCCGAGTTCACTGCCGCTGTCAACGAGAAAGATACCGCCGCAAGGATCGTGGTTGTCAAGGGCACCATCAGCGGCACTGCCAACGTTCGCATCGGCAGCAACAAGTCCGTCATTGGCGCATCTGCTGGTGCAGGTGAGAATCATTCATACCTCATGTTGCCCGCACCCTGTCTTACCTTCTCGTCTTGCAGGATTCAACGGCATTGGACTGCACGTCCGCCGCATGTCCAACGTAATTATCCGCAACATCAAGTCTACCAACGTGCTTGCCTCAACTGGTGATGGCGTGAAGATTGAGGTGAGCAGCCTTCTTAGATGAGCTATAATGCCGAGCATCAAACCTGACGGATCTTTTCTCCTTAGGAAAGCATCAATGTTTGGATCGACCACTGCGAGTTCTCTTCGGCCCTTGTATCTGACAAGGACTACTATGACGGTCTCGTGGATGCTTCCCACGCTGCCGACTACATGACCATTTCCTAGTAGGTCTTCTACTCAGCTGGAGTGAGGGATGCTTGCTGACATTCATCAGCACATACTTCCACGACCACTGGAAGACTTCTTTGGTCGGACACAGCGAGAACAACGGTGCAGAGGACAGCGGCCACCTGCGCATCACCTACGCCAACAACTACTGGGCTAACTTCGGCTCTCGCGGCCCGTCTCTGCGCTTCGGTACTGGCCACGTCTACAACTCCTACTACCAGCGCACATACCCATTCAAATCAATCAAACAAATAAGTCAAACAAACAGTCAAATATAGGAATTTCAGTGAGTCAAACAATCAAATATCGTGAGGCCCTATATTTAATATATTTGATCAAATATAAGATCACCCGGAAAAAGGAAAATCCGGGGCCGGGCTAATCAAAAATTAATGTTCCCGACCACACCCCACAAAAGTTTATAATTAATAAACACCCACGGCGGGATTCGAACCCTCGACTCCTCACTTACGACTGTAAGTTCGGTATTATACTACTTAACTAAATGGATTACTAGTGATTATTATAAAAAAAAAAAAGCCTAAGTAGTACAGAGCGCTGGATTTAGCATCCTACCGGAATCCAAAAAACCTATAGTGCCCCCTTTTCTCAATGTCAACAAAACCAACGAAGTTACGCACTACCACTTCTCACCCTTTACAACTACCACAATTATCGTTAAAATTAATTAAATTATATATCAATCGATTCGCTATATCGTAATTAATTAATTAGTAATAAGTCGTACGATCTTTTAAAGTTTATAAGTCAGTACTATAAGGACTTTCGCAATAGCTTTATTTAATTCCCAATTAGGAAATCAGTTAAATCAATCAATTATTTATCAAATAAGTCAAATAATCAAATATAGCGCGAGAAATCAGTTAAATAATTAAATATGAACCTCATATTTGATTTATTTGTTTGGGTATAAGCGCTGCCTACTACCTCAAGTATGTACCTCGTCAATGTTTAAAGTTTAAATTATTACTCCCAAAAAGATTAATATGACTAACGCCTCGTGTCTAGCGGTAATTCTGGAATCAATACCCGCCAAAACGCCCAGGTCCTGATTCAGAGCAACGTCTTCAAGAACGTCACTGTTCCCATCACCTCTCAGGACTCCGACATCGTTGGATACGCTGTTGCCATTGACAACGATCTTGGTGGTGCTTCCAACCTGGCCCCCGTCGGTACCATGAACGCCAACTCTCCCCCTTACTCCTACAGCCTGCTCGGTTCCGCCAATGTCGTTGCTACCGTCCCTGGACAGGCTGGCCAGAAGCTTACCTTCTAAAGAGTTAAAGTAGCGGCTCAGAACGGCAATCAAGGCATGAGGAGGCTTTGAAGTCATGGAAGCCCGAAATTTGTACATAAATCGTCCCGAATTTGGGTTCAAGTCCGGATCGAGGTGCGAGAGGGCTTGGAAGCACATAGCATTAACTTCATTGTATATATCATGAAATCAGAGTCTTCATTTTTTGAGAGACGCTTGTTCAGCTGTGACTAAACATCCGACTGATAAGCGCTGTCGGCCCAAAGCAATAATACAAAGCAGAGCACTATGCGGCTTGAGGGATTTTGAACTGATGGAGCATTGATTTGAACCAATTCAGAACATATAGCATTGTGTAAAGATGCCGCCGGTAATGAAAATCCGCTACAAGGTATGTACAGGAGTTGTGAAGGGTATCTTCGTTCCTAGTCTTGTGTATGTCGCTCTCAGCTATTTATGTGTCCAATCATGCGAGTGGCCATGATGTCCTGAGCCCTAGCATCCTGGTTGAGTCCAAATGCTCAACCTGTAGACATAAGAGGATCATCATGCAATTGCCACCCAATTCCACACGTCATGTACCATATCCCGCGCAGCTCTTCCGGCTGACTACCGGGGAAAATTCAAGTTCATAACCATATCTCGCACTCTTGACTCGTGATGCTTCGTGTTTGTCGCATTGCTTTTCGAGCGCGCGAATCGATCTTGCGCGTCATTGTTCTTGCTAGCGACGCGGCGATGTTAACCGTCGAGGCGACGGCGCCGTGAGGATAGTTTGCAGACTTTCGGGTCTGTGAATTGGGCACCTTCATACTATCTTCAGCTCCTCTTGTTGCGCAGGATCTACAGGAGGTATTTGAAGAGGCTGTTGAGGCGGCGGGAACATCAAAGGCTGCTCGACAGCCTTGTGTTCAGCGGCCCTTTGTTGTTCCAGCTTTTGCTGGTTCTGTTGTGCCTGAAGTTTCTGAAGGTTCTCATGCTCCTCGACCTTTTGCTTTTGTTCCTCGGGGGAGAGAGAGTTGAAGGCGGCGATGTCCTGGTCCCACTTGATGACGCACTCAATGTTCCAGTTGCATCTCTCTACCTCGCCGAAGATAGGATGCCTGAAGCGTGGGTGACGACTCGGCCAGTTGGAGGCGTGGTAGTGGTGCTTGACAAGAGCGCCCCTGGAGTTATGGTTCCCAGAATCCGAGTGTCCCTGGCCGGCGGCAAAGGACTCGACATCGCGAACGAGGATGTTGCTGACAACTTTTGACTCGTCAATGTCGTGGAATGTGTCCCAAGTAACTGGCCCGGATCGAGAACGCGCACTCATAACTTCCAGGACGGCTTTGGTGAAGGCCGAGGGACCGGTACCGCTGATGACCTCGTCAAAGTCAAGCTTGATTGCTGAGATGGGCACACGTTGGTTCTTGGAGACCTCAGTAAGCCATGCAATAATATTCTCAACAAGCTTCAGCATGACGGGGTGACCAGGTCGCGACATGAATGTCCATTGACAGAAGGACATGGACTTCTTGCCGAGAATGGGATGGTCCTTGAAGTTCGGTTGGTCAATCTCGACGCCAATGACGAGATCGAGGTCGGCCTCTTTGTATCTTTCCGGGATCCATCGGCTGACAGGTCGGAGATCCTCGACATCAATATCGGCGTACACTCCTCCCTCGGCGTACATGATCATGTAGCGGAGCAAATCCGCCTTGATGATGGTGGCATTAACGTTGCGATACATGTCGACGATATCCGGGCGATCGAATCCGTCAGGGCCGTAGTGCTCTTCGACATACTCCATGTCGTTGTTGTCGGTTAGGACTTCATACCGGTACCCAGGGTTCTTGTCCGTCCAAGTCCGTGCAGTGAGAATCTGTTCGGCTTCGAATGAGAAGGGCGCAACCTTCCAACTCTGCCATATCTTCTTAGGGAATCCACGGGTGCTTGCTGTTGCGTGGCGACCACCGCGCTTGGAGAGGTGGACAGGTTTGGGCATCGAACCGAACAAGTCGATGTTGAGAACGAGTAGAATTATGCATACACAAGCAATGTACAAAGGAAGACATCTTCTGAGTTGTGTCGGGACTCTGTTTCTGAACAAGTTTGCCTTGGTCGAGCCCGTAGGGCTCAATGGACTCAATGGACTCATGATGGGTGAAGACATGTTGTCCGAAGTCGTCCAGAGAGAAGTGGAGGTGTTCGACCGAAGAAGCTTTTGAACCAAGCTTTGACAAAGATGCGACGAGCATAAGAACAAGCAAGACGAGTGGGATGCATGTCGAAATTTGAGGAGCTTTCTCCATGCAGGCACACAACCCCAGAGTACCCTCATCGCCGAGGCGGGGATTTCCCTACAGTTGTTCCTGCCAATTCCCCCACTCTCCTCGCCTATCAGTTGCGCATCATTGTCACGAGCCGGGTGCCAGGGTAAAGAAGGGAAAACGCCGAGGTCACCAAAAGTAAAGTCGCATCGTGTTCATCCCGTCTGTGCCTTACTGACGCCACTGCCTTGCCTCTGTTATCTAATTAAGTTTGGGACCTTCCGTGTGTGTGAGTGGCTGCTCTCACTGTCCTTCGATACGAGCAAGGCTGGAACATGAGCTCAACGGTTCCTATCCTCATTCGTGCGGCCGGATAGCAGCGAGCAAGCCACCATCTTACACTACCAAAGAGTCAGACAGCTGGAGGATCGAAGCCATTCAGGCCAGCGGGGATGTGATGAGGACCACTCATTGCAGCTGGTCGCATTTTGCGCCATAATAGCGCCGGGACGTTGAGCTTGTTCGAGCGTCCATTGGGCCGATCCTGGCCACCGGCACCAACGGCTCTGATAGTCAAGGGAGGCAAAGGCGGTGGAACCTTCCAAATCAGGTGGGCTTGCAGGTGGATAATGCAAATTTCACGAGGGGATTCTTGCCCTCTCGATTGCTCAACCGGCCGAGTGCTCGAGTCGGAGGAGCGGTTTGTGTATCGGATGATAATCCCAAGCTAGGCCGACTGAATGCTACGCCGCTTGTGATAGCTGCCAGGGACGCCCGGTTTGATTGCAACCAACGAAGGAGGAGATGCGTCACGATGAGGGAGATGAGTGATATCGCTCCTACGCCGCTGAACTTTGATCATTTCGTTGTTGGACTTTGGAGTCTTAGCCTGGCTCTCCGCATTCTACCCCGGTCTATCCCCCGCATATCGAACCAGGAACCCCCGGAAGGATTGTGGACCTCTGATCCTGGACTTACAGCGCCACCCCGCATGCTGTCTTGGCTCGACCGAGGAATCTTTGTCAGGTTCAGCTGGTTATTCCTCTTTTCCTGGCTTGTGAAACTCTGGATGAACGACTTGTTGACACGAACTAAGTCTATGGGCCTTTGAATTTGCGCGGAGAAGGCAACGCAAGGTTCAGTCGATCAACGCCAAGCCGGACTACACCCGCCCCAGGACTCAAGAGCAACCTCCTGGCTGACGACTGCCGACGAGCCCGTGCAGGATTCGTTGATACTGAAAAGAACCCGTGCCTCTTTTCCCAAATCATCAAAATTTCCGGAGAGGCAAGGGTCGAGAACACCTCTTCCTGCAGCATCACCCAAGCGAGGACACCCGGCGGCCGTCCTCGACCGTAAGCACGCATCAAGTGTCAGCTTGAGGCTGAAAACACTTCTTCTTACACGATTCATTGTCTTCAGCAAAGTCTTCAACAGCCTGAAGATGCCTCCACGAAACGAAGGCATTCTCGACAGCCACGAGTGGGATGAAGTTAAGCCTACCTGGTGCGACAAGTCCAAATGGCTCGCAGATGAAAGCGACTGGAAGCCTGCTTCCCTCGTACGAATTAGGCGGCCATCTCGACTGAATATCTCCAGTCTGAGCACCTTCTTCTGGCCCATCAAAGACACCAAAAATCCAGAGAAGCTGCGGCCCACAGCATACCTTGACGGCTTGCGAGGTTTCGCTGCCTTCTTGGTGTACTGGCACCACAATCAACTATGGGCTCATGAACCTCACGTCCAAAACAGAATCTTTGAAAACGCCTTTGGATACGAAAACAAATATCACTTTATTGCCTTTCCTGGCATCCGCCACTTGTTTACTGGAGGCCACTTCTCAGTATCAGTCTTCTTCGTCATATCCGGCTATGTCCTCTCCGCTAAACCTCTGAGCTTGATCCAGTCCGGAGACCACGGAAAATTCGCAGAAAATGTCGGCTCAGCCTTATTCAGGCGATGGCTAAGACTTTACATCCCATTGGCGGCGACAACTTTCTTCTACATGACATTCCTCCACATGTTCAATATCTGGATCGACAATATTGAGCGTGCGCCAACTTGGAGAGATGACGTCTGGCTCTACTATTGCGAGCTGAAGAACTTTAGCTTCGTCTTCACCACTGGAGGCGGTCCTTTCTTCAGTTGGAATCCACACCTTTGGTCCATCCCTGTTGAAATGAAGGGCTCAGTCATCGTCTACACGTCTCTGGTCGCATTTTCCAGGTGTACCAGAAACGCTCGACTCTGGTGTGAGGCTGGTCTGGCTTTTTACTTCATGTACATCGCCGACGGATGGTACGGAGCCATGTTTGTCATGGGCATGATGCTCTGCGACCTCGACCTCCTGGCGAAGAAGAACGATCTCCCCAACTTCTTTAAGCGACTGGAACCCGCCAAAATTTTCATTTACTACCACCTCTTCGCCGTTTCGATGTATCTCGGTGGTATCCCATCTTACACCGGAGACGTCATGAAGATGCGAGAGAACCGCGGGTGGTACTATTTGTCGTTTCTCAAGCCTCAAGCTGTCTTCGATTACAAGTGGTTTTACCTCTTCTGGGCAGCCACAATGCTGGTATCTGCGGTTCCACGAATCTGGTGGCTGAAGAGATTCTTCGAGACACGCTTCTGTCAGTATCTAGGACGAATCTCCTTTGCCCTCTACTTGGTCCACGGACCCGTTTTGGGGACTCTGGGCGATCGACTCTACACAGCCGTCGGGTACCACAAAGAGACGGAGCGACAACATCTCGCGCACCTAGTCGACAGGTTCCCGTTACCCAAGGTTGGGCCCCTCGGCTTGGAACCGGCCTTCCTCATTCCTCATGTGATACTTCTTCCGGTCACTCTTTGGATCGCTGAGATTGTCACGAGGTTCATTGATGAGCCTAGTGTGAAAATTGCTCAGTGGCTCTACCGGAAAACACTGCCAACAGCGCCAGCAAAGGCTTGAGATAGGCCGAGGGGGATTTGGCGTTTGGGCACATGTATTTCGGGACTGCCGAGACATTTACGGCATCTAGCACGAAGTAATGATTAGTGTAAACCACTTATATTTGATCAATTGACAACACTGTCCCACCACGCCAGACTAGACGAAGACGCTCAGACAAACGAGGTGCTCAATGTCACGGTGCAATCGGATTGGCTGCTATCCAAAACCATGGGCCTGAGCCTATTCTAGTTGAACTTTAGAGCCCGTCTAGTATGCAGCGACGATAGACTTGCCACGCGGGCCGCCAGGCTGAGCCAGCGGTGCTGGCGGGACTGAGTCCGCCACGCGCTGTCTAGTTAACTCAGCCTGCAGCAGGTAAAGTTGGGGGTTTGCTCTTCCCGCCCGAACCTCAATTTCTCCTGTGTCTACTTTTCCTATCGACTTGCAGCTGTATCACACCCAATGACGCTGCAAGAGCGGATGCTTTCCCCAAAATGGAAGTGGTGTGGCAGCTCGTGAGGGGAATAGGATTGCAACTCAGGCCAGGGGTTCGCGCAGCTCACCGAGGCAACTCACATGCTCACATGCTCGAAATAGCGAGATTATGCTTTACCATTCACCAATCTGCTTGAGGAGCTAATCTTTGATCAAACTTGAGAGTTGATCTGAGGGACACTCCATCACTAAGCTTTGTGCATGCATCCCAGTTTACCTGACCCTTCGCACTAAAAATGCGGGTGGCTGGGGTTGACGAGCAATAGTCGGCCGCGCTTGTCAACTTGTAAGTGAGGGGAAGTTGAAAGCTCCAACTTCCATGGTAGTATTCACTTGCTCGTCTGTCGATCCCCATCACACGGCATACATCTCCCGAACACCTCCCCGTGTTTCTCATCTTAGCTTTACTTCGACAGCCTTGCATTCTAGGTCCCCCACATCCCTTGGAACTCTCATTTGTGATGCAATCGTGATCCATCGTCCTGGAGCTCGGCCAGCACATGTTGCGGGGAAATTTCGCGCAACCCCCAAAGTCCCAGACCTGCTCTTTCACGTAACTTCACTATCGGAATTGAGCACCCCAAGTGCCTACCTACACATTCACCGCAAGATTATCTGTCAATAGGACTAGCTTGATCACTTGACTCTGCATGCTCCGACCCCACGTTCGACGTGCCGCCCGTTCCAGTCGCTTGTCCCTCGACACCTCGGCGCATGCAGACAATCCTCCCACCTCGCGATGATAGCTAGAGACTTCAAGCGCGTCATCCTCATCGTAGGCCCCTTCTTGTTTCTCGTTTATGTCGGTATACGGTGTCTCGACTTCAGAGACTCTGCTTCGGGGTTCAATTCCTGGTTCGATCATATCTTTGCACCGAATTGGAGACAAGGCGATGAACTCAAACCGCACTCGCGGCCGGCGTCTTCGGGCGTAGCGACGGAGGTACAACCTGTAGATGGCGCGCCTGAGCATCCGCTCGCATCAAAACAAACACATCATGAGATATTCTCGACGTCAACTTTCGACAAGAAGTTTTTCGCCATACGATTTGACGATGATGGCGCGATCAATCCTAATATCATCCCGCATCCCACCATTGAGAATAGCTATGTTATTGTTGCGCAAAGGCGGAAAATAAATCACGACGACTCTGAGCATGTGGAAATCACTTGTAATGCCACCTTCACGCTGGAAGGTCTCGTCTGTGTCGATGCGCCCACGGTTCTACCCATCGCAGCCACAAAGAGTGGTGATGACAAGTGCCCACCGAAACTGGCCTACATCGCCATGAACGTTGGGCCTCACGATGCGCGGGTCTTGTACGGACCCAAAGCCCCGTTCATCGTATACGGTTCCAACTCGATATTCGCCTGCTTCGGACAGTTCATGCAAGACTTCCGAACTCTCGGAGACTGGGGCTTCGAGATGTCGTTGGATCAAGGTTTCGCGCTGGGAACGGAGCTCCAGCGTCCTGCGCCTTGGGGCATGATGGAGAAGAATTGGTTTCCGTTCTGGGACGAAGAGGGCGCAGTCTACGTCCACCACGACGTGGCGCCGAAGCGAGTCTTTGCGAAGTTGAACGCGGACGGCTCCGTAGGCCCGAACCTCGGGCCGTTGGCTGCCGGGGATGAGGCTTGCATGAGCAAGTACATGCCGAAGCTCCCGCCGGATCTCGAATCGATACACCAGGCGACGAACTCGCTGAGCATTACGCTTTGCAAGCGCAGCGACCCAACGTGCAAAGCCACTAGTGACAATACCTTTGTCTTTACGGTGTTCCAGCACAAAACTTTCTATCAGTTCCACAGCGAGTACGAACCGTATGTGATGGTGTTCAGACAAAAGGCCCCGTTCGAGGTATTCGCCATGTCAAAGAGACCCATATGGATACACGGGCGGGAAGAGAAACTTGGTGGAGGGTCCGACATGTTTTATGTAACCTCCATGAGCTGGAAGAGACAAGACCAGAGGTATCACGGATTCTTGGACGATGTTTTGTTCCTCTCGTTCGGCATTGAAGACGAAAGAACCGGCGCTATTGATGTCTTGGCTGAGGACTTATTGGCTGAGCTTGGGACTTGCTTGGAACCGTGATAAACTTAAGCTCTCCAACACAGCAAATGATTAATACCACATAATTCATACGGGCCTGGGCTCAAATATGTTTGAAGGAGAGTGTATTGGAAGTCCATGAGGAATGATAGCACATTTGACTTAAGGTCCTCCAACAATCATTTGCCAGTGTGCTCGACGAAGCTTTTCAACGTGAAGAATAGACAATTCTGGGCCCCAGCTGTGTCTCACTTGTATACCCGACTTCAGCCAACGGTCGAGACCCTTCCACGCCTTCGTACTAGTAATGACTCGCTCAACAATGAACCCGGGGAATGCGCACTGGCTGAGGCCGGTAGCCAATCCCCCCAACAATCCACATCTTTGTTCGAAAAACGGCAGAATGAGTAGGTGAACCAAAGAAGAGGAAATACTCGGCCGTCACCTGTGGTTCCCCGACAGTATCTCTCCATGGGAAGAACCTTTTGATGGACTTGAGATTGACCAGAAGACCAGCTACACATCAAACCCCGTGATGGTGCGATTGCGTTGAAGACCCAGAATTACTGATCGGCCGAGATGATGTGAATGACTTGAGACTTCCGCATTCCGGCCCAGCGTAAGCCAGAGTCGACTCTGGACAGGCACGGCAACGAGCGCACTCGTTCCGCAAACGGAAGCGTCCCAATCCAAAACTGGTAATGGTCGTTGCCACTCCCAGCCGTCCCATCATATTCATAAACCATTCCTAATTCATTCGACAACGACAATGCAATGGTAAGTCACGAGAGCGTCACCGTAAGCCAGCCAAGTATCGTTCCTTACCGGAAGCAGCGCCTCGCCCCGGGAATTTGTCAACCATTGGTAGCTACCAGATTTCCTGGCGTTTTTGGGGAAGCCATTTCTCACATGTCTTTGCCTTATGAATGGAATGTGCCCCCCTGCCAGCGCCCATTCTCATCTTCATCCGGACTTCCACCACATTACTGAGTTTCTGCCACGCTTGGCGAGAAGTCCCGACGACGCCGCGACCACTTCATCCTTGCACCCTTACGGATATTTATACTCAGCATATAGCACCGAAGCGCGCGCCTTTCGCGCGGAAGCCCTAGGATGTACAACCCAAACGTCAGAATGATTAGTCCCGATCATTCCCTCACATTTAGCAACTCGGCGTCAAAGAGCTTCGAGCTCACGCAGCACAATGTACCGACGTCCCCCGACGTCCGGATGATTCAGGACATCAGTCAGGCCACTTTGACGCCTAGAGATGGGGAATCAGTCATGTCGTGGACGAAGGGGTGCTATTTTGGGAAGAGCGGGTTCGACGACGTGATGCTCTGCTGGCAAGAGCTGGAAGCCTTGACGTCTTTTTGTATCGGCATTGAGTCTCCCGAGCGCGGCTTCTTCAAGCCTATTCGGTCCCATTGGAAAGTGAAGTACAACGACGGCACGACAATCAAGGACTGGTTCTTTCCTTCAGACGACCCGTCAGATCCGTACACGTTTCCGAGCTCAATGGATGTTGACATTTCGATTACGAGCCATTCGGTGAAGGATCAGCTAGAGCTCAAGATTACGATCAAGGATAAGACACCAAATGCTGAGCTTAAGTCATAAAAAATTGTAAGTAAAGGCACTACCTACCATGAACCAATAGCTAGCGCTTACCATCACCAATCCAGTATGTCGACGAACCACAGCACGTCAATACTTTGTAGACATTCATACGGTTTTGCGGGACACAACAGTTCAGATAGCAGTTAAGATGAGATAGGATATCCGAGATGGAAAGAGATGGAATGATTCAATACCGGCGTTGTTTTCAAAAGCATTTTGGGAGGCGACTTTATTTAGATGCAATACTTCCTCCTTAGAATTCAATTATTCGATCAATGTCTTGAAATATTTTCGTAAATTTCGTACTGTGGAAACATTCGTTATATCTCGCACGTCTTGAATTTTAACCTTTTATTCCCAAACCTCCATGGCGTGTAAGTGCTTTCCACCCGAGTTTCGTTGGGCTAGCAATAACCTGCTGGTGATCTTGACGCACAACAGACTCTTCTGTGAGGATTCACAGGAGATCTAGGCCGGTATTCGATTGTTGTAGTCTACGCAGTCTTGCGAAACTTGAGCCCCTTGAATGACGACTATCACTCCCAAAATGAACGATGACGTCCCGTTTCCCGGTTGTCAACGTATCTGCGAGATTGCTTCAATCGAATATAGAAGAATCAATAAGTTCCATGCAACGGTGTTCTATCGTACTGATACTCACCTCACTCATAAGCCTCACTCCCGTACACGGTTGCCTTCAAACCCAGGCTATTTTGAATCGTGATTGGAATACAGCCAACACCTCTTGAACTGAGCGATCGATGACCAAAGCAGGTAAATTTTCTCTCTCAGACCCGTTGGGTACTGTTAAGTCTTTTGGAAAAGGTGAATGAGTCACAGTGCAGTAGCGATTGCCTACTTGGGCTCTTCTTATTCAATCGCCAACAGCGTTGAATCGCAGACACGACACAAGAGTCGTAATGTACTTCCCCGCAATTCCGTTTTTGCGAAAACGGGATTTGTATCCTCCTACTCTGTTGCTAACAAAGAGATGTTCGCTACGGAAATTGAGGCCGACTTCATTCTCCGTCCCAGGCTCACAGTATTATTGTATATGATCCGGGTCAAGGCATGGTACGTTCTCTCCGTAGGATTTCGATTGAAATGATGCACATAAGGTAAACAGCTACCCGCTCTTTCAAGCTGTCCGCACTCCAATGAAGCCTACCTTCCGGAGCTGTGGATCCGTGAGACAAGGCTTGGCTAAGATTCAACTCTCCACAACTCGTACCCAACCATCTTTTTCGCTTCACGAACTTCTGCATCAGGACTCTGGGAGCCACTCTTGGAGCTATCCACTCCGCAATCTCTTCATCACAAGATGGTCTGGTGGTGTAGTTGGTTATCACGTCAGTCTAACAGTCTGAGATTTTCTCATTGAACTCTCCCCCTGTTTCACTGAAGGTCTCCGGTTCAAGTCCGGGCTAGATCATGATTGGGCGATTGGTTTAGTGGTATAATGACCGCTTAGCATGCGGTAGGTCCTGGGTTCGATTCCCAGATCGTCCATCTTTGGCTAGTTATCATGCATATGTGGTTGAGAATGAGCCTCATGTTGACTTTTTAGTCTCTCAGGATGTTGCGTCACCCAATAGCTGTATGTCAGACACAAGGTTGCATCACCCCTGGCCATCTCAACAATGACAACCCGGTAATTTGGAAAGCGACGTTTTTCCGATCAAGCCAATCGTTGAGAGATCGCCTTCGCCCAATGATAAGTGAGAGAAAGCGGATTTCCGTTTACGGTAGAGTGGCTACTTACACGCGCTAGGGTGTGAAGTGGAAACTCTGTGAGCTGACATCGCGCTAAAGATCAGGGTCTCGGCAGGCTCTGCTAGGCCTGCTGGGGTAGGACAGCCGTAGATAGTACGGATATTGACTCGAATGTGTAAAGAGAAGTGGCATTCGCTGTTCTTACCCAGAAAATGACAATGGCGACAGAGTAGGTCATAAATATGTTTAATACAAATATGTATTCTACTAGTGTTCTAAGAGCTTAGGATCAACCAACTTTATTTCATCGTTACCAAGGATCCGGTCAGTTGGAGCCATTGGAGTCATGATTGTTTGTGCATGTATTGATACAAAATGACAAAAAGAGGCTCATGTTGCCCATCAGACATACAGAGTCATATTAGCAGAGTGCGAAGGATACTTGATTACTCCCACGGGATCCGAGACAGCCCTATGAAGCCCAGCTTGCCCAGGCATCCAAATTACCGCCATTGACTACGTGGAAACGGGCGCGCTAAGAGGACCATCATCCCTGTTTGGCTTCCCTGTGAGGCCCACCCGCCTCCAACTCTACAGCTCAAAGCTCCAACCAGCGTGTTTTACTCTCGCTAGCCAGCAGATGGGATGGAATCTGTCAGCATTTAGGGACCCCTTTAAAGCTCGAATGTTTCGCCCAGATTTCCGGCAACATGTGGTGAACTATATCCCGCATCTTTCTCGCTCAATCACCACGACAGCGTAATTGTCTGTCTTTGCGAAACAAGATGGCGCCCATATCGCAGCTTCTCCCACCAGTTGCCAGCTTGTCCGGTGTCGGCTTGCTTGCGCTGGGGTCAGTGGCACTGCTGTATATCATCAGCCGACTATTTCTCAGCATCCCTTACCCCAAGGGCATCCCGCTCATTGGCGAGCCTGATGGTGCCACACGATTCAGCATCCGCACGTATTTGCGGTTCTATACCGATTGCCAGGGTCTGTTCCGTGAGGCCTACGATAACGTACATCCTGTCTTGGTCTTCGCATCTCCTCCCGTTCGCTAACCTTAGACCTAGTATACCAAGAAGGGAAAGCCGGTTATCATTCCAGGCATCGGTTTCCGCCATGAGGTCATTATGCCCACGAGCTCGATGCGATGGGTTCAGACACAGCCGGAAAGCCAGCTCGATCCCAGCACCGCTTTTGCAGAGGTTGATCAGGTTCATTGGGCTCTTGGCCACGACCGATATGTGGTGGATGCGTGGCAAGGCCACCTGGTCAAGACCGAGATGAATGCGATCCTGGAGAACATTTGCGCCGCCATGAACGAGGAACTCGGTACTGCCTTTGACAAGTGGTTCGGGACCAATCCGGAGTGGAAGGAAATCGACCTATTTGAGTCGTTGAAAATGGTCGTTGCGCAGGCTGCGAGCCGCTTCACCATCGGCCCAGGCCTGGGCCTTTGTAGGTACCCTCCAGATAGATGGCTGCACAGAGACATCAAGCTGACGGAAAGTAGGTCGTAATGAGGACTACCTCAATCTCAATTTCGATATTATCAACCAGCTCATCATGAACGCCGGCGCTTCCGGAGCCAGCCCTCGGGTTCTTCGACCTGTTGTAGGTAGGGCTGTCAACTTTACGATACATGGCAAGATCAACAGACTCAGGAAGATGTTCGAGCCGCTTTGGAAGGAGCGTCTCGAGACTTTGAAGTACGCTCGCGATGACCCAGACCACATTGAGCCTCAAGATCACCTGCAGATGATGGCCCGTTACGCCAAGGACCACCGCCAAGAAGAGTTCAACGATTTGGACATGATGACGCGCCGTCTGATCGCAGCCAACTTCGGATCCATGCATCAGACCAGTATCCAAGCCACCAATATGCTTCTCAACATTTTGGGATCAGACACGGAGTTCAACACCATCACGATCCTCAGGGACGAGGTTGATCGTGTACTGTACGCCGATGGAGACAACAACTGGACAAAAGCCAAAGTGAGCAAGATGCTCAAAGCCGACAGCGTCGCCCGAGAGACCCTGCGCCTGAATTCCTTTGGCGGACGTGCCGTCTTCCGAAAAGTCTTGGTCGACGGCTTCAAGACCCCCGACGGCTATCACCTCCCCAAGGGGACCCTCATCTCCTTCCTCGGACAACCCGCTCAGACGGATGGCGAGGTGCTTGAAGACCCGCTGAAGTATGATCCCTTCCGCTTCTCCCGTATGCGTGAGGATGCAGCCGCAAAGGACGAGAAGGCGCCCCCGGTCACCTTTGTCACCACGAGCCCCGAGTATCTGCCTTTTGGGCACGGGAAGCACGCATGCCCCGGTCGATTCCTGATTGACTTTGAGTTGAAGATGATCATCGCCTACGTTCTGGGTCACTATGACGTGGAGTTCCCTCCTGAATACAATGGCAAGCGTCCGGAGAACTACTGGCTCACAGAGGCATTGTTTCCACCAAACGGCGTGAAGCTTCGAATCAGGAGGAAAACGGAAACCAAGGGACAGTGAAGCAGCCTGTTGCTCGAGACATAGAAGCCGGAGATGCGGGAATAAAATTATTTTGAGTTAAATGATGTGAAGCCGATGGGATAGTTTGGGAAGTCTAAGAAGCACATGGGATTCATGGCCATACACAACAACCGACCGATCCGGGAGACTTCTTAATACTTGCAGCGAGTCTTAATTAGTTAATTCTTCCCGCGCCATTGCATTGGCACATAAGAACTTTGAAGTCGTCTTGTAGCAAGTCAGTGGGACCTGAATAGGATCTGGCCAGATGTGAAGGCCGAGTCTATGCCCTTTAGATCTTGCATCATACTCAGCCATTCTAAGAATCCGGGAGTTCTAAATGAGACCGGGCATAGTCTAGCATAGAGGGACTCTGTACATCCGTAGACCCGGAAACATCGTTTTGCCAATGTCAACATGCAATTCACAAGTCATTACCCCAGGCGGCTTATAGTGTAATCTACTTTATTTAAGTATCTACATGCCACAACGCTATGCTATTGAGCTACTGTCGTGATGGCTTCAACTATCCATGGCCTTACCGTACGTTACGTGACCTCGGTTATATAATTACCGAGGCCCACTTTACTTATACCCTCTATATTAGAGCGAGCTTCGTCCTTATTTCTTATTTTTAATAAATAACCGTTCTCTTATTTACGTTAATACCCTTATTATTACTATACGATAATTATAAACCTAGCTCTAACTTAAACCCCTATATACCTCTATTAAAAAGTTATTTTTTAAGTATTATAGTTTATTATATCTTTTTTTATAATATTATTTACCCTTATTATACTTATTAACCTTAATCTTAAACGAACTAATATTTTTTAAAAAAGACTACCGATACTCCTAAGTAAAAGCTTAATTATTAATAAAACTAATTAAAATAGTACCTCGCTCTCTAAATTAAGGCCTGATTAAAGGACGTTTAGGACTTATTAAACTTAAATAACCGCAATTTTTTATTAAATCCGTTACTCTTTACTAAGTTTATTTCTTTAATTAAGGAGTACGTTAAGATATAAAATACTATTTAAAATTAAACGTATAAAGCGGCCTTAAGTAAATATTAACAAAGACTCGATAAGTTTATTTAATAATAAGATAAATAAGAGCTAAAAAGCGAGATTATAAATAAACTCTTAATTCAAATTAAGTAACTAGTTACTTTAATAAAGCTAAAAACCGTAATAGCGAATTAGGTACGTCTAATTAAAAAATACGCCTTTTTTATTTAATAAACCGTATTTAAAACGATCTCTTATTTAAGAAAAAAGAGATCGTACGAATTAATAAATTATTACATCTCTCTTATAATTACTTAAGAGATCTTAAAAAATATAAAAAAAGAGCTTATTAATTCCTTAGACTACTCTTTTTATATTATAATCCGGGTTTTTAAATAAAAGTACATACTAAATAACTCTAGCTCGCTTATAATTATAAAAAAAGAATTTAACGTAGTTATAAATAGGGCGAACTTTAGTATTAACTTATTAACTTAGATTAAAGATTTTTTCTTAGCTTATTATTAAGTAATATAGCTTAAGCTATTTAAAGTCTAAGGGACCCTCGTTTTAAAAACCTTTCTCTATATAACTATATATCGCTTTATTCTAAACTAATCTAACTAAGAGCTCGCTAATATTATTAAACTAGAATAAAAAGGGGAAGCAATCCCTAATATAGGGTATTATACTAAGATTTTAATAACCTTTTATATAAAAAAAGCGGTATATAATAAGAGTAATAAATAAATTTTAGTAGTATTGATAATATTAATAAGTTGCTTAGATTCCCTTAAGTAAAATAAAACGACTCCTAACTCGTTTATTAACTATTTTTATAAGGGGTCTTATTACTAAAAGTTAATAAACTATATAAAAATAAAGCTTGCTCTAACTAATAAGATAAAGTTAGAATATATTTAGCTAAGTAGTAACGAGGCTTAGAAAAATAATTTCTTATTTAAATTAAGAAAAGTATATTAATTTCCGTACTAACCTTACTTAAAGGGCTAGATTTATATAAAACCCCTTATTAAATAAAATAATAATAACTAAGGTAGTTCTAAAAAACGACTAAAATTACTAAGCTAAGTAATAAAAAGAACTTTAAAATAACCTACCCTTTAAATATTATAGCTATAATTATTAACGTCGGTCTACTCCCTAAGCTAAGTACAGAGGTTAATAAAAATAGTAATCCTACTATTTTCTCTATCCCCTTTACTAACCTATACTTTTTCTTTAAAAATATAGTTATAAATAACTATAATACTATATACTTCGTTAATAACTAATTATTTTTAAAGCCGGATTCTATTTAATAAAATAATAGCTTAAAGAATATAAACTTTAGAACCGCCTTTTATTTTATAATTACTAAAAGAACGAGGATTATATAGAATATTTTTATAAGACTAAAGGGGCCTAGGATAGAGTACCTTACCCTCTATAATATCGGTGTTATTGAAAACTTCTATATAAATGTCGTATTAAAAATACTCCTCTAAAAAACTAGTAATTAATACTCGGGCTTTAATTATACCCTTTAGTTTAGTAACGAATTTAATAACGTTATTATTAAGTAGTTCGAAAAAAAAAGTTAATTTAGTCTTTTTAAAATATAAGCCCTATTTATCCTATTTTTTACTTAGAAATTAGTTTTTACTTATTAATATAATTCTAATACGTAGTATATAGTACTTACGTTCTTTATACTAACTAAAGAACGACTAATCGAATATAGCTTAGCTTTAGTACTTTAGATCTAGCTATTTCGTACTAATAGTACTTAAGAAGCTCGTTCTAGTTACTCGGGAGGTAAGGATTAAAGGACTAAGCTATTTAAAATACTAATACTATATAACTACTTATATAAAATAAGTTATCTTACGATATACCTTAAAATAAAGAGTAACCCGACCTTATTATAAATCTTATAAGACCTCTTTAACTACTTATTAGTTTATAAATAAAATAAATAGATAATACTAATTAAAAATAAATATTCAAATAGGATCTTTGTGTTTTTATAAGTTATAAAAACCTACGATATAGTATTTAAAGTTTTATACTTTTTTAAATAATAAGTACGTATTAGAATAGGGTGGGGCGACTAGTCCTAGTAGTTCTTTTTTAAAACTAATTAAGTATAGGGATTTATAAGAGAGCTAATTAAAAAAGAATATAAAAAGAAGGGCCCTAATTAAAAATAAGAGCTTAGTAATACGGACTTTTTATTTTAATTATATATATACTTTTTAGGATCGAACTAGAACTTTTTTAATAATTTATTTTTAAATATAATAATATAAAACGATTAAGAACTCTACCCTTCCGATCTGGCTAATACTACCCTCTTTTCTCGATTATAACTCCGTTAATTAAGGCCGTATTAACCTAATTAAAAAAGGTATTTTATATTACTTTTATAAGTATTAGTAATTTTTCTAAAGTACCGTACTACGAGAGTCCCTTATACCCTATACTTTTTTAATAATCTCCCTTTTTAAAAACCCCTTCCTTATTAAATAAGAAAATAAGCAAAAAAAAGCCCAACTTAATTAAAAATACTTTAAATAATTAATTAAAAAAACGGTATAATAATTAAGATAAATACGAGTAATAAGACTTTAATTTTTAAAAAAATAACTAAATAATTAAAACGCGAAAATAAAAACGTATAAGAAAGGGCTTCTTATTTAATAAGAGGGGAATACGATAAACCTTAATAAACGAATAAGATAAATAAATAAAGAAAAACGTAAATACTTAGGACTAGATCGGGCCTAAATATAAATACTATAATAATATAATAAGGCGAACGACGAGTTAAAATTAGAACTAATAAAATACCTTAATAAGTATAACTAGTTATTTAATTAGACTTTTCCTTATTAATTAATATAGCCTAGAGACTTAATAATAAACCTATTTAGAAATACGGATACGTCGGACTAAGGGCGCTTATAAAACTATCTTTTAATTAGACCTATTAGTAATTTTAATTAATATTATTATAAGCTTAATATAACGTCTAATTAAAACTTTAGTTATATACTTAGTAAGAACTAAAAAAAACGGCCTAAATTATATTAATTAGAATAACGGCTACGCTCTAATTATTAAAACGGCTCCTTTTCTCTCTTTTTAAACTCTATTTAGAATAAATAGACTAATATAAAATTATTAAGATTATAAACATATCGACGAACTATACTTTTAATAACCTCGGACTATAAATATAAATAATTAATACGTTACTTTTATTACTATTAGCGCCCCTTAGGACGTTTAATTATATATACCTAACCCTTTTATTTTAAATAAACTATTTACTAAATTAGTTTTTACGGTTTATTAAGACCTATAGGTTACGGAGTTATTTAATAATAAAAAGGCTACTTTTTTTAATAAGTTTACTTATTAATCTAATTAAAAAAAGCTAGTTATAGCTTAGGTTAGGATAGATACTTCGATTAATACCTTTTTAAGTATTATTATTATTTAGATTTAAATAACTACGCTTTAAACTAAAGGTTTTATAATTCCTTAGCTTAATTTAATAAAGAATATAGGTTTTTATAAAATACCGTTCCCTAGTTAAGAGGGGACTATAGTTTTTAAAAATAATAATATTATAAACTTTTTAAAAAAGTTCGAGGACTAGTATAAAATTAGTAAGGTCTTAGACCGATTTAGGAATAAGTTTATTATATATACTATAAGAAGAGACTATTAAACTCTAGTTAAAGACGTAATTAGAGGACTACCCTAGGCTTAAGCTAAGGATTTCTTTTTGAAAAAATATAAAAAATAAGATATTAACCGCTTTTTAAATAAAAAAGAATAGATTAAAAAAGTTATTAAAGGATTACCTATCTCGTTTTTTAATTTAAACTCTATTTAAGTACTATTTACTAAAATTAATAATATAATTACCCTTATTAAATAATAAGACCTTTATATTATAATTAATAAGAGCCTAATTAAGGCCGTATATAAGCGGTTTTATATTAATATTATAAAAAAAGTAATAAAAGAAGTCGGGGTTATTTTAAATAGCTTTATTAAATTAATAAAGTACGTAAGGTTTAAAATAAGACTTCTTAATACGATTATATATAAAAAAGAATATAGCCCACTCTTTATAAATAATTAAAATTAATCTAAAGCCTTACTACGACCTCTTATTCCTTAAGTACGTAATAATACTTAGTACTAATATCCGAACCGCTAGTAATATTACTAATTAATAATAAAAGTCTAGGTTACGTAGGTAATTACTAATAATATTACTAATTCTAACCTAGTTAATAAAATAAATAAACTAAAGATTTATTAAAATAGTATTTACTCTTAAGGTCCTACTCGTATATTTAATATAAGCGCTACGCGTCCTAATTAGCCCCTAATTATAAGACCTAGAGATTGCTACTAGTACTACTAGAGTTAATACTACTAAATTATTAAGGATTACGATTAGTATACTCTTAATAAGGACGCTTATTTTATTATTTTAGTTTAAAGAGCTTAGTATTACGAAAAGTATAACGGTTATAAACTTATAAATAATATTCCCTTTATTATAATTAAAAATAAAAAAAAGCGTGCGATTATTAATCGCATTACTTTTCTTTTTTACGTAATAAATATATTAACTAAGGAAGATACTAAGCTTTTAGCTAAGTAAATTCTAAACTATTAAATTAGACTACTTTAATAAACTATACTTATACTACCCTTAGCTAATCTTATAAGTATAGTTAAATATATTTACGTAATATAACCTAATTTAAGCTATTATAACTAAGTAAACGTTTATATTATTTATAAAAAAAGACTATTTAAAAACCGTACCTTAATAACTAAACCGTACTTTAAAAAAATATATAGGATTAATAGCCTAAGCTAGTTTTTATAATTTTAAAAAAAGACGGTCTCTTTTTTTAATTAAAAAAGAGAAATTATAAAGATTAATAATAATAACGAGGTTTTTAAAACGGTAAAGAACGTAACTCTTAGATCTACCTCTAGGCCCTAGCTTATTAAAGTCCTAATTAGTACCCCTAATACTAGTACTTAAAGAACCTAAGAGCTTTTTCTTTATAAAACCTAGAAAATAATAACCGCAAATTAGCCCTACGACTTTAATTTTAAAGTTAAAGTTAAAAAGCTAACGAAAAAGAGGCTTAAAGCCCCGATCTCGCTTTTTATAAACTTTTTATAAAAAATTATATTAAAATATACTATAATAATAATGATTTTAATATATAATTAAGAGTATTTTAATATTAATAAAATCTTATTAAAAGCTCCGAAGTCCTTAGTTAATTTAGTAAAGAACGGGTAATAATAAAAAGATATTAAGGATCTCTTTAATTAGTATAATAAAAACCTCTTTCTAAGGCCGAGCTATATAACTAAGATTAGTAAAATTAAAAATACTAACCTAACTTCTAAGCTTTTAATTTCCGTAATTTTGAACGCCTATTTATAGTTAAAAGTCTAAATATTTAGTATAAATTAGGATAATAAGGGTTCGATAACTATTACTATTTTAAATACTAAGGCGTAAATTAATATCTTTTTAAAATAATATATTAAAAAAGCTAGTATTTTTTATATAGTAATGAAGCTTTAAATATAGACGTTTAAATACGATCCGACTAGCTAAATAACTTTTAATAGTTTTTATTTTATAAATATATAAATTAATAAGTTTAAAATAACTACTTATTTCTTTATTAAGGATAAGTAAAAGACCTCCGATCTATTATTACTAAGTTTTTTATTTATATAAAATACTAAGCTATTTTTTAAATATAATAAGTTAATAATTACCGCTCTAATTTATATTAAGGACGCCAGGCTAAGGATCTTAATAAGGATAATTAAGACGAACGGTTTTTAAAACGTAAAAGATATTTTACTCTAGCTTAAGTAGTATATAAAAAAAGTTTTTAAATTAAAAAACTAAATATTAATAATATAATTAAGAATACTATTAGTTTTAATAACCCCTACTTAGAATTTAAATTAAAAAAACGAGCGTATTATAGTAATTTTAGACTAAAATTAAGCTAACTAAATTATAATTATAATTATACTTTATATAATCTAACTTTAGATTATATAAATTAGGAGAGTAATAGTAATTACTTAGGGTAAGGTTAGAAATAGACCGAACGGATTAGCTAACTAAAATAATTTACGTTTTTTTAATAAAAATACCTACTTTTTAATAAGAAGAGTTATATATTAAATAACGAATTACAAAGCTAGGATAAAAGGTATTAAAATAGTACGAGATAGTTAAAAAAGCTTTTTATAAGATTTCCCGTGTTACTAAAGCTAATACGATATATAAAAAAAAAGATTAAAAAGTTTAGTTAGTTAATAACGCGCCCTCTAACGGATCAATACTTAATAATAATCCTTATTAAAAACTTAAAAAACTTAAAAAAGTTAAAAATAAGCTACGAGACTAATCGGGCCCCTATAAAAATATTATTATACCTAAGTTCTTAAATATAAAACTAAGCTCTAAATTAATAAATAACCGACTTTAAGCTATTTTTAAAGATTATAACTATTTCTTATTTTATAAATAAGATCTCCTTAAGTAAATACTCTTTAATTAAAAAAAAGCGTTAGTATAGGACTTTTTTAAATACGGCCGTTTTAATCCTATAATCGTATTATTATAATTAATTAAAACTATACTTTATAAAGCTTAGTAAGTAAAGAGTATCTTAATTCTAAAAGCTCTATTATTAAAAGCTTTCAAAGTAATCTAAGAACGTATTACCCGGAGTATTATTAAAAAAAGCTATATTACGTATTAAAACCCCTAGTTCTTAATAATAAAAAAAAACGATAATTTTTAGTTAATTAACTTAGTAACTAAGGTTAACGCCGTTACTCTTTAAAATACTTAATAACTACCTAATACTAACGAGTTCTTAAAAAGATTTATTATAAATTAGCTTATTTCTTTTTTAAATTTCTTTTTTAACTATAATTAGATCTTTTTAAATAAAAAGAACTATAATTTAACGACTTTTTTAACTTTACTCGGGCTATATAAATACTATACTTTTTTAATAAAAGTAATAAATTTAGTAGCTTAGTTCTATTAGATTATAACCCGCATTTTTTATAACTTAATTCCGAAATATTATAGCGCTTTTATTAATAATATCGTAGTTAAAGGCCCGCGATCTTATTATAATAATAAGTACTTAATTAACTATCCCGAGATCTAGTAATTCGTTTATAAATACTTTTAGAATATTAATTAAGTTTTAGTTAATATTAAGCTAGTTAGTTATACTATTTTTAGAGCGAAGTCGTAATAGTACTAACTATTTATAATTATTATAAACTACTTTTATAGTATAAGAGGAAAATAGCTTAATTAGGCTAAAGTCCTTAAGATCTTTAAATAAATAAAATACTCGAACGTTTTAAAAGTTAGATCGTTTCTTAGTATTATTATTTTTTATTATTACTAAATTGAGTAATTTTTTTTATAATAGCCCCGTTATACTCCTTATTTAGTAAGAACTAATTTTTTAAATAAGGAGTACCGTAGATCGAGGCTATAAAGATATTTAAAAAGGTAATTATTATAGCTCCTATTCTAGTTTTATTAAACTATAGTACTAAAGCTAGATAGATTATTTTTATAATAAACGTTAGTATTAAAAAATAAAGTAGTACGCTTAGTTAGATCGTTAATAATAAGCGTACTATTACTTAATATAAAAACGGGATATAGCGCGGGCTAGAGCTTAATTATAACTCTAAAAAACTTAAAATACGAGGTATATTAATAAGCTTAAAACGTTTTCGTAATTATTTATTTAGGATTAACTTCTTATTAAAAACTAATACCTAAGTCCTAGTTATTTAAATTAATAATATAATAAAGAACTTATTATTAATAATAATAACGCGCTAGTTCTCTTAAATTAGACTTTTTAACTTTAAGATTAAGTATATTAATAAGAAGAAGAATATTATAATAAATAGCTTTTTAAAAAAACTTCTTAGCTAATCTAACGTAGTTAAAGTAAAGCTTAATAAGAATATTAAAGACTTTATTAACGTATAAATCTTATAAATACGAGTTATAAAGAACTTTTTTATTATAATATATAATCATAATAACACTACTATTAATTAAATATAGGAAATAAATAATCTAGCTAATATACTAGCGCTAAATAAATAATAATTAGATTTTTTAAAATAAATTAATTATTTCTTTTTTATTTTAAAGAGGCTAGCTAGTATATTTTTTAATTAGTTTAGACGTTTTAAATAAATAGTAATACGATTTATTATATAAAACAAACTTTTATTTTAATAAGGGATAAAGACTTATCCCTTACTTACTTAAGTAATTAATAATAAGCGCCGCTAAGTAGACCTAATTAACGAAGTATATAATAAATCTGGGTATAAGGGACGAGAGGCTATATATTTCCGTTTTATAAAATAATATTACTAGCTAAGAATATATACTTAGGCCCGGGAGCTAATTACGATTTAAAAAGCCTATTAAAAAGCTAGATTATAACGTTTTAATAACCCTTACATATTTATAGTTCTAATTTACGAACTTTTTTTTAAAATTTATTTAAACATTTAGTATATAAGTAAATAAAAGGTCGTTAAGATACGTTATAAGTTTATAAGATATTTAGAAGCGCGGATTATAACGAATACTATATTAAAAAATATTACGAAGTTTATTTAAAAAGATATTATTTATTATTATAGGATTTATAGTATTTTAATTATTAATAGGGGACGAGAGAATATAGGTGTTATTATATAGCTTAATCGATAATTTAGTACTTAATAAAAGGTTATATTAACTTATAACCCTCATACTAACGGGCTCTTTAAAAAGGGTTACTAACTTATTACGTATATACTTTATATTTAGTTAGATTAGAAAAAAAAAAAGATATTAAACTTATACTTACTACGGCCCTTTTTATAAATAAGATAACTATTAGAATATCGTTAAGTTATATACCGTTTTATTTTATTTATAATTATTATATAACGACCCTAATTAAAAAAAAACGGCGATTTAGAGAGTATTTAATTAAGAAAATATATATATAACGAATTAAGAAGTCTAAGCCTAATTATAAGCTTTTACTTTTTTAATAAATAATTAAAAAGCTATAGTTAATAAAGTTATTTAATACTAAGCCTAAACCCGTAACCGGTTTAACTCCTTATACTCTTTTTAATTAATAAAATTATAAACTAATAATCTAGTTCTTATTTTTAATATTTAATAAAAGATTAATATATTAATTTTTAAAAAACTCGATTATTATTAATAAGGACCTTTTTATATTTACTTAGCTACTCTGAACAAATCGTTATATTAATTAAAAACGCTTATTAATAAACTAATTATAGGGGCTATTTATATTAATAATTAACTTAAGAAGTTCTTAAAGTTTTTAAAAAGCTTTTACTTATTATTTAATAAGACTAATTTTTATAATAACTTTATTTCTAACTTAGCTAACTTTTATTTTTATAAAATAATATAATTAATACTACGATCCTACTTCTTAATTATAATAATAATATAATAAACTCTAAGGACGAGAATACTTAACTACTTACTAAGTAAACCCGATTATAAGTAAAAGCCTCTTAAAAAGGGTAAATTACCCCTTATTATTACTAATCCCTAGTATAGGCTACGAGTTTTATTTATTAAATATTATTTTATAAGGATATTACTAAATCTTATTAATTCTTCGGTTATTTTTTTATTTAGATTTAAAATAAAAATATAAGAGGATAATAAGAAGAGAAGAATTATTTTTTAACTATTATAATTAAAAACTTAACGACCTTATTTATTAATTATATAATTATATTAAGAAACCCTACCCCTCTCTTTAAGTATCTAAGCCTAGTTCCTTATTTAATTAAGCCCGCTTAGTATTTAGTTTAGCTTATATAGCCTCTTACTTTACTTATTTTATTTTAATATACTAATAACCCTCGCGAATTATAAATATATAGTTTTTAATAAGGTACGTTAGAGGGGCGTTTTTAAAAATAGAATTATATTTATTCTCCTCGGTCTTAATAATATTAATCTAGTTAAAAATTATATAAACTAAAGTCTTAACTCTCTCGATATTAATTAGGATTAGAGACGCTACTTTACTACTATTTATTATATAATAATAATAATAACTTTACTTAGAGTTAGCTCCGGACTAACTAATAGCTTACTAATTATTACTTTTTTTAAAATAGTATTTCTTATTTTTAGAATATATATAATTATTATATTAATTATTAAAATAATTTAGAAAAAAAACGTACTTAAAGTAAAGGACTATCTTTCTAATTAGCTCCTTAATATTAAAACCGATATATTCTTAAAGGGACTACGTATAATAGTTATAAAGTATAGTATTCCGAACGCTATAAGTTTTAATAAGTAAAAAATTAATAATAAGGGTTCGTTTACTTAATTACTAGAATAGAGGGCTAAAATATTTAGTATAATTATAACTAATAAAAACCCGACGGCCTTATAAAAATAATTTACTTATAATACCCGGATTATAAACGTACTTTTTAATAACGTTCTAATTCGTAGTTAATAACTAAAACTTCTAAGCTATTTCTTTTTTAGTATACTTATTAACTTAAGGATTTATAATATAGAATTCGGTATAAAGCTCTTTAACTAATTTAAAAAGAGTTAATTAACTAGTAATCTTAAGGATTTAAAAAAGAGAAATATTAAATTAGGACGAGAATTAAAAAGATTAAATAGAGTAACGCTTATTATAGTTTACTTCTTATTAACCTCTTAGAACTTATAGCCCTAAGCTTTTTAAAAATAGACCTTTTTAAAAGTAAAGGAGGAATATTACTAAGGCTAAACGTCGTAACAAATAGTTTTAATAATTTAATATATATTATTAATAACTAAAGTATTAAATATAATAAGTAAGTAAATTATATTATTAAAAGAAGAAAAGAGACCGAGTAAAAAAGGATAATTATAATTAAAAAGCTATTATTTAAAAAAAGAAATAAAAAGAATAGAGGGATCGGGGGAGGGCCTTTATATACCCCCCCTTAGACCCGGGGTTTTAAAAAGGAAAGTACTATAAGCCTCTTAGCTAATCGACGCTAAATTATAGCTATTATATAAAAAAAAAAGGAGTAAATTATAAGATCGGGGCCTTTTTATTATTTATAATATAACGCTTTCCTTTTTAATTAATAAAGGCCGCCCTCGTAATTAATATAAAAAAGTAACTTCTTACCTAGCTACTTAACTTTTCCTTTTTCCCTCCTTAACTACTTCCCTATAACTATTACTAATTAAACCTCTTTTAATTTTTACTTCTTAATTTACTATATAAATACTAACCTAGCTATTTATAATAACCTTTTTACCTCCTATTTCTCTTTTTAAACTAGATAATAAAAAGGACGTAGTGCGAATTTAAAGTCTAATTATAATAAAGAACTTTAAAAACAATATTAAATACTAACTAAAAAAGTAGAATCTAAATAAATATATTATTTTTAATAAGACTAACCCTAGGACTATAACGAATACTAAGAACTCTTAGTTTATTAATTTTAATACGAACTATTAATATAAAGTATATACTAACTATTATTTAAACCTAATACCTAAACGAACTAGTTTTTTTTTTAAATAATCCTAACCCTTCGTAAATTCGACTTTTTTAATTAGCTTAGTATAAGGGACGTATTTCCCTTTTTTAATTAGCGCCCCGAGGCTTTTAAAAGCTTAAAAAACTAAAAAACTTAAATAAGTTAGACCTATTACTAAGTAATAAAGATCCTAATTAATTACTATAACTTTTAAAAACGCTTATTATATAAAGATTAAATTTAGGAATACGAGATTAGATTTATAATAAAGGTTATAATACGAGACCTTACTCTAGTACGTAATATAATTATAATTAAAGAGGGATAAGAGAGTATTTTTAAACTAAATAAGACCCCTATTCTAAACCCTTAAACTTAAAAAACTATATAAAGAATTAGAACTTTAATATACTTAATAATCTTCTTTTTTATATTAATAATCCGGGCTATTTTATAAAAATAATTATTAATTAGTAAGATAGTATAGTTTATTAATACGATCCGAAGTAAGCTTTTAAGTATTTAAAAAAGATATTTATTAATAATATCTAAGTACTAAAAGCCTTTTATAGCTAGATTAATATACTTTTTATATTTAATAACTAATTAATATAA
This sequence comes from Colletotrichum cuscutae, assembly GCA_030869315.1. Lineage (NCBI taxonomy): Eukaryota > Fungi > Ascomycota > Sordariomycetes > Glomerellales > Glomerellaceae > Colletotrichum > Colletotrichum cuscutae. The sequence continues at coordinate 566,825 of MPDP01000235.1, forward strand.
ACGCTTATATAGTCCTTATAATATAATAACTAAGTAAATAAAAATATAGTTTATATATACTTAAATAGTTTTATAATACGGTCCGATATAACTAGCTTAACCTAACTTATAATACGTATTAAATAACTTATAAATACTTTAAACTATTTAATAATAAGCTCTACGTAGCTTAGATTTAATAAATTAGTTACGAGTTTTAATACGATAGTTATTACTTTTTTAATATAATAAAACCTCTATTAAAAAGTCCTTTAAAAAAGTAATTAATAATTAGGACTTTAAAAATAGGCCCTATACTAACTTAAATAACTCTAACTACGCTATAACTAATACCCCTAAGGTACCGACTTTTTAAAAGTCCGGTTCTCGCTTACTTAGCCTTAGATTTACTAACTAAGATTTAAGAATTTATAACTTATATAATTACGGTTATTATATTCCTATCGATTTTATATACTTTAAAAAAACGAATAAAATAGTTAAAAACTTTAAATAAGAGCTTACTATTTTTAAAAAATTATCCTTACTATTTCGATCCTTAAAAATACTAAAAAATAACCAAAGATCTATAATAAGTAGTAACCCTAATTAGACTCTATAGGTAATTAAACTAATAAAGGTTACTAATTAGTATTTAAATATTATTATTAATAATTAACTTATATACTTAATTAATATCCCTAAGACTTATTAAGTTATAAAGTTTTTATTAAATATATTATTACTTAAGTTATTACTACGCCTTAGCCTAGCTCTTAATAAAATTAGTTTAAGTAACTAGAAAGGTAGTCCTTTAAATACTCTAATTAGGGGCGGGGATAGCCTTATTATAAAAACTCTAATTAAAATACTAAGGGTTTAATTAAAATAAGAGGTTATTAAATATATACTCTCTAAATATAAGTAGGCTATATAAAAAAATAGCGAATATTAGTATTAAGAGCTAACTAAGTTTTATTAAGATCTTTTATAATATTATAATATATATAAAAATAAAGCTAATATTAATAAAAATATAAAAGAATAATAAGTTAATTAATACGATAACCCGATTATAAAAGCTATATATATAACTTTAACTTATACTTTTTAAATACCGCTATTAATAAAAAAAGCTAGGGAGAATTAGGTTAATAAAAGTTAAGATCGGGAGACTACTAGAGAGGAATAAGATAAGAACTAAGCGAAGTTAATAAAAAGAGTAATAAAAATAAAAAAGAATAAAAAAAACGATCGTAAAAAAGAAGGGTAAGTAGAGGGCTTAATATAATTAACTATATATAGTAATTAGGACTAATTTAAAATAATTTCTTTTTATAAAAGATTAAAAAAGAAAAAATTAAAGGACGATTAGAATAGGGTAGGGCGATTAGTCCTAATAGTTCTTTTTTAAAACTAATTAAGTATAAAGATTTATAAAAGAGCTAATTAGAAAAAAAATATAAAAAAAGGGCCCCGATTAGAAATAGGAGCTTAGTAATACGGATTTTTATTTTAATTATATATATATTTTTTAAAATCGAACTAGAGCCTTTTTAATAATTTACTTTTAAACGTAATAATATAAGATAATTAAGAACTTTACCCTTTTAATCCGGCTAATACTACCCTTTTTTCTTAGTTATAACTCCGTTAATTAAGGCCGTATTAACCCGATTAAAAGAGGTATATTATATTACTTTTATAAGTATTAGTAGTTCTTCTAAAGCACCGCACCGCGAGAGTCCCTTATACTCTATACCGTTTTAGTATATAAAAGGGCATAGCCGTTTATAAGATCTAAAAAAGTATAAAATATATAGTAATTATAATTAATAACAAAACTTATTTTTAAATATAAGTATAGGAGCTAAGAATTAACTTAGAAACTACTTTTTTATATATAAAAAAGCTAAATAAAAGAGGGGAACGAGCTAGCTAAGAAATTATTAATAAAGCGATGAGTATAATATTAATAACTAGCTTATTAAACGAACTTTAAATAGAAGCTATATTAGCTATAGCCTATTTATATAATATTAGCCCTAAGTAACGTACTAACTAGCTATTACTAGTTTAAACTAAAGAAGTTTAGTTCGCTTATTATTTTAAGTAGTAATAATTAATAAATATACTAAAGCTCGCCCGTAATTTACGTCCTTATTAAAGGTAAATATACGTATATAACTATAGAGCGTACTCTCTTAAAAAGGACTATAAAAAAGGAATTAATAAAAGATGCTTTAAAATAAAGTAGAGGGGATATATTAGGTACTTTATAAGTTACGTACTAAATACTTATAACTTATATAAGATCTAAATCCCCTTGCTTTTAAAAATTATTATTATCTAAAATATAACGTTTAATAAAATAGCTTTTTATTTAAAGAATAATACTAAAGTTATAATTTATTTACTTAAGTTAAGGGTTATAATAGATAAGATCTAATAGCTACTTATAATAATCGAACCTAAGCTCTAATTACTTAAAATTATAAATAAAAAGAGGCTATATTAATTAATAATAAAAAGTAGCTATTACTACTTATACTCGCTTTATAAAAAGTAAATAAAGTTATAAAAAGGCTTAGTTCGTTTTTAAATAAACAAGGTAGGTAGTTACTTACTCCTAAAGTAACTTTAGATTTTAAGAGTCTGGAGTTAGATACGAACCTTACTTAGCTAACTAAATCAATAAATAAGGTTATAAAAAAAGTCGATCCTCTTATTAAAAAGATTAAAAATATAATATATATATATAAATAGAAATAAAAACTTCCTAGAGCTTTTATAAAAAGAATCTTTTTACTTAACTAGATCCTAACGAACCCCTTTAATAAGCAAGCTTATATTGAAACATAAAAATAATAAACGACTTAGCTAGCGATTTTAATATAGCTAGTATATATAGTTAAGAAGATAATAAGTATACTAAATAAAACCGGAGGTTAAAAAACTAACTACTAGAGGTATTTATCTAAAACCCGAGTTAATAAGAGCGATTTAGATAATACTCTTTTTATACTTAAATAAAAAAAAACTAGGACTCTTTTTTTAATATACATATATTAAATTAGTAAAAAGCGGTTAATAAGGTAATTTAGGAGTATCGGACGCTATATTACTACGTATATATTATAATAATTAGAATAAAGTACGTTTTATTAATCGCGCTCTAATCTAACTAAATTTACGTAAATTAATTAATTACCTTTTTAAAAAAGTAAAAAGATATTTTTAAATACTAGAACTTTTGAAAAGCTAATTTATAAAAGTAGTACAGTTAGAAATCTAGAAACAGAAAAAAATAAATACTTAGAGAGTAGTTAGTAGGGCGTCGGTTATTTTTAAATTAATACCTCTTAAATAGGTATTTAATTATAAACTAAAAAATAATAATTACCTCGATTATTATAAAATAAGAATCTATATTAAGGGGGACTTTTAAAAACGATACTTCTTAAAAAAAAGTTATATAGTAACGTTAATAACTAGGACGTTTAGAGTAGCTATAGCTATTACTATTTAATTTAATTTAAAAATCTATTAGTATAATATTATAAACGCCTTTATAAACGTAGTTAAAAAGCTAAGCGACCCCCCTATTATTTACGAGCTTTTAAATAGCTTTTATAAACTAGGAATATATATTAACCTCGAGCGGGCCCTATATAGCGCCTATAACGCTCTATTATTATGGTACGAAGAGCTAGTATTAACTTCTAAAAACCTAGGTCTTATATTTATAAACGAGGACCCGTACTTATTTCAAGATTTTATTAAAAAGTACTAGTTCTCTTTATATAAATAATATCCTCGTTTTTTATTATAAAAACTATATTTACGAGGCTAATTAAGTAACTAAGGGACTTAAAAAGAAATATAAAATAAAAGAATAAGGGTTAGTTTTATAGTATTTAGGAACAAGGGTCGTTTGTAATTAATTAAATTAAAAAATATACCTCGTTTATAATTAATATTTTGAGAGAGTAATTAAGAAATCGATCTTATTAACTCTATTACTCCTATAACCTTATTATTAACGGTCCTAATTAAAAAGAACTTAAGAATTATATCCCTAAGTAAGACCAGGTCTTTTTAAAAAAAAGTTAGATTAATATTATATATAATAATTATAATTCGGCCCGACGTCGCTTTTATATACGCCCTGCTCTCTAAGTTCTTAACGAACCTATTTTGTTAGTATTATTTTTCTATAAACTAGGTTATATAATACCTTTTTTATATATAATACTTAGTAATTTATTTTAAGATCTCGGGGGGTAGCTAGGTATTATTAATTATAAATAACGCTTTGTTTATAAATAATAAAAAGACCTAAAAATCCTTATAGAGTTTTATAATTTTCTTTTTTAATAACCTTGTTTAGTAAAAAGTAGCCCGTTAGAATATAGTAACTACGTCGATTATAGAGGCCGAATTACTAAGTTTAAAATATTTTTTTTATTCTGCCTTTGCTGGCTGCTCGGGCGGTTCTCGGTATTATTTATATAGTATTAATACACAGTATCAATAGATACTCCCACTGTCCCGATAGACTATTTTTTTTTTTAAATTTTCTACCTTTTTAACTTTCCCTCTTATAAAGTTCACAACCACGGATTAAGTTTAAAATATATAGCTAAAGAAATCCCCCCGACGGAGCAATCCGCCGGGGCCGTACCGTGTATTACGTATTAGAGAAAACTGGGTATATTACGCTCTATACCTAACTACTAACTAAAACTCCTAACCTTCTACCGCTCGTTTATAGGGCGAGCTTTACTTACTCTAACGCATATAGGACCTCCTAATACTAGCCTACGTAAATAACTAAGTCTATTATTATCTTTTTCTTTATATAAGTATTATTATTACTTAGGGGGCCCCGTAAGAGCTATTTAAGGCGCTTATTTATTACCCTAACCCTACGCACCTCTAGCCCGCTTATTATAGTTATTATAACTAGGTTAGTATTAATATACTAAATCTTAGTATTCGTACTAGCCTAGCTATTTACGGTACTTATAATATTACCTAGCTAAATTCCGTATTATTAAAAAGTACTTCGCTACTTCTTAAGTATACTTATATTAGCTATAATAGCTATAGCGTCGAGCTAGCCGAAGAGGGCGCCTAGCCCGAGAGGGGTAGACTTATTAATAAGTATTTTTAGTAGAGTAAGTTCTTATTAAAGTAGTATTTTAACTAGCTAACTTCTTAACTAGTTATCTAACTAATTATCTAAGTAATAGTTTATATATTAAAAAGTTTAGTTAATAAGTTTATTTAGTAAGTTTATTTAATAAGTTTATTTAGTAGATTTATTTAGTTTAAATAGAGAGTAGCTTTAAGTAATATTAGAAGTAATAAGGATAATAAGAATTTTTATAAGCTCTAGTACGATAAAAGAGTAGTAAATATTAGCCTATTTAGCCCTTTTTCTAAAAACCTCTACGTTATTATTAAAGTTTAGAACCTCTGTAGTTAAGGGCTGCCCCCGACTATTACGGCCGACTATTATAGCTAACTATTACGGCCGACCTTTACTATTGACCTTTCTAACCAGCGCCGCCGCAGGGTAGCTTACCTATCCTAAATTAAATAGCAGTTTTCGTATCGAAATTACTATATTACGTTAAGCGCGTACTTAGGATATATTACGTATATTATATAGTTAAAAAGTGTACTATATTATATAATTTTGTTTTAAAAACGTAATCCCGTTAAGGTTAATCTTTTATACTTATAAAGCCGGAAAAAAAAACTACTATATATAGCTAAAGAAATACTTAATTTTAAACGGTTTTTTAAAAATATCTTACTTAAGCTTAGTAGTATATAAAAAGTATATTATAATAATCGTTAAATAATTAAACTTATAATAAAGAAAGGGGAACGTATCTTAATTCATTTATACTACGTTAATATTTAAAATATATAATTATAGTAAGAGTACTCGAGAGGCTTATTTTAAGTAATTTATATATTAATAAATAAGATACTAATTAACGGTCTTATAAAGAACCTTTTTAAAGCGAAGTTCGAGTACTTTATATTACTCTCAAATATAAAAAATATATAAAAAAATAATTATATTAAATAAAAAGACGTTTAGAAAGTAGTAAACGGCCCGAGGGGACCCAGCTTTTAATTAAAAAACGTAGCCTATAGCTAGGGAGTATAAAGTCGCTTTAGTTACCTTATTAAATTATTTAAAAAGAGGCTATTTACTTAAGAAAGTAAGTATATACGTATCTAAAAAAGACTTAAATACGGGCTATATACTTAGAGAGATATATAAACTAATAAGAGTATTAATTCTAATTTAAATACTATTCGCTTTTATAAGCGAAGTAGCTAATACTATTACGTTTTTAATAAGCTTTTTTAATAATGCTTTTAGTATAAAGAGAGCGCTTATAAACGCCTCTCTTATTAGGGCCTCGTTTATATAAACCCCCTTATTCTTATCCTTATTTAAAAAACCGTCGTACTTAAAAACCTTATATAATATTATTATTACGTAAGTTAAGGTTTATATATTAGTTTATAAGTAAATAATATAACGAGGACGGCTTAGAATATACTGTATAAAGTATAAGTAGGACTATATTAGCGGCTATAAATACTATTACTTTTTTACTACCTCTTATTTAAAATATAAGAACTTTATACTTAAGTCCCGTATATACTCTTTAAAAATAAGGGTATAACCTAACTTTTTATAAGTTTAGTAGCGTTAATATTTATTATTAATACGCGAACCCGGGAGGTACGTCCTATTTAAATAGCTATTAAAAGCGCTCTTAATATGTTTAAAGTATTTATAACTAAACGGGGGAGGTAGAGGTACTAGCTCGTATTGAATCTTAGTACTAAAAATAGTACTAAGAGGGTCTTACTAAGAATTAGTTTTATAAATAATAATGAATAAAAAAAATTATATATACGGTTAACTATTTTATACTTTTTAAAAGGAGGCGAGGGAGGGGACTATAAACCTACTTCGCTTTTATTACCTCCTTAAGAAAAGAGGTTATTATTTTTTTCTATTTAAAAAAAGGCGAGGGAGGGGGTTATAAACCTACCTCGTTTACGCTATCTTTTTAAAAAATAAGGACTTTTTTTTTAACCTCTAGGAGGGAGTAAAAGAGGGTGTTATAAACCCTTTTTATTTTTACTACTTTTTTAAATAACTTATTTAGTTATAAGATCGTTACTTATTATATAAAGTAGTTAGATTAATACTAAATACATAAAGCTATATTACTAATTAAAATATAAAATAAGGAAATATTACTTACTTTTTTAGGCTCGTAAGGGGGGCTAGGGGAGCCGCTACTTTTCCCTAAAGCCATAGCCTTAAGTTTATACTTCTTAGCCTCCCGTACTACGGTAATATAAACGTAGTTTTTAACTATTCGTTAATAAAATAATATCTAAATAAAAATAATACTATTAACTAAGATCTTTTCTTAACGATACGTACGTATAAAAATATAAATAAGAAGCGAAAAATAAAAATATATACGTATAGTAAGAATATAAATATAAGTTCAAAAGGGAAGAAGAGTTTATATTATAAGTAGTAACGAGAAATTTATATATTTACTACCCTTAACTTATAAATTAATTATTTAGTTAATAAAAAGCCGTCCCTCGGTCGTACTTTTTATTAATAATATAGCTTTAAAATTACTTATAATAATAAATACGGAGGTTAATTTATAACTAATTTACCCCTCGCCCATAACTCTATACACAGACCGATTTACTTTATAATTCCCTTTATAAATAGATTCTTATATATTAATAAATAGTTTTCTATTTTAAACGGACCTTTTTATAATAATACGAGTAGTTAAGTACGCTTTTTTTAAACGTAGATTTATTTAGGGGGGTATATTATAATAATTTTAACTATTTATAGCCTTATTATACGTTATATAACCTCGGTTATATAATTACCGAGGCCCACTTTACTTATACCCTCTATATTAGAGCGAGCTTCGTGCCTGTTTCCTATTTCTAATAGATAACCGTTCTCTTATTTACGTCGATGCCCCTATTGTGACCATACGACAGCTACAAAGCGAGGAAAGTTCCCATGATCACGCCTTCAAGCTATCGCAAGGGATGTTAGAAGGCACCCCCGTCGGGTTGACGAAGTAGTCATGGTACCAGTACACCTGGTGCTCGGGCTTTATAGACAAATTCGGCGCCGCGTCAACGCCTTCTGTAGTCTTGAGGACAGTGTACTGCGTCTTGTAGCTAAAAGTCAAGTCCGGTCAGAAAAATGCTTTCTCACTCATACTACTTTAAGTCGAGCCTCATGCTTGACTTACTAAATTTGCGAGCAGTTGCCCGCCTTGAAGTTATTCTCAATTCGTCCATGAGCCTCGTAGACAGTGGCTGTCGCATTGTTGTCTGCGATGAACGTCGTATTGGGGAAGTGCTGTCACATGTTGTTAGCCAAACAGACGATTCAAGCACATTGCATGCACGAAGGTAATATGCATGAGGAATGGGAGGTGTTCTCATACGGTAAGTGACATGCTGCCATCGGTGGGCAAGAATCGCTGCTTGCACTTGGTGATGGCATCTGCACCGACGCAGTGGATGCTCAGCGTCGTCTGCATGCCGTCCGCGGTGAAGAAGTCGGTGTACGCCGTCGTGGCGGTGGGATCTTCTGCGGGGGTGACGAGACTACACATCACAGACGTCAGTATCCATTCATCTAAAGAGGGGTCTTCCTTTTGGGAGATTGTTGAACAACTTACGCCTTGAGAAAGGCCTTGAACTCGGGTTGCACACCAGGCTGCGGGTCGTAGTCTGTGAAGTCAATCGCCGCGACGAAGCGCGCGGCGAGGAGGGCGGGGAGAGCAAAGTTGAGCTGCATCTTAGAATCTAGAAGTGCAAACAATCAGGGCACAAAAAAAGAGAGGCTTCTATTAACGCGCTTGAAACGAATGGGTAATGCTTGAGGCTGCTTGAGAGAGAATGAGGCTCTCGTGAGATGGGGCCGGTGGGATTTTATAGAAACATGAAATGCGTCTCGATAGCCTGTGTACACCGACGGGTTGAGGTGGGTAACTTAGTCAACGCAGGGCTGTGTCTACTATCGGCGTTTCGTACAAAAGATACTAATGCGATAGAACGAACTGTATAATCATGATAGCATAAGCGCCCAGGCCCCTATGTACTTACTACGGCGAAAGCGAGAGGCTCTTTGAGTGGGCAATATGCTCAACACTGCACTTTTTGCGGCCGGTTCGCCCCTTATTTCGGCCCAAGTTGACCGGTCCGTCCTAAAGCTTAATAGACGACCATCTGGCGATTAAGCGGGTACAAGAAGCAGAAATCGCCAAAAGTACCAACGGTACCAGCGGAAATCGTCCCCAGATGTACGGGAAAAGGCTGGGCCCGAGCTGGGGTGCACCCTGCCGGACATGGGATGAAGGTTTCCCAGGGCCTCCCGTTCCCGCAGAACGCCGCGCCGCCCGCCCCTTTTCTTTTCCTCGGGGCATCCGGCTGGACCGGTGCCGCCGACGGGGGAGAGCTGACCGCCTGAGATGCCCGCACGTCAGAAGGGGCTTTGGATCGGACTTGGTATGATCGAAGGCGGGGTCTTTAAAGAGCTGAGTGAATGTCCTGAGAGTGACGACAGGCTTCAGCATCCGTTGACTCCTCGAGAACCCCACAACTCTTGAACTTCGTGTTCTTTCAACAAGCCCAGTCTTTACCGCAAAAGCAAACAACATATTACCAAACATGAAGCCCTCAACTCTCCTCCCGCTAGCCGCAACCCTCGTCGCCGCAGTCGACATGGCGCCCTACAAACCCTCCGCCGGCGTCGACGTCGCCTTCGCCGACTTCGTCTCTGAATACTACCGCACATCAGAAGACAAAGCCGCCACCACGACCTTCACCAACTTCTGGCCCGCCGACGGCAAGATGATCCTCGCGGGACGGACGTTTGAGGGCGCGACGGCCATGCTGGGCGTCAAACAGTCGCTGCTCCCGCCGAACGGGAATAAGTCGTGGTGGCATCTGATCCGCGGGGCGACGGTGGGCGGGGAGACGGAGACGGATAAGACGTTCGTGGCGGAGATTGTGGTGCAGACTACGTATGTTGGGGGGAACTGTTCCCAGGCTTAGTAAGTTCAATTGCCCAATCCTGCATGCTCAGATTTGGGATAATGGTACTAACGATGTCTTTCTTAGCGGGAGCGCGGCGTTTACGGTTCTGAAGGACGCCCAGGGTGCGCCAAGACTAGAGCCGCATTCGGAGAGTTTGTGTTGGTTTCCCTATCACAGGGATATTGGTCGATTAGTTCGAACCGTGGGTTAACGAAGTAGTTTAATTAACTAGAAATCTATATTATTACGTAAGGTATAAAAAGGAGGTTCTAATCGTAGGTTAGGTAGTCTATAGTAATTATAAATAGGGCCCCTTATTAGCCCCTACGCAGCCTCGATTATATACTAAGGTTAAAGTAAACTTCTAATTTAATACTAACTTTTTTTTTTATTAATCTAACTATTATTACTACGATTAGAGGTTTAATTCGACCTCGGGCCCGTTTACTAAGTCGTCTCTTTTTACCCCTTTTTTTTATTCTTTTTATATAACCTACTTTTTTATTTATACTATTACTCTTTTTTTATTAACAAATTACTCTAACCCTTTATTAGGGACTACTTTTATAAAAACGTTAGCGAGGTTATTATTATTATTAATCTAACGGATTTTAAGGATTTCTTATTATTCGTATAATTATCTAAGGGCTATAATATTTATTATAAGCCTCTTTTTTTTATAATACCTAGCTTAACGAGGTATTTATATAGTAAGTATAAATCGGTATAAACGATCGTTAAAATTATAAAAAAGTTAAGTTAATTTTTAATCCTTTTAAATATAATAAAAATCGCATAAGCAAAGTTAATATTATTAACTATTCTATAAATTTTTAACGTAAGTACGCTATATATAACTCGCTTATTCTTTATTAATAAATAGTAAATAATATTACTCTAAATTATAAAGTTTTTTTTACTAAGGGTTTCGTTAGCGAGAATAATAATATACCCTAATTATAAAGTTAGATCGTTATTAGTTATAAATAATTTATTAATAAATACGTAGAGCTTTATTAAAATAAGCTTGATAAGTTAGTAAACGAGACCTTAGTTTCGGTTCTTTTATTATTATTATAATTATTAATTAAGGGCGTCAAAATCGCTTTTTATAAGCTCTATAACTTATACTACTTTAGCGTAATTAAAAGTAACCTCGGGTTAATAAATACTTATAATATAAGCTCTTTACGCGAGCTCTGCCCTATATTACTTTTTATAATTAGGGGATTTTAAGTTAATAAGAGTAATCTTTTTACCTTATCCTTTTATTAAAATACTATATTATCCTCTTTAATTATTAAAATCCTTTTATTAAATATTGATAAGGACTTTAGTATAAAATTCTCCTTTAGTTTAGTTATAAATTTAACTTTATAGAGCTCTTTATTCTCCTTTTTTATAAACTTAATATTTAATAAACTTAGGGTATTATTTATTTATATTCTTATAATACTAAAGGGGTCGTTTACGTATATAGAAACTAAGAAATAAGGATCGTATATTAATATAATTATTAATAGTTATTTAATATAGAAGTCGTAATAGGTCGCTTACTAATAAGTACCTAATTTAGTAAGGCTATATAATAACATAAATACTTCGATAATTATACTTTTTAAGTACTTATTAGTTATCTTTTTCAATAAATAAACGAGGATCTTTTTTATAAGCCCCGTTACTAATTAAGTATACGCTTATATAATATTACGACTCTAGATCTAGTATCTTTTTTATTATAATAATACTATTAATACTATTATAAGGCGCTAGTTATAATATTAAATTATAAAAAACTAGGTAAGTAGCGTTACTTTCTTAACGTTACCGTACCCTTATATAACGTACCTCGATTTTTTATATAGCTAGGGAGTACCCTTTTTTTTTATTTCCCAAACTATATATAATTTAAAAATACGTAAATTCGCGTATTTAATTAGATTATAAAAAGTAAATCGATAGACCCCTCGATCCTATAATATGTCTACTTTGACGAGGTCTAATCCCTTATAAAGTCTCCCTATTATTATAATTATACCCTCTTTTCGTAGTTAGATTATAAGTATATAATCGGCCTTTGTTTACATTATATAGAATATATTACTTATTTTATCGTTAGTAATAAAGTACTATAGTAATACCCTCTACCTAGGTCTTTTTAAATATCTTAATAATATAGGGGTTATTTTTTCCTCGCCGTCCTTATCTATTTATTTTATTATAATAATTTCGTTAAAAATAATTTCTTACTCCTCTTTATATTACTAGGGGGATTCTACTAGCTCTTTTTTTTTTATTAAGCTAATATCTCCTTATTAAAATTAGTATAATACGGTCGTACTACTATAATTAATACTTTAGGTAATTAGTTTCGATCTCTAATAATAATATATAAACGTTCGTTAACTAAAATTAATTTATATAAGCCCATTTATTATTTAATAGTTTTTCTTATACCCTAACGTCTAAGTTTAATAATATATTAAAATTAGGGCTTATATCTAGCTTATTAAGGGCAATAATAGCTTTATTAATCTAGTACTTTATATTCGTTTCCTAAAGTACTTTTATTATTTTATTAATTACCTAAGCTCGCTAAGCTACGTTTAGTAATAGTAGCGAGGCTATTATTATCCTTAGGTATATTCTAAATATAAATAACGTTAAAACTAGCCCTTTTAGGCCTATAATATCGTTATAGTACTTAAATACTATTTAAAAATACTCTTTATCCGTAGTATCGGGGCACTTATTATAAATAATTTTAAACGCTCTTTTTAACTATTAATAAGCTCTTTTTACCTTATTAATACTATAATATACCTTAATAAGTACGACTTTTAGCTATATACTATATATAATAATATTATTTCTAAACTTTACTAATTTAAAGCTAGTGCTTATATCGGTCCTAATCCCGTTTAGTAGCCCCTAGTATATATCGATCTACGCTCTCTTTAGTATTAACTAAATAGTTTTAATTAGTAAGTCCTTAAGGAATTACCCTCGTTAAAATAATATAGCCTCGTTAATAATATATAATACTAGTCGATTATTTAAATAAAAGATATTAATAATAATTTTCTAATTAAAGTTAAGGTTATTATATAATTTAAACTTAAATTTATACGGGCTTTAGGTATTTATTTAGTATTAATAATATATTTTTATTAAGTATTTTAAAGCTCTTATTTTTATATCGTTCTCTAATTACTTAAAGAGGTTATATAATTTTATAATTAATAAGTAGCTAAAGCGTTTATATAGTTACTTAAACTCGCCCTCTATAAGATAGTTAATAAATTTAATATTTAATTTCGAGCCTTATAAACGTATACCCCTATTACTTTTTGATAAATATAAACTACTTATTATTTAATAATCTATCCCTCGTATTATTAAATACGATACTTATTTAGTCTATATCCTTTGAGTATAATAAAAATAGTATATTAATAAGTAAAATATAAAAAACTATTATACCTAAGTATATATTAATTTTTATTATACTTAGGGCGTATATCTCTTTACCTAGGCTAAAGCTAATCTTTATAATACTTATTATTAACGTATTTAACGTAACTAGGGATATCTTTTAGAGTATATAAAATTACCCCTTGCCCTTAGTTAATTATTATAATACCCCTATATCTAAGATAAGCCTTTAGATAATATCTAGGCCGTATTATTTATTAATATAAAATACTTATATAAGTTTAGCATTTAAGTAATTTAAAGAGTATAAAAAGGACCCCTTTAAATACCTTTAGAATTACTTAGTACTATATTTTTTTTATTTATTAAGAGAGGTACTAATCTTTTTTTAAATATTAATAAAATAGAATTCGGCGCTATTAAATTTATTTATTCGTTTATATTTGTTATCTAAAGGATCTTCCTTTATTACTTATATATAAAAGCCTATTTATTAAGAGTTTTTATTATTTTTTATTCGTTTAGCTTTATATATTTTTTAGAGGCTAACGAGGTAAAAGAAGAGTAGTTAATCTTATCGATTTTATTAAAATCTAACTCGTTAGTATAAGGAGTAAGATCTTTTTTATTATCTAAATTTCTTATTATATACGGATCCTCTAGGCTACTAATTACGCTTTTACTAGGTTTTATATTTTTAAATCTACCCTTATAAATAATAAGGAATTAGTTAAATCGCTAAGGGCTAGTTTTATTATTTACTACTCTTAACTTTTTATACTATTTATATAAACTAGTACGTTCTTTTTTAAAGTAATTACTTAACTAATAGCCGTCCTTTTTATATATAAAACATTTCTTTCTTTATTACTTTTATCCTAGATCTAACTAGTAGCTAGTTAAGAAGTCTGTTCTTTTAGTTTAATAACTACTATACCTAGCGTCTTTTCCCTTATTTCTATATATATAGTCGACTTAGTACTATTAATAAGGACCGTTATAGGATTATAAGTACGTTTAGTAAGGTATCTTAGCTTTAATATTAAAGCTAGACCTTAGCCTCGAGTAAAGGGTTTTATAATACTTAAGTAGTTAATATAGAGTTATTTTTAATTTTAGGACTTTTTAAATAGTAATATAAAAATATCTAACTTTTTATTTATTTATCCCCTTATTTAGCTACGTTTTTACTAGCTTATTAATACGATTAATAAGTTTATTAAGAATCTCTAGCCTCGTCTTTTTTTCTTATTATTCTAATTATAAATCTATATAATAATACCCTTAGCTCGGATAAAAGCTCTAAACTCCTATTTTAGGTCTTAAAATAACTTCGAATTACGTTAACTATACTCAAAAAGTTAGTTCGATTAATAATACGTACTACTTAATAATAATAATCTATAGCTTTATTAATTAATACGATATTAATTACTAAATAGTATTACTACTCTCGGATTTTAACTTTTTTATAATAATTATAAAATATCGTAACGGTTTTTTATAGAACTTCGTATTTCCTTCTTAAGTATAATTTCTCTTTAAAAAAGATCTTTATAAGTTTAGTAAATTACTTTATAATAACGACTATTAAGTCGGTCTTTTTATATATCCCTCGTATATTAAAATAGTTATCTTAACTTTATATAGTTAATCGTATACCTTTCTAGTTAATAAATAATAAGCTACGTATTAATAGCGTTACTAAGCTAGTTATTAATACTAATAAAATTATTAGTATCCGCTCTTTTTATATACTCTCCGTAGCTCTTATTATAGTAAGTACTAATATATTACTATTAGTAATCTTTAATAAAAAGTCTACTTAATTTACTTTTTTACTAAATTCGTTATATTTTAATACTACTTAGTTAACTTAATTCTAATCTTATAGCGTAAATTCGTTAATAATAACTATTATAATAAGTATTTTATAAGCTTTTTATTTTACTACCTAGGCTAGTAAAATACTTTAATAATAAAAAAATCTAATAACCCTCTTTATAACGTTCGGATTAGTACTAGTAAACTAATCGTCGTTCTAATTATTTAGGCTATTAGCGATTTTATAAAATAGGGGTTACCTCTCGAGCCCTTTTTAAACGTAAATCTCTATAAAATAAACTAATACTATATCGATTTACTTACTATTAAGATTATTAAAATCTCTATACGCTTACTTTTTTTAGTAGTTTAATTTAATTTTTATTTACTTATATAATATAAAAATTCCTCCCCTTTAGCTATAAACTAACTTATTCTTCGTCGCTCCCTAACTCGTACTTTGATTTATAATAACTAATATATTTAATTTTAATAAGGTCGTTTTAGAGCTACTTATTAACCTTAATAATAGCGTACTATTATTAGTTATTAGATTTATTAAAGTTTAAGACTTTCTTACTTTCTCTTATTTTCTTATACTAAGCCTCGTTATTATTTACTCTTAGTTTTCTTAATTAAACACTATCTTAGTAGTTTTTTTTAATTATTTAATTAATTAATATTAAAAATAGATTTATAAGTAACTTAATAATATCTCGATTACATAGCGTTTCTTTTTAAGTTAAAACCCGAGAGTTATATACGTTTATTAAATAAATTACTCTTAGTTAGTAATTTACCTTTTATTTTTTTAAAAGTAATAATTTATATTAGGAGTTAGTAATATATAAATAAGCTTCTTAATAGTTCTTTAAAAAGTTCTTTTTTTATTATAATAATTATAATTTTAATAAGAGGCCGTAAGAAGATCTTTTTAAAAGTAATAGTTTCTTAGTTAACTTTTAGTACTCGCAATATTTATAACTTATAGATCGTTATTATTATAATCTCTAAATCTCCTCTTTTTTTATTAAGCTGTCCTTTATATTATATTCCTAAGTAATATCCGGGGGCTAGTTAAGAAGGCTATATAAAAATCGTCTAGGTCTTTAAGGTCGTATCTATAAGACCCTCGTAGGGGGGGGGGGGGGGGGTTTTTTTATAAGCCGTGAATCTCTTAGCCTTATAATTCTTATACTTCTTACTACGCCTACTAACTATATTATACTTAAAGATCCTTTTTTTTATTTACGTAATACTTTTTTATACTATACTTCTCGAGCTCGTTCGGAGTACTAATTAATTAAGTAAGTAATTACGTAAGTAATTCTTTTTATTAATTAATTAATTAATTAATTTAATTTTTTAATCGCGGGCCGGCTATAAGTAAATTAATTAATAAGGAAGGATTATATAAGGTCGATAATAATAGCTCGGTCGCCTCGATATTTTTATTAATTATTAAGAGTTATTTTAATATAATAAACGTCGGCCTTTCGTAAGTAATTAAGGGTTATAATTTTTTTACTTCGTTCTATTATAAAAATTCTATATCTTATTACTTACTTTTTATAAAGTTAAGTAGTACAATTCTCTTATTACGTTTTATTCGAAGAGGTCGTTTTTTTTATATAAAATACTTTTCTAATTTATAATAATAAAAAAATTAATTACTAATTAGTATTAATATTATTATTATAGGGATAGTAGTTAATTAGTTCGAACTATAAGTTAACGAAATAAGTTAATTAAACTATTTTAATATACTACGTAAGGTATAAAAAGGAGGTTCTAACCGTAGGTTAGGTAGTCTATAGTAATTATAAATAGGGCCCCTTATTGGCCCCTGCGTAGCCTCGGCCGTATGCCGAGGTCGAATTGGACTTCTAATCCGACACAGATTTACAATTAGAAGTCAAAAAGTACTGCAATATGATCATTGTGGAAAAAGCTCTGTTTAGTTCATCGTACTAGATACTGTCCCGTATCTCGAAGCAATGAACATATTCTATCGTATCATATCGTAACCAATAATGCAAGTATCGCTCTCTAATGCCGTAATGACAGGTTTTGCCCTCCGTCCCAGTGTGCCGAACCATTCCACACGTGAATTTTGGTGCCCCGAGCCCCAGTAACGCCCCGTGAAACAAGACTAGATTGGTCTTTGGTGTATGTTGTAATACCCACCGCCAGTGTTATATATACGTGCGCAAAACAGAATCCGGTCGTAGAATCGTGCCAAGGAAATAGAAACATGAACAAAAGGCCGCACTAAATGGTATCGTAGCTAGTAACATGTAACAGAGGAATGGAAGTATATGCCAAAATAAAGAGTCTGTGAAGAAGCGGATCATCAAAGACAGTGGCTGATCACTGAGCCTTCTCAACATCTCTGGTGTTTGTGTTCTCCTCCTGGGTGGAGATGACAATCTCGGGCGCAGCGACCTTGGCGTCATCAGAGCCTGAAGAAATACCAGCGTCCTCGGATACGGCGTCAGCCTCGGTAGTCTTCTTGCGACGGAAAGCGGCACCGATTGTGGTGAAGAACCTGCCGAGGGCGCGATAGGCGATAACAACGGGTCTGCCGACCGTCTTTGCAATCTTCTCGAACCAGGGATCGGGGAAGAGACGGATGAGGACGGCCATTGGGAGAGAGACGGATGCGAGAACGATGGAGACGGCCCAGTGCTCGCCGCTGATACCGCCTGGTGTGATGCGGAAGGCCTTGCCACCGACAAAGCTGATAGCAACCTGGGCGCCAACCATGATGCAGTTGATGACGATGAAGAAGTAGTTGCGGTGCACGCCCTCAAAAATGTTGAACTTGTTGTCCAGGCGACGGTTGTTGAACTCGTTGAAGATTTGCATCCACACAAAGGTGTTGAAGATCATGGAGTCGAGCTCCAGCTGCTGGTCTTCGTTGTGGGCGTCGTAGCCAAAGATGGCGTTACCGGCGAAGTGGAGAATTAGGGTAGCGGTCAACTGGAAGATTGCCTGACCGATGATCATCTTCCACATGTTGATGGTGATGAGGGGCGCCTTCTTGCCTTGCGGCAGGCGGTCGAGGATCTTCTCGGTCGGGGGGTCCGTGGCAAGCGCAAGGGCGGCGAAGGTGTCCATGATGAGGTTGACCCACAAAAGCTGGACGGCGGTGAGGACGGATTCCATGTCGGGATCGGAGACGGCGGTGATGAAGGCGAGAAGAACAGCAGTGATGTTGACCGTGATTTGGAACTGGGCACAATTACGTTAGCTTCAATCGGTAGGAAAAGGGTTGTGTATCTGCATACCTGAAGGAACTTCTGCACGGCGTCGTTCACTGCTCTTCCCCACTTCAGAGCCGTAACAATCGAGGTGAAGTTGTCATCCATCAAGACGATAGAAGACGCCTCCTTGGCGACCTCGGTACCGGAAATACCCATGGAGAAACCGACATCAGCTGCCTTGAGCGCAGGCGCATCATTAGTACCATCGCCAGTGACGGCAACGGTTTCACCAAGAGCCTTGAGTCGGGTGACCAAGACGCGCTTGTCTTCTGGCGAGGAGCGGGCAAGAACTTGCAGGCGGGGCAGCATCTCGTTCATCTGCTCGACAGAAAGCTTCCTGAAGACGGGACCCTCCATGATGAGACCACCTTCGGTGAAGATGCCGCACTCGGTGGCAATAGCCTGGGCAGTGACAGCATTGTCACCAGTAACCATGCGAACGACAACACCAGCATGCTTAGCCTTGCGAACAGCTTCGGGGACACCAGGACGGACGGGGTCCTGGATACCAACGACACCGGCAAAGACGAGGTCGTGGAGGACATCTCCGAGATCAACGTGTCCTTCGATGGTGGCGTTGACACCGTGGGGGGGCCATTGGGGAAAGTCTTGGTAGATGAGAGCGATGGTGCGGAGAGACTGCTTGGCGTAGGCGTCAATCGTCGCCTCGAGGTTGAGGCGGTCGGACTGCTCCAGAGTCGAGATGGAGAGATCGTTGACGTTGACCTGTTGGCTGCAGTACCCGAGGAGAATCTCGGAAGCACCCTTGACTACAAGGCGGTACCCCTCGTTGTCGGATAGCTTGATGACGGCAGCCATGCACTTCTTGCTGGAGTCGAATGGCATCATTTGCGCAACTTCCTCGTTGGCACGAGTCTCGGCCAGTCCCTGCATGCCGAGGTGGTCCTTAGCGAACTGCAGAAGGGCGGTCTCGGTCTTGGAACCAATGAATGTAGCTTGGCCTTCCTCCTCACCCTCGAAAGCGGTTGAGTTGATGGCGACAGACTGAACGATGAGCTTCTTCGTAGCTGTAGGAAGTGATTGAGCAAATTCAACGGCGCCGATTGTCTTCTCGCCCTCAACCGACTTGGAGAAGCTGGCAGATCCAAAAGTGCCGGCAACAACAGTCATCTTGTTCGTGGTCAGAGTACCAGTCTTGTCGGAGCAAATCGTTGTGGCGTTGCCCATCGTCTCGCATGCCCTAAGGATACGAACCAGGTTGTTCTCCTTCAATAGACGGGTGGTAGCAAATGCCAAAGCCAAAGTTACAGCCAAAGGTAGTCCTTCTGGGACGGCAACGACGATGATAGTGATGGCGACGATCAAGATATCCATGAAAGTGGAAGCTTTCTCGGCGCCAGAGCTGTTGTTGGAGCCCAGGCCAGCCAGGAAGCGGATCAGGAGGACGACGAAAAGGAGAAGGGCAGCACTGCTACCAAGCTTAGCGATAGCCATGGCCAGGCCCTCGAGCTTCTTCTGCAAAGGCGTTGCCTCCATCTCGGTGCGTACCGACATCATAATCTTTCCAAAGCTAGAGTTGGTACCGACGGAGGTGCAGACAAACGTGCCAACACCCTCGAGAACCTTAGCGCCAGAGATGATAAAGGGGTCGAGGTCCTTGGTAGCGTTTCCAGACTGCAGGGCGTTGTAGACGGCATCACCGCCCGTCTTCTTGAGAGCGTCGGACTCGCCTGTCGCCGAGGACTCGTCGCACTTCAAATCATGGCCGCTGATGAAAATACCGTCCACAGGGACGAGATCACCGGGTTCGAGATGGATAACATCGCCAACCAAAATCTCCGCGACGTTCAACATGTACGATTTGCCGGATCGGATAACCTTGACTTCTCGGTCTTCCTTTTTGGCGTTGAGCTTGACAAAGGCTCGTTCCTTCTGCCAGTCATTCAAAGATCCAACCAAGGTGACGATAAGAATAGCAGCGATGATAGCTACTCCCTCAACCCAGTCAACCGGCTGGCCTGCCTCAGGGTCGTGCTCAGCACCAAAAGTTTCGTAAAGGCCAAGCGCAAGCGAAATAGCGGCGGCGACTGTAAGCAAAATGATAACTTTGTCGTTGTATGCACCCCACATGAGTTTCCACAAGGGTGTCGCCTTCTTGGCGGGCAGGACATTCTTGCCGTAAACTCGGGTTCGGTCAGTGAAACCATTGGCATCAGCGTGGTGTGTTGTGGCTGGTGGCTGTGCACCGGATGTGGCGAAGGAGGGCTCCTGATGGCCGGTGGCCTCCTGGAAGCTTACTCTGCCCCCAACGCCCACCTCATCTTGGGATAAACCGGCTTTGACATCTGTCTGTAATCCTTTTTCGATACCGCGCAGGCCGCCGAGCGCGAAAAACGCGGCCAAAGCTTTCGGGTTGAGAAGTTTGTTGAGGTGCCCAGGGCTAAAAGCAAAAGGATTATTCTCAACGACAAACTCGCCTTCCGTGCCGGGATCGGGGTGAAGAGCTGTATCCGGATCTTCCGTTAAAGCGGTTGAATGCATACTTGTTGCAGCGCTGATTGCCGGGGTGAGAAACGGATTTGAGTGCGTCGATACAGGTGACGGTGTTATCGCGTCGTCGTTGTCATTCCCGCGAGAATTGCGGGTGTCGACGCGCAACTGGGGTGGTGCGAGAGACGCCATTAGCACCGATGCAGAGTAGTCTTGAGTTGATGCTATGACTTTCTCATGGACGAGGTGAAAATGAAGTTGAGGAAAGAGTTCTAGGGAGAGAGAAAAGAGAAATTGGTTGCAACAATAATGATGCTAGGTAGCAGGAGTTGGTGTAACCTCCGGCGAGTTGAAGAGTATTAAGAAGGCAGAAGGGCAACACACGAGCTGTACAACAAGGCTGTGTAGGAGGCAACTTGCGTACGGAGGTGTCTTCGCGTTCCTTCCAGGTAGTGAGAGCCTCAAAGGCGTACCAAGAATTCCAAAACGCTGAGCGTGAAGACTTCCGTGAGCCTTGGCGTAACTGCGCCCTTAGCCCCGTCGAAGAAAGTTTCCGTTTCTTAAGTGTACACCGACGCCGTCAAGTCAGCCTGCGTGCCTGCTGAATGGTGACAGCAGAAGAGGGCAGTGCAGAGAGGAGGGGTTCGATTCCGGGCGAGAGGCGATAGTCTACTTTCCGTCGGATGGCGTGTGGAGTTGAAAAGGATAGTGCGGGATAATCAACCTTGAGTAGCCGTCATGTTTGAGATGACCTTGAGAAGTCCTCACACAAGACGAGACTGATGATGAGGAAGAAGAGTTTTCAAGAGCGTTAGAGGTATAGGCTGATGTTGTCTGGAATCTTGGACCGGCGAGACTTGAGAGTGGCAGTGCAGAACGAGCGTTCACAACGACATGCCCTTCTTGGCAAGTCAAGAGGGTATGAAGTCAACCGAGACCCCACAGAGGCAGGATGGATTGGCCAGAGAGAAGCCAAATGATACATGTATCAGAGGAGGGGAGAAAAAAAGCGCGCTTGCTTCTGGACTATCACAGCAGGAAGCATATGTTGGTCTTGGCGGTCAAGTAACAGAACAAAAAGTCTTGCACGACGTGATCAAGAGGGGAAGGAGCCAAAAGAGAGGAGCCAGGAGAGGAGCTCCGATGGGGAGATAGAATGATGTGCCGGGGGGAGAGGCTCTCATCTTGGGTGAGATTAGCCAGACTAGCTGGTGCAAAGGTGAGCCAAAGGGTGAGAAGGAGGTAACCGCCCAAGGTCTGGGCATTGAGGCTGTGCAAGAGGGAAAAGTGCAAAAGGACCCAATGAGGGAATTAAATTGGAGCATCAAGAAGCGAGCTCTATTCAGTGGAAGAACGGCTTGAGTCGGGGCCATCCTAGAACCGCTGTGCAACAACGAGATGGGAAACCAAGCCAGGGGGAAGAATGGAGACTGACAGCGTGTAAATGGGATCTTGGCAACATTGGCCATGCCAATGTTTGAACCTTGGCGTTTTGTTGATGCAAGTGCCGGGACCTTATCGCGTTTGATTCCGAGGTATTCGTTTTCAATCTGACTGGACTTCTCCAGACGAAACCGAGGTTTGCAAGTACCGCCGTGAGCGTCTGTCGATATGGACATATACGGATATTGCGCCCGAGACTTGAGTGGCGTGCCCATCCGTCGGGTCGCAACAGGTGCGGTGCAGTATCGTGCCATGCGGCCGCCCGGCGGGGGGTGGCCACCATTAGATAGACGCCGTGGGCATCCGTGCTGTTCCCGTGTCCGATCGGTGGCCGGCCGTAATCCAGATGGCGTATCGCTCTCAACCTCTTGATACTGCCAAGGGAACGAGACGCACGCAAGAGTTTGGGGAACGAACGCAATCGAGTGCCCGTCCTTTGAAGCCCGGTAGATCCGCTTCTCTCCCGCGCTGGCGAAGAGAGCCACCAAACTGCTGTGGTGAAATGGCGATGGCTTCATCGACCAGCATTACTCGAGCAGTGACCGACCGATGCAGGGCCGAATATACACGGCGGCGGCGAATGACCACTCGGTGTCAGCGGGAAACAGTTTCCCATGGAGGATGGTCGGAGAGGTTTCGGACTGGCAAAGTTTGATGACGGAATGGGTGCATGGATCGGGACATTGTCCGTTCATGGTCTCAGTCATATCCGGCTTCTGTGTCACTGCCCCGTACGCTGTACTTGGGAATCGATACCTTGGGGGCTGCCAGTAGCCACAAGGAGATGTTGAGAACGAGATCCATCAATATCATCCCGCGGTGGAGTTGTTGGCTCAAGTCTGGGCGGCCGGGTCAGCATTTCGAGGTGGAGCCTGGAGGCATTGCGGGAGAATTGAGACGTGAAGCTCGAGACGAATCAGTCGACGGGCAGCAACAATGAGCTAGCGATGATAAGCTCTTGGCTGAATCCATGCGGAGTGTGATGTAAAGAATGAACATGGGGAAGGGTTAGGAGAGGACCGGAGCAACAGTGTGGAGAAGAGGAACGGGAGGAAATTGAATGAGGAAAACAAAGTTTGTGAGATGAGAAAAAGGAGTAGTCACGGCACGGAGTGAACAAAAAAAATGTGTAGACAATGTCGAAAAGACAAAAAGAGGAGCCAAGAAATGAAAAAAAAAAAAAAAAAAAAAAAAAAAAAAAAAAAAAAAGGGGAAAAAAAAAAAGAAAGAAAAAAAAAAAAAAAAAAAAAAAAAAAAAAAAAAAAAAAAAAAAAAAAAAAAGAAAAAAAAAAAAAAAAAAAAAAAAAAAAAAAAAAAAAAAAAAAAAAAAAGGGCGGTCGCGATGCACAGTCACAGTCGAATCAAGCTCGGAGTGGAGTCCCCGGGGGTCGTGGGGGACCACGCTAGTCAGCGCCAAGAGTGGCTGTGGCAGGCACGCTCCAAGGGTTCCATTGGTTCGCTTAGCTCAAGCCGAAAGAGGTGGTTCACATTGGTCCATATCAGGTAAGCAGCTGCAGGCAAGGATGGCACGCACCTGCCTTCCCGTGCAGCTGGTGGCAACTGCTCTTGCTCGCTCTTTCCTTTATGGATTTTCAAAGTTCTGGAACATCTCCGGGAATCCGCTGGGCTGGTTGACCAATGAACTCACAACATATTCGATACATCCCGCTATATGTCCATGGAAGTCTCCAGGTCTCCACCGTCTGATCCAACTTGTCATTCTGCAACCTGCATCGATGCAAACCACATGGCTTGCACCACATCACAGCAGAGCAACCTGGAAGCTTCAATTCCCATCCTGGTCTCATACACAACCTCTCAAGTCCAAGAGCGTTTGGCCCAGTCCAAAACTCTTGGCCAGCATTACACCAATGGCCCCAGCGCTCAACGAACGCCTTGACTCGAGCATTTTCCCGAACTAATATCATCTAGCGCCACCTCGAGCGCTTTCCCTTTCTGTCTAACGTATGGTGTATCTCTCAGCATCCCGATATCTGCAATGTTTCAAGCATCAACTACCGTGGTTGCGGAAGAATGTCAAGGTCACCATCCCGGTCGCTGCATACCTGACGCGGGGAACGCGGGGAAGCTTGTCGTCTAGCCAGAGAATCTTGGCCATGATCCCCTGAACAACACGGTCTAGCTTCGACTCAACTGCATCCAACTTGTCCACCTGATCTCGAAAGGGTGTATCGCTTGAAGCATCCAGGTCAGGAAACCATCTATCATCAGCATGGGGTTTTCCGCCAGTCTACAGTCCTGTTCAGTGAGATGAACTAGCGTCGCGTTGATCTGTCAAGTCCTACAACGTAACGATGCCATGCAGGCAAACATGCTGCCATGTCGTATCTCATCCATAAAGGAGACATTATCGCCTTTGCGCATGTCAATCAACGAATCTGCCTGGCTATCCAGTCTTTTGGGTATCGTGGCTGGTGTCATTGTCCGTTCCATTTGCGAGTCCTCGCGTAAGGTAGCTTACGTTCGATTGTCATCAAGCTTTCCTGTCACTGCGGTGCCAACAGAGACGGCGCTTCCATCCTTTCGTTTAATCTGCCAAGAAATTGGTAGTCCAAGGCTGATCTGAGGTCATACTCGTTCTCGCCACGAGGCTGAGCACTGAGCACTGAGCAAGATGGGGTTCAACCTCCACGCCGATGGGACGAACGATCCCAGTGAAGTCCGCAATTGGCGCATTCACATGATAGCGGTCATTGCCTCAATGAGTGCTATCGCCAGTAAGTTTCACTTCGCCTCCAAGCTCAACAGAAACGGCACCTAGACTAACATAGCCCAGTGGGTTACGACACCTCTGTCATAGGTGGCACCATGGCTCTGGACTCATTCCGCCGGGATTTCGACCTTGCAGATAGCTCGCCAACTGTCCGTGATACTCTCCAAGGCAACATCGTCTCCACGTTTCAGGCAGGATGCTTCTTCGGCGCCCTGCTCATGTTCCCCTTGGCAGAGTGGCTCGGCCGCAAGAGAGCAATCATGATCTCTGCTCTCGTCTTCCTGGTTGGCGGGACTCTCATGACAGCATCCCACGGAGAGATTGGGCTCCTGATTGCCGGAAGAGCCATCGCTGGCTTGGGCATCGGTGCTACATCCCTCATTGTCCCTGTGTACATTTCGGAAATCAGTCCGCCGTCTATTCGCGGCCGCCTCGTTGGGCTTTTTGAAATTGCATCACAGGGAGGAGGGATGTGCGGCTTCTGGGTAAACTACGCGGTGGACCGCACAATCTCAGACTCGACACAAACGCAGTGGATTGTACCCCTCGGCTTGCAGTTGCTTCCGGGTGTGCTTTTGTTCTTTGGCATTTTCGTGTGTCCTGAGTCGCCGAGGTGGCTGGCAAAGAACGATAGATGGGAAGATGCCACGAGAGTCTTGGTTCATGTCCGCGAGCTGCCAGCAGACCATGACTATGTCAGCACCGAGATCAGTGATATCAAGCGCCAAGTAGAAGACGGCAGCGCGAATCGTATGTCAAAGTCTCAAATGTCCAAGCGCTTGTTTGAGAAGGGCTCTCGCAACCGTATTGGCATCGGTCTGCTTCTGATGGCCTGCCAGAATCTGACAGGGGTCAACATCATCACATACTGTGAGTAAAAGAAAACGTTCTTATGATCTAGGTTCTCTTCCACTAACATGAAGAAATAGACTCGCCCCGTATCTTTGAGACTCTTGGCATTACAGGCACGAGCACCAAGCTTTTCGCGACGGGCTTCTACGGTATAGCCAAGACCCTCGGCATGGTCATCTTCACCGTCTGGCTCGCCGAAAAGGTCGGTCGGCGCAATGGTCTCATCTGGGGTGCCTTCGTCGGATCCCTTCCAATGTGGTACATTGGTGGCTTCACGTTTCTTGCGGACCCTGCGGGCCAGGCGGCTGCTGGTAATACCGACCGCAATGCATGGGGGTACATCGCCATGGTTTGCGTGTATCTCTATGGCTTGATCTACTGCGCCTCCTGGTGAGGCTCCTTTTACTAGTATCGGTAGTCTATGCGTGAGGCATAAAGTCTAATCAACCCTACAGGCAAGGCATCACATGGCTGTACTGCAGCGAAGTATTCAGCTTAGACATCCGCATGCTCTGCGTCGCAATCACAACAGCAGATCAATGGCTGTGGAGCTTTATTGTCTCACGAACTACGCCTTACATGATTACGTCGCTCGGCTACGGAACTTACAGGTTCTTCGGCGCTCTCATGATCCTGATGGGCGTGTGGGCTTTCTTCTTCGTACCGGAAACCAAAGGTAAGTTTTGTTACCCACTCTCACTGGTCTCTACTGCCGTCAGAGTGTATTATCCTCAGCCACTTTCTCCGTCGTCGTTGTCCTTGTGGCTGACGCAGGCGCCCCGTGCTAGGTCTTACGCTGGAAGATATGGATCTACTCTTCATGAGGAGCATGCACACCACCGTCTGGACCGCTTTGCGAGAACGCAAGAGCGTCAAGGACGTCTTGGCGAATACTTCGCCCGCCGCTGTGTACGCGACTGGTTCGGAGGAGAAGGAGATTCGGTTAGAGTACGTGGATACCTTGGAAGACAAGTCAGTGGCAAGATGAGATGGCGCAAGGAGACGCAACGAGCTGGAGGCGGATGGACTGGGTAGTTTCGAGGCGGCCTCTTTTGCAAACATTTGGTAGGGAATTTGGATGTTTCCTTCATTCGTTCGACTGATTGCTCGTTCAATCACATGGTACTTAAGACTCTGTGCGAGGTACTTTCGGGTTTGCCAAGCCCCGCTGTTTACTTTTGCACTGCCCAGCGCAAAAGTATGCACTGCCACCGGTAATTATGCGGTGTGACGTAGTTTTATAACTCTTGTCTTTGCAAAGAGCAATTAGATCTCACCGTTTCGTGGTAAGATTCTGGCTGGGATGTGTTGTGTGTCTCGACTCTCCAGAGGTTGGTCGGATGCGCCAAGTCTTATCTTGACGAGGCGCAGTTCACCGACTTGCAGTGCTTCGAGTGGTTGGGAGCCAAACTTGCACTGATAGCTGCCACGCTAAAATTGAACAAACTGAGCTGTTTTCTGCAGGCCGATTTATGAAATGTACCGCCTTTTCTGAGAATTTTCCATCGGCGTATCGCGGAAAATATGTTGATCTGATAGACACTTGTTGTTTGATCCCAAGCCTCATTACGTGCAATGTAATTGGTCGCTCTAGGCCTGCTTGGCGGCCCGATATCCAACCTTCGTAACTTTAATCAGGGTGGGATAGCCCCTGGTGAAGAGGGTGATCTTAGCATCACTTCCATAAAACGGGCCGACGCTCGCCGACATAGGAACATGTTAATTGCATTGAGATTCGTCGATCAGGCAGACTCTGCGTTGAGGGCCTGATAGGCACTCTCGCTAGCAGTGTCATAATGCTAGCCTGCATGAATACATCGCAGCTTACATGAGCTTTTGAAATTGTACTAGGTTCGGACTTGGAGTCATCGTTTATTACATCGCCAGTTGTAAAAAAAAGTCGGCGTTCTCGGTGACGCCTATTCCCGGTGGGATTGATCTTCCTAGGGTCCGGCCGCGGAGTCAAGGGGCCTTGTTCGATTCCTCGTCTGTCCGATCGAAACGGTCGGCTAACACAGCCTCCGCCCAGTTACGCGGGGCCGGAGATTACTGCTGACCTTACTTACGACTGCGGGAACGAGAACGAGGGTGTTACAGACTATGTCGTATCATGTCCCGTGGATGATGATGGTGGCACGGGATTTTAGAAGGAGATTGACTTCTATAGATCGAATATAACCGAGTCTGCGTCGTTGCCCTCCGATTGTAGATACTGCAACCACAATCGCCCTAACGAGTCCTTGATCCCGTCGAGTGGAAGCATTCAAAAGGAATCAACTTATTGATTGAACCGAAAATCGTGGTAGCCTGGGCGAAAATCGTGTCCATCCTCTTGAGATTCCTCTGGCAATGGATCTACCGTCGGAACTACCATTGGAACGTTGCCTTAGATGATCGTGATTCTCTCCCTGGCCAAGCTGCTGAACAGCGCTTAAGCCACACCGATATCATTCCTACCCCAGACATCAAAACGACCCAGCCTCTTGTACTTGCACTTCTCCTTCTTCGGCTCCTTCAGGATTGAGAATCTCGTGAAGCGAGGGTATTCCGCGTCTTCCACAAAGGCTTCAACCAACTCGCTCTGTTGATCGCATGCCGGCGAGCTGGCCGCAACACCTGTATCTTCCTCACTCACCTCAGCAATTCCCCTCTCGCCCGAAATCTTCCACGACATCTTGACCAGATTGCTCAAGCCATCAACCGTCCCATAAGCCCCCTTTCTCCGGAACAAAATCCCTCGTCCCCAAAAGCAACACCAAGACCTCGGTAGGATCAGATCCCCATCTCTGTAGCTATTGGTATTACTATCACAGGGATAGTGGTCGATTAGTTCGAACCGTGGGTTAACGAAGTAAGTTAATTAAACTATTCTAATATACTACGTAAAATATAAAAAAGAGGTTCTAATCGTAAGTTAAGTAGTTTATAATAATCGTAAATAGGGCCCCTAATTAGCCCCTACGTAGCCTTAGCCGTATACTAAGGTTAAATTAGATTTCTAATCTAATACTAACTTTTTTTTTATTAATTTAACTACTATTATTATTACTATAATTAGAGATTTAATTTAACCTCGGGCCCGTTTACTAAGTTATTTTTTATCCCTTTTTTATACTCTTTTTATATAACCTACCCTTTTATTTATATTATTACCCTTTTTTTATTAATAAATTACTTTAACCCCTTATTAGGGGCTATTTTTATAAAGATATTAGCGAGGTTATTATTATTATTAATTTAATAAATCTTAAGGATTTCTCGTTGCTTATATAATTACCTAAGGGCTATAATATTTATTATAAGCCTCTTTTTTTTATAATACTTAGCTTAACGAGGTATTTATATAATAAGTACGAATTAGTATAAATAATCGTTAGGATTATAAAAAGGTTAAGTTAATCTATAATCCTCTTAAGTATAATACAAATTATATAGGTAAAGTTAACTTTATTAACTATTTTATAAATTTTTAATATAAGTACGTTATATATAACTCGCTTATTCTTCGTTAATAAATAGTAAATAATATTACCCTAGATCGTGAAGTCTTTTTTATTAAGAGTTTTATTAATAAGGATAATAATATATCCTAATTATAAAGTTAGGTCGTTATTATTTATAAATAATTTATTTATAAATACGTAGAGCCTTACTAAAATAAGCTTAATAAGTTAGTAAATAAGACCTCGGGTTTAGTTCTTTTATTATTACTATAATTATTAATTAAGGGCGTTAAAATCGCTCTCTATAGGTTTTATAACTTATATTACTTTAGTATAGTTAAAAATAGCCTCGGGTTAATAAATACTTATGATATAAGCTCCTCGCACGAGCTTAGCCCTAAATTACTGTTTATAATTAGGGGATTTTAAGTTAACGAGGGTAATTTTCTCGCTTTACTCTTTTATTAAAATACTATATTATCTTCTTTAATTATTAAAATCCCTTTATTGAATATTAATAAGGACTTTAGTATTAAAATAGATTCGGGATACGTATAGTACTAAGTCGCTAATAAGTTAGTAACTAATATACGGAATATATTAAAAAAGAGCTTTTTATAAAATAGAGCCTATATAAAGGACTCTATAAGCTTAAGTCTTATAATATACTTATACTTATATTATAGTCTTATTAATTAAGTACTTATAGCCTAATCATTTCATAATTCTTAAGCTTCTACTTTTATAGAGTAACTAATATAAATAATAATAAACTACAAAAATAAATAAAACGTTAATAAAGCGACGCCTAGCTATTAATAAAAAGCTATTAGTACTAACGAGCTATAGCTATTTAGAGTTAACTACTTAACCCCTTTTTATTTAAAATAACAGGCTTATTATAAAATAAGCCCTACTTAAATACTAGCGTTTATAAAAGAGCTAAATAAAGAAAATAATCGGAGTAGATTACTTTTACGGGCCGGTTACTTTATTAATACCCCGAGGACCCTATTTATAATAAATAGGGCCTTTATTAATAAATAGTTACTAAACGTACGAGGTCTAAGTACGTATAAAAGCGTAAATAATATAAAAATAGCTAGTATAATAAACCCTATAAGCTTAATAATAACCTACTTTTATAAAATAATAAAAATAATAATTAAAAACTAAAACTAAAAACGGCGTTAATATAAAAAGCTCGTTTAATAACTTACTAAGTAGCTAGTAATACGTCTAAGTTAATAAGAATATAAAGAACCTCTTTTTTATAACTATAAACTAATTAAAAAAGAGTTTATAAGTACCTAAGTAATAAACTAAATTATTATTATAAAAATAAGTAATAATTTTTATATAAGAAGTACTATAAAGTAATATATTAAATAGGCTCTATTTAAGTTATTCTTATTATTTTAAACGTAATAGCGTAATTATAAAAAGAACTTTTAGAACCCCCTCTCTTAGGGCGACTTTTTAGTATTTATTTATTAATAGTACGTGGACCCTAAGACTTAAGAACGGGAGTACTATAAAGAACTAAGAATAAAGAGGCTAAAGGAGGGCCAGACTCCTACTTAGTTCCTTACTAAGTAATTAGTAATTTATTATAACCTAAGTATAAGAAGTATAGAGTATTTAAAAATAAAAATATATTAATTCTTCTTTAAACTACTATCTTAGTTATAAGACGACTTAATTTATTATAAGGTCTTAATTAAAAAAGTACGTAATATAGTATATAAAGTTAATAAACTATAGTTACTAAGTTAATAAAAGGGTAGCGATTAGTTATAAAAGGACGATAAAAAGAGTTTATACTCGTTATCTAAGTAATTATATTAAATATCCCTTTTATAAAAAAAGAGCAAGGAGAGCTCTAAGGGACTAAGCCTTATAAACTTAACTTAGAAAGCGTTATAAAAGCTATATAATAAAAGTACCTATACTAAGCTATTATAAAAGCGTTATAATAATAATATTAAGTACTTTATATATAATAAAACGGGCTATATATTTAATAAGTACTAGAGGAATAAGGTAAGAAGTAAGGGCGACGATAAGCTAACGTACTCTTAATTAAAAATAGTATTAGCGACTATCTAACGGGTTATTACTAAGCTAAGAGTTATAAAAATTAACTTATTAAAAAATAAATAAGTATAAGTAATATACCTAATATACCTATACTAAATATAAAAAGGGTATAAATAAGAATAACTACAAAGAATAAGGTAATTATTTTACGAGGGGTTACTAAAAAGCTAATAAAAGTTAATATAAATATATACTCTAAAATAAATATTATTAGTACTAGGCTCGTAAACTACTTAGGGTTAACCCTAACTACTACTTTAGCCCCTTTATTAAGGGACTTTTAGAGCAAAACCATAGGCTAAAAAAAAGCTTACTAATTAACGCTCTTTTTTATTAACTATTATAGGTAGCTAAGGAAGATTCAGTAACTATTTATTATAATTAATAAAAATAAAAAAATAGTAAACCTCTTACTATTATACTTATTAATAAGCTAAGAAAGTATTTATATCGATACTATGATAAATATATAATTATATAAACCTATTTCTATTACTAAACTAAAAATAATAGTTCGTAATATTATTAAGAACTATAAGAGGGCGTATATATTATATATTATTATTATAAAAAGTATTACGGGGATAATAGAGGTCGAATTATATAGGGGCCTATTACCTAAGCTTTAATTCAAAATAAAAACGTTTAATAAATAGTTAGTAAAGGGACTATAGTTATATAGCAGAGCGGAATACTTAATTAACTTAATTATAAGTACTAAACCGTTATATTGCCCTATCTATCCGCTAAGTAATAAATAACTTAAAGAGCTTCGTACGTATATTATTAAAAACCTAACGAATAGTTATATTATACCTTTAGTTAGCGAGGCTAGGGCACTAATCCTTTTCGTACTTAAAGAAAATAGCACGCTACGTTTTTATATAAACTATCGTAAGCTAAATAAAATAACTATAAAGAATCGATATTTATTACTACTTATTAGCGAGCTCTTAAATAGGCTTTATAAAGTAAAATAAATCTTAAAAATAAATATTAAAAATACTTATTACTATATTCGAATTAAAAAAGAACTAATAAAAAATAGCGTTTTAAAACTAATATAGCTATTTTAAGTATATTATTATACTTTTTAAACTAATAAACGTACTTATAACGTTCTAAATATATATTTACTAAACGCTCGCTAACCTATTAAATACTTATTATATAGTATATATAAACGATCTAATAATCTATTTATTAATAAGGGAGTAGTATACGAAAAATATTAAAAAAGTCCTCTAACGTTTGCGGCTATACGGACTTTTTACTAAACTATCGAAGTACTTATTTTATTAAAAGAGGGTCGAATTTTTAAGATATATTATTATACTAAAAGAAATTAAGATTAACTTATTATAAGTACGAACGATCGCTAACTAAAAAGCACTAGAGTTTATTAAAGATATTTAAATATTTTTAAAGTTCTATAACTTTTACTAAAAGTTTATTACTAGGTACTCGGGTATTGTCGTACTAATAATAGTACTACTAAAAATAGAAAAAAGGTAAGTAAAGGATTTTTAATAAACTAAGGAAGTAAATAAGGCGTTTAATTAGCTAAAAGTCGCTTTTACCTTAGTAACCGTACTTACGCACTAGAACCCCTAACGTACTACGTAAATAAAAACTAACGCTTTAATTAAAGCTATTATAATAATTTTATTATAATAAGTTAATAAAAAATAGTAACTTATTACTTATTAATTATAAAAGCTCTTAAACATAGAGTAGTAATAAGCTACGGGCTAATAAAAACTACTTATTATAATAAGAAAGTTAGAGTACTAGGCCTATTATTTCTAAGGCCTTTTATAAAAGTTCATAGTTCTAATAAACTATTAAGTACTTAAAAAAGTAATTAATATACTAGCGCAGGACCTTTAAAAAAGGCTCGCAAGGTAAGTATATAAACTATTAGTATTTAACTTTAACTTAAAATACTAACTAAAAAAAATAAACCTAGCGGACGGTTTATTTAAGAAACTAAACTATATAAAAAGAGAAGTACTTTATAAAAACGTTCTTTTTATACTAGCTTAGAAACTACGCTTTATTAATAAACTACTACCTAACGTACGGTAAAAAATAATTAGCTTAAAAAAGAATAATATTATTAAAATATATATCTAAATAGTTAAGGCCTCTTTTTATAATCTTAGCTAGATATTAACTAGTTCTAGGGATAGAAAATCCTCTTCCTTATATTAATAGCGTACTATAGAGCGTACTAATAAAATAATAATAGTTACTACTATAATAATTTAAAATAAAAAAATAAAAGAGTTATTAATAAACGCCTAATAACGGTCCGGTATAAATAAAAAAGAGTTAAATAGAGCTAAGATTATTATACTAAAATAGTATATCCTACGTCCCGTTATAAAAGAGCTTATAAAAAGTAAAATAGTATTTACTTCTTATTTTTTACTAAAGACTAAAGAGCTCGTTAGAGAACTATAGGCTAAAAATAAGTTCTATATATTATAATTAATAAGAGCTTATATTACGGCTAGTAAGCTAAGAGTATATTTACTTAATAAATAAGGTATACTATTTTTTAAAAAAAAGACTTATTATTTTTTAAATAGAGTTTTTTTAAATAGAGATCCTTTACTAATACTACGACGACTATAGGGTAGGTTATATAGGAGTTATAAAAACTCTCGAGCTAATCTAAAAGGAATTTTATTAAGAGGATATTTAATAAAATATCTAAGAATATATCAAGAATTATAAGTATTATTTAGAAGTTATAACCTTAAGATATAAGCCGTATAGGTAGCTATAGTTATTATTACTACTTTCGTACTTATTTTAAAAAATATTTATAGAGTTTATTATAAGACTATTACTAAGCGCTCGTAATAATAGTACTAAGTATAACTATATATTAATTATCGTTTATTATATAATAAAGTTTATAAAGTTCTTACTTATTATTAAAATACTTAACGTAATATAAATAATAAGTATCCTATATAAGAAAGTAAAGTATAAGTTCAGTATATTAAAAAGTATTATTATAAATAAAAATAAGTTATTTATAAGTACGTTTTAAAAAGAGTTTACTAAAGAATAGGTAATATATTACTAACTATTTACTACGTACTATTTATAAATAAATAGCTAAATAGAGCGGACTTATTAAATATTAAAAAAGTATTTAAAGATTTATACTAAGGGCTTATTAAATAAGTAAGTAATATAATTAAAAAAGGCTAAGTTTATATATAATAATAGTTAGTATTTTACTATAAAAATATCCCTATATATAGCGTTATATAGCTACTACCCTAAGTACGTTAAATATATACTTAATTATAAAGTTATAGTTTAGGGGGTTTAAAAAAGAGTTTAAAAAATTAGGAAAATTAGGGCCTAGGCTAGATAAGCCTAGGTATAAGCCTCTAAGAGCTAAGTAGCTTATTATAATAAAAAATATATCCTAAAAAAGTTTAATTACGAAGAGATCGTTAGCTTATTAATAAAAAATATATAATTTAAAAATAATAAATTAGCGCCGAGGTATATTAAAGTAGTAATAACTAAAAGGGTAAGTAAATAGGCCTATTAAGTATACTTATTAGAGTAGTACTAAAGAATATATAATGTCTTCTTAGTTTCCTAGCTTAAACTATAAAAGAACTACTAAATAGTTAGTAACTAAATAGTAAATCTCTTAGAGTTAGAAAATAAATAAAACGTTTAAAAAGTTAAAAAAATCGTTACGAAGTAAAATAAAAAAAAAACTTATAATATCTTATTAAATAGGCTAAATAGCTTACTAAGTATAATATATAAAAACTTACTAAGTATTTTAATAGGGTAATAAAAATAGTTAAAAAATTTAAATATTATAAAAAACGAATATATATAAAATAAGATAATAAATACTAAGTTTATAATAAAAGGTTACTAAAGATAAGTTAATTAATAATACTTTATAAAACCTTTTTATCTAGCTTAGTATAATTTTTTAAAAAGAATAGGGTATTATAACCCTTAGTAATATATTATTAAGAGGTTACTAAGACTTAGTTATGTCGAGGGAATAACTTACGCAATACTAGTAATAATAGTAACGTTTTTAGTATATACTTCTAAAGTATAATAGTTAGTAATAGTAGTCCGCTTAGTAATAGTATAACGGGGGGGCTTTACGTACGTACTTAGCTAACTACTTAGAATAAGGCTATTAACTTTATTAATACTATAATAAATTATAAAGAGGTAATTAAAATTATATAGATTATTATATATATTAATAATAGCGGTTCGTAAAGCGTTCGCTACTTAATTACTACTAAAAACTATAATAAGAACTATAAAAAATAGAATAAGAAATAAAACGGGAGGTAAAACGCTACTATTATTATTATTAAATTAGGGAGCGGGAGCGTCCTTAGGGGTACTACTCTTATTATAACTAAGCTAAGGGGCCTTAGTAATATTAATATTTATAAAAAATAAGTTAATATTAAACTACTTATCGTAACTCTTAGTTTTAGTCTTAGTTAGAATAATAGTATTATTAAGCTATTATAAAGCTTTTATTTAAAAAAAGAAGAGCGTAATATTAATAATATTAAGATTTAGAGCTATATAACTAAGGGCTAAAATAGATTAGTTTATAAAAAAAAGAGTATTATAAATAGGAGTTAATAAGTTATTAATAATAAAGTAGTAACGTTTATTACGAAACTAGCTAAGAGAATTCTCTAAATTACTACTAAATTTCTTAAACTCGATTTCCTTAGACTAAGACCTCTTAAACTAGGACTTTTTAAACTTAGATTTTATATAGTTATCCTTATCCTTATTATTAAAAATATAGTTAATAATAAGAGTACGCTTCTTAATAAGGGTCTAAGTTTTAGGACTATAAGTAATAGGGGGAGTATTATAAATAGTAATAGTATAAGTAAGTATATTATTTACTAAATACTTAATAATATACTTATAAAAAGTAAAGAAATTAAGAAACTTCGAGATATATATAATAATAACGCCCCAGGGAGTAGACTCATAGTACTAAGGTAGAGTTTTAAAATTATTTTATAGAGCGACCGCGCGGCTATTATTATAAAAATAAGCTAGCTAAAAGCGGCTAAAATAAAAAATAATCTTAGCCTTATTACTAATATTAAAAATACTAACTTAAAAAAAGAAAATTTATATTAATAAAAAAAAATAATTACTAAACGATCGCTAATAACTTATTATAATTAAAATTAATAAGCTTAAATACTCGTAATTAATAATAAGCTCTTGAAAAGTAGCCTACTTAAAGAGGACCTTCTTACTACCCACTAATAGGTTAGTAATATAAGTGCTAACTTTTTTTTACGTACTAATAACATAACTAAAAGCGTAATAAATACGACCGCGCTCACGGGAATTAAAGTTATCCTATTCCTTAGTATAGTGAAACTCTATAAAAGTATTCTAAATAAGCTAAGTAGTACTATATAGTTCTTTTAAAACCTAAAACAATATTATTAGCTTAATATTTAGTAACGGATTAGCAAGGACTTAATAACTTATAATAAAACACTTCTTTTTATTAATATAATAAATAATATACTAGGTAACGTAATTACTAATAATATAGATAAGGTTATTAATATTATAATATATACTAAATAAGTAGCGTATATAAAAAGTACTACTATAAAGACTATAGAAGCCTTTCTTAGGATCGTACTTAATATTAAGTATATTCTAGATATATAAAATAGTAAATATCTTAGCGAATACTTAGTAATAAAATAGTAAAGGAATTATAATTAAAAAACAGTACGGAAATAAGAATATTATAAAAGAAAAAGGTATAGTTATATAAAAAAGAACTTACGGAACGGTTACTAAATAGAGGAAGAGAAAGAAAAGTAAACACGTAACTAGTAATAAAAAAAATCTTTTACTTTACTTAATAGCCTAATAATAATAATAACTACGAGGTTAAATAAGCTCTTATATATTATAACGATTAGAATACTTTATTATAAATACGTACTATTAACTTAGTAACCGGTCGGCGTACTATTACTAAATAATATTACTAAAGTATTTATTAAATAATAAAATAAGAGCAATACCTTATTTTTAAATAAAAAAGGGTATTATTAACGCTTTAAAAAAGCTATTACGAATAATAACGTTAACGGCTTTATTATTAATATTAAAAAAAGAAATTATATAATAACTTTAGGGACTTAAGTTACGTAAGGGGGGAGTAGTTATAATAGATTTAGGATGCGTATAGTGCTAGGTCGCTAATAAGTTAATAACTAGTATATAGATTATATTAAAAAAGAACTTTTTATAAAACAGAGCCCGTACAAAGGACTTTATAAGCTTAAGTCTTATAATACACTTATACTTATATTATAGTCTCGCTAGTTAAGTACTCATAGCCCAATCCTTTTATAAGTATAAGGATCTCTTTTAGTTTAGTTATAAATTTAACTTTCTAAAGCTCCTTATCCTCTTTTTTTATAAACTTAATATTTAATAAACCTAGGGTATCGTTTATTCATATTTTTATAATACTAAAGGGGTCGTTTACGTATATAAAACTTAAAAAATAAGGATCGTATATTAACGTAATTATTAATAATTAATTAATATAAAAATCGTAGTATATTACTTATTAATAAGTACTAAACTCGGCGAGGCTATATAATAACTTAAGTACTTCGATAATCGTACTTTCTAAGTACTTATTAATTATCTTTTTTAAAAAATAAGTAAGCATCTTCTTTATAAGCCTAGTTACTAATTAAGGATACGCTTATATAATATTATAACTCTAGATCTAGTACCCCTTTTACTATAGTAATACTATTAGTACTATTATAAAGTATTAGTTACTACGTTAAACTATAAATAACTAAGTAAGTAGCGTCGCCTTCTTAACGTTACTATACCCTTATATAACGTACCTTAATTTCTTATATAATTATAGAGTACCCTTCCTTTTTATTTCTCGAACTATATATAATTTAAAAATATATAAATTTATATATTTAATTAGATTATAAAAAATAAATTAATAAACCTCTCGATCGCAAAGTATCTCTACCTCTACTAAGTCCGATTTTTTAAAAAGTCTCCTAGCTATTATAATTATACTATTCTTTTATAATTAGGTTATAAATATAAAATCGGCCTTCTCTTTTATTATATAAAATATATTAATTACCTCGTTATTAATAATAAATAACTACGTTAGTACTTACTATTATAGTCTTCCGTAACGTCTTACTAATAATATTAGTATCTTTTTAATAATTTCCTCTTCCTTATCGTTTATTAGTACTACTACGACGATTTTATTAAACATAATTCTTTATTTATTTTTAAGCTATTAGAGTAGTGGAATAGGGTAGGGCGATTAGTCCTAGTATTTCTTTTTTCTAAAACTAATTAAGTATAGGGACTTATAGAAGAGCTAATTAAAAGAAAATATAAGGAAAAGGGCCCCTAATTAGTAAAAAGAGCCGAGTAGTGCGAATTTTAACTTTAATTATATATATACTTTTTTAAGATCGAACCAGAGCTTTTTTAATAATTTACTTTTAAATACGATAATATAAGATAATTAGGAACTCTACCCTTCTAATTTAGTTAATACTACCCTCTTTTTTTAATTATAACTCCGTTAATTAAGGCCGTATTAACCTAATTAAAAGAAGTATCTTATATTACTTTTATAAGTATTAATAGTTCTTCCTAAGTACCGCACTACAAAAGTCCTTTATACCCTATACCTTTTTTAATAATCTCCCTTTCTAAAAATCCCTTTCCTTTTTAAATAAGAGAATAAATAAAAAAAAGCCTAACTTAATTAGAGATAATTTAAATAAATAAGTAAAAAAAAGTAGCGTAACGATTAAAATAAATACGAGTGGTAAGACTCTAATTAAAAAAAAAACTAAATAATTAAAATACGAAAATAAAGATATATAAAAAAGGGCTTCTTATTTAATAAGAGGGGGATATAATAAACCCCGATAAGTAAGCGAGATAGATAAATAAAAAAATACGTAAATACTTAAGGCCGGATTAGGCCTAAATATAAACGCTATAATAGTATAATAAATCGAATAACGAGTTAGGATTAGAACTAATAGAATGCTTTAATAAGTATAACTAATTATTTAACTAAACTATTCCTTATTAATTAATATAGCCTAGAGATTTAATAATAAACCTATTTAAAAATACGGATATGTTAAACTAAGGGCGCTTATAAAACTAGCTTTTAACTAGACTTATTAGTAATTTTAATTAATATTACTATAAGCCTAATATAAAGTCCGATTAAAACTCTAGTTATACGCTTAGTAAGAACTAAAAAGGACGGCCTAAATTACGTTAATTAGGATAATAACTACGCTTTAGTTATTAAGACGGCTCTTCTCCTCTCTTTTTAAACTCTATTTAAAGTAAATAAACTAATATAAAATTATTAAAATTATAAATAAAATTAACAAACTATACTTTTAATAACCTTAGACCGTAAATATAAATAACTAATACGTTACTTTTACTACTATTAGTACCCCTTAAAACGTTTAATTATACGAACTTAACCCTTCTGCTTTAAATAAACTATTTATTAAACTAGCTTTTATAGTCTATCGAGACTTATAAACCGCGGAGTTATTTAATAATAAAAAAACTACCCCTAGTAACGGATCTACTTACTAATTTAATTAAAAAAGGCTAGTTATAACTTAAGTTAAAATAGATATTTTAATTAATACCCTCCTAAGTACTATTATTACTTAGATCTAAATAACTACGCCTTAAACTAAGGACCCTATAATTCCTTAGCCTAATTTAATAAAAAATATAAGGTTCTATAAAATACCGTTCTCTAGTTAAGAGGGGACTATAGTTTTTAAAAATAATAATATTATAAATTTTTTAAAAAAGTTCGAGGACTAGTATAAAATTAATAGGGTCCTAAATTAATTTAGGAGTAAACTTATTATGTATATTATAAAAAGAGATTATTAAACTCTAGTTAAAAATGCGATTAGAGGACTACCCTAGGCCTAAGCTAAGGATTTTGTTTTAAAAAAGTATAAAAAATAGGATATTAACTACTTTTTAAATAAAGAAAAGTAGATTAAAAAAGTTATTAAAAAACTACTTATCTCGTTTTTTAACTTAAATTTTACTTAGGTACTATTTACTAAAATTAATAATATAATTACTCTTACTAAATAATAAGACCTTTATATTATAATTAATAAGAGCCTAATTAAAGCCGTATATAAGCGGTTTTATATTAATATTATAAAAAAAATAATAAAAAAAGTTAGGGTTATTTTAAATAGCTTTATTAAATTAATAAAATACGTAAAGTTTAAAATAGGACTTCTTAATACAATCGTATATAAAAAAAATATAGCCTACTCTTTATAAATACTTAAAATTAACTTAAAACCTCGCTACGATCCCCTACTTCGTAAGTATATAAAAATACTTAGTACTAATATCTAAACTATTAATAATATTACTAGCTAATAATAAAAGCCTAGGTTACTTAGGTAGCTACTAATAATACTACTAATTCTAACCTAGCTAATGAAATAAGTAAGCTAAAAATCTATTAAAATAGTATTTATTTTTAAAATCCTATTCGTATATTTAATATAAGTACTACGCGTCCTAATCGGCCCCTAATTATAGGACCTAGAGACTACTACTAGTACTACTAAAGTCTATACTACCGGATTATTAAAAATTATAATTAATATATTCTTAATAAGGATGCTTATCTTATTATTTTAACTTAAGGAGCTTAGTACTATAGAAAGCGTAACGGTTATAAACCTATAAAAAATATCCCCTTTATTAAAATTAAAAATAAAAAAAAGCGTATAATTACTAATTATATTACCCTTCTTTCTTATATAATAAATATATTAACTAAAGAAAATACTAAGTTTTTAGCTAAGTAAATTCTAAACTATTAAATCGGACTACTTTAATAAACTATACTTATACTTCCCTCGGCTAATCCTACGAGTATAGTTAAATACGTCTATATAGTATAACCTAACTTAAGCTATTATAGCTAAGCGGACGTTTATACCGTCTATAAAGAAAAACTACCTAAGAAACCGCACTTTAATAACTATATTATACTCTAAAAAAACATATAAGATTAATACCGCAATTCTACCTCTCGATTATAATAATAATATAATAAACTCTAAGGATAAGAATACTTAACTAGTTACTAAATAAACCCGATCGTAAGTAAGGGCCTCTCGAGAGGGCTAAATTACCCCTTATTACTACCGATCCCTAGTATAAGTTACGAGTTCTTTTTATTTATTAAATATTATTTTATAAGAATATTATTAAATCTTACTAATTCTTTAGTTATCTCTTTATTTAAATCTGGGATAAAAATATAAGGGGATAATAAAAAGAGAGGAATTATTTTTTAGCTATTATAATTAAAAACCCGACGACCTTACTTACTAACTATATAATCGTATTAAAAAACCCTACCCCTCCCTTTAAGTATCTAAGCCTAGTTCCCTATCTAAGTAAGCCTATTTAATATTTAGCTTAGCCTATATAACCTCTTACTTTACTTATTTTATCTTAATATATTAATAACTTTTACGAATTATAAATATATAGTTTTCAATAAGGTACGTAAAAGGGGCATCTTTAAAAATAGAATTATACTTATTTTTCTTAGTTTTAATAATATTAATCTAATTAAAAACTATATAAACTAAAATCTTAACTCTCTTAATATT
Source organism: Colletotrichum cuscutae (assembly GCA_030869315.1). Lineage (NCBI taxonomy): Eukaryota > Fungi > Ascomycota > Sordariomycetes > Glomerellales > Glomerellaceae > Colletotrichum > Colletotrichum cuscutae. The sequence continues at coordinate 609,294 of MPDP01000235.1, forward strand.
AGTTAGGATTAAAAACACTACTTTATTACTATTTATTATATAATAATAATAATAACCTTACTTAGAGTTAGCTCCGGACTAATTAATAACCTACTAGTCGTTACTCTTTTCGAAGTAGTATTTCTTACTTTTAAAATATATATAATTATTATATTAATTATTAAATAATTTAGAAAAGAAACGTATTTAAAATAGGGGACTATTTTTCTAACTAGCTCCTTAGTATTAAAACCGATATATTTTTAAAAAAGACCGTATATAATAGTTATAAAATATAGTATTTTAAACGCCATAAGCTTAGATAAGTAAAGAATTAATAATAGGGGTTCGTTTATTTAATTATTAAAATAGAGGGCTAAAGTAATTAATATAATTATAACTAATAAAAACCCGACGGTTTTATAAAAATAATCCGCTTATAATACCCGGATTATAAACGTACTTCTTAATAACGTTCTAATTCGTAGTTAATTATTAAAACTTTTAAGCTATTTCTCTTTTAGTATACTTATTAACCTAAAGATTTATAATATAAAATTTAATATAAAGCTCTTTAACTAATTTGAAAAAAGTTAATTAATTAGTAATTTTAAAAGTTTTAAAAAAAGTAATATTAAACTAAAATAAGGATTAAAAAAATCGAATAGAGTAGTACTTATTATAGTCTACTTTTTACTAACTTCTTAAAACCTATAACCCTAAGTTTTTTAAAAATAGACCTTTTTAAGAGTAGAGGAGGAATACTACTAAGGCCGGACGTTATAATAAGTAGTTTTAGTAATCTAATATACGTTATTAATAGCTAAAGTATTAAATATAATAAGTAAGTAAGTTATATTATTAAAAAGAAAAAAGACCGAGTAAAAAAGGATAATTACGATTAAAAAGCTATTATTTAAAAAAAGAAATAAAAAGTAATAAAAGAATTAAAAAAGGGCCTTTATATACCCCCCCTAGATCCGGGGTATTAAAAAAGAAAGTACTATAAACCTCTTAGCTAATCGGTACTAAATTATAGCTACTATATAAAGAAAAAAAGGAGTAAATTATAAGATCGGGGCCTTCTTATTATTCGTAATATAGCGCCTTCCTTTTTGATTAATAAAGGCCGCCCTCGTAATTAGTATAAAAAAATAACTTTTTATTTAGCTACTTAACTTTTCCTTTTTCCCTCCTTAACTACTTCTTTATAACTACTACTAATTAAACTTTTTCTAATTTTTACTTTCTAATCTACTATATAAATACTAACCTAACGATTCATAATAACCTCCTTACTTCTTATCTCCTTTTTTAAGCTAGATAATAAAAAGGATATAACGCGAATTTAGGGCCTAATTATAATAAAGAACCTTAAAAATAATACTAAATACTAATTAAAAAAGTAAAATTTAAATAAATATATTATTTTTAATAAGACTAACCCTAGGACTATAATAAATACTAAGGACTCTTAGTTCGTTAATTTTAATACGAACTATTAATATAAAACGTATACTAACTATTACCTAAACCTAGTACTTAAACAAACTAGTTTTTTTTAAATAATCCTAACCCCTTATAAAATCGACTTTTTTAATTAGCTCGGTATAGGGGACATACTTCCCTTTTTTAATTAGTACTCCGAGGCTTTCGAGGGTCTAAAAAACTAAAAAACTTAGATAGGTTAGACCTATTATAAAATAATAAAGATCCTAATTAATTACTATAATTTTTAAAAACGTTTACTATATAAAAATTAGATTTAAAAATATAAGATCGGATCTATAATAAAAATTATAATACGGGACCTCGCTCTAATACGTAATATAATTATAATTAAAAAGGGATAGGAGAGTATTTTTAAACTAAATAAGACCCCTACTCTAATCCCTTAAATTTAAAAAACTATATAAAAGATTAGGATTTTAATATACTTAATAATCTTCCTTTTTTACGTTAATAATCCGGGCTATTTTATAAAAATAATTATTAACTAGTGGGATAGTATAGTTTATTAATATAATCTAAAGTAAGCTCTTGGGCGTTTAAAAAGGATATTTATTAATAATATTTAAGTACTAAAAGCCTTTTATAGCTAGATTAATATACCTCTTTATATTTAATAACTAATTAATATAAGCGTTTATATAGTCCTTATAATATAATAACTAGGTAAATAAGAATACGGTCTATACGTACTTAAATAGTTTCGTAATATAGTCCGATATAACTAGCTTAACCTAATTTATAATACGTATTAAATAACTTATAAATACCTTAGATTATTTAATAATAAACTCTATATAACTAAGATTTAGTAAAGTAGTTACGAGTTCTAATACGATAGTTATTATTTTTTTAATATAATAAAACCTCTTCTAAAAAGGTTTTTTAATAAAATAATAAATAATTAGGACTTTAAAAATAGGCCCTATATTAACTTAAATAATTTTAACTATACTATAACTAACGCCCCTAAAGTACTAACTCCTTAAAAATCCGGTTCTTACTTACCTAGCCTTAGGTTTACTAACTAAGATCTAAGAATTTATAACCCTTATAATTATAATTATTATACTCTTATTAATCCTACGTATTTTAAAAAAATATATAAAATAATTAAAAACTTTAAATAAGAACTTATTATTTTTAAAGAGTTATTTTTATTATCTCGATCCTCGAAAATATTAAAAAATACCTAAAGATTTATAATAAATAATAATTCTAATCGGATTTTATAAATAATTAAACTAATAAAAGTTACTAACTAGTATTTAAACGCTATTATTAATTATTAACTTATACGCTCGATTAATACTCTTAAAACTTATTAAGTTATAAAAGATTTATTAAATATATTATTACTTAAATTATTGCTATACCTTAGCCTAGCTTTTAATAAAACTAGTCTAAGTAACTAGGGAGGTAATTTTTTAAATACTTTAGTTAGGGGCGGGGATAATCTTATTATAAAAACTCTAATTAAAATACTAAAAGTTTAGTTAAAATAAGAAGTTATTAAGTACACGCTCTCTAAGTACGATCGGGCTATATAAAAAAATAATAAACGCTAGTATTAAGAACTAACTAAGTTTTATTAAAATCTCTTATAATATTATAATATATATATAAATAAAACTAATATTAATAAAAATATAAAAAAATAATAAGTTAATTAGTACAATAGCTTAATTATAAAAGTTATATATATAACTCTAACTTATACTTTTTAAATACTATTATTAATAAAGAAATTTAAAAAGAATTAGGCTAATAAAAGTTAAGATCGGGAGATTATTAAAAAGGATTAGGATAAGAACTAAGTAAAACTAATAAAAAAAGTAATAAAAGTAAAAGAAGTAAAAAAAGCGATTATAAAAAAGAAGAGTAAGTAAAAAGCTTAATATAATTAACTATATATAATAACTAGGACTAATTTAAAATAATTTCTTTTTATAAAGGATTAGAAAAAAAAAATTAGAGGATAATTAAAATAGGGTAGGGCGATTAGTCTTAGTATTTCTTTTTTTTTAAACTAATTAAGTATAGGGACTTATAAGAGAGCTAATTAGAAAAAAATATAAAAAAAAAGGCCCCCGATTAGTAAGAGGAGCTAAGTAGTACGGATTTTAACTTTAATTATATATATACTTTTTTAAAATCGAACTAGAGCCTTTTTAATAATTTATTTTTAAATATAATAATATAAAATAATTAGGAACTCTACCTTTTTAATCTAGTTAATACTACCCTCTTTCCTTAGTTATAACTTTATTAATTAAGGCCGTATTAACCCGATCGAAGGAGGTATTTTATATTACTTTTATAGGTATTAGTAGTTCTTCTTAAGCACCGCACTACGAAAGTCCTTTATACCCTATACCTTTTTTAGTAGTTCCCTTAGCTCTTTTTCTATTTATTAAGTTAAAATCTCTTTATTAAGATCGGTATAGTACGATCGTACTACTATAATTAATACTTCGAGTAATTAATCTTAATCTCTAATAATAATATATAAACGTTCGTTAACTAAAACTAATTTATATAGGCCTAATTACTATTTAATAGTTTTTTTTTAAACTTTAATATTTAAATTTAATAATATATTAAAATTAGAGCTTATATTTAGCTTATTATAGGTAGTAATAGCCTTATTAATCTAGCGCTTCGTATTCGTTTTTTAAAGTACCTTTATTACTTTATTAATTACCTAAGCTCGCTAGGCTATGTTTAGTAATAGTAACGAGGCTATTATTATTCTTAGGTATATACTAAATATAAGAAGTATTAAAACTAGCCCCTTTAGGCCTATAGTATCGTTATAGTACTTAAATACTATTTAAAAACACTTTTTATTTATAGTATCGGGGTACTTATTATAAATAATTTTAAATACTCTTTTTAATTATTAATAAGCTCTTTCTATCTTATTAATACTATAATATACCTTAATAAGTACGATTTTTAGCTATATACTATACGTAATAGTATTATTTCTAAACTCCGCTAACTTAAAGCTAGTACTTATATCGGTTTTAATCCCGTTTAGTAGCCCTTAGTATATAATAATCTACGCTTTTTTAAGTATTAACTAAATAGTTTTAATAAATAGATCCCTAAGAAATTACCCTCTTTAAAATAATATAACCTCGTTAATAATATATAGTACTAAGCGATTATTTAAGTAAAAGATATTAATAATAATCTCTTAATTAAAATTAAGCTTGTTATATAATTTAAGCTTAAATTTGCGCGGGCTCTAGGCGTTTATTTAGTATTAGTAATATACCTTCGTTAAATACTCTAGAGCTCCTATCTCTATATTATTCCTTAATTACTTAAAAAAGTTATATAACCTCGTAACTAATTAGTATCTAAAGTATTAATATAATTATTTAAGCTCGCCCTTTATAAAATAGTTAATGAATTTAATATCTAATTCGAGCTTTATAAACGTATACTCCTATTACTATTTAATAAGTATAAATTAATTATTATAAAATAAATCTATTCCTCGTATTATTAAATACGATACTTAACTAGTTTATATTTTTTAAATATAATAAAAATAGTATATTAATAAATAAAATATAGAAAACTATCGTACTTAAGTATATATTAACTTTTACTATACCTAGAGCGCATATCTCTTTACTTAGGCCGAAGCTAATTTTCGTAATACTTATTATTAACGTATTTTATATAATTAGGGATATTTTTTAAAGTACGTAGAATTACCCCTTACTTTTAGTTAACTATCATAATACCCCTATATTTAAGATAATCCTTTAGAAAATATCTAGGCCGTATCGTTTATTAGTATAAAATACTTATACAAGCTTAGTATTTAAGTAATTTAAGTAATATAAAAAGGACCCCTCTAAATCCTCTTAGAATTACTTAGTACTATATTTCTTTTTAAGTATTAAAAGAGGTACTAATTTTTTATTAAACGTTAAAAAAATAGAATTTAGTACCGTTAAATTTATCCTTTTGCCCTCTTTTATATTTAATATTTAAGGGATCTTCTCTTATTATTTATAAATAAAAACCTACTTATTAAACGCCTCTACTACTTTTTATTTATTTAGCCTCGTATATCCTCCCGAGGCTAACGGGGCAAAAAAAGAGTAGTTAATATTATTAATTTCGTTATAATCTAATTCGTTAGTATAGGGGGTAAGATCTTCCTTATTTTTTAAATTTCTTATTATATACGAATACTCTAAGTTACTAATCTAGTTACCGGGTTTTATACCTCTAGATCTACCCTTATATATAATAAAAAATTAGTTAAATCGATAAGGGCTAGTTTTACTATCTACTACTCTCGATTTCTTATATTATTTATATAATTTAGTACGTTCTTTTTTAGAGTAATTACTTAACTAATAGCTATCTTTTTTATATATAAAATACTTCTTTTTTTATTACTTTTATTTTAAATCGAATTAGTAATTAGCTAAGGAGTCTATTCTTCTAGCTTAGTAATTACTATACTTAGTATCTCTCCTTTTACTTCTATCCGTACGGTCGACTTAGTATTATTAATAAGGGCCGTTATAAAACTATAAGTACGTTTAGCAGGGTATCTTAGCCTCGATATTAAAACTAAACTTTAGCCTCGAATAAAGGGTTTTATAATACTTAAGTAATTAATATAGAGTTACCCTCGCTTCTAAGACTTTTTATATAATAGTATAAAAATATCTAACTTTTTATTTATTTATCCCCTTATTTCGCTACGTTTTTATTAACTTATTAATATAATAATAAGTTCCTTAAGGATTTTTAACCTCGACTTTTTTTTTATTATTCTAGCTATAAATCTAAATAATAATACCCTTAGCTTAGATAGGAGCTCTAGATTCCTATTTCAAGTCTTAAATCGACTTTAAATTACGTTAATTACGCTAAAAAAGTTAATTTAATTAATAATACGTACTATTTAATAATAATAATCCGTAGCTTTATTAATTAGTACGACGTTAATTACTAAGTAATATTATTACTCTCGGATTCCGACTTTTTTATAATAATCGTAAAATATCGTAAGGGTTTTTTATAAAACCTCGTATTTCCTTTTTAAATATAATTTCTCCTTAGAAAAGATCTTTATAAAGTTAGTAAATTACTTTATAATAATAATTATTAGGTCGGTCTCTTTACGTACCTCTCGTAAGTTAAAATAACTATATTAACCCTATATAGTCGATTTTATACCCCTTTAATTAATAAGGGGTAGACTACGTATTAATAACGTTACTAAGCTAATAATTAAAATTAATAAGATCGTTAGTAATTACCTCTTATAAATAGTCTCCGAAATCCTTATTATAATAAGTATTAATATATTACCGTTAGTAATTTTTAATAAAAACTCCGGTTAGTTTACCCTTTTGTTAAATTCGTCGTATTTTAATACTACTTAGTTAACCTAATTCTAATCCTATAATATAAATTCGTTAGTAACGACTATTATAGTAAGCGTTTTATAAGCTCTTTATCCTATTACCTAGGCTAGTAAAACCCTTTAATAATAAAGGAATTTAATAACCCTCTTTATAACGTTCGGATTAGTACTAGCGAACTATTTTCTCCTCTAGTTACCTAAGTCGTAAGCGTTTTTATAAAAAAGTAATTACCCCTCGAGCCCTTTTTAATCATAAATTTCTATAATATATACTAATACTATATTAATTTGCTTATTATTAAGATTATTAAAATCTTTATATACTTATTTTCCTTAGTATTTTTATTTAATTTTTATTTAGTTATATAAAATAAAAATCCCTCCCCTCTAGTTATAAACTAACTCGCCCCTTATCGTTCCCTAACTCGTACTCCTATTTATAATAACTAGCGTATTTAGTTTTAATAAGGTCGTTTTAAAACTATTTACTAGCCTTAGTAATAACGCGCTATTATTGCTCACTAAATTTATTAAAGTTTAAGAGCTTTTTCTTTTTTCTTATCTCTTTATACCGAGCCTTATTACTATTTACTCCTAGTTTCCTTAATTAAACACTATTTTAGTAATCCTTTTTTAATTACTTAATTAATTAATATTAAAAATAAATTTATAAATAGCTTAATAATATTTTAATTATATAACGTTTTTTTTTTAAATTAAAACCCGAGAGGCGTATACGTTCGTTAAATGTATTACTATTAATTAGTAATTTATTTCTTACTTTTTTAATAATAGTAATTTATATTAAGAGTTAATAATATATAAAGGAGCTTTTTAACGGTCCTTTAAAAAGTTCTTTTTTTATTATAATAATCGTAATTTTAATAAGAGGCTATAAGAGGATTTTTTTAAGAATAATAACCTCCTTATTAAGTTAACTTCTAGTACTTATAATACTTATAACTTACGGATTGCGCTTATTATAATTTTCAAATTTTCTCTTTCCTTATTATACTATCCCTTATGCTATATTCTTAAATAATATTTAGGGGGTAATTAAGAAAGTTACGAAGAGATTATCTAGGTCCTCGAGGTCGTATTTATAAGACCCTTATAAGAGAGGGGTTTTTTTATATATTATAAATCCCTTAGCCTTATAGTTCTTATACTTTTTATTATGCTTATTAAGAACGTCATATTTAAAAATCCTTTTTTTTAATTACGTAGTACCCTTTTATACTATACTTCTCAAGCTCGTTTATTATACTAATCGATTAGTTAAGTAGTCGTTATATAAGTAGTTCTTTTTACTAATTAATTAATTAATTAATTATCTAATCGCGGGCCGTCCGCGGGTAAGTAAATTAATAAAAAAAGATTATATAAAGGTAATAATAGTAGCTCAGTTACTTTAACACTTCCGTTAATTATTAGGGGTTATTTTAATATAGTAAACGTTGGCCTTTTATAAGTAGTTAAGAGCTACGATTTTTCTATTTTGTTCTATTATAAAAGTTCTATATTTTATTACTTGCTTTTTATAAAGTTAAGTAATACGATCTTTTTATTATATTTTATTTAAGTAGGTCGTTTTTTTATATAAGATACTTTACGAATTTATAATAATAAACATATTATACAAAAACGGAACCGTAATTACCGGCTAGTAATTACGCCTTATTATTACACACCCCCCCAGATTTATAGCTTAGTTAGAGATTTACTAGTATATTATTAATACTCTCTAGTCTGCTTATTACTTTTTAACTAACTAGGGACTTACTTACTATTAGCTACTTAATAAGCGTCTAACGCACTTTTTCTTTTTTAAAAAGATTTAGCCAGATAGGATTCGAACCCGCAACTCTTAGTATAGGTAGTACTTACGTAAGCTAGACTTTCCAGAGTTATACACTAACTAATAGAGGCAAAGGGCTTATAACTATCGTATAGGTAGTACTTATATAAGCTAGACTTTCCAGAGTTACATACTAACTAATAGAGGCAAAGGGCTTATAACTATCGTATAAAAACAGAACCGTAATTACCGACTAGCAATTACGCCTTATTACTACACACCCCCCTAGATTTATAGCTTAGCTAGAGATCTATTAGTATACTATTAATACTCTCTAGTTTACTTACTACTTTTTAACTAACTAGGGACTTACCTACTATTAGCTACTTAGTAAGCGTCTAACGCACTTTTTCTTTTTTAAAAAGATTTAGCTAGACGGGATTCGAACCCGCAACCCTTAGTGTGGCGCTTACGTAAGCTGGACTTTCTAGAGTTATACGCTAACTAGTAGAAGCAAAGGGCTCATAACTGTCGTATAAAAACGGAACTATAATTACCGGCCAGCAATTACGCCTTATTATTATAAAACATTAATTACTAATTAGTATTAGTTTTCTTATTATAGGGATATTAGTTAATTAGTTCGAACTATAGGTTAATAAAGTAGTTTAATTAACTAAAAATCTATATTACTACGTGAGGTATAAAAAGGAGGTTCTAATTATAGGTTAAGTAGTCTACGGTAATTGTAAATAGGGTCCCTAATTGGCCCCTGCGCAGCCTCGGCCGTATACTAAGGTCGAATTAGACTTCCAATCCAACAGTAGCAAACTAGGCGGGTCATCGGGCGCGAACTCAATAAAGATATCATACGTCTCAGCAAGTCTCAGGAAACACATTTCCTTGACGTCGCCGCTCTCGTAGATGCCCTGCATGATGCTCAGCCGTAGGCCGCGAACAAGGTGTCCGTCGAGCGTGACGAAGCGGGACGAGACCTGGCCCGTCGACTCGTCGGCGTTTGATGTAGACCAGATCGTCACCTCCAGGGTCGTCGTATGTCTTGTGGTCCAGCGTAGAGAGAGTTTGGTTCAACTGAAAGAAACCCTCGGTAGCTGAGTTGCTCCCATCGGCCGCTAAGTGTGAGTGTTGCGCTAGAGTACATCGCATACATGAGAGCCGCTTTGTGAGCCCAATCTTCTACGAAATTTTCAATGATACAAAGCCGACCGACTCAGAGATAGTCCAGTCCCAATGTCTTTGCTGCATGAAGTATATCTCCTATCGTCTCTGGAAGTTCGCTGATTGAGATACCAAAGTTCTGATGAGCCTGGTAGCTATCTTTGGTAGTGATGAGGCCCGGTCGGCTTGGGCTCCAACAGTGGCTCAACGTAGCGTAACTACCTTCAATCCCCTTTGACTCTTTGAGATAAACGCGTGAGAGATCCTGGCCTTGCAACACCAAGACACGAGACGGTAGGATATGCGGTGAGGTTCCTGCACACTTGGAATGTCTTTTGCAGCAGTTATCCCATCGACTGCTACAAGGCGACAGTACAATGGTCTCCAGCTTTTCTCCAAATTCTCCGAGATATGAATTTTTTAATTTGCAGATATAGTGGAAATAAATCGGAATAACGCCTAATTAGTTCTTCCCCCGCACTCGGATGTACTGTCGCCTTGCAGCAGTCGATGGGATAGAGCCATGATTTGGCGAGCTAGGTAGCGTTTTGCAGATGAGTTTTGCTATTGGGGCAGTACTATTTAGCTATCGGGGCAGTAACCTACTTTTCTAACCAATCAGCACCTGCCGCCTTAACTTTAAATTCCTCTACCCCGCTATACCTACCCACGGGCTATTTAGTATACCTCTACTCTATTCTACCGCACTTATATAAAATAATAGCGTACTTACGAGCTATATAAAATAATTACTTACGGCTATAACTACTTAAAGTCATAACTACTTACGGTCGTAATTACCCTTTTCTAATTAAAATCGCCTAGTTTTAACTATAATTTCCTAATTATAATTATAATTATTAACTAAAGTAAATAATAGTAATTATGACTATAGGTAATTACGACTATAAGTAATTATAACCGTAAGTAATTACGACTATAAGTAGTTATAACTGTGAGTAGTTACTTTATATAGCTCGTAAGCGCGCTACTACTTTATATAAGGACGGCGCTAATAGCTAGGTATGGGGTAGGGTCTAAGCTTCTAAATAGAGGGCCCTTATTAGCTAGGAAAGTGGGTTACTACCCCGATAGCTAAACAATACTGCCCCAATAGCAAAACTCTTGCAGATTCTAACCTACCAAATTCTTCTTTCTTCTTCTGCTGGAAAGACTTTCTTGACGGGCGTCTCGTGAGACGAAGTTGTGGGCAAGAGGTTAGCACTCTAAGCCTGATAAAGACTCTTAATGAAGAAGCTCTTTGCGCAAGATATACTTCTTACAAATGAAAGGGCCCACGAGCATCTCCTTTTCCATATCCGCAGCATTTCGCCCCCTCGTGGCATATTACTTTTCCCCGCGCATTTCAAATTCTTCTTCAGTTACAAGATCAGAAACAATAGAGATACTCAACTAATTCCGCCACTGTTTCCTGATCCTGATTGTAACTTTCTCATCATCGTCAGGGGGCCACTTGAGGCCTTCTGGAGGAGACTGAGCAAACAGTCTCCACACAAAAGTACAGAACACACAGCTTCTACTCTCAGCGACTTCCTTGAGTGTACCGCCCTTTACTGAGAATTCCTCGTAAGGCCAACGGTGCATGTCAGCCGACTTGACCTCCAGCGGCTCGATATCTTCGCAGACGGGGCAAACGGTAGGCTGCACTTGCACTAATCAATGACCTGGGTCGTGATCAATGTCCTGACCGGGAACGACTACGCAAGTCGAACAAAAGTCTGCCTGCGTTCTTTCACAGTCTCGACACCAGTAACGGAGGCCTGAGATCAACTCATAATCACCTAGATCATTGCGTAGCTTCTCGTACCTGTCGCAAGTTGCGTCGCTATAATTCGGCGGGTCGAGAATGAGGCGAGTGCGAAAAGCATCGTGGAACTCGCATAAAGAGTTGACAGCTTCAATTTCAGAATCCTGCAGTTTCTGGATGGCTCTCTCGCAGAGAGGTAAGACACGTCGGGGTTTTATCCAGTGTAGGAGTGACATGATTCAGTTGTCTCGTCTTGGGGGCACTGAGAGTTTAGATCCAAGTTGTGCTCTGAGATGGCGATTTTATGTATTGACTTGCCCTTCGTCTAAGATATGCGACTTGTGTGTTGCTTGCAGACAGTACGCATTTCGCGCCTCAGCCTCACATGCGCTCCAGGCTCCCATACTGTAGTGCGTCACTCTGACTAGATCGCAACGTGGGCTAGGCAGAGGCTTGTGCGGAAAGCATCACCATTGTGACGCTGGGTTAACTTCGGATCTTGTCCCCCACACCAGGCAGATGCCAAGGATTTGATCAATGTTCACCGTAATCACCCAGAATCTCGCTTTGGTACTCGATGTGATACGAGCTCCAATAGAAGTAAACACATACACAACTACCCACTTCAACCACATGCAATAGCTTCTGTAATTCACAAGCGCCATCAATATGTACGCTGAGGGCCCCTGAGTGTTTGGTGTTAATCGATGCCACAGAAACATCGACAATACTTGAAGTAAGTAGTCAGCGCTATCAGTTCCTTCGAACCTCACCGCGCTTGTGGGCTTTGAGGTGCGTTAAGTTTGTTGCCTACTGGTTTCCAATACATCGAACCCCCGGATTTGCTTCTTTCTCTGGCAAGGACAGATCTGGAAGTAGAACGCAAGGCTGATTTTCATCGCTCAACATGGTCATTTTACGTGATACTTCCGGCTCACGTATGTCCATCTGTGTGATCCACTGCTACTCCCTTGATCAAGTATTTTCATTAGGGTATCATCTTTGAAATCCAATTTGGGCATAGATGGGTCGCCGACAGGGGCCTCGGGTGGTGTGCGGACGGATTGGGGTGCTTCCGTAACGTACCTAAGTATGAGAGTCAATCGAGACCTTAGTCTGCTCTATCAAGCCATATTCCACGAGGGAAAGACCGAGCCATCGGCAGACTGTGGAGTGACGATACACTAGCTCGTTCGAGGTGAATAAGGCTCAAGACTAGACAGAGACAAGATCGATCTTTTCATCCAAGCTACCTCGTCTTATACCATCCTGGCCGAGGTATGCTTATTCAGAACTCATCACAGTAAAGTCCATCAATACCCAACTAGTACACGATTCGCTACCGCACCATTGGGAAGTTGACGCTTAGTGACAGGGACCGGGGAATTTTGGACGAGAGACATGTGCATTTCTCCCACCGAGCATTTCTTGCTGGGGAGAACTTGATGCAGGAGGAGAGAATGTCGCCCTGCTACTGGCTTCAGTCCTGTTGAAGATTGCCCAAGGTAGACGTTGCGAACGTTAGTCTAGATCCTGCGCTGTAGATGTCACATTCGGATAGGCCGACCCTGCCAGTGGGATGGTATCATTGGGGCTTGTCGGATCACAACATGAAACGCCTAGGACGCCCTATATGCCAACGAAGCCGGGAATGACTGCAAGACTTCGCCTTTCAACGAGCAAAGTGGCTGTGCCGCTACATTGCATATTTGAAAGTGAGCATGAAAGGATAGCCACAATAAACAGCAGTGAGCGACCTAAAATGAATACTCATCGGTAAAGACGGATGAACCCCTACGTCTGAAAAGAAGAGTCAAACGTGCAGAGCTGACGTTGGGTTTGGACTTCATCTGAACTTATTAATACTCGACTGTATCATTGGTTTGACGCTAAACTCTGTTCTAGACCAGGCCCAGTAGATCCTAAAGCTTGTTTTAAAAGTCCCCCGCAAAGCGCCCTGCGGAGGCGGGACCCGGACTCATCGAGACTTAGAGTGCCTACCAAAGGCCTGGTCCCCTTACATTGGAGTGTGACCACAGCGTCGGTCTCGGTTCTCCTGCTCGGAAATCGAGGTGGCCTCGGCAGCTCGGCCGAAAGGTTGCCTCGAATTATTGGTATTCACGAGATCATGGACGCGAGTAAAGCTTCATGAACTTGCGTTTTCAGTCTAGCTCACGGGTTCGGCTGTGGTTTGGGGTGACTGACCCCTGAACAGGGGATGAACTGGTTTGTTCATGAGTCTTCTTTCGACCTCTGGTTGAGGAGGTATAATATCATGTCCGACTGGCCATCAAATCTTAATTCTTTGTACCAATCAGTCTCTTGATATTATAGTAGATCCGTCTTTCGATATCAATCTTCCAGCAAGTCAATGAGTCGGGTTCCCTTCCACGCGAGGCTCTTCGGGCCGTGGCTCGCCATCGCTGCGGTCCTGGTCCTCGGCCAGGACGCAGCAGATAAGGCAAAGTTTGGCGACCCTATCAACGTCCTCGGTAGTGTAAGTGCCCTTTCCATCATCCCAAAATTCAACTTCCATTTGCTAAAGACAACGTCCATCAGATGGAAAGAACCGACCAGGACTTCCTGGACGGCTTAGCTCTAGACCTCTTCTCACCCAAAAACCGCACGCTGGTCGTCCAACAGAACCTCACCCCGCTGCCGGGCAACTTCGTGACGGGCACCACTGGCGGTCCCTTCATGGCCCTCCAGAACTACTCGTACGTCATCAGCCTCAACGAGTCGGCGAACGACCTCATCGCCAAGATCGAGATCCCCTACGACCCGGCTGCTCTCGCCGCGATCGGCATACAAGAGAGCAACACCTACGTCGGTACGCTGGCCGGTGACAAAAGAAGCTGGATCGTCAACGATGCGACGCGCAACGTGCATAGAGAGGAGAACAATACTCGGATCATCAAGATGACGTCGCTCCAGGACGAGCATATCCTGCTTGGGCGCAAGACGGTGGATACGGCCAACGAGTTCGTGCAGTATGGTCAGGGAGCTACGAGAACGGTCAACGTCACGGCGGGGAATCGACAGGAAGCCGAGTTTATCGACGGCTTGAGGCTGAGCGTTGTGCCGAGTACCGACATGGGCATCAACATTGATATCGTGAATGGGATTTCACCGCAGGCTGTTCCGCCGGGATTGGTGCCGGTTAACAGCTTCGCGTGGGTTGTCAACTCGAGTTCACCTGGCGCGCCCATGCTCGCAGATATGAAGTTTCCGTGTAAGTCCTCTTGCAAGAGTGCCGTTGAACATACATGATGGAAGCCACGAACTGACAATTTGGTATCTAGTCAATCCATCTATGCTTTCCGCCGTTCGAGGATTTGTTCAGCCTGCCCCTGTCAGGGTGGCAAAGAAAGCACTTGGGACTACTGCCGAAGTACCGTTTCAACTTATGGCCGGGGAGATCATTGGAATCTTGCCAGACAACTCGGTCACCATTCCTAATGTAACACAGGTAGACGGGCAGTATGTGTTGCTCATGGTATCATAGGTTCAATTCATAAGTAGATAGTACATACATTGCTACATATCAGTCACAATGACACAAGTGTTTTCCGCTAGCGTGACCAATGAGTGTATTTGAACGTGCCACCTGGCTTGAAGGTTGAGCTTGAAGATAGTCGATGCCGTATAAGCCGTAGCCCCATATTTCCAAGTCTTGGCAAAATATGATTAGAAAGGATGCTGGTAAAACATTCAACATTGAAACTATGCAGGCATGTAATCACACTCTCCTCGTCCTCAAGTTCAGCCCCTTCATCAACACCACATGCAACCTCCCCCTCCTCACCCTACCTCCCCCATCTCAACCAAACCCCCTAAGCACAAAGCGTCAAAACAACATCCTGATCCGCCGTACAAACCTTAACCTGACTACCCCCGGGACTAACACCGCCCTCCCACACAATAGCAGGACAACTCGCAAGCCGACTCGCCACAACAATCTTGCTCCCCTTGAACCCGTCCCCGAACACGGTGCTCAAATCGTACCATACTCCCGCGCCGTCCAGGTTATACGCGTACACGAGCTGCGGCGCGCCTGTGTAAAGGCCGTCGCGCGCGCGGGTGACTTTGAGGGCCCGGCCGCCGGTGGTCGGGTCCCGGGTGAAGGTCTCGCTGTAGGAGCCGCCCTTTGCGGCCAGGGGTCCGGCGGCGCGGACGTCGCCGCCGACGGACCAGAGGGAGACTTCGGTTGCGCAGTTGTTTACGACTGTTGCTTTGCCGAGGGCTGCGGTTTGGGTTGCGGCGGCGAGGAGGGGGATGAGGAGGGAGGTGAGATGCATGTTGGAGGCTGGGGAGTTGTGTGCTTGAGTGGGAATTTGGTAGATTCTGGAAGGCTGAGTATCGTCTCTGGCTTGAGACCTTCGTGGTTTTGATGAATTGTGGTTATGTTATCGCAATGAAGTTAAGGCTGATGCTGTTCACGAGGTTTGATGCGAGAGTCTATCTGTGATTCATATATCCAGCCGGTGACCGCCTTTTCGCAGAAGTTCCAAGTGAAGTCATGCTATGTTGTCATGAAAGTCTCAAGGGTCTCAGCTGCCGGGCGACGGCACAGAGACCGAGATTCTAGATACGAGCGTCGATCAGATTGAGAATGTCACCATATTACCTAAATGAGCGCTCATGGCACCTCTAACCTCTGAGAACCTCTGCCCTGCCGCCTCTGTCATGAAGAAACTTCTGACTAAAGATCATCCTACCCTACGTAAAATAGACTTAACCTCCAAGACAAGCCCCAGACTACACGAACCGATGTGACAATGTCACGATGTCAACAGACGAACACGAACTTGTATCTCGGCGAAATAGGTTGACTGAGGTCACTCCGCCCCTCAATCGGGAACTTTGGGGGATGATGGTCAGGAGGTTCAAGACAATATTTTAAGCATGGTGAATACGAGCTTTCCCCCTCCGAAAATGTTGCCTGGCATAGCTGCATGCAACATCGGTTACGGAGCCTATTCGACCAGTCATGTCGATGGTGGTTCTTTGGGGAAACAGGGAAAGTTGGGGGAAAACTGGCCGGTGGGCTGACGTGAAAGCGTTGTGTTTTGCGATGGTTCTTGAAAGAGTGACCTCGTGAGTGATCTGCCGTGTGGGTTCATTCACCTTCCCCGCATCCCTCCCCTTGGGCGCGGCTCACCGGAGACATTATGCTGTTAGCTGTGGAACTGAGTTGTCGCCGCCGCCGCCGCGCAGCTGCCTTGTGCTTGCACAGCTTCACACCGGCTCATCCGCGACCTGCCGCAGACTAGGCAGATTGAGGTACAGGACCAGAGGAGCGGGGGAGGGAGCTAGCTTCGGGCGGGAGGGGCATTTCTGTCTTTGTCTGTCAAAATAGCATCCCCTCAGCTGCGTCGCTGTGTGTCGAATGCGGATGAGCTAAAGTCAGACACTCGACGTCGATGGTCAGGCACGGGTCAGCCCTTGCTTCCGCCTAGCTGTCAACGGGGGGAAGATCTGTTGAGAAGAAACGATACCGCCTGAGCCTCAACGAGACATGGAGATCGTCTGCTATTTTTCAGCCACTTTACCCACACTTTAGAGTAACGTTGCGATGCGTCGCGGTGTGGCATAATAGGTAGTAGTAGTAATAGAAGGCAAATTTGATTTGATTCTTTGGTCGGGTATATCTCATAATCGACCTGTCCATTGCGCCAAACACCAGCCGAAATAAGGTCTCCCAATAGAATAGAGAAAAAAAAAAAGAAAAGAAAATCAAAAGAAAAGTAGTCCATATCCATCTCATCATGTTGGGTATCAATGCCTAAAAGCAGCTTCCAACGCCTTGCAGTCGTCTCGTCATTCCATTTTTCAGAACCGATCATAGATTGCTCTTTCTGCCCCATATATCCGTCGACGTAGCTTAGTGTAAATAGTGAGGAAAGAGATGAAGAAAAGAAGAAGAATAAGAAGAGAAATTATAAGGAAAAGATATATGAGAAAGTTAGCGAGATCCAAAGGTGGGCATCGTCGATTCCTCTTTCTTGCGCTCGCGTTTGGCGTAAATCAGTCCGCAGACATTACACAGCGTACTGGGACCGTCGGGACCAGGCCGCCATTCTGGGGTATCGACGCGGTGACATTTGTGGCACGAGAAATCAATCGTCTTGCGGCGATGCCTGCGTCCTGGGGGACTGCCGCTGTTCCCGGCGTGGCTCCTGGCCGCGGCGAGCTGTTGCTGCTCACTACTACCCTCGGCCCCCGACCTGCGCCTGTGGGCGTTGGGGTCTTCCCTTTGAAGGGTCCTGATCTCGTGTATGTCGCGGGCGATGCTGTGGGATAATCTTGACATGGCACGCAAGTCGTGCTCGGTGGGTAAGGCGTGATCGTTGGAGGCATTATAGCCTCCTTCAGGGCTGGCAGCATTGTGGGCGGGGAATCTGCCGGTTAGGCGAAGTAATTGCTGGGCACCATGACGGATCTAAGGAATCGAGAGGTCAGAGAGAGGAATTACTGCATTGGCATGACGAGGGGGAAGTTGCCCACGAGATGATGAAGTTAGGCATGTTCCAATAGAGACGACGGGTGGGCCCGATAAGGTCACCCGATAAGGGGACGGATGTGGAAGGGGAAGGAGGGCAGAAGGAAGATAAAATAGACTCACGCGCTGATGACTCTCGCCCTGACGAAGATGATTCCAAGAGACCCTATTGGGAGACCCAGGTTCGTCTTGGCCATCACTGCCGGTACTGATAGCAGTCGGGCCATGGGCGCCAGCGGGCGACGACCCTGATTTCGGGGTGGAAGCGGATCGTGGGTTGGAGGGGCCGGAAGGCATCAATCGGAGCGGTGGCCCAAGGGCCGGCCAAGCACGGAGGGAACGCACCCGGCAGAGAGGGGCCGTAATCCCCAAAGACGAGACGAAATAATAGACAAGGCCTGGAGTCGAGGCCGAACGAATTGAACAAGGCCGGGGGTCTAGACCCGGAGCGATCGGAGCAGGTCCGCAGACGCAAAGGTCATGGAGCTGGACGGTGCGGTGCGACAGGCAGCAGTAGCGGCAGCGGCAGCGTCGGGGACCACGGCGGGCTGGTCAGGTCGCAGCGACAGCGACAGAAGCACAGGCTGGCAGTGCTGGCTGGCCTTGGAGCGCAAAGGGTACGAGTGTTGGTTGTGTGTGGTGGTTTGTCCAGGATGTCGAGGAGGGCCGATAGATCGGTGGTGTTGAGGCTCGATCTTCGGACATGGAGCGAGGAATGGGGATCGAGAGCGATCGAAAGGAGGGTGGTTTTAAGAGGGAAAGTTGGCGTCGGGCCCTTTGTGAGAGGTGGCGAATGTTTTTTGCGGCCTTTTGCGGCTTGCGCATGGGAATTTGCTAACAAGGGGAAAAAGCAGAGGCGGCAAAAGATGCTAAAGTCAGCAGAGAGGGGCCAAGGGGGTGGGCCAGTAGCACGGGAGAGGGGGGCGCCATGGGGGGACCACTGGCGGGGGATTGGACCCTGAAAAACTGGGAAATTCGGGTTTGGGGACGCCGATGGCCCAGTGGGACCACCTCGGTTCGCCGTGGTGGAGTCACGTTTTTCTGCGGGTGTCGGGGTCTTTCGAGATGCTCTTATGTAAGCACTCTAAGATGAGATAAGCGTCTTCTTCGAGCGGGCCTTTTCCTCCGGAGACAGACACAGTTACCCAGTACCTCCAAGGTCCTCTTTGCCATTGGCGGACCATACTCCGGAAGAACCCTCCGGAAGGCAACAAGACCACAGCTCCATCATCTATCCACGATGTTCCATTCCACAAAATCATGATATTATTTTCTCTACCGATACGTCGCCATCCAAATTACTATACCTGACAGGGAACACAATCCTCCACTACAATCCTCCAACACTACAACTCATCCCTGTTCCACTCAGGCTTCGGGCAACTTTCCGATCGCTTCTCGCAGACCCACGAGTCCTTCTTATCCGCATCGCCACCGACAAACTTGACAGTCGCGGGATATGCGCATAACGGTCTCGTCGTCGCCGCACTATCGTTGCCTCCGCTTAGCTTAAACCCGTCCATCACAGCCGGCGTCTTTCCCTCCTCGACCCAAGCTCGCAGCGTCTCCAACCCCTTGAGCGGGTAAAACGTTCCATTCAGCCCATAGCAGTGGTACACTCCCGGCGCCTCAAAGTGGCGATAATACCCATCCGCGGCAGCGTCCACCGCCAGCACCCGGTCGTAATAGTCCCTCGACGTGCGCATCGTTACACACTCGTCGGCCAGCCCGTGCCAGCTAATCATCTTACGCCCAAGTCTCTTGAACTCGGACAAGTCTGGATTGTTGGCCCCGATAATGCTGTCAAACTCCCGCCTGCTAGTCTCATATGCCGCCTCAAGATCGGCAAACGTCATGCCGTTAACGTCGTAGCTCGGGTCCTTGTGCACGAGGTTGCGGATCCATTCCACCGACATCTGGAATGGCCGACCGACGCACGGCGCGTCCGGTACACTGCAGTTTGTGTTACCGAGCCCGAAGCGGCCTGTGAAGGGTGCGCCGACTGGATACCCCTTTGGCAGCCAGAGCGGTTTCCCGTCCGCGCCGTGTGGGCCCCGCCAGATCTCCCGCGCGACATCAGCTGCTGCGGCCGACATGACCATCTTCATGTTCCCACAATCGAGCTCCTTGCCGACAACGCTTGCCGGATCGAATGCGCACTTATCTGGGTCCGCAATGATGTTGTCCTTTACGCCGTCAAGCTCGTCGCATGCGTCGATCGCGAACTGCGTCATGAGAATCAGTTCGCAGATATGCGGGTACACCCCCTTTTGGTTCATCACGAACTGAGGCCAGTACGTGCTGATGATGAGACTTGGCTGGTTCACGGCCGGTGCACCGGAGAGGATGCCGTCGTAGTCTCCCGGATATCGCTGCGCTTCGATGATGCCCTGCCGGCCACCTGTTGAGCAACCGCTCCAGTACGAGTACTCTGGCGTCCGAGAGTAGTATTGCGTTACAATCGACTTTGCGATGATGGTCATGTCGTGCACCGAGACGTGGGCGTAGTTCACGAGTAATCGCTCATTGACCGTGCCATCTTTCTTCAACGCCCAAGGCGCCTCTTCCCACGTCGTATGATCGTGCCCGGCGTCCGTTGAGCTTGCTATCGCCCCGTTAGTCTGCGCTCCCCCGTCTGAAATTCCAGCAAGAGCACCCGCGAGCAGAGAGGAATCAATGACGGAAAACATACTCGCATATCCCTGCGCCAGCGTCGCAACGACCTTTTCGCTCCCAAACTGCCCGGCCGAGTACCCTCCTCCTCCGACGCCCACGAACCGTCCGTTCCACGCCTCGGCAGATGGAAGCCATATCTGCACCTGCGTCACGTCCTCGAAGCCCGTGTGGACGTACTTGACCGTCACGTTGCAGAAGCTGACACCCGTCGGCGGGATGGCTGCGCGACCCTCTGGTGTCAATGGGTTGAACGTCAGGTCTCTGACCTCGGCCGCCGTTACGCCCACGAGGTTTGCGCGCTCGAGCTCCGTGGGGAATACAAAGGTGTCGGGGGAGCACGGCTTCGCGGCCGTGTTGCTTGATGGTGTTGCCTCGCTTTGGGCTGGCGTTACCCATTCTGCCAGGCGCAGCAGCGAGAGGAAGGTTGAAAGGCTTCTCATGATCGCTTGTCAACTAAGGAGCTCCTAACTACACGATTGGCATCAAAATCAACCAGGTCAACTTGAAAGAGGCTGCCAATCGATTATCTAGGTTGGGTGTGGCGGTGGTTGGTAACTGAGGCGTTCCCGCTGGCTCGGTGCTCAGACCTCGAGCATGACACGCAACGAACACGTCGGGTTGATGCGTCACAGTTCTCCAACAGCTCAGACGGAATTTCGGACAGTATGAAGGCCCCGTCGCATGAAAGAAAAGAATCACACAAGTGAGTTCGTGGTATGGTATTATAGACTGTCGAGAATAAGCGGCATCGCCACTCTTCAGCTAAGGCGCGCCTGTTGTGGGATTACATGTCATGGCAGTCGTGCGGGATGAGTTGGCAATGCGGCCAGGCGCGTAGGCGCGTACATCCAAGACAGTATTAGGAGCCCTGCAGCGTGAGCCGGCGGGCTGCACAAACACGTCAGCCTTACTGACTTGGCAAGTGTCATTTAGATCATCGTAAGCCTTGCGCTCCCCGCGCCCTCCCCCCCCCCCCCCCCCCCCCCCCCCGCGCCCCCGCGTGCCCCCCCGCGCGGGGCCGGCGGGGTGCCCAAACCCCCCCCCCTTTTTTCCTTGGCAGGGGTCTTTTTGTTCATCTTAACCCTTCCCCCCCCCCCCCCCCCCCCCCTCCCTCTATTTTTCGAAATCACACACAAAGCATGAGTGCAGCCAATTTAGTTTAAGTCGAACGTTACTCTGCTTTCCTATCTAAGGTAGGTAAGGTGAGTTGGAAAATCGGAAGCTTCCTCGGGTCCGGAAGCTTACCTGCCAAGTCTGCACGGTTCTGTACCTGGTTCGGGTTCGCACTGCAATAAATGCGATGAGTGGTCAAGCTTCAGGCGAAGCCAGACACGAATCTTGTATGGTTCACGCATGAAATCTTTAGACTATTGTGAGGAGGCGATCCTATCGGAAGCATTCCTATTTGTTCGCCACATCCCGACACCAGGCGTGGCGGACTATCAGACTCTACGCCTTTTGAATTTACATGGTTTGTTGAAAGATATCCAACGTTAAATATCCAACTTCTTGTTGTCAATGTCTCCTCTCTTTGATTAACATCGTGTGGCGGCACATGAGCTTCGCCGGAATGAAGAAAAGACTCTGGGTAGGGAAATCAACTTCAGACGTGGTTCGACACGTATCAAGCTTGAGCTCGCTACATTAGCTGCGATGCTTTACTCACATGCAACGCAGTCAATCAACTGTGAGGCTTAAGTTGAGTTGATTGTGAGCGATATTCTGAAAGTTGATCGTATGATTTGTTAAGTTGGTTGTTGAAGTCGCTTTGAGTGCAGTGTTGACTACCTGAGTCCTGTCACTCGATATTTAGTCTGAGATACATGCAGATTGTCCACATTAGGACAAGAATTTTGTCCAGTCTACACTTTGAATAGCATTGTTTCGTCCATTCACATTCTTTCACGTCTTGGCTTTGCTAAGTGTAATCCACGTTGTGCCGTCAAACGAAAACAACTTCTGTCGGATTGGAAGTCCAATTCGACCTCGGCATCCGGCCGAGGCTGCGCAGGGGCCAATGAGGGGCCCTATTTACGATTACCGTAGACTGCCCAACCTACGGTTGGAACCTCCCTTTTTACACCTCACGCAGCAGTATAGATTTATAGTCAATTGACCTACTTCGTCAACCCACGGTTCGAACCAATCGACCAATATCCCTGTGATAGGGAAACCAACAACTTCCTTAACTTGCCTCAAACAGGAACACATAGCTAAGAGGAGTGCAATGGCTATATCTTTTACTACTTGAAGATCTCAAAGAGGTCTTTGTGGGCATTATTGTAAGTTGACAAAGCCCAGGACTATTCTTGGTATTGTGTTTACGCAGACTTGTGAAGAATTGGTTGATGCTCTCCTTTGACATCGGCTCAATATCATTGTGCAACTAAGAGATCTTTCTCTTGTCATATTTAGAACGAGCAGCCTCATGATGTTGCAGCTGTATATGAAGACACAAGATGAACCTCACCTCCTGTCTCAAACTTCATCAACAAACATACAAACAGACCCAAGAACCGATGTACCACCTCAAATCAATCCAGCTTCGCTTACAGAACAATCCATCCCCTTCACTTTAAAGACACCTCACCCCAGTACCTGAGAACCAACCAGACAAGATGCCCGCCGAAAGGAAGATATCCATCATCTGCAAGGTCCTTAGCGGCGTGAAGATCAAGATGGAAAGAGCCATCAACGGCAAATACCAGCGCCACTTTTGCGAATCCAACAAGGTCGAGCCCTCGCACTGCCGCCGACTCGTCATGATCGAATGCACCTTTGACTTCTGCGTCAAAGCGGACGAGTTTAACAACATGATGACAAACTGGTTCGACCCGCACCACGGCACGCTGCCCACGAAGCTCTACAGAAAGATGGCCAGCATTGGCGTCAGGAAGGAGCACGCTGACGGCGTGCGCACCTCCTTTCGGGTGTTTTTGCTGTTTGGCGAGGATATCCCGATCGATATGGTCATGAAGCGGGGTGATCCGGATATCTTGCCTGATGTTTTGAAGATGTTGTTTCCGCTGAATAGGGCTTCTAGTGTGAAGCGGGAGATTATCACGTGTGATTGTTCTCGGGATGTTTTTGATTCTCATGTTACGCTGCATGAGACTCGGTGTTTTAATGGAGTCTGGTATGACAAGGATGGTGGATCGGTGAAGGCACAGGTGATTGGAACAACGGAGCCGGTGGATTGGAAGACTTTCCGGGAGAACTTGGACTGGCGGCCGAAGTATGGGCATGGGACTTATTAGACTGTTAGCTTCTGTCGATTTTATTAGCGGTAATATATAGATTGGGCATCAAGTTGTTTGGGGATAAGAAGATAAATGCCATCAAACTCTGTCGCGAATTGCTCGACTTCACTACAAGACTCTGAAATGCTTTGACTAGGCCGAATGATGATTAATTCTTAGGGACTGCCTGTTCCCTTATGTGCGTGTTATCGTCAGTATACGAAGACGTTCTCAAGTGAGGCATAATAGCGTGACGGATCATACTCTGACCTTATTTCTGATATTTTTGCATGCATGTATAGAATACTTTCCAAAACCGTCGAGTTGGAGAAAACCTGGAGGAACCTGTCTTGACGTCAACTCGTACTCGATTCGATGGGATAGACCGTCGTCGAGTACGCAAGCGATGACTAGCATAATTCAGGCCGCGGTTGCATTGGGGAACAAGCTGCTACCCGCCTGGTGATCTACTTCGGCGGGAGCCGCTTTGTTGCACACATGCTAGTCCCTGCATCCGCTTGAGGGCGCGAACGAAGGAGCACGGCTGGAATAGCCAACGCTCATAGGATCTTCCATCATCCCATGTATGTACGGCCGATCTAACCCACCGACCGTCCGTTGTAAGACTAAGCCAGAATGCTTGTGACGAACTCAGTGGTTTCTCAGAACATGACGCAGTACTCATTATGATCATGACTTGACCCCATTTTGTTAAGTCTTAAACGAAAGCTGATACAATCATCGAAATCCTGACAAGATCTTCGTACTGCTGAGTTGACTGCCCACAATAAGAGGCGGCTGAACAAACACCAATTTTTCCCCGTTCTGAGGGACCATACTGTGAAATTCATACAAGCGGGTAGCTCCTTTCTATCATTGATGAAAAACAACCGAGGGAGAGGAGTCGATTGGGCATACAGCTGGTCATCCAATTTATGAGGTGATGTTGACATTGGTTCGTGTTTCTACTCCGTGCGCGCTTCATACTGCCGAGTGTGTGGAGACTTCAAGTTGTTTGTTGGTTCCAAAGTCTAAATAGCGTCAGGACTTGACTCCCACTTCGAAACGCTAGGCGGCACCAGAGACGATGGGATGAAACCCCTGAAAGAGGTCTGGCCCCAACAAGAGACCAGCACAGGGCACGGCACATTGCCGCTTGGAGAAATATCGTGATCTTTCATGTTCTCAGAAACAGGTTCTCTGGCGATGATTTGGTATCATGTATTTTGTCGGCCGACCGATGGCTGAGGGATCTTGGAGAGGGCTTAAGGCTGCAACGCAAGCCGAAGGCTCGCAAATGCCGTCTTACTGGGTGCTGGATGAAGCTATTGGAATAGACATGCAATCGCACTAAACAATTCTGTACTTTATTCGTCTCGGTTTTACACGTATCTTCACTAAATATGGTATCACTCCTCAAAATCAGTCTGATAACTGGAGACGCCCAGGTTTGGTATCCCAACTCCCGCAATGTAACCTCATATGCGCCCCAAACCATTATGCTCAAAGTAGCCGACGCCATCTTGCCAACCCTGCCTGAATCTTACCACGTACAATTACACCCAAAATGTCGTTTCAGCCATCGTCATATCAAATTTCGTTCATCAAAAACCTGGCCTGACTGATACCAGATACGTCTGCAATGTAACGGAGGCGGCCCCTCAAATACCGTCTCTGTCTTGGCGTGGCGTAGTCGCTCTTCAAGGCCATAGCGAGCGGCCACATGACAATGAGACCGGCCTCGCCCTTGAGCGGATCGTCTGGCTTTGTCGTGCCGCAGGGGAACTGAGAAACAATGACGCCGTACCCGTTCCAACTGCAAAAATACGGGACTGCTGAAACGATGTTCGCTACCCGGGCGCTCGCGGACTGAACCAGATCGCCGTACTCGTCGTAGTCGCTCAAGCCTTCTCTACCAGCCGATGCTAACCATGAGCTGGCGCGGATCATCGTCGTAATGAGGTTGAGGTGAGAACACCATGTGACCAAATGTAACACAGCCATGGGTAAGTTGAAAAACTTGTACACTTGGCCGTCAAACGTGGGCTCGGTGTCGAGTTCTTCGTCGGTTCGGTCAAAG
Source organism: Colletotrichum cuscutae (assembly GCA_030869315.1). NCBI lineage: Eukaryota > Fungi > Ascomycota > Sordariomycetes > Glomerellales > Glomerellaceae > Colletotrichum > Colletotrichum cuscutae. The sequence goes on from MPDP01000235.1 coordinate 635,431, forward strand.
ACCCATTCGGCGACCTCGACTTTCCACTGCGGATTCGGATTCTCGCTGAGCTTTCTGAACTCGTCTTCGAGTTTCCGGCATTTCTCGAGTAGCTCGAGCATCTTATCCACAGTCTCGTCTGTAGGGTTTCTCGCCAGGGCAATGATGCGATCCACGCCCTGCTGGAGTTGGTTGCAGAGGAGATTGATGTCGACGGTGGCGCGATTCGAACGCTGAACCGCCTCATTGTACAGTAGCCATGAGTAGCCGGACATTTCCGACTCTTTGAATAGGTTCTGGACCGATATGCATTGGTTGCGTGTCATGGCGAACATTTCCCGACCCTCATCCGTCTCGAGGCACTTCTGGCCACGTACTTGAACAATCTTGGCGGCACCTTTGAGATGGCTGATATACTCCTTCATTGAGTCCTTTGACATTAATGTCTGTATTATATCAGTATAGAGTAGAGCCATTACAATAATGATAGCTTACCTCGTAGAAAGCCAGCATCAGAACGGCCCCTAGGGTTTGATCGCTGTCGATCTCCTTGGGATCGGCAATCGCTTGGCCAACTGCTCGTAAAGCGGCCACATGATGCTCTTGCGCACGAAGGAGGGCAGGGCCTCTTGCTCCTTTAGACTGTCGCATCGCCATGGCGGCCATAGAGGTTGCCTTGAAGGCAGCTGAAAGGCAGACTGAGATCTGACCACGGCCGAGGAAACGCGGCAAAAAGGCATAATAGCCCCGAGCTGTTGGTGTCAAAGGTACGTTGACGAATTCGGAGAGAAAGAGACACGAGGCTTGCTCGTCGAGCGGATTTGTCAATCCTCCTGGAACGTTTTTGAAGCATTCGATGAGGTCACCCTCTTCATGTCCGATTTTGAATGGGGATGAGTTTCTTCTTGGCGGGCTTAATGACGATGTTTTGTCGCAACAGTATCCGGGCGACCCGATCTTAATTTTTGTCGATGAGTCGGCGGAAGACATATTGCTATCGATGCTGTTTGTTCTCATCTTCTTGAATTTGTCGGCGGACTTTGACGAATCGCGAACGACGGGGCCGTAGCCTGGGCAGTGTCTCTTCGACTTCGTGCATCTCATGCAGAAGGGCTTCGCCTCATCGCACTTGACCTTTCTTATCCTACACAACTTGCATCCGCCCGAGGGCTTCCCCGTGTAAACCATGTTGATGAGATTTCGTGTATTCCGGTAGTATGGATGAATGGAAAAGAAACCCAAGAACGATCCAATCTTAAAAAGGAAGGCGGGAGATGGGCTGAAGAAGGGGAAGGGAATCGGGGGGCAGATCCTGCGGCTGACTCGAGCAAGCTTTCGAGCTTGTCGCCTCCAGGGTTTTAAACCAGAGAGCCGGGAGATCAGTATCCTTGGCCCCCCCCTCCGACACGGACCAAGAGCAGAATGGAGTGTTCCTCAGGTCATGTGATGAGATTGAGCTGCTTGTGGTCATGGTTTCCGCTCGAATTGCTATCACAAACCCAGGCGAGGCCCCTTTGGTAACGGGTCGTGTCCTTCCCGCCCGCTTCAGCACGAGTGTCCGAGGACGGCATGCGCATGATATGATGTCGGTGCGCTCGGTTAGTCTGCAAGCCAAGATCACAGATCCCATCGTGTTTTGCCTCTAGGCTATTTACAGCTTGACATATCCGCGGAACATTCGTTTAGATCTGATGCCCTAAATTTGGGAATCAAGCCCCTCGCTTATGGTTCACTCGACTGGGCGTGCAGGTGTGGAGGGCACCCAGGCACAGGAAGATTCTAAAAGATGATGCAGCTTAGGGCTTCAGATCATCACCAATTGCTGCAGGTAATGATGAAGCCGTGCACGCTGTCAACGTGTGACAGGAACCAAATGCGGCATCGTAACGCATGTGTTCTTTGACCTTTCCACGGTCTCGGTCTCGCGCGGAGAAAGAGGGCGTTTCAAAGACACTGAGGGTGAACCTCCACAGCTCTCTTTTTCGGGGTTAACATATCGGCCGAGCGCCCCTGAAGTTGTTTCGTTTCACTAGGTCTCTGACGGATCCGAAAACCACTACGCTTCACACGATCTGAGCTCTAAGACGATCTGCTCCAGCTCTTTGCTTCGTCCAGCTTCCTCGAAGAGACGAACGTTGAGTCACACGGGGCAGCTACAACACTTGATGGCTGCAGAATAAGGATGACGTTGGCCATGTTTGACTCGTTTAGAACAAGGGCTTTCCTATCTATGTAGTAGAAGGGAGAAGCTTGTTTTGATCTGGCCCGGATGTACTCCACAACCCGGCCGATCATGCCGTCCGATCAGGAGTTGAAGAAACACTGGGAGAGCAAGCTTCGATATCAAAGGAGCTTAGTACAGTGATCATCACGTATGAATGGCAAACGCGATCAGACTTAGCCTGTGCAATATGCACAAGGAACCCCCACATTCCGGGTTTGAAAATGGTCGAGGGCCAGCTGTTGCAACATCGAGTTGTTGAATAGAGGGCGTTGGTACGCAGTTCAAGAACACCGATGTGGCAAAGGTAGTGGTGCAACTTTATGGTGAGCAAGCAGCAGTCAAACCGGCGTTCTGGTATGGTGTTCTGGAATCGCATGTGGTTTTCCTCAAGATCAAATCGGTATGTTTCTGTCACAAAGTAGACTCGCTGCGGAAATCGATTTGTAAACAAGTGTTTAGCATTTTTGACATCATCAAAAAGAGGGCTAGAACTGTGACCTGTTCAGTGATTACAGTTGGCAGACGGCCCATTCCGGCTGTCCTCTGTTGTTATGTAACGAACGTGAGTATTGAGTCGCAGAATGCTCAGCAATTAGCCCAGACAGCAAAAAGGGAAAGGGTGTCGGATTGGAAGTCCAATTCGACCTCGGCATACGGCCGAGGCTGCGCGGGGGCTAACGAGGGGCCCTATTTATAATTACTATAGACTACCTAACCTACGGTTAGAACCTCCTTTTTATACTTTACGTAGTAATATAAATTTATAATTAATTAACTTACTTTATTAACCCACGGTTCGAACTAATTAACTACTATTCCTATAATAAGAATATTAATACTAATTAATAATTAATTTTTATTATTATAAATTAGTAAAGTATTTAATATAAAAGAGATAACTTTTTTAAATAGAACGTAATAAGAGAATCGTACTACTTAACCTTATAAAAAGTAGGTAATAAGACGTAAAATCTTTATAATAAAACGAAATAAAAGAATTATAGCCCTTAATTACTTATAAAAGGCCGACGTTTATTATATTAAAATAACCCTTAATAATTAATAGAAATATCGAAGTAACCGAGTTACTGTCGTTAACTTTATATAATCTTCCCTTATTAATTAACTTATTTACGGCTAGTTTATAATTAGAAAATTAAATTAATTAATTAATAAAAGGAATTACTTATATAACTACCCGCTTAATCGATTAGTATAATAAACGAGCTCGAGAAGTATAGTATAAAAAAGTACTATATAATTAAAAAAAAGATCCTTAAGTATAATATACTTAGGAAGTATAGTAAGAAGTATAAGGATTATAAAACTAAGAGATTTATAGTATATAAAAAAACTACCTCTAAGGGGCTTATAGATATAACCTCGAAAACCTAAACGATCTCCTCGTAACCTTCTTAACTATTCTTTAGATATTACTTAGGAATATAGTATAAAAGATAGTATAATAAAAAAAGAGGAGATTTAGAGATTACGATAATAATTATCCGTAAGTCGTAAGTATTATAAGTACTAGAGATTAACTAAGAAACTACTACTCCTAAAAAGATCTTTTTACGGCCTCTTACTAAAATTACGATTATTATAATAAAAAAAGAACTTTTTAAAAAATAGCTAAGAAGCTCTTGTTTATATTACTAGCTCTTAGTATAAGATTATTAATTTTTAAAAAATAAAAAGTAAATTACTAATTAATAATAATTTATTTAACGAACGTATATACCTCTCGGGTTTTAATTTAAAAAGAAACGCTACGTAATTAAGACGTTATTAAGCTATTTACGAATTTATTTTTAATATTAATTAATTAAGTAATTAGAAAAAGACTACTAAAATAGTATTTAATTAAAAAGACTAAGAGTATATAATAACGAGGCTCGGTATAAAAAGATAAGAAAAAGTAAGAAGGTCCTAGACCTTAATAAATCTAATAATTAATAATAGTATGTTATTACTAAGGCTAATAAGTAGCTCTAAAATAACTTTATTAAAATTAAATATACTAGTTATTATAGATCGAAGTACGAGTTAGGGGACGATAAGGAGCGAGTTAATATGTAGCTAGAGGGGAGGAATTCTTATATTATATAAATAAATAGAAATTAAATTAAAATACTAAAAAGAATAGATATATAGAGATTTTAATAATCTTAATAGCGAATAAATCGATATAATCTTAGTTTATTTTATTAAAATCTATACTTAAAAAGGGCTCGAGGGGCAACCCCTATTTTATAAAGTTATTAATAACCTTAGTAACTAGAATAATAAGTAGTTTACTAACGCTAATCTAAACGTTATAAAGAGGGTTATTAAATTTCTTTATTATTAAAGTATTTTACTATCCTAAGTAATAAAATAAAGAGCTTACGAAACGCTCACTATAATAGTTATTATTAATAAATTTATATTATAAAATTAGAATTAAATTAACTAAGTAGTAGCGAAATACGATAACATTAATAAAAGGGTAAACTAACCGGACTTTTATTAAAAATTACTAATAATAATATATTAACGCCTACTATAGTAAGGGCTATAGAAATTATATAAAAGGAGTAGCTACTAGTAATTTTACTAATCTTAGTAACTAGCTTAATAACGCTACTAATACGTAGCTTACTACTTATTAACTAAAGAGGTATATAATTAATTATATAAAGTTAATATAATTATTCTAATACGCAAAGGATATATAAAAAAGCTAACTTAATAGTTATTATTATAAAATAATTTACCGACTTTATAAAAATCTTTTTTAAAAAGAAATTATACTTAAGAGGGAAATATAAGGTTCTATAAGAAACCCTTATAATATTCTATAACTATTATAAAAAGGTTAAAATCTAAAAATAATAATACTACTTAGTAATTAACGTCGTACTAATTAGTAAAGCTACGGATTATTATTATTAAGTAGTATATATTATTAATTAAACTAACTTTTTAAGTATAGTTAACGTAATTCGAAGTTATTTTGAGACCTAAAATAGGAGTCTAGAGCTCTTATCTGAGCTAAGGGTATTATTATTCGGATTTATAACTAGAATAATAAAAGGAAAAACGAGGCTAGAGATTCTTAAAGAACTTATTAATTATATTAATAAGTTAGTAAAAACGTAGCTAAATAAGGGGATAAATAAGTAAAAAGTTAAATATTTTTATATTACTATTTAAAAAGTCCTAGAGGCGCGGGTAACTTTATAATTACTTAAGTATTACGAAACCCTCTATTTAAAGCTAAGGTCTAGCTTTAATATCGAGGCTAAGATACCTTACTAAACGTACTTATAATTTTATAATAGCCCTTATTAATAGTACTAAGTCGACCGTATATATAAAAATAAAAGGAGAGATACTAAGTACGATAATTACTAAACTAGAGGAATAGACTCCTTGGTTAGTTATTAATTAAATCTAGAATAGAAGTAATAAAAAGGAAAGTATTTTATATATAAAAAGAATAGTTATTAATTAAGTAATTACTCTAAGGAAGAACGTACTAAATTATATAAATAGTATAAAAGATCGAGAGTAGTAAATAATAAAACTAGCTCTTAGTAATTTAATTAATTCCTTGTTATATATAAAAACAGGTCTAGAGGTATAGAACTTAGTAAAGGCGTATTTAGAGGCCTAGAAGATCTGTATATAATAAGAAATTTAGAAAATAAAAAAAATCTTACCCCTTATACTAACGAATTAGATTTTAATAGAATTAATAAGATTAACTACTCTTTTTTTATATTATTAGCTTCTAGAGAATATACGAGGCTAAACGAATAAAAAGTAATAAAAGCTCTTAATAAGTAAGCTTTTATTTATAAATAGTGAGAGAAAATCCCTTAGATATTAAATATAGAGCAAAGTAAAAGGACGAATTTAATAGTACTAAATTCTATTTTATTAATATCTAAAGAAAAATATAGTACTAATCGATTATAAAAGTAGTTAAAAAGGTCCTTTTTATACCCCCCTAATTACTTAAATACTAAGCTCGTATAAGTATTCTATATTAGCGAACGATACGGCTTAGATATTTTTTAAAGAATTATTTTAAATATAAGAGTATTATAATAGTTAACTAGGGGTAAGGGGTAATTCTATATACTCTAAAAAATATCCCTAGTTATATTAAATATGTTAATAATAAGTATTACGAGAATTAGCTTCGGCCTAAATAAAGAGATATATACTCTAAGTAAAATAAGAGTTAATATATACTTGAGTACGATAGTTTTTTATGTTTTATTTATTAATATACTATTTTTACTATATTTAAAAGATATAAACTAGTTAAGTATTGTATTTAATAATATAGAAAATAGATTATTAAATAATAAGTAGTTTATACTTATTAAAAAGTAATAGGGGTATATATTTATAAGGCTCGACTTAGATATTAAATTTATTAACTATTTTATAAAGGGCGAGCTTAAGTAATTATATAGGTACTTTAGTTACTTATTAGTTATAAAGCTATATAACCCCCTTAAGTAATTAGGGAATAATAAAAAAATAAGAGCTCTAGAGTACTTAATAAAAATATATTACTAATACTAAATAAATGCCCAGAGCCCGCGTAAATTTAAATTTTAATTATATAACGAGCTTAACGGTCTGAATAGAGAGCAGCTTTAGGCAATGTTAGAAGCAATAAGGATAAAAAGAATCTTTGCGAGCTCTAGTACGAAGAGCAGCTAGATATTAGCCCTTTTAGCCCTTTTTTTAAAAACCTCTACGTTACTATTAAAGTTTAGAACCTCTGTAGTTAAGGAAGGCCGCTTCTAACTATTACGGCCGATTATTACGGCTAACTATTATAGCCGACCTCTATTATTAACCTTTCTAGCCGGCGCTACTACGTAAGTATATTACTTAGCCTATCGTTAATAAGTAATAAAGTAGCTTACTTATCCTAAATTAAATAGTAGTTTTCGTATTAAAATCACTATATTACGTTAAGCGCGTACTTAGGATATATTACGCGTATTATATAGTTAAAAAGTATATTATATTATATAATTTCTTTTAAAAGCGTAATCCCGTTAAGGTCGATTTTTTATACTTATAAAGCCGGAAAAAAACCACTACATAACGAGCTTAACTTTAACTAAAAGATCGTTATTAATATTCTTTACCTAAATAATTACCTAGTACTATATATTATTAATAAGGTTATATTATTCTAAAAAAGCTAATTCCTTAGAGATTTACTTATTAAGACTATTTAATTAATACTTAAAAAAGCGTAGATCAATATATACTAAGGGCTACTAGACGGGATTAGGACTAATATAAGTACTAGTTTTAAATTAATAAAGTTTGAAAATAATATTACTATATATAGTATATAACTAAAATTCGTACTTATTAAAGTATATTATAGTATTAGTAAGGTGAAAAGAGCTTATAAATAGTTAAAAAAAGTATTTAAAATTATTTATAATAAGTGCCCCGATACTACGGATAAAGAGTATTTTTAAATAGTATTTAAGTACTATAATAATACTATAGGTCTAAAAGGACTAGTTCTAATACTTCTCTTATTTAGAATATACCTAAGGACGACGATAGCCTCCCTATTAATACTAAATATAACTTAGTAAGCTTAGGTAATTAATAAAGTAATAAAAGTACTCCGGGAGATAAATATAAGGCGCTAGATTAATAAGGCTATTACTATTTATAATAGGCTAAATATAAGCCCTAACCTCAATATATTATTAAATTCGAACGTTAAGGTTTAGAAAAAAACTATTAAATAGTAATTAGGCCTATATAAATTAATCTTAGTTAATAAATAATTATATATTATTATTAGAAATTAGAACTAACTACTAAAAGTATTAATTATAATAGTACGACTATATTATACCGATCTTAATAAGGAAATATTAGCTTAATAAAAAAAAGAAGAGCTAGGGGAATCCCCTTAGTAATATAAAAAAAAGTAAGAGATTATTTTTAACGAAATTATTATAATAAAATAAACCGATAGTAATAATAAAAAGAAATAATACCCATACTACTAAGACGTATAAGAAGACCTAGATAAAGGGTACTACTTCGATAATTTATTACTAATAACGTTATAATTAATATATTCTATATAATAAAAAAAAGGACGATTTTATACTCGTAACTTAATTATAAAAAGATAGTATAATTATAACGGCTAGGAGACCCTTTAAAGGATTAGACTTAGTAAAAGTAGAGATATTACGTAATTAAGAGGTTTACTAATTTATCCTCTACGATCTAGTTAAATATATAAATCTACGTATTTTTAAATCGTCTATAGTTTAAAAAATAAAAAAGAAGGGCACGCTATAACTATATAAGAAATCGAGGCACGTTATATAAAAGTATAGTAACGTTAAAAAAGCGACGTTACTTACTTAGTTACTTATAGTTTAACGCTATAATTAATACTTTATAATAATATTAATAGTATTACTATAGTAAAAAGAATACTAAATTTAGAGCTATAATATTATATAAGTATATACTTAATTAGTAACTAGGCTTATAAAAAAGATCCTCGGTTATTTTTCAAAAGAGATAATTAGTAAGTACTTAAAAAGCATAATTATTAAAGTACTTAAGCTGTTATACGGCCTTGTTAAATCGGGTACTTATTAGTAAATAACGTATTATAATTTCTATATGAACTAATTATTAATAGTTATATTGATATACGATTCTTACTTCTTAATTTATATATATATAGACGACCCTTTTAGTATTATAAATATATAAATAAATAATACCCTAGGTTTATTAAATATTAAATTTATAAAAAAGGAGGATAAGGAGCTTTATAAAGCTAAATTTATAACTAAACTAAAAGAGATTTTAATATTAGTAATATAATTAATATTTAATAAAGGGGTTTTAATAATTAAGGGGGATAATATAATATTTTAATAAAAAGGGTAAAGCGAGAAGATTACTCTTATTAACCTAAAATCCCCTAATTATAAAAAATAATATAAAGCTAAACTCGCCCGAGGGGTATATATTATAAATATTTACGAACCCAAGGCTATTTTTAATTATACTAGAGCTATATAAACTATGAAACTTATAAAGAGCGACTTTGATATTTTTAATTAACAACTATAATAATAACGAGAATACCGTAACTAAAGTCTCGTTTATTAGCTTATTAAGCTTATTTTAATAAAGCTCTATATATTTATTAACGGGTTATTTATAAATAATAACGACCTAACTTAAAATTAAGATATATTATTATTTATAGTCTAGCGAGACAGTGTGAGTATCCACTAATACCGTATATTAATACTATGTAAATAATACTGAGAACCGCCCGAGTAGCTAGCAAAGGTAGAATATATAAATAAATATATTATTATTCTTATTAACGAGAACTTTAGTAAGGATAACTTTATAATATAAAATAATATAATTTACTATTTATTAATAAAAAGTAAACGAATTACTTATAATATACTCGTATTAGAAATTTATAATATATAGTGGTTTTTTTTCCGGCTTTATAAGCGCAAAAGATCGACCTTAACAGGATTACGCTTTTAAAAGAAATTATATAATACGGTACACTTTTTAACTATATAATATATATAATATACCTTAAGTACGCGCTTAATATAATATAATAATTTTAATATAAAAATTACTATATAATTCGGGATAAGTAAGCTACTCTTTATATAGCGGCGCTAGTTAAAAAGGTTAACGGTAGAGGTCGGCTATAAAAGTTAGAAGCGGCCCTTAACCGCAGAGGTTCTAAACTTTAATAGTAATATAGAGGTTTTTAAAAAAAGGGCTAAAAGGGCTAATATCTAGCTACTCGTACTAGAGCTCGTAAAGATTCTTTTTATCCTTATTATTTTTAATATTACTTAAAGCTCTATTTAAACTAAATAAATTTATTAAATAAACTTATTAAATAAACCTATTAAATAAACTTATTAAATAAACCTATTAAACAAACTTATTAATATATAAACCACTACCTAAATAACTAGTTAAATAACTAGTCAAGAGATTAGCTAGTTGAAATACTACTTTATTAAGAACTTACTCTAAAGATGCCCCTCGATAGGTCCCCCCCTCTAGGGCTCGATAGATTCTTAGGCCCCCTCGACGCCCTAGCTATTGTAGCTAACGTAAGTATACTTAAAGAGTAGTATAGTACTTTTTAATAATATAGAATTTAGCTAAGTAATAGTACGAATACTATAAATAGCTAGGCTAGTATAGATATTAAAATCTAGTATATTAATACTAATTTAGAAATTATACTTTATAGAGTTAGAAATCCCTTTAATATAGGCTATATTATAGACGTAAGGGAATATATAAGGGGTCCCTTAACCCTTAATAAAAAGGAGTATATAATACGGGATCTAGCTACTTACGCGGGCTAGTACTAAGAGGTCTTATATACGTTAGAGTAGGTATAGCTCGCCCTCTAAATAGCTAGAATTACGTAGCAGAAGGTCGGGAGTTCTAATTAGTAGTTAGGTATAGAGCGTAATATACCTAGTTTTCCCTAATACGTAATACATAGTACGGCCCCGGCAGATTGCTCTGTCGGGGGAGAAGTTTATAATATAGTTAATAATATTAACCTTAGTTACGTAATTTTAATTACGTTTAAAAAAATTATAAATTAACTTAACTTTTTTACGATTTTTATAATTATTGATACCGATTTATACTCGCTATATAAGTACCTCGTTAAGCTAGGTATTATAAAAAAAAAGCTTATAATAAATATTATAGTCCTTAAGTAGTTGTACGAACGACGAGATATCCTCGAGATCTATTAGATTAATAATAATAATAACTTTATTAATACTTTTATAAAAATAGTACTTAACTAGGGGTTAGAGTAATTCGTTAGTAAAAAAAGGGTAATAGTATAAATAAAAAAAAAGTTATATAAAAAAATAAAAAAAAAAGTAAAAACAGACGACTTAGTAAAAGGGCCCGAGGTTAAATTAAACTTTTAATTATAGTAGTAATAATAGTAGTTAGATTAATAAAAAAAGAGAAAGTTAATATTAAATTAAAAGTCTAATTTAACCTTAGTATATAGCCGAGGCTACGTAGGGGCTAACGAGGGGCCCTATTTATAATTATTATAAACTACTTAACCTATAGTTAGAATCTCCTTTTTATACTTTACGTAGTAATATAGACTTATAATTAATTAACCTACTTCGTTAACCTACGGTTCGAACTAATCGACCACTATCCCTATAATAGGGATACTAACAAAGAGCATGTTATTGTCGATTTCCTTCCGTAAGATCGCAGGTCGCAATGATCGTACTCGGTCGCTCCGTTTCGATTCGCTGCCTTAATAGAGGACTCAATACTGAGTTTAAGAGAGTTGTCTAACGAGGGTCGGAAAGAGTTTCTCGGATCTGTCCTGTGTTTTAATTCCAATGCGTACAACCTGACACATTGTCAGTCAACGGCACATGATACCTCTGTAGGTTTGTGTTTGAAGAGTTGACAATTATACGTACGCACTTCTTGGACAGAACAGATAGAATTCATTAAATTTCCGCGACTTTCAGACAGAGAATTATCACTGGGCTCAGTTGATTTTCTTGCTTGGGCCGGATAGTGGGACTCTCCCCTTTCGACGTGCAACCCACTCCGGCATACTCGAGCCTTCCGACGAAGACTCCATGGAGTTCTTCATCTGGCCAACGGTGAGTCTATGAATTCGAACAGTTTGACTCAGCGACAGCCGTTGCTTACTTTGAAGTCATGAAGAAGTCCGTCATTCTCAGTGACCATGGCACGAGGCACCGCCTGCACCACAACACCCGCGAGCAAAAACAAAGCAATCTTGACCCGCATTCAAAAGAGCTGTATTCATTGGCAGGGTGATGCTTCTAGAACGTAATTGTCTTTCAGAGATAAGTACTAGGTCGCCAACCATTTTATCCTCCCACTGGGGCGGTCACGGTAGTGCTGGAATATACGGATCATTGAGCAGTATTGCGATACGGTTGATCAAATGCTGCAAACTTTTGGTATTGAATATTGGGAATCCCGAGGGTTCATTTTCTGCGGGTCACATCAGATGTTTGAATTACTTGGAACTGATAAGCTCAAGATCCCCGTGCAGAGAATCGTGCATGGCGTAAGAGATCCTCTGGCTGGTCCAATCATGAAGTGGTCATCCGCGGAGTAAGTCGATCCTGCCATGAAACCAAAGTTTACAGGCTAGGAATGCTCAACATGCTCCTGAGATCTTGTATCGTTGACGGCGTCAGACTTCGTCAAGAATGGTCATCCTAGGTCATAGTTATAAGGATAGGTGATAAAAAACCGAGGAGGACCCTGATAATGTCTGTCGGTCTCTTGGATGGTACAGCGTCCGGCGAGGATGACTGATCACAAGTCTGATATTATGGGCCGCTCATCAAATGTCACCGGCCGCGTAAGACAAATTTCAGTTTGTGTTTGCAGCTATCTACGATCAGTCGCGTTTGGATATGTCGCATCGTTCGCAAACGGAGACATGTGCCTCGACCGTCGTATCGTCGTTCAATGATTGAAGCATGCTCATATGCCCAAGAGGAAGCATGTCGGATAACGTGAGCGGAGAATGAGATCTAAGTTGGGGCTTGCAGTATTTGCTGCCCAACAACCTATATACACCAAACGCGAGATTGGATTAGGATTTTCGGTTCGTCAGCCGCGTGAAACTTTGCATTGGAAAGTTGCGGTCCTCCGGAGGGGTCGTTGCTTGTCAGCTTCGGTGGCAAGGTTTGAGACCCGGCAAGACCCCCCACAGCGTATCCGCGTTATGTGGTCAACTCAAGGTTCCATTGTGTCTGATCATGTTTTGACCCCACCCAGTAGATCGGGCATTTCAACGCTTTTATTGGAGAGAATATTCGAATTATCCCAGCTATCATCTACATAGGAAGACTACGCGGGTCTTGGGCGGGTGTGATATCGGGTGGAGTAGTGGGGTTGTTCCAACTTTAATGAGATGGATGGCGCAGGGGTCCAGTGACTGACCAGAAGCTCTGGGGTTTCCCTTCTCCCGTCGGCTGAAATCTCACTGACTATTTCTTTAGCTGTAATTCTGCTATCTTATGGTGGTTTGTGAACAGCATACTCTTCATGGTGCCCTAGGCCGTACTGAAGCAGGCTTCCTAATATTATACTTCCACCTTTTTGGGGCTGGAAAAGGCAAGATCCTCATACAAGTGTAATCAAGTGAGTCAAAGCGCTTTGGACAAGAGTCTCAGCCAAGCCTAGATCGATTTAAAAGGCGTGATTGTTCGAATGTGACAGTTTCCTGCTGTCTTGTGCAGTGTTGCTGTCGGCACGGGCACAAAGCTATCAAAAGAACAGCCGACTATTACCAAGCCAGCATCTTCAAGCGATCCTTTCACGAGTCTAATCATCTTTTGTATGTTCAGTCAGCCCTATACTTTAATCGACCGCATAATCTGCCCACTGATAGTTCAGGGACGATGAACCGATTTGTTGGCTCGTGCCATGACAGCTTCAAACCGAGAAGGATTTCATCTCATCGACATCAGACCAAAGCTCTTACAGAACCCACACGCCGTTCTCATCATTGCTACTGCGTCTAAACTCAGGGCTTGCTTCAGTGCTACTGTCGTACTAGAAACCGGATCCCAGTATAGCAATCATCCCCTTCACTCTTCAAAGGACTGGGGGACACCTTACGGATCTCAATTCTCAATCTAACATCAAAGATGGTTGGATCCGCTTGAGCAATGGGCTTTTCCTGAATGCCCGATATGTAGCAATCTCAATATGCTGAGATACTTTTTTTTCCAGAAGAGTAGTTCTTTTGGGTACCCTGGTCCCTACTATCGTTATCCTTTGGCCGTATTTGTCTTGGGTGTTACTCTTCCAACCGAAGGAGAAGACATACTCAGTTCGAATCTTAAGCTATGACCCGCTGATTGTATATATTGTTGAGTTTCTGTCATGGGTGGAAAGAGCCTATTTACGACGTCTTGGGTAAGTTCATATCACCGTCAAGTCTCTGTGGCTAACAAGCTCCTTACAGGAAGCCGTTATTTGAGAGATCGACAGTGTACAACAATGGCGCTCAAGAGATAGATATGGGTCGAACAAGCAGCACCGCATATCTTCCTGACGAAGACCTCTACACACCGACTGACAACCATTTTCGCAATCGTCGAAGCCACATGCGATAGGTGCGGCGGGACCCAGTTCCCAAATATTCTCCTCAACTGGACATTAGAAGATCCAAGCTGGTGCAAATTTGTGGAATGTCGCGACGTCGTGGCCCTCTCGGTCAAGGCTGTCCCCGGTAATGCATTATTCTGAAAGAGCTGGACGAACTCAGGGAGACTCGACCCGGGAACACTCTACGCTGGGTTAGCTCCCGAAAATGGTATCAAGACTGGTCTTAACATATGGACTCATGGCTAGATTAAGGTAGTTGATTTATGTTACGTCACTTTTGTAATTGGTATATCGACGAGGCATTCGAAAACTTTGCACTGAACACGACACGCATCAAGTGAAGGTCGACATGTTTGCAATTGTGATCATATGTACAGAATTACATGACATAATTACAAAGCACTTCGTATCCAAGAGTCCGTACCCTCTCGAGCTCCAACTGACTTAAGTGCATTGGGAGTAGTACTGGTTCAAGACTGTGCATGTCGAGCCAGAAGCACAAACAGTCCCACCTGTCCACCCTTGTCCTCCACATTGGCCGTACTTCGGAACGGTTCCACTACCGCCACTCGCGGCTGTGGTCGTCGTCGTTCCAGCTCCGGTGCTGGTCACACCCGCCGCAGTGGTTGTCGTCCTTAAGGTAGTCGGACTGCTGCCACCATTTCCTCCGGCCGGTGTTGCGCTCGACGTCGCGGTGATGCGGGCAGTGCTCTGGGCAACGGTCGAGGCAAGTCCCGAGACCAGGGTAGGGCCGGGAACAGGGTAGACGAGAGGGCTCGTGTAGAGGTTGAAAAGAATGCCCGGGTCGTCAGATTTGTACAGCGCCGTGCCCTTGGCGCCGGCCGGGGCAAGGGAACCTCCTCCAGTGACCTGCAGGTTGAAGCACTGCGGGTACGCCTGCGCGCCATTGACATTGCCGCCAGAGTGGAGAGCAATGATCTCGTGACGTAGCACGTAGTTGCCTGGGGCCAGAGTCGAGGGGATCTGGACGGTCCATGTGAAGTTGTTGGCCATGAGGACATCGTCGGCCCACTTGCCGTTGGTCAGAGACATGTCAATCAGACCACCAGCATCAATCTTGAAGAAGTTGAGGGTGGTCTTGTCGACAGACTCGCAGTCGCCGGTACACTTGGCGAGATAGTCAATCACCGGGCCCTTGTGTGACTCTGGCCATGTGTTCCAGATGAGCTGTATGTTGGTGCCTGCGGCGACAGTGGCGTGTCCACCGGCCGGGCTTCCGTTCTTGTGGCAGATAATGTCGCCAGTGCCGAAGTTGACTGGTTCAACGAAGCCATTATCAGGGGCATCGATCTTCCAGCCCACGACAGGACTCGTTGGAGGCGAGTACGTGAACGCAGGAGAATCCCAGCCGCGATAAGCGACGCCATTGGCGACAAGCCAGTCGACGTGGCCGTGGGCCGCGACGGTGGCCGCCAAGGCGAGTAGAATGGAGGGAGGAAGAAGATTGCCCATGGTTTCGACGGCTCTGTAATTTGCCTGCGTTTCCGAGAATCTGGTTGATGAGCGCTGCCTAGTTCAGGCAGAATGCGTTCTGGACAGACGAGGAGCGTGGCATATATAGTGCTGCATTGGTAGTACCAGACGGCGCGTTGACAGCGTCGGAATCACGGCATTCGATATTAATTAATTGACACGCGAGCCAAGGTCTCTAGTCTATGGTGAAGCCCAGAGTCAGGCATCGTGCCATCGCGAGGTAGTCACGCTGACACGTTGGCGTAGCATACCAGATACAACTCCCGAGTCAAGAACAAGACAAACCACCCCGGAGAAGTTGATTCTTCTCCATTTCTCGTTGGTCTCCCGTATCCCTCCTTGCTTGACAACGCGGCAGGCACCTGTCACGAGCACACCCAGAGGAGACGCCATGATGGAATGCATTCATCCGTAATGCCTGAATTGGACGTTTGGTATAGTGCTACCTACCACAGGAAGACTTGATTGGGAGCTGACAAAGTAGTTGGGTGGACATTCCGGAGGGAGGCTATGTGTGGCCCTGAAACGTCGGTAGCGAAGAGGCGCCATTGGAAAAGAAAACTGCAGAATTAGGAAATCTCGGTCGGCTGCCACCGAGAAAATGTGACGACGCGCAGAAGGCCGGGGTTGCATCGGAGCACCGGAGTTGATGCTATATGATGATTGGTGGTTAAGGAAGGGAGGACCAACTTCATTTGGAGAAAGTTTGGTCGGGATGTCAATCCTGCACTCCCTCCCCTAAGTTTGATCCTTCTTAGTAAAGTGGTAGAATCTCGAGGAAGAATTTCGGGGGCGGCTTGCATACGTCTGGGTTTTGAAGATTTAAGAAACGCAGTTCATCCGCTGACGCTCCAAGAAGATAAAAGGCGAGATCGATGTCGCTTCTAAATCATAACTCTCACAGACAGGGAGATGCAGTTGATACTGTAATGCTATCATCACGTCTCTAGTGCTTTCGTTGCATTTCTTGTCAGGCTTCGATTCCGATGGCCCTTATTCTATCGAACAATAGAGACCAAGGTTTACACGATTTGCTAGCGGTGTCAAGCTTCTCTGTTCATGAGCCTACAGATAAAAAGGAAGCCACCGGCGGTGTCAGTTGGACCTAGACAGAGTTGGGGTAACCATCAAGGTTGGATTCAGTAGTACTAGCAGTAGGAAACGTTAATCGACACTGGTATACAGCATATGAACAAAAGTAAGGAGTGCCCCGCCCTTTATACAGCATATGAACATTCAACACAAAGATCTATATGGATTGCCTGCTCGATACTGAGGCATTCGGTCGCTACCTAGACTACAGGATGTGATTATCACTCTAAAAATGTGTTGGAGCCTAGCCTTTGCCTCACAGCCAAGCTGCCCTCTTAGGTATTCGTCTATGTAAAATTATGTAGTGCCAGAAACGAACCAAAACTATGTGCAAAGTCTCGAAGCTCGAACGTGTCGCCTACCAAAATAGTTGGTCCCATAATGAGCATCGTCTCCGCGATCTAGCATATCTAGTATTTTCGGCGAGTGCTCATCTTCGAAATAAGAAGCTGCTTCAAGTTTTGAGCACCCGTGATGAGAATCACTGATTCATTCTCACAAACACTTCCCGACGTCAGTCGTTGACCCTAATGGGCCTGGAATTTCATTGAGACCCGTTCGTTTTGTCTGCCGGATCTGATATTGGGCATACTGGTGGGTTTCCTTGCCATAAACGAGGCGACCAAATGGTGTAAGAGTTCTATGATGATCAAGCGATATGGAGTGAGATTTTCGTGTTATCGTGCTTCCAGTGCTCAATTCCATATTCCAGCGAGTATGTCGATGCAATTCTCATGGCACAAGGGGATTTTGGTTAATTTCGTAATTAGACACTGGATCGCATGTCAAGGTCTAAGGCAGATTGAAATGGACCACACCAACTATGCCAGAAGCGGCACGGTGTGAACTAAGGGTACCTTGGGATCTTAGTCTCAAGGCGTTGAACTGACTGGTCCTTCAGGACTGGGAGTGAACGCATGACAGATAATTGGTGGAAGTGAAAAGGGACCGCGGCAAAACTGAAGAAATGACTCCAAAGAACGCACGAGCCGTAGCTACACATTTTGTAAAGTCGTACAAATCACCTTCGGGACAAGATGTGACAAGAAACATGAAGCTCAGAAGTGTCCAAGATCTCAAGATATCTGCGATTTGAGGTTCGCCTTCTCATCCTGAGATACGTGGAGTATACAACGGAGTTTTATCAAAGTGTGTCGATTTCATCGCGCTTACCATCGTTTTTCATGTTCTCCACTGGTCGAGGACCCAGAGTTGTGCTTCCAACCTCATGTGCAATCTCATATGAATGACGTGAGTTGAGCATGGTTTTTATGAATGAGTGAGGCGGTCACAAAACACCGCACATTTCCCTCCTGAAGCGCTCCTCAACGACGATTGGGATGACTCATGACGTGCACTAAGATACGGAGGACGGACAGAGGCAGAAAAATCCCCATTAAAGTCATTTCTAGATCATTTCTAGAAGCATCGTGACTAATTGGCAAATCCCCTTTTGATTGAAGATCCGGGAGAGTGCACCGAAATAGGCCTTGAAACTAACGACGTGTCTTCAGGTTGCAGTGCTAGACCCCAGTCAGGGGGCGGTTTGTCACCGTGAGACAAATTAGGGTGGCATGAGCGGCCCCTGCATCAATGCGATCTCCGGGCCAATTTTGTTTACTTCACGTGATCCCCAGTGGGGGAATTTCCTCCCCCCTTTGGCCTTGGGAATTTCGTCGATTCCGAAAGAATTGAACACGACAACCTTGACTTTATCCTCCCAAAAGGAAGGGGTCAAGCAGTGCGGAAACACACCATGTCGACGACTAAACATGAACGGAACAACGACGAGTGGAAGGGCCCGCGACGGCTTCCCTCCGTCAAGGAGAAGCTGTCCAGCTTCGTGCGCCGCGGCCGGGAAAAAGCAAAGAAGACAACACTGTCTGTCTTGGGCGAGTCACGACAGGAGCGGCCATCCCTGGACGAGAGCATGAAAGCTCTCCCGCGGGTCCAGGTGTCAGATTTCGGGACCTCGAGTCTTGAGATCGACCTGCAGTCTCTCGAGGCTTTCCGCATTGCGCCGTCGCAGCCCGCGAGGGGAGCAGAGCAAGCGAAGCAGGTCAAGAAGACTTCTTCGCGGACCTCGACAATGACGCCAATCGCCGACATGTTTGCCAGAAAGGCGACAGCAGCTGCACTCTCCACGGTCGACATGAGGACCCTCAACAAATCCTCGCCGTCATTACTCACCTCTGTCGCCAGCAGCAAGCCTGCCGAAGCACGTCGCCCTGGTCAAGCTCCCTCCATGTCTTCGAGGTCCACTGTTGTTGCCACTGCTGCTGTACCAAGCACTTCATCGAGCGTGATCATCATCAACAACAGCTCGACCGGCCAGCCACAATCACACACCTCGAAACCCTGGCCACCACCAGAGACTCCCCGCACAGCTGCAGCACCCATTCGCACTCAGTTTTCCACGGCATCGACTTCGACATCGAACCAAGCCAACAAGCTGCCGCTTCACGAACCGCCACGACGCGCCGCCTTCGTACCGGCCTACGTCCCGTCACGGGCCGCCCCAATCGTCACGCCAGTTGGCCCTGTCATTAGGCCCCACCACCAAAATGCCGACACCGTTGCCAGACAGCAACGGCTGCAGCACAACACGGAAAAGCGCCACTCGAATCCCTCAGGAATGGCCTCGTCGTCAACGACGACCACGACCGCCCCTGCGCCGAACAAGCTTCTCCTCGCAGAAATCACCAACACAGACCGGAGACGGTCTTGGCAACCGGTGCCGACATCGGTCCCATCAGCTGCGGGAACGCCAACATCGTCCGGCCCACCATCTGCATCCGCCCCGTGGCGAGGTCGCGATCTTGATGGCAGCAGCAGCAAGAGAGCATCATCCCGCATCGCTTCGGACCGCCTCGCCTGGATCCGCGAGCTGGAGGAAGGCAAGAAGAAGAAGTCGACAATCAATGGCGATCTTCCCGTTCTCAGGAACATGCAAGGCAGCGTGGCAGACAAGCTAGCCAAGTTTGAGCAGCAGAAGCAGCAGCAACAAATGCAGCAGCAGATCCCCCTCACCCGGTCCAACTCGACCAGGAGCCGCATCTCGTCTGTCGCCGACACCACCTTCTCCTCGTACAACGGCCCGGCCACCGCCCGATCGTCTCTCGATACCTGCCGCACCTCCTCCGTTTTCTCGCACTACGATGACTCGTTCCGCGAGAAGATGGAGATCATCACGGGAGCTGCCAACAAGACTGCCGACGAGGAGAATGAGGAGAAGCCTGCCCTGAACAAGGTCACGGCTACTTTTGTGCCGATCGAAAAGAAGGAGCCTATTGTGGCACCTGTCATCCAGGCTGCGGAAGACGAGAGCGCCGCAAAGACCGCCCCCGAGGATGTTGCGCCTGTTTCACCAGCAGTGGAGAAGATTGAACCTGCCACGACCGCTGCACCCATCCCAGCAGATGTTCCTCTTCCGGAAGACGTTGAAGAGAAGGCCGGCCCGATCGAGGTCCCGACCATCTCTGTGTCATCAGTGACCGAGAAGATGGAGCCCACCGCGAGCGAGGCTCCTCTTGCGGCGGATGTTCCTCTTCCGGAGGATGTGGAGGTCGAGGAGAAGCCCGCCCCCGAGGAAGTCCCGTTTACCTCTGTGTCAGTGGAGAAGGCGGAGCCCATCGCGATTGATGCTGATCGTGCGACGGATGAAGCAGCAGAGGAGAAGCCCACTGTGGCCGACGTCTCCATTGCCGTTGTGGCAGCCGGCGAGATGACCAAGCCTACCTGCGCCGATGGGCCTCAATCCATTTGATTTTGGTCACTTATCTTAGTTGGACGACAGAGTGTGTCCGCATTTTTGTTTTCTTGTTTTATTTTGCATCCGAAGAGATGTAGGCGCGCAGCGCACAGTTTGATACCAGTAGAGCTTTCTCTACTCTTTTGCATGATATTCCCCCCCCACACCCCAAAGACAATTTGCTGAGGCTAGATTTTCCAGTGCTGGGTTTTGTTAGGAGCGTTTCTATTCACCAGGCTTGGGAGTTTGCATTGTTTCTTGTGTACTAGCTGTAAGATGATAATGATAAGATGTCTATAACGATGGAAATTCAAATTGCCATGCACTTCGGCGATATTACCGAATGAAGTTACTTGAAGTCACGATGTGAGCTGAAGTGAGGGAACATAACTGATGTTATGCGTGTACAGTCAGAATTTTGTATACGTGTGCATTGATCATGTACTCATGAAGCTATCCTGGAGACATGCATTCCTGCGCGCGTGCATGCAACCGTTAGTTGCGTCTAACCGATGTCAACGACTTTTTACCCGCTTGGGTCTCACTCCGGTCGTGAACATTCTTTAATATCACCATTGGCATTGATTATATGCTTCTACTTGCTGACTCGAAATTCCTGATAGATGAGGACAGCTGCGGGATCATCCGACCAATCACCTTACATATTGGCATACATCATTCACCATCCCTAAGATGATGCAACACGGGTTCCTAGAATGCGATCCCCCCATTGAAACAGGAGAAAACATCTAGATAATCCCCTTGAGAGGAGCATATCCAACCGCCGGCTAGAGTATCATCTGCAACCTTGACATATTGTTCAACTGCCCTTCTACTGTCAAGATAGGGGCTGGCTTATCAGCAAGCTCCGGTGACATTTCGCGACAGATTTCCCTTAAGTGCCCAGATAAGAAGGTGGGGGCGTTGCCGCGCTGATCGCAGTCGGCGCGTTCCGGTTTTGCTTCCCCTCAACATATCGGACCGGTCCGGCGGTCTCCATTTCCCCCGATGACCGGTCATTGCCCGCTTCACGCATTAGAGGTCAAACGGCGGCGGTCACCTTGTTCGTCTGATCGTGTCTGAGTTGTCTCACCCCATGGCTTTTGCTAGGTCTGCTACCTATTAGGAGTTGTCTTTTGCGAGTAATACTTAGAGCCAAGTCGTCTCCAACGAGAGCGTGCGAACATCAGTCGAGCACCATGGAGGAACGTCGCGACGACAAACAGGAGCTGGGAACAGATAAACAAACTGGACTCAACTCCGTGATGCCTCATCGATCCTCGAACGATCACGGAAGCATCGAAGCTTTTTCCAGTGCCCCTCAGCACACACTTCAAACTCCAAAGACCGCATTGGACACAAGTAAGTGTGAGCCAACTCATGCTCTTCGGCCTCGAAAGCCCTTTGGACGAGCTCTAATGAGACCCAGTAGACGATGAGCTCCACGACGACGAAATCGAGTATCCCGACGGCGGGCTCCAGGCCTGGATGGTGGTGGTCGGCGCGTGGTGCGCCATGATCCCGCCGATGGGCATCATCAACACCTGTTGGTTTCCCTATTACAGGGTAACTGGTTCGAACCGTGGGTTGACGAAGAGATCAATTAAACTATATGAACTTCTGCGTAGGTGTAAAAAGGAGGTTCCAACCGCAGGTTGGGCTGGCTACGATAATCGTAAATAGGGCCCCTAATTGGCCCCTGCGCAGTCGACTGTATGCCGCGGTCGAATTGGACTTCCAATCCGACAACACCATTTCCGTGCTCCAAGGCTGGCTGCTACAAAACGAGCTCAAGGGCGTACCTGAAAGCAAAGCGGGATGGATCTTTTCTTGTTATGCGTTTTTCATCACGGCTTGCGGGGCACAAATTGGTCGGTGTTCTCTGGAGTGCCGGTAACCCAACTGAGACTGACGATGGAGTCAATCACAGAACCAGTGTTTGACGCATTTGACATCAGGGTGCTGCTCATCCCAGGCTCCATTGGCATGATTGCCTCAATGATCTTCCTCAGCTTGTCGACAGGTAAACCCCCTCAGACCAGCGTCGCACCGACAGTACCATGGTCCGGATCAGTGCTGACACAACGCCTACGTACCCAGAGTTCTACCAAATGCTCCTCTCCTTCGGCGTCTGCGGCGGCATCAGCGCCGCCTTCCTCTTCAACCCGGCCCTCTCCGCCATAGGCCACTGGTTCAACGAGCGCCGCGCCTTCGCGACAGGCGTAGCCTGCACGGCCGGCGGCATCGGCGGCATCGGCTTCTCCCTCATCATCCAGTACCTCGCGCCCCGCATCGGCTTCCCCTGGGCCATGCGCATCATCGCCTTCATCTCGACGGGCAGCCTGGTCGTCACGAACCTCTTCCTCCGGAAACGCCTCCCGCCCAAACGCAAAGCCAAGGCCCTGATCGACTTTCGCCTCCTGCGCGACTCCAAGTTCGGCGTTACCGTGGTGGCCGTCTTCTTTGTCGAGTTTGCCGTCTTTATACCCTATTCGTACATATCGTCCTACGCTATTGAAAAGGGGCTCGGCCTGCAGAAGTCCTTCCTCCTCAACGTCCTGCTCAACGCTGGCGCGATACCGGGCCGGATGTTACCGGGTTACATTGCCGACCGCGTGGGCGCCTTCAACACAATGTGCGTCACATCCCTCTGCTGCGGCGTCTTGATTCTGGGTTTGTGGCTCGCCGCCGGTGACGTGGACGCCAAGATCATGTCCTTTACCACACTATTTGGATTCTGGTCCGGGGCGGCCATCAGCTTGTCGCCGGTGTGTATCTCGCGCGTCTGCAAGATTGAGGACTATGGCAAGTCGACGGGCATGGCGTACTTCATTGCCAGCTTTGGTGCGCTGGTAGGTATCCCCTTGGCCGGGTTCCTGTTGAAGACTGGGACCGAGCCGTATCGGAACTTGATCATCTTCGCGGGGGCGGCGTACATGGTTGCATTTGTTGCATTCTGTGGTGCTAGAGGCATCGCGGGCGGGTGGAAACCGGCGTTGTTCTAGAGGAGGAATTGCAACTTGTGGATGAGCCCTAATAACCGAAAGCTAAGCGGCGAAAAGAAGCATTTGAGCAAGTGGGTGATAGGAAAGGATGCGGAGAAAAGGGACTAGCAGAATTGACCGTGGCATTGATGGTATCATTGATGGTTGCGATAATGTGGCTCGAGCCTCGAGCAAAGTCTGGATATCTGGGACCCTCGGAAGCTCTGGCCAGTCGTCATCTTCCTTCGCCATGTTTCGTGGAAGCGAGGCACGAACCGAGGCATATTGCCCTGCAGGGGTTCCT